>OX578276.1:54511806-55211806 GCA_951217055.1 Gerris lacustris
ATCGAGGTTGTCGTGTTATCGAGGGTCGTGTTATCGAGGGTCGTGTTATCGAGGGTCGTGTTATCGAGGGTCGTGTTATCGAGGTTGTCGTGTTATCGAGGTTGTCGTGTTATCGAGGTTGTCGTGTTATCGAGGTTGTCGTGTTATCGAGGGTCGTGTTATCGAGGGTCGTGTTATCGAGGGTCGTGTTATCGAGGTTGTCGTGTTATCGAGGGTCGTGTTATCGAGGTTGTCGTGTTATCGAGGTTGTCGTGTTATCGAGGTTGTCGTGTTATCGAGGTTGTCGTGTTATCGAGGTTGTCGTGTTATCGAGGGTCGTGTTATCGAGGTTGTCGTGTTATCGAGGGTCGTGTTATCGAGGGTCGTGTTATCGAGGGTCGTGTTATCGAGGGTCGTGTTATCGAGGGTCGTGTTATCGAGGGTCGTGTTATCGAGGTTGTCGTGTTATCGAGGTTGTCGTGTTATCGAGGTTGTCGTGTTATCGAGGGTCGTGTTATCGAGGGTCGTGTTATCGAGGGTCGTGTTATCGAGGGTCGTGTTATCGAGGGTCGTGTTATCGAGGGTCGTGTTATCGAGGGTCGTGTTATCGAGGGTCGTGTTATCGAGGGTCGTGTTATCGAGGGTCGTGTTATCGAGGTTGTCGTGTTATCGAGGTTGTCGTGTTATCGAGGGTCGTGTTATCGAGGTTGTCGTGTTATCGAGGTTGTCGTGTTATCGAGGTTGTCGTGTTATCGAGGTTGTCGTGTTATCGAGGTTGTCGTGTTATCGAGGTTGTCGTGTTATCGAGGGTCGTGTTATCGAGGGTCGTGTTATCGAGGGTCGTGTTATCGAGGGTCGTGTTATCGAGGGTCGTGGTTTGAAAATGGAATAAGTATCAAAAGACCATCTTGGAAAATAGGTCCAATTTTTATTTTTTTCAGAAATATTTAGAAAATGCCATTATATGCACAAAAATTCATCGTCGCATTCGTACAAAAACTTTTTTGAAAGAAGAGTTGATCGCAAGAAAGGAGAATAATAGGCGAGCGAAATCAAAACAAAAACAATGAAGCGGAAGGTTACGTTTCTGTTCACCCAAACTCAATCCCAAACTGCTAGTCCCTGACGCCGATCGCTGACTGCTCTGACTGGTTCCAAACTAATCCGTGATTTAATCAGAGCTATTAACAGCCGATTAACAGTCGGAGTCAGTCAGAGTTTGAGTTTGGGCTCGTTGGAACGCTTGATGATTAAGAGAAAAACTATATCAAATAGATTTAAGATTCAAATAGATTACTACTCAAATACTAACTACTTGACTATACTTACTACTTTGATTACTAATCAAATAATTTGTAATAGATGTAGCTGTGGAGCCGGGTTAAGGAGTTAAGTTTGCAATGATTCTGCAGTATCATGTTTGACTAGGAATGGTGTGAAATGAGAATGACAATATATGGCGAAGAGGCTTTGCTGGCTCCACAGTCTGATTAGCTGAAAGTTACGCATGCGCTTCTGTGTAGCGCACAGTATTTAGTAGGTGGTCTTCCTACTAGAAGCTAAAAACCACAAAACATTTTTGTGCCGAAAGGTTACAATCTATTCTCTATGGTTACAATTGAACCTCGTCTCGTAAACAAGAGAAGGTTATAACTTGTGAACTAATGCGTGTATATATTATACGTTACTGTTTAGTATTTTTATTCTTTATAATTAATGAATAAATTATAATAGTAATTATTTTTTAATTTGTACATTCAAAAAATTGCTAAACAGAAATATTTACAGCAATGAACCTAAATAACAGGTATCATATTCGCAAATAATACATTTTTCTTAAAACTATTTTGGACTTTGCTTGGCTTATAATAAAAGAATACTGAAGACAGTGTTCTTTGTTTGAATAAAGTATATTGACATTTTAATTTTGCTGAATAAGCTTCAATATTCAAAGGGCTTATAATTTATTATATTTCTTTAACAATAATACTACTCATTACTTTTAAAATAGACTACTTATTATACCTCGGAGTATAAAATAACGTTGAATTAATCACATTAATCTTTGAAATCAGCAAAACAACTCACCTAAATTTCATGGAAGCTGCATTATTGCTTTGTTGCAGTTTTATTGTTACATATAAATAAAATAAAATAAAGAAGAAACACGTCCTATTTCGTATGGTTGAAAATATAGTTTATTTCCTCCCGTTTTTTTAAATCAGTCACATTTGATTTTTTAACATGAATTTAGGTAGTCATTTACACTAATGAAAATCTTTAGAATCATATATCTATATATTTATAAATACATTCACTATTTTATTTAATACAGAATTCTAGCTAAAGAAAGTTATTTGTTATTTTTTTTCGAGGTGTCTGTGTTCACACTAACGTTTTTACGTGTTTTGCAGAAGTTAAAAATTTGTGAAGTACGAGTTCTCTTTCTCACTATTTTCTTGAAAGGGTGTGAAAAAATTGTGATCAAAACAATCTTTTTTTAATTGAAATAACAAAAAAAAAACCTCAAGGCACTAGGCACATTAGCAAATTACTCCAATTCCAATAAAACTTTGCTAAAGAAAAAGAAACAAAAACTGAAGCGGTAAATAAAAACTATTATTATAACCTTTTATTGTTGTTGTTCACGTTCAGTTGAACTATAACATGACTATAAACTTCCGGCACAAAACATTTTCGTGGTATTTAGCTTCTAGTGTCTTCCTCCCCTTTCTTATCTAAACGCACACAACTATTATAGCACTCTCAAGTTTCTCCCTTTTCTTTCGGGATATCTTCAACCTTGTTTAGCGAACAGTTTAGTGCCTATACTTCTTATACTGGGCAGTTTATTTACAAATATTGCTTACTAATAAAGAATAATACTACTAAGTAATTAATCAAGGATAATTATTCCTCATTGACTTATTTCCTTTATCCTAAAAGGTATGCTAAGTACGTTTACATTGTTAAAATAGTAAGCAAGTAGGGAATTAAGTTTATTTAATACTTCAATTTTTTTCTTATAGTACTAATCTGTTTTGTTATTGTTGTTTCAATCATGATAAGAAGAAACAAATTTATTTCAATATCATGTATTAAATAAAATAGTGGTTATATGGAAAGTAAAATAATAAAATCTCATGAAACAAAAAAAGAAAAATATCATGCTTTTAGAAAAAAGTAATAAATGAACGTGACTATTCACGTATTTATCTCATTAAACACAAGCTTGAGAATATATTTTATTTACTTGCAGCAGCAAAATGAGGCATTAATGAACTGATTTGGGGCAGAGATATGTAATTTTACTGCCTAGGCAGTAAAATCAGGAATAATTTTACTGCTTAGACAAAAATAAATATTGGCACCTAGGCATCAAATGGTTTTACTGTTGCAATATTGGCAATAACTGTTTATATATTATCTTTATCCCTAGCTTAATACCCAATAATTATGTTTCTCCCTTATAATATTATATTCTTGATTGATTGGGTCTTTTAAGAAAATTAAACGCCTCACATTTGCGAGATTTCGTCCCTCCTGGATCATTATCAAGCTGACTGACAAAAATTCGGCAAATCTGCACTATTTGACCCACCTACTTCTAATAGTCCTATTTACTCACCATTTTTAAAACTGTTCCTTTTTATATTTTACAAACGATTCCGGTTGTAGCATCTTGATAAATTCAGTAGTTTTTAAAAACAATATAGGTAGTGTCCCTATCTAACGAACATGAAGAAAGGTTATGCTAAGGTTAGGTCAAGTTCAAACCTTAACCTAAACATTCCATAACCTTCCTTTATTTTTCTTAGGCTTAGACACTTCACGTATTTTTTTTTTTTTTTTAAGAAAAAGACTATTGAATTTATCGAGATGTAACGACTGGATAGTTTTTATAATATAAAAAGGAACAGTGTAAAGAAATTTGTAAGTAAATCGAACAATTAGATATAGGTATGCCAAATAGTGCAGATTTATCAAATATATAATAAGATGGTACAGAAGCAGTTTCATTTTATGAGATAAAATATTGTGTCGCCGCGGTAGCGAAGTAACTATGCTCTAAGTAAAAACGAATTCTTGACTGAAGAGAATTTTATTTCTGTCTACAAAAATATTCCCTACGTCTAAGAAAATTTGTCCTTTACACACTAAACGAAAAAATATCAAGAAAAACTAAATTACTGACATAATCTGACAATAAATTAAATTAAAATATAAAGTAGATAAATAAAAATAAACAAGTAAAGATAACATGCTATGCTAGATACTAGCATAGCATCTATACATAAGCCGAATAACCGCTATGGCGGTGACACTACCGGCCTAGGATAGTACCTCTGGTGCTTCAACCAGGAGCACTAATGCCTTGGCTGGTCTGTCGAAAATATTTTGGCCGAACAAGATAGTAAATTTGAATTCAATATTGGAACGCCGAAAGCGAGTCATGCCCAAGGCGCAGTGGAGAGACAAATAGGGTCTGTCCGCCGCATCTTGGACTACCTATTAGCCACTCATAAAGGATTACTGAATGAGGATTGTCTACGAACACTACTCACTGAATGTGAAGCTATAATAAATAGTCGGCCTCTGACAGCTATTACTGAGGACAGTGAGCTGTCACCATTGACACCAAACCATCTCATCCAACTAAAAGGACCGGTTCCAACTGTCTCAGGCACTTTCGCAGACGAGAGTTACTCTAAAAGGAGATGGAGGCAGGTGCAGTGTCTAGCGGAAGCATTTTGGGGCAGGTGGAGGCGGGACTATTTACAAACCCTTCTATCACGGGTAAAATGGACCATTCCTAAACGAAATCTTAGGGTGGGGGATATAGTTATTTGTAAGGATGAAATGACCCCTAG
Organism: Gerris lacustris; assembly: GCA_951217055.1. NCBI lineage: Eukaryota > Metazoa > Arthropoda > Insecta > Hemiptera > Gerridae > Gerris > Gerris lacustris. The sequence continues at coordinate 54,516,657 of OX578276.1, forward strand.
GAATTTCTGGCCCCTAGCTAGGGTAGTTGATGTGTCGCCTGGCAAAGATGGGTTGGTGAGGTCGGTGAGACTTAGATTTGCTAGTGGTAGTGATAAGTACAGACCAGCCAAGGCATTGGCATTAGTGCTCCTGGTTGAAGCACCAGAGGCACTATCCTAGGCCGGTAGTGTCACCGCCATAGCGGTTATTCTGCTTGTAGATGCTATGCTAGCATCTAGCATAGCATGTTATCTTTACTTGTTTATTTTTATTTATCTACTTTATATTTTAATTTAATTTATTGTCAGATTATGTCAGTAATTTAGTTTTTCTTGATATTTTTTCTTTATTTACAAGAGGGGTCTTATATATCTTATGGATACTCGTAGGATGCTTCCTTCCACAATCAGCCACACTGCATCTAGCCGGTCTTCTACAATCTCTGCTCCTATGTCCCTTAAATAAACATCTAAAGCAAAGCCTTTCTTTATAAATAAAATCTTTAATAGTTTCTGAGCTTTGGTTTTGAATTTCTGTGCAATTTTCCATTGAATGGTTGTCTTTGCAATAAAAACATTTCCATACTAAACCTTTATTCTTCTCATTAGAAATTGAACTATTATTTTCTTTAGGCAAGGACACGTTACGGCGCCCCGTTGCTGAAAAATGATTACCATTACGTTTAGCCTGAAAAGTATTACTAGTTCTGTAAGAACCTTTGTTAGATTGAACACTATAAACAGGATGATTTAAGTGTTCAGCTATACTTGTGACATAAGATGCCAAATCACTGATAGGTTCTTTACCTAATTTTGGTGCGATTCATTTTACCCACCCTTGTAAGTATTTACTTGGTAACCTAGCAACCATTTTCTTTAAACATACTTTAGTACTTATCTCATTTCTAGCCTCAGGAGACAAGACTCGGCTGGCCGTAGTAAGGGCCTCTGCGTATTCTTGTATCCCTTTGCTGTCATTATAACTAAGGATTGGACCATCTACGAGTTTATTGGTCGTGGTGGTGGTGGTTTATTGGTTGGTTTGTTGGTTGGCTTCGGTTACGGCTGCTGGATTACCAAATCGTTTTTCAAAAAGTTTTACACTTTCTAAATAGCTTAACCCAAAATTTTCTTGGAATACTGTCGCCGCGGTAGCGAAGTAACTATGCTCTAAGTAAAAACGAATTCTTGACTGAAGAGAATTTTATTTCTGTCTACAAAAATTTTCCCTACGTCTAAGAAAATTTGTCCTTTACACACTAAACGAAAAAATATCAAGAAAAACTAAATTACTGACAATCTGACAATAAATTAAATTAAAATATAAAGTAGATAAATAAAAATAAACAAGTAAAGATAACATGCTATGCTATAGTAGATACTAGCATAGCATCTACATAAGCAGAATAACCGCTATGGCGGTGACATATTGTATGCAACAAGGATGCAAAGGAGACATTTCTGCCTCAAGTATTCATTACCTGTTAATTTTTATAGGCTAACTTAATCACTCTCACTCGACAGTAAATCTATTTTGCTGCCTAGTTACATAAATAACTATTTTTTATTTATTTAGAATGATATAAATCAGCAAGGTAAACTATCAATGTCCTTAGGTGCACTAGATGCAGCAAATCTTCATTAATAACACAAAGAAGGAAGCAAGTCACGTCACAGTGACTAATTGTAAGTCATTGGCAATCAAGCGTGACTTCTAGGATGAACAGGTGTAAATGTTGTTCTAAAAATTCTTAGCAAGCACTATGGACGTAACCATTATTATTAGAAAGATCTTACGCCAGACTTGGTAAATCTTATTTATTTCTATCTCTTCTCTTATTTTTATCTTTTTCGGGTTTGTTGCCAAAAAAAAAAAAAAAAAAAAAAATCTCAAATTATCTGTTATAAAAACTTTTCTCGAAGTTATTGCGAAATAAAATTTTATAAAGGTAGCTTTTCTTGAGAAATATAATTTTTAAAGTTACCGATACAATAAATGGGAAAGTATTATTGCTTTTAATTTTGTTTTATTTGATTCTTTCATTTTTAATTTACTTATAGGGATTAAGCATATATTATAAAATAAAAGCTACGCCTTAGAATTGAAATCAATATTATAACAAAGAGCATAAAATACTATAGTTTCAATGATAAGACATAATCTAAATCAACAAGATAAGAAGAATTCAAGAATATCAGCCTACAGTGAAAAGGGTAGATGTTTCGAAGAAAAAAGCCCAAACTAATTATTAGATGAAAATATATAGAGTGAAATTTTAATAGTTATTTTCTCTTTTTTTACTTCTAAACCCTTTAAAACGATGTATAACATGTCCTACTGACGAAAAACGTTTTGTCATTCGCCTTATTGGCCGCCATTTTGAAAATATAAATTATGAAATTTGAAAAGTTATTGACTCTTTTCCTACTTTTATAGACGTCTAGATTAATGTATTACATGCTAAGCAGATTAATTTTTGTTAATAGTCCGCTATATTGAAAGTATGATGTGAAATTTTTAATACTTAGGTAGGTATTCCTTTCCTAAACTTCAAGATCTTTAAATTGATGTACAACATGTCATACTGACTAAAAACTTTTTGTTTAGTCGTCCGCCTTATTGAAAGTATGAAGTGTGAAATTTTATCAGTTAAATGTTATTTTCCTTCTCTAAAAGACCTTTAAAACGATGTATAACACATTATGCTGACTAAAACTTTTTATTATACCTAGTCGTCCGCCATATTGGCCGCCATCTTGAAAATATGAAGTGTGAAATTTGATTAGTTACATATTCTTTTCCTTCTCTTAAAGACCTTCAAAACTATGTATAACACATTATGCTGGCTAAAACGTTTTTTTTAGTCGTCCACCATATTGGCCGCCATCTTAGAAATGTTTAGCGAGGAATTTCCAAAAACTATACAGTTTTCAAAAATGCTGAGATGTCTCTATGTGCCAAATTTCGCTGAAATTGATTAATTTTTACTCCAGTTATCGTTAGACAAACAAACAAACTTTTCAAAGCACAAGTTTCTGAAATGAAGAACTCACTACGCTCGTTCAATTATCTTGAGCTATCACAAGAATAGAAATGGATTATCTTAATGGATAGAGAACAAATCGTTTTAAAAAATCTATCTATTAACATTTTATAAATTTATAGATTCTTAGTAGTTAGTAATAGTTAAGATTGCAATAAAGAAGGTATATAATTATGACGAATCCAGTATTTATAATGAGTAGGTTATATCCACATTTTTGATTTAAGAAAACTTTAGTGAACAGTTATCATTGAGAACAGTCAACAAAGAAGTTTAGACTAAACTACTGAACATTTTTACAAAAATGTTCAGAAATTAATTATCTTATTTTAATGTTAGAGTGTTAATCAGTAACTGTCGCAAGCTAAAAAACAATATTTTTTTTATTCTTGGTGATCATATGTTTTTCGTCAGAACTAGCTGTTGTTGATATACTTTCTTCGCACTATTTCCCACCTATAGCTTTGTTGTTCTCAGAAACACTCTCACTAGATGTAAGTGAGCAGCTGAGGAGAGAGAGAAGATAGAAGGAAGTAAAACGTTCCAAAAATACTCAACACAGAGGTCAGCTTGAACAAGGCACGAGCAAGCGACAGATGCTCATCTTGCTACAGCCTCGTATATCACTTCAGCTTCAAACACCAACCTAGCTTCCTTCTATACTATCAAGGCTTATTTATACAAAAAAAAAACCTATTTATAAATAAACTCATCTCATAAATATGTATTGTACTATATGTCAGGTACAACTCAGATCTACCATTTTATGAGAACTTGTTTACAAGGATATTTTTTTTTCTTATTCTAGTTTATTTATTATTTAACTAAAAATAAGTTCATAACCACTATGATTTTTTTTAAAATAAAACATTTCAGTTGTAATAAATATTTATAGAAGCTATCCACTTGCAGCCCCGATTTGGGTTTAAAATATATTTCTCTACATTTTGCCCTCAGAAGATTGGGTTTAATCTAGCCTGATGTCTATTTCTTAGTCCAGTTTGATTTCTTGACAGCAAGATAAATTTACAAACATTATATATGTTTGTGAATCCCCTCTTTATCTTATAAGCCCAGGGAAGGGTATAGTTTCTGTGAACCATGCCACATTTGAAACGCAGAGCACTGCAGTACTGCGCCAGACATAACCTGATGATACATAGAACACACTCACACACACACAAACACACACAAAGTCCACACATGACACACTTACATGACACGTGACCTTGACACAGAAAAACGCGTGACACGCTTCCTCGTGCTAAATAAGAGAAATTACGCTCAATTCAAATGGAGTATTCTGTATTCTGTGAATTATCAGCAACCTCGAAAACATAAGGTTCAGATAACATTTTCTTGGAGCCCGTAAGTTCGTTAAAATTTTCAGGACAGTGTAATCAGTATATTTTTATTTGAGTCTTCAGAGGTTATTAGAACACTTAAAAAAAAAAAAAAAAAAAAAGATTATATCACCCCTTATTGAGATATCTTCAAACCTGCAAAATGTTTATTTTATTATTAGGTACAGTCGTTTTTGTTTTTTTAAAATATTAATTACTTATAATATATACTAGGTGTGGAATGCAGTTGTCTGCTTCCAATATTGAGCTGAGCTTGCATTTTAATCTTAAATATTATGCATGCGTTAAAATACATTACATACGTCATATTACATTAATTTGTTTGCACCACGCCATGATCACATTTATCATCATGAAGGGCATATACTATTTTAACTTTTGTACCCCAAACCCTTTTTTTTTTTTTTTTTTTTTTTTTTTTTTTTTTTTTTTTCCGGGGGACTTTTTTTATAAAAAAAAAAAGTCCGAAGCAATAAGACCTCATGAGTGGATCCAAGGTGCAAACCCGGTTTAATAGTCCATCCTATAGTACCCTATCCTCTAAGCAAGCTAACAGACCCACAGAAAGTGAGCACCTTGTTTAGGGGAAGTAACCTTAGTTCTTCAATTGGCAGGATGGCTGAGCCAAATATTCTCCACCTCAAGCGTGTTAATGCAGGACAGCTGCTAATAAGATGAGAAGGTGTTTCATCCTCTTCCTCGCACAGCCTGCACACTGGGCTTTCTGCTAGGCCAAGCAGATGTAGATGTCGATTTAGCATGCAGTGTCCAGTAAGAAATCCTGTCAAAAGGTGACAGCAGCGATCTGGTAAGATGCTGAGATGGTTCCCGGATCATCATTTTTGATTGTCGCATACCTGAAGCAGTGTTCCATATTCTGTTCATATCTAGCCTCATGAATGTCCTTATGGAATGTTTCACTCCACAACGTGGCACGCCTACAACTGGTTCTGGTGTAATTGGGGTCGAATTGGAACCCGTTTTAGCTAACTGGTCAGCAATCTCATTCCCCTCAATGCCACAATGTCCAGGAACCCATATCAGTTGTACCTTGTTAAGTTGTCCAAGAGTGTTAAGATGGCTTTTGCACTCAGCAACCAGCTTAGATGTATACCTTGGTGCAACCAGTGCTTTGATCGCTGCCTGGCTGTCAGAGTAGATTCTGATTTGTCTGTTAAGCATATTTTTATTCAGGATAATTTGAGAACAGGCCAAAATTGCATATATCTCTGCCTGAAATACAGTGGCATATTTAAATAAATATTGGCACCTAGGCATCAAATGGTTTTACTGTTGCAATTTTTCAATTTAATTAATTAACTTTTTAAAAATAAATGGATTAATTAAATATTGAAAAAATTAAGTAATAGAAATAAAATAAAAGGTTTTTTAAGTTGTTAAATTTTTGAGATTTTAGGGTATGAAAAACATTTTTTAGAGCCCTAAAAATGGAACCAGTTTAGTGTGGAGGGCAAAATTTTAAAATATAGTTAAATTCTTGAAATTTGCTTTGAATTTTTAAAATTTAGATAAGTGGAGTTAGATTCTTAACTACTGGACAAGAAAGAATACAGCTATAGTTTCCATAAAGTTATAATGAAAATCAGAAAGTTTCAAATATTGATAGAATAAGATTTATTTAGTGCATCTATAAGACAAAATGGCAAGGGGCAATTTTAATCTAAATTTAAATCGGTGTAAAAGATTTTATTTCCAATTTTTTTTTAAAACTCACCACCTGTAACGTGTGACGCCGTTAATTCTTTTGATAGTCAAGGGATTGGGAGTGAAGAATAATTACTACAATTGTTTAAAGTACTGAGATTTAATCTATGCAGTTATTCAAGTAAAAATACATATAATAATAAAAAAAGAATCAGGAAAAAATACAATTACTTTTAAAAATGTATTTGAAACAGAGCTGATACAAACTATAAACAATAATAAAATAAAAATAATTTATGTCCAAAATTAAGATTTTTTCAGTTACTAAACTGCAATACTAAGAAAAACCTTATTAGTGGATATTAACCAAGTTCAGTAGCAAAATACTTATTCATTAATAATACAAACTAACTACAGAATTAACTTAACTATTAACTATTAAACTTGTGCACCTCAGCATCACAATATTTGACAATACTACCGATGTAACAGAATAAATTGACAGTAATTGACACTAATCTAATATCTATCTGAAAAAGCAAACTGTAAATTTCTCTTCTTCTTGCCGAACAAGTCCATCACTTTTTCCTCGAAACCTGGCGACTTTGCTCTTTTCCTGTGGACACTGAGAAGGCACAAGCTGGACAGACGTTCCTCTCCAATAGTGCTTCTCAGCCACGTCTTTACTCTACGCAGTGTGCTAAAGGATCGCTCTACGCTACATGTTGTGGGAGGGATAGTTAGGTAGAATACAAGCATTCTCCTAACAGCTGGGTAGAACATCGTTTCTGGGAGTATATCATGGAGCCTTGTTTTCTCCAAACACTCCTTACTTGTCCATACGTCATACCACAACCTGGCTTCTGCTTCCAAGTTGTCGATTTGATAAAAGTGTTGCAAACTTTTAATTTCTCTCATGAACACTTCTTTCTTCTCCTTTTTCATCAAATATGGATGAAGAATTCCACCTTTAAAAGGTATTTCTGTACTTTGTTCAAATCTTGTTCCAAGTGACACCATTAGAGAATCCATGTATGGAAAGTAAATTGCCAATCTATAATATTTTTCGGGTGATGAAGACCGGACATTGCATCTGTGGGTTTGCCTTGCAGCCAATCTTGGAATTTTAATTTCTACGTCAAGTTCCTCACAATCTTGTTTCACTCCTTTAAAAATGTCTGAGAACTCTTCGTCGCTTTCTCTGTGCTTTTTAAAATTGGCTAGCAGGTCAGTGGTGACATATCTGTATACTGTGTGTGTTGAAGAAAAAATGGAACTTTACATAGATATATAACGAAAACAAAACGATACGTCTCACGCACACTGTATTTTTAATAATCTGTACAAACATAATGTAACAACTGTCAACCTAACATTTTGACATTCCAAAATATAAACAATACCAAAATACCCTAGAGGCTTCAACTAGTTTATTTTTCAACAGCCTCCTTTGAAGACTCTTCAACTTTTCTTTTCTGCAGAGGAACTCCTAACGCCTAGTAGATTCCGCAGTCTGCCGAACATTGAGGTCTCCAACGGTTTAGTAAAAATGTCAGCTCTCTGCTCTTGACTTGGTACATACTTGAGAGTGAAGTCCCCATTTCTTACTTTCTCTCTAACAAATTTGTACCTAACATCAATGAGCTTCGTCCTCATGTGAAACTGCTGGTTATTGATGTACTGTATGCAACTTTGGTTATCCACAAAAATAACTGGAGCTGACACGTCTGCTCCCATGTCTTTGAATAGCCTTCGCAACCAAATACTTTCCTTAGCTGCTTCAGATGTTGCCATAAATTCAGCTTCTGTTGTGGACAAAGCTACGGAATCCTGTTTCTTACTAAACCAAGAAATCGGTCCACCGTTATAATAAGATACGACTCCAGACCTTGAGCGTCGTGTCTCCTTACAGCCAGCATAATCCGCATCAGAGTAGACGTTAAGTCCATCAACCTTCCTGTTAGAATAGATAATTCCTAAATCTGATGTGCTGTTCAAATACTTGAGTATATGCTTCACCCGAGTCCAATCTTGCTTTGGCTTTTCAAGACTTTGAGAAACAATACTCACAGCATACGATATATCGGGTCGCGTACACACTGCCAGATAAAGCAAGCTCCCTACTGCTGCTCTATATTGTGTTCGACCACTCGCATCCAAAAAATATTCCTCTTCACTAATTGCATTTACTTCTCCCTTGGTAATGGGCACAGTTGCTGACCGACCGTTTTCTTGACGAAACTTTTTCACAATTCTTTGAGCATAGTTTTTCTGATTTATAAATATAGAACCATCCTGGTAATGCTCGATTTCAATGCCAAGATAATGTTCCAGTGGCCCAGATCTCATTTTAAACTCATTAGACAGTTCCTTTAAGAAATTGTCAAGATCACTCTCGTCTTCTGCAGCAACAATCCCATCATCAACGTATATGCCAACAATCAATTTGTGATTTGGTTTGACTCTCACAAACAGGCATGGATCTCCATCGCTTTCTTTCAGTCCATAGCGCCGAAGAAAATCTGAAAATCTTTTATTCCAGCACCTGGGTGCTTGTTTCAAACCATATAAACTTTTCACCAATTTACATACACGGGTAGTTCCATCGCTAAATCCTTCCGGCTGGTGCATGTAAATTTCTTCGTCCAAATGTCCATACAAGAAAGCTGTCTCTACGTCTAATTGACACAAATGCATCCCGTCACGTGCAGCAAGTGCTAAAAGAGCTCTAATACTATCATACCTCACAACTGGGCTGAATTTTTCATTGTAGTCAATACCAAAAACCTGCGTATAACCTTTCGCAACCAACCTGGCTTTGAAACGATTAACAGTTCCGTCTGGACGCTTTTTGACTCGAAATACCCACCGACAGTTAATAGCCTTTTTCTCTTTGGGTAACTCTACTAACTTCCACGAGTTATTGTTCTTTAAGGATGCAATTTCAGCTCTCATTGCCTCCTGCCACTGGAAATTCTCTTCTGAACTAACCGCATCTCGGTAAGTTTCCGGTTCAATGATGTCAGCGGAAGCACACATATTCCTCATCATTTCGTAATCATCGTACCGTATTGGAGGTCTAAGATCATCTCTTGGTCGAAGATTATACCGGGGAGGACTAAAAACAGGGTCAATATCGAGAGCCTCCTCAAACTGATGACCATTAGTAGACAAACCACCACCACTGATGACCATTAGTTGATGTTGTATCCTCAACATCATCTTCCACGATAGCATCGATAATAGTCCTTCTTTTGTCCAATATCAGCTCTGTTGGTTCTGTGCTCTGACTTTTCTCTGTGACCTTGTTTTTCTCCGAAGTTTTCTCGTCAAAAATCACATCCGTTGAAAGAACGACATCTCTTTTAGCTGGTAGATAGACTCGATAACCATCGTAGCCACTGTATCCTACAAGCACACCTTTCAATGATTTACCATAGAGTTTCTGTAGTAAATGTATTACAAGATTAACAAGAATGTTTATTCCATAACAACAATAACAAACTCTTTTTGACATGACAACCAAAGTGACAGCATCAATATACAACATTTCCTCCCCTTTTACGAAGCTTTGGCTCTCGCCCTCAGCTGATCCGTATGCTTTCTTCTTTCTACTCCGTTCACCAGAACCTTATGATAGGTCACCTGTTCTTTGAAGAATAACTCCCTCTTCATATCCTGTACCATCTGGCTTTAGTACCCAAACCTCTTCCCCCTCATCAAATTCTCTCGTTCGTGTCTTTTGGTCATGGTATACTTTTTGTCTTACTAACTCATCATCCATGTTTCTTCTAACATCTGGTTTAAGCAAATCAAGTCGCGTTATTAGCCTTCGCCCTAACAATAGCTCAGCAGGTGATTTCCCGGTGGCTCTATTTGCTGAATTGCGGTAAGATAGCAAAAACTGTTGCAGCGCAGTATTGTTGTCTAAACCTGACTTCTTGCATGCCTTCATTCTATCTTTGAATGTCCTGACAAACCTTTCTGCTAATCCATTTGTCTTTGGATGGTAAGGTGATGTTCTTATGTGTTTGATGCCGTTTCCTTCGCAGAACGTTTGGAACTCAACCGATGTGAACTGCGGACCATTGTCCGATACGATGCTTGCAGGCAATCCAAATCTACCAAATGTTTCTCTAAGCAGGTTGATTGTATGTGACGTTGTTGTTCCTGTTATCGGAAATACCTCAAGCCATTTTGAATATGCGTCAACTATTAAAAGCCAATGCTTTTCTAGGAATGGACCCGCATAATCGATGTGAAGCCTTCTCCAAGGATGCGATGGCGCAGTCCAAGAAAAGAGAGGACTTTCTGGTTCCCGATGACGTGTTTGTTGGCATGGTGCACAATCCCTGACGAATCTCTCAATTTCTTGGTCTATCGCAGGCCACCAAATGTAAAATTTTGCAGAAGACTTCATTGCAGAGACTCCTGGATGTCCTTCGTGAAGAATATTCAAAATTCTTTTCCGCATTGAAGATGGTATTATCAACCTACCGGACCAAATAAGAATATCTTCTTCATATGAAATTTCTTCTTGTTTTTCGAAATAGGTCCACATTGAAGCATCAAGGCCTTGCTTGGATGCTGGCCATCCAGACTTTATATAATTAATCACCTTAACCAAAATCCCGTCATCCTTTGTAGCTTTTTGTAATGATTTCTTTGTGACCAGAAGATCTGGCAGTCTAAGGTGAAATAGATGCCCTTCATCTAATCGACCTGTTTCTTCTGCCTCCGAAGCCTGTTTTGAATTCAACGGCAGCCTTGACAGGACATCTGCTGGTGCGTTCTCTATTCCCTTAGTGTACTCTATATTGTAAGCGTAAGCTGATAATGTAAGAGCCCATCTTGAAATCCGATTGTTTGTAGTATTGGAGATTTGCTTATTAGATCCCAAAATAAACTCCAATGGTCTGTGATCAGTTTTGATTATAAATTTTGTTCCGAAGAGATAATGATTGAATTTCGAAACACCAAAAACAATAGCTAATGCTTCTTTCTCGATTGTAGAATACCTAGATTCCGAGTCAGTTAATTTCCTAGAAGCGTAAGCTATAGGCTTTTCAGAATTGTCATCGTATCTGTGAAATAAAACCGCTCCTAAACCTACTCCGCTCGCATCACAGCTCAGGACCATTGGACGATCACGATCGAAATGTACAAGAGTTTTAGAGGAGGTGAGACAATTTTTCTAGATTCCGCAGTCTGCCGAACATTGAGGTCTCCAACGGTTTAGTAATATAAAAAGGAACAGTGTAAAGAAATTTGTAAGTAAATCGAACAATTAGATATAGGTATGCCAAATAGTGCAGATTTATCAAATATATAATAAGATGGTACAGAAGCAGTTTCATTTTATGAGATAAAATATTGTGTCGCCGCGGTAGCGAAGTAACTATGCTCTAAGTAAAAACGAATTCTTGACTGAAGAGAATTTTATTTCTGTCTACAAAAATATTCCCTACGTCTAAGAAAATTTGTCCTTTACACACTAAACGAAAAAATATCAAGAAAAACTAAATTACTGACATAATCTGACAATAAATTAAATTAAAATATAAAGTAGATAAATAAAAATAAACAAGTAAAGATAACATGCTATGCTAGATACTAGCATAGCATCTATACATAAGCCGAATAACCGCTATGGCGGTGACACTACCGGCCTAGGATAGTACCTCTGGTGCTTCAACCAGGAGCACTAATGCCTTGGCTGGTCTGTCGAAAATATTTTGGCCGAACAAGATAGTAAATTTGAATTCAATATTGGAACGCCGAAAGCGAGTCATGCCCAAGGCGCAGTGGAGAGACAAATAGGGTCTGTCCGCCGCATCTTGGACTACCTATTAGCCACTCATAAAGGATTACTGAATGAGGATTGTCTACGAACACTACTCACTGAATGTGAAGCTATAATAAATAGTCGGCCTCTGACAGCTATTACTGAGGACAGTGAGCTGTCACCATTGACACCAAACCATCTCATCCAACTAAAAGGACCGGTTCCAACTGTCTCAGGCACTTTCGCAGACGAGAGTTACTCTAAAAGGAGATGGAGGCAGGTGCAGTGTCTAGCGGAAGCATTTTGGGGCAGGTGGAGGCGGGACTATTTACAAACCCTTCTATCACGGGTAAAATGGACCATTCCTAAACGAAATCTTAGGGTGGGGGATATAGTTATTTGTAAGGATGAAATGACCCCTAGGAATTTCTGGCCCCTAGCTAGGGTAGTTGATGTGTCGCCTGGCAAAGATGGGTTGGTGAGGTCGGTGAGACTTAGATTTGCTAGTGGTAGTGATAAGTACAGACCAGCCAAGGCATTGGCATTAGTGCTCCTGGTTGAAGCACCAGAGGCACTATCCTAGGCCGGTAGTGTCACCGCCATAGCGGTTATTCTGCTTGTAGATGCTATGCTAGCATCTAGCATAGCATGTTATCTTTACTTGTTTATTTTTATTTATCTACTTTATATTTTAATTTAATTTATTGTCAGATTATGTCAGTAATTTAGTTTTTCTTGATATTTTTTCTTTATTTACAAGAGGGGTCTTATATATCTTATGGATACTCGTAGGATGCTTCCTTCCACAATCAGCCACACTGCATCTAGCCGGTCTTCTACAATCTCTGCTCCTATGTCCCTTAAATAAACATCTAAAGCAAAGCCTTTCTTTATAAATAAAATCTTTAATAGTTTCTGAGCTTTGGTTTTGAATTTCTGTGCAATTTTCCATTGAATGGTTGTCTTTGCAATAAAAACATTTCCATACTAAACCTTTATTCTTCTCATTAGAAATTGAACTATTATTTTCTTTAGGCAAGGACACGTTACGGCGCCCCGTTGCTGAAAAATGATTACCATTACGTTTAGCCTGAAAAGTATTACTAGTTCTGTAAGAACCTTTGTTAGATTGAACACTATAAACAGGATGATTTAAGTGTTCAGCTATACTTGTGACATAAGATGCCAAATCACTGATAGGTTCTTTACCTAATTTTGGTGCGATTCATTTTACCCACCCTTGTAAGTATTTACTTGGTAACCTAGCAACCATTTTCTTTAAACATACTTTAGTACTTATCTCATTTCTAGCCTCAGGAGACAAGACTCGGCTGGCCGTAGTAAGGGCCTCTGCGTATTCTTGTATCCCTTTGCTGTCATTATAACTAAGGATTGGACCATCTACGAGTTTATTGGTCGTGGTGGTGGTGGTTTATTGGTTGGTTTGTTGGTTGGCTTCGGTTACGGCTGCTGGATTACCAAATCGTTTTTCAAAAAGTTTTACACTTTCTAAATAGCTTAACCCAAAATTTTCTTGGAATACTGTCGCCGCGGTAGCGAAGTAACTATGCTCTAAGTAAAAACGAATTCTTGACTGAAGAGAATTTTATTTCTGTCTACAAAAATTTTCCCTACGTCTAAGAAAATTTGTCCTTTACACACTAAACGAAAAAATATCAAGAAAAACTAAATTACTGACAATCTGACAATAAATTAAATTAAAATATAAAGTAGATAAATAAAAATAAACAAGTAAAGATAACATGCTATGCTATAGTAGATACTAGCATAGCATCTACATAAGCAGAATAACCGCTATGGCGGTGACATATTGTATGCAACAAGGATGCAAAGGAGACATTTCTGCCTCAAGTATTCATTACCTGTTAATTTTTATAGGCTAACTTAATCACTCTCACTCGACAGTAAATCTATTTTGCTGCCTAGTTACATAAATAACTATTTTTTATTTATTTAGAATGATATAAATCAGCAAGGTAAACTATCAATGTCCTTAGGTGCACTAGATGCAGCAAATCTTCATTAATAACACAAAGAAGGAAGCAAGTCACGTCACAGTGACTAATTGTAAGTCATTGGCAATCAAGCGTGACTTCTAGGATGAACAGGTGTAAATGTTGTTCTAAAAATTCTTAGCAAGCACTATGGACGTAACCATTATTATTAGAAAGATCTTACGCCAGACTTGGTAAATCTTATTTATTTCTATCTCTTCTCTTATTTTTATCTTTTTCGGGTTTGTTGCCAAAAAAAAAAAAAAAAAAAAAAATCTCAAATTATCTGTTATAAAAACTTTTCTCGAAGTTATTGCGAAATAAAATTTTATAAAGGTAGCTTTTCTTGAGAAATATAATTTTTAAAGTTACCGATACAATAAATGGGAAAGTATTATTGCTTTTAATTTTGTTTTATTTGATTCTTTCATTTTTAATTTACTTATAGGGATTAAGCATATATTATAAAATAAAAGCTACGCCTTAGAATTGAAATCAATATTATAACAAAGAGCATAAAATACTATAGTTTCAATGATAAGACATAATCTAAATCAACAAGATAAGAAGAATTCAAGAATATCAGCCTACAGTGAAAAGGGTAGATGTTTCGAAGAAAAAAGCCCAAACTAATTATTAGATGAAAATATATAGAGTGAAATTTTAATAGTTATTTTCTCTTTTTTTACTTCTAAACCCTTTAAAACGATGTATAACATGTCCTACTGACGAAAAACGTTTTGTCATTCGCCTTATTGGCCGCCATTTTGAAAATATAAATTATGAAATTTGAAAAGTTATTGACTCTTTTCCTACTTTTATAGACGTCTAGATTAATGTATTACATGCTAAGCAGATTAATTTTTGTTAATAGTCCGCTATATTGAAAGTATGATGTGAAATTTTTAATACTTAGGTAGGTATTCCTTTCCTAAACTTCAAGATCTTTAAATTGATGTACAACATGTCATACTGACTAAAAACTTTTTGTTTAGTCGTCCGCCTTATTGAAAGTATGAAGTGTGAAATTTTATCAGTTAAATGTTATTTTCCTTCTCTAAAAGACCTTTAAAACGATGTATAACACATTATGCTGACTAAAACTTTTTATTATACCTAGTCGTCCGCCATATTGGCCGCCATCTTGAAAATATGAAGTGTGAAATTTGATTAGTTACATATTCTTTTCCTTCTCTTAAAGACCTTCAAAACTATGTATAACACATTATGCTGGCTAAAACGTTTTTTTTAGTCGTCCACCATATTGGCCGCCATCTTAGAAATGTTTAGCGAGGAATTTCCAAAAACTATACAGTTTTCAAAAATGCTGAGATGTCTCTATGTGCCAAATTTCGCTGAAATTGATTAATTTTTACTCCAGTTATCGTTAGACAAACAAACAAACTTTTCAAAGCACAAGTTTCTGAAATGAAGAACTCACTACGCTCGTTCAATTATCTTGAGCTATCACAAGAATAGAAATGGATTATCTTAATGGATAGAGAACAAATCGTTTTAAAAAATCTATCTATTAACATTTTATAAATTTATAGATTCTTAGTAGTTAGTAATAGTTAAGATTGCAATAAAGAAGGTATATAATTATGACGAATCCAGTATTTATAATGAGTAGGTTATATCCACATTTTTGATTTAAGAAAACTTTAGTGAACAGTTATCATTGAGAACAGTCAACAAAGAAGTTTAGACTAAACTACTGAACATTTTTACAAAAATGTTCAGAAATTAATTATCTTATTTTAATGTTAGAGTGTTAATCAGTAACTGTCGCAAGCTAAAAAACAATATTTTTTTTATTCTTGGTGATCATATGTTTTTCGTCAGAACTAGCTGTTGTTGATATACTTTCTTCGCACTATTTCCCACCTATAGCTTTGTTGTTCTCAGAAACACTCTCACTAGATGTAAGTGAGCAGCTGAGGAGAGAGAGAAGATAGAAGGAAGTAAAACGTTCCAAAAATACTCAACACAGAGGTCAGCTTGAACAAGGCACGAGCAAGCGACAGATGCTCATCTTGCTACAGCCTCGTATATCACTTCAGCTTCAAACACCAACCTAGCTTCCTTCTATACTATCAAGGCTTATTTATACAAAAAAAAAACCTATTTATAAATAAACTCATCTCATAAATATGTATTGTACTATATGTCAGGTACAACTCAGATCTACCATTTTATGAGAACTTGTTTACAAGGATATTTTTTTTTCTTATTCTAGTTTATTTATTATTTAACTAAAAATAAGTTCATAACCACTATGATTTTTTTTAAAATAAAACATTTCAGTTGTAATAAATATTTATAGAAGCTATCCACTTGCAGCCCCGATTTGGGTTTAAAATATATTTCTCTACATTTTGCCCTCAGAAGATTGGGTTTAATCTAGCCTGATGTCTATTTCTTAGTCCAGTTTGATTTCTTGACAGCAAGATAAATTTACAAACATTATATATGTTTGTGAATCCCCTCTTTATCTTATAAGCCCAGGGAAGGGTATAGTTTCTGTGAACCATGCCACATTTGAAACGCAGAGCACTGCAGTACTGCGCCAGACATAACCTGATGATACATAGAACACACTCACACACACACAAACACACACAAAGTCCACACATGACACACTTACATGACACGTGACCTTGACACAGAAAAACGCGTGACACGCTTCCTCGTGCTAAATAAGAGAAATTACGCTCAATTCAAATGGAGTATTCTGTATTCTGTGAATTATCAGCAACCTCGAAAACATAAGGTTCAGATAACATTTTCTTGGAGCCCGTAAGTTCGTTAAAATTTTCAGGACAGTGTAATCAGTATATTTTTATTTGAGTCTTCAGAGGTTATTAGAACACTTAAAAAAAAAAAAAAAAAAAAAGATTATATCACCCCTTATTGAGATATCTTCAAACCTGCAAAATGTTTATTTTATTATTAGGTACAGTCGTTTTTGTTTTTTTAAAATATTAATTACTTATAATATATACTAGGTGTGGAATGCAGTTGTCTGCTTCCAATATTGAGCTGAGCTTGCATTTTAATCTTAAATATTATGCATGCGTTAAAATACATTACATACGTCATATTACATTAATTTGTTTGCACCACGCCATGATCACATTTATCATCATGAAGGGCATATACTATTTTAACTTTTGTACCCCAAACCCTTTTTTTTTTTTTTTTTTTTTTTTTTTTTTTTTTTTTCCGGGGGACTTTTTTTATAAAAAAAAAAAGTCCGAAGCAATAAGACCTCATGAGTGGATCCAAGGTGCAAACCCGGTTTAATAGTCCATCCTATAGTACCCTATCCTCTAAGCAAGCTAACAGACCCACAGAAAGTGAGCACCTTGTTTAGGGGAAGTAACCTTAGTTCTTCAATTGGCAGGATGGCTGAGCCAAATATTCTCCACCTCAAGCGTGTTAATGCAGGACAGCTGCTAATAAGATGAGAAGGTGTTTCATCCTCTTCCTCGCACAGCCTGCACACTGGGCTTTCTGCTAGGCCAAGCAGATGTAGATGTCGATTTAGCATGCAGTGTCCAGTAAGAAATCCTGTCAAAAGGTGACAGCAGCGATCTGGTAAGATGCTGAGATGGTTCCCGGATCATCATTTTTGATTGTCGCATACCTGAAGCAGTGTTCCATATTCTGTTCATATCTAGCCTCATGAATGTCCTTATGGAATGTTTCACTCCACAACGTGGCACGCCTACAACTGGTTCTGGTGTAATTGGGGTCGAATTGGAACCCGTTTTAGCTAACTGGTCAGCAATCTCATTCCCCTCAATGCCACAATGTCCAGGAACCCATATCAGTTGTACCTTGTTAAGTTGTCCAAGAGTGTTAAGATGGCTTTTGCACTCAGCAACCAGCTTAGATGTATACCTTGGTGCAACCAGTGCTTTGATCGCTGCCTGGCTGTCAGAGTAGATTCTGATTTGTCTGTTAAGCATATTTTTATTCAGGATAATTTGAGAACAGGCCAAAATTGCATATATCTCTGCCTGAAATACAGTGGCATATTTAAATAAATATTGGCACCTAGGCATCAAATGGTTTTACTGTTGCAATATTGGCAATAACTGTTTATATATTATCTTTATCCCTAGCTTAATACCCAATAATTATGTTTCTCCCTTATAATATTATATTCTTGATTGATTGGGTCTTTTAAGAAAATTAAACGCCTCACATTTGCGAGATTTCGTCCCTCCTGGATCATTATCAAGCTGACTGACAAAAATTCGGCAAATCTGCACTATTTGACCCACCTACTTCTAATAGTCCTATTTACTCACCATTTTTAAAACTGTTCCTTTTTATATTTTACAAACGATTCCGGTTGTAGCATCTTGATAAATTCAGTAGTTTTTAAAAACAATATAGGTAGTGTCCCTATCTAACGAACATGAAGAAAGGTTATGCTAAGGTTAGGTCAAGTTCAAACCTTAACCTAAACATTCCATAACCTTCCTTTATTTTTCTTAGGCTTAGACACTTCACGTATTTTTTTTTTTTTTTTAAGAAAAAGACTATTGAATTTATCGAGATGTAACGACTGGATAGTTTTTATAATATAAAAAGGAACAGTGTAAAGAAATTTGTAAGTAAATCGAACAATTAGATATAGGTATGCCAAATAGTGCAGATTTATCAAATATATAATAAGATGGTACAGAAGCAGTTTCATTTTATGAGATAAAATATTGTGTCGCCGCGGTAGCGAAGTAACTATGCTCTAAGTAAAAACGAATTCTTGACTGAAGAGAATTTTATTTCTGTCTACAAAAATATTCCCTACGTCTAAGAAAATTTGTCCTTTACACACTAAACGAAAAAATATCAAGAAAAACTAAATTACTGACATAATCTGACAATAAATTAAATTAAAATATAAAGTAGATAAATAAAAATAAACAAGTAAAGATAACATGCTATGCTAGATACTAGCATAGCATCTATACATAAGCCGAATAACCGCTATGGCGGTGACACTACCGGCCTAGGATAGTACCTCTGGTGCTTCAACCAGGAGCACTAATGCCTTGGCTGGTCTGTCGAAAATATTTTGGCCGAACAAGATAGTAAATTTGAATTCAATATTGGAACGCCGAAAGCGAGTCATGCCCAAGGCGCAGTGGAGAGACAAATAGGGTCTGTCCGCCGCATCTTGGACTACCTATTAGCCACTCATAAAGGATTACTGAATGAGGATTGTCTACGAACACTACTCACTGAATGTGAAGCTATAATAAATAGTCGGCCTCTGACAGCTATTACTGAGGACAGTGAGCTGTCACCATTGACACCAAACCATCTCATCCAACTAAAAGGACCGGTTCCAACTGTCTCAGGCACTTTCGCAGACGAGAGTTACTCTAAAAGGAGATGGAGGCAGGTGCAGTGTCTAGCGGAAGCATTTTGGGGCAGGTGGAGGCGGGACTATTTACAAACCCTTCTATCACGGGTAAAATGGACCATTCCTAAACGAAATCTTAGGGTGGGGGATATAGTTATTTGTAAGGATGAAATGACCCCTAGGAATTTCTGGCCCCTAGCTAGGGTAGTTGATGTGTCGCCTGGCAAAGATGGGTTGGTGAGGTCGGTGAGACTTAGATTTGCTAGTGGTAGTGATAAGTACAGACCAGCCAAGGCATTGGCATTAGTGCTCCTGGTTGAAGCACCAGAGGCACTATCCTAGGCCGGTAGTGTCACCGCCATAGCGGTTATTCTGCTTGTAGATGCTATGCTAGCATCTAGCATAGCATGTTATCTTTACTTGTTTATTTTTATTTATCTACTTTATATTTTAATTTAATTTATTGTCAGATTATGTCAGTAATTTAGTTTTTCTTGATATTTTTTCTTTATTTACAAGAGGGGTCTTATATATCTTATGGATACTCGTAGGATGCTTCCTTCCACAATCAGCCACACTGCATCTAGCCGGTCTTCTACAATCTCTGCTCCTATGTCCCTTAAATAAACATCTAAAGCAAAGCCTTTCTTTATAAATAAAATCTTTAATAGTTTCTGAGCTTTGGTTTTGAATTTCTGTGCAATTTTCCATTGAATGGTTGTCTTTGCAATAAAAACATTTCCATACTAAACCTTTATTCTTCTCATTAGAAATTGAACTATTATTTTCTTTAGGCAAGGACACGTTACGGCGCCCCGTTGCTGAAAAATGATTACCATTACGTTTAGCCTGAAAAGTATTACTAGTTCTGTAAGAACCTTTGTTAGATTGAACACTATAAACAGGATGATTTAAGTGTTCAGCTATACTTGTGACATAAGATGCCAAATCACTGATAGGTTCTTTACCTAATTTTGGTGCGATTCATTTTACCCACCCTTGTAAGTATTTACTTGGTAACCTAGCAACCATTTTCTTTAAACATACTTTAGTACTTATCTCATTTCTAGCCTCAGGAGACAAGACTCGGCTGGCCGTAGTAAGGGCCTCTGCGTATTCTTGTATCCCTTTGCTGTCATTATAACTAAGGATTGGACCATCTACGAGTTTATTGGTCGTGGTGGTGGTGGTTTATTGGTTGGTTTGTTGGTTGGCTTCGGTTACGGCTGCTGGATTACCAAATCGTTTTTCAAAAAGTTTTACACTTTCTAAATAGCTTAACCCAAAATTTTCTTGGAATACTGTCGCCGCGGTAGCGAAGTAACTATGCTCTAAGTAAAAACGAATTCTTGACTGAAGAGAATTTTATTTCTGTCTACAAAAATTTTCCCTACGTCTAAGAAAATTTGTCCTTTACACACTAAACGAAAAAATATCAAGAAAAACTAAATTACTGACAATCTGACAATAAATTAAATTAAAATATAAAGTAGATAAATAAAAATAAACAAGTAAAGATAACATGCTATGCTATAGTAGATACTAGCATAGCATCTACATAAGCAGAATAACCGCTATGGCGGTGACATATTGTACATCGTTTTAAAGGGTTTAGAAGTAAAAAAAGAGAAAATAACTATTAAAATTTCACTCTATATATTTTCATCTAATAATTAGTTTGGGCTTTTTTCTTCGAAACATCTACCCTTTTCACTGTAGGCTGATATTCTTGAATTCTTCTTATCTTGTTGATTTAGATTATGTCTTATCATTGAAACTATAGTATTTTATGCTCTTTGTTATAATATTGATTTCAATTCTAAGGCGTAGCTTTTATTTTATAATATATGCTTAATCCCTATAAGTAAATTAAAAATGAAAGAATCAAATAAAACAAAATTAAAAGCAATAATACTTTCCCATTTATTGTATCGGTAACTTTAAAAATTATATTTCTCAAGAAAAGCTACCTTTATAAAATTTTATTTCGCAATAACTTCGAGAAAAGTTTTTATAACAGATAATTTGAGATTTTTTTTTTTTTTTTTTTTTTTGGCAACAAACCCGAAAAAGATAAAAATAAGAGAAGAGATAGAAATAAATAAGATTTACCAAGTCTGGCGTAAGATCTTTCTAATAATAATGGTTACGTCCATAGTGCTTGCTAAGAATTTTTAGAACAACATTTACACCTGTTCATCCTAGAAGTCACGCTTGATTGCCAATGACTTACAATTAGTCACTGTGACGTGACTTGCTTCCTTCTTTGTGTTATTAATGAAGATTTGCTGCATCTAGTGCACCTAAGGACATTGATAGTTTACCTTGCTGATTTATATCATTCTAAATAAATAAAAAATAGTTATTTATGTAACTAGGCAGCAAAATAGATTTACTGTCGAGTGAGAGTGATTAAGTTAGCCTATAAAAATTAACAGGTAATGAATACTTGAGGCAGAAATGTCTCCTTTGCATCCTTGTTGCCAAGATACCCATTCCTGTATAGAGTCGCGTTATAGAGGTTGACTTCTCAAAACGACTTGTTATAGAGGTTCTGGGTTACGTTGTTAATTAGAAATAAAAACCTTATTGAGGTTGTTTGGATAATAGTAGAGATTAATTTAATGTTAATTATGTTAATTTTTGATGTTTTATGGCAATCTCAAGGATTTGAAAATTGCACTTCGTGTTGTCGTGTTATCGAGGGTCGTGTTATCGAGGGTCGTGTTATCGAGGGTCGTGTTATCGAGGTTGTCGTGTTATCGAGGGTCGTGTTATCGAGGGTCGTGTTATCGAGGTTGTCGTGTTATCGAGGTTGTCGTGTTATCGAGGTTGTCGTGTTATCGAGGGTCGTGTTGTCGAGGGTGTGTTATCGAGGGTCGTGTTATCGAGGGTCGTGTTATCGAGGGTCGTGTTATCGAGGGTCGTGTTATCGAGGGTCGTGTTATCGAGGGTCGTGTTATCGAGGGTCGTGTTATCGAGGGTCGTGTTATCGAGGTTGTCGTGTTATCGAGGGTCGTGTTATCGAGGTTGTCGTGTTATCGAGGTTGTCGTGTTATCGAGGTTGTCGTGTTATCGAGGTTGTCGTGTTATCGAGGTTGTCGTGTTATCGAGGGTCGTGTTATCGAGGGTCGTGTTATCGAGGTTGTCGTGTTATCGAGGGTCGTGCTATCGAGGTTGTCGTGTTATCGAGGGTCGTGTTATCGAGGGTCGTGTTATCGAGGGTCGTGTTATCGAGGGTCGTGTTATCGAGGGTCGTGTTATCGAGGGTCGTGTTATCGAGGGTCGTGTTATCGAGGGTCGTGTTATCGAGGGTCGTGTTATCGAGGGTCGTGTTATCGAGGTTGTCGTGTTATCGAGGTTGTCGTGTTATCGAGGGTCGTGCTATCGAGGGTCGTGTTATCGAGGGTCGTGTTATCGAGGGTCGTGTTATCGAGGGTCGTGTTATCGAGGGTCGTGTTATCGAGGGTCGTGTTATCGAGGGTCGTGTTATCGAGGGTCGTGTTATCGAGGTTGTCGTGTTATCGAGGTTGTCGTGTTATCGAGGGTCGTGTTATCGAGGGTCGTGTTATCGAGGTTGTCGTGTTATCGAGGTTGTCGTGTTATCGAGGGTCGTGTTATCGAGGGTCGTGTTATCGAGGGTCGTGTTATCGAGGGTCGTGTTATCGAGGTTGTCGTGTTATCGAGGTTGTCGTGTTATCGAGGTTGTCGTGTTATCGAGGTTGTGTTATCGAGGGTCGTGTTATCGAGGGTCGTGTTATCTCGATAACACGACCCTCGATAACACGACCCTCGATAACACGACAACCTCGATAACACGACAACCTCGATAACACGACAACCTCGATAACACGACAACCTCGATAACACGACAACCTCGATAACACGACAACCTCGATAACACGACCCTCGATAACACGACAACCTCGATAACACGACAACCTCGATAACACGACCCTCGATAACACGACCCTCGATAACACGACCCTCGATAACACGACCCTCGATAACACGACCCTCGATAACACGACCCTCGATAACACGACCCTCGATAACACGACCCTCGATAACACGACCCTCGATAACACGACCCTCGATAACACGACCCTCGATAACACGACCCTCGATAACACGACAACCTCGATAACACGACAACCTCGATAACACGACAACCTCGATAACACGACCCTCGATAACACGACCCTCGATAACACGACCCTCGATAACACGACCCTCGATAACACGACCCTCGATAACACGACAACCTCGATAACACGACAACCTCGATAACACGACCCTCGATAACACGACAACCTCGATAACACGACAACCTCGATAACACGACCCTCGATAACACGACCCTCGATAACACGACCCTCGATAACACGACCCTCGATAACACGACCCTCGATAACACGACCCTCGATAACACGACCCTCGATAGCACGACCCTCGATAACACGACAACCTCGATAACACGACAACCTCGATAACACGACCCTCGATAACACGACCCTCGATAACACGACCCTCGATAACACGACCCTCGATAACACGACCCTCGATAACACGACCCTCGATAACACGACCCTCGATAACACGACAACCTCGATAGCACGACCCTCGATAACACGACAACCTCGATAACACGACCCTCGATAACACGACCCTCGATAACACGACAACCTCGATAACACGACAACCTCGATAACACGACAACCTCGATAACACGACAACCTCGATAACACGACAACCTCGATAACACGACAACCTCGATAACACGACAACCTCGATAACACGACCCTCGATAACACGACCCTCGATAACACGACCCTCGATAACACGACCCTCGATAACACGACAACCTCGATAGCACGACCCTCGATAACACGACAACCTCGATAACACGACCCTCGATAACACGACCCTCGATAACACGACCCTCGATAACACGACAACCTCGATAACACGACAACCTCGATAACACGACAACCTCGATAACACGACAACCTCGATAACACGACAACCTCGATAACACGACAACCTCGATAACACGACCCTCGATAACACGACCCTCGATAACACGACAACCTCGATAACACGACAACCTCGATAACACGACAACCTCATAAAGTTATTGTTGTAAGTTTGACTTTAAGGTTGTAAGGCTTTAAAGTATTTAATCCATTGAACAGATTTGGATCCACTGTGGTTCCATGCCATGCTAAGACTGGTTGTGGTTGGATCCCTAGTGGATCCAAGTTACATTTTGCTTGCTTTGGATTAGACACAGTCAATTTTTTAATGTTTCTTTTAATAGAAATATAGCTCAGAAAACCTTACTCACTCACTTAGTCAAGTCCTCTTCTACTGTTTGGTGTAGAGGATGATCAAAAGGATTTCCACGTATCTCTATTGTGGGCTAGTGTCCGAGCACATTGTAAAGATATTCCTCTCTCGGCCAGGGTGAATGTGATGTTGTCCTTCTTCTTCCCCTGTGTCTCCTTCCCTCTCATCTTGCTTAGACTTTTTTTTTTTGAGTGTGCACAACTGAGTCTCTATGGTGGAGTTTCTTATTCAGTCTCTATAGCTAGGACTTGTTCCAGCTGCTCTTCTGGTATAGTGATGAGGTACTCTTTTTGTACCCTCCCAATCACCACGGTCTTTGTCTTGGCTATGAAAACCTTTAGGTCCCTAAACTAGTAAACATTTATAGTTTTTACATTACCCTCAGATGAGTATTATGTCATTATACTAATCTACTCTATTTCTTTCAATGTTTCACTTAATATTTAATTTCTCTGTCATATTAAATCAGTCGGTTCAAATGCGAGGGCGGTAAAACATTTTAATACTGATGATCATATCAAGTGGATGTGTTAAGTGGCTAATACCCTCATGTCCAGCAGGGCGTGTACTGGGTTTGCATAATCTGAGCCTTCAGATTCACAATTCAGCCCCTGGGTGTATTGTTAACCCAAGCAGCTTTTAGCTAATTATTTGACAACAGTGTATTACTTTTTCTGTTCCCTACCATGCATCAAATGTTTTATTCTTATTTTATTAATAATTTTACCTTTTTAATATTTTTTTCTGCCCAAAGGAAGCTTTAACACTCAAACACACCTGTATAAGAAATCTGTTATAATGGTTAAATTTTGAAGAATACTGTTTATTGAATTGCAGTTCTTCTAGATTTTTAAGTTTAGAAAAATAAATTACCTTTATGTGAGTGAGTTTATGCTAGGGGCCTGGGTAGCCCGGAGTAGAGAGTGCTTGGCTTGCGATCAGTCAAGTAAAGCAGCATCGGGCGTGGACAGTAGGAAAATGGTGTCCACTGACCTTGAGCTCTGGGTTCAATTCCCGGACCAGGCCCCCCGCTCAATGTTCACCCAGCATTGTTTAAATACATGGGCAGCTGCTCGAAAGAGTAGCGCCACCAGGTTTCGGCCTGGAAACCATGTTCGACACTCTCGTTTCGATATAAACCAAGAATTGTGACTTGGTTAACGACCACACTTCACACAATGTGAAGAGTTTGGTCTTCCATCCCGGGTTTGTTCAATGGGCCCACCCACGTGGGTGTAAAAACCCCCCGGTATAAAAAAAAAAAAAAATAAAAAAAATAAATAAGTGAGTTTATGCTAGGGGTGAACTTATGAAACATTTATTTTAAACATTGCTCAAGTTTTACTTCAATTTTTTTACTCATTTATTTACTTCAACCCTTTCCTAATCATTTTTTGAGATTTTTTAATCAACTTTTGCTGTTTATTGGTTAGCATAGAATTTTGTTAAAACCGTTGTAATTATTTAAGCCTTCTTCTACGTCTTGGTCTTCTGCCCTCCACTCTTGCCTCGAAAGCTTGTATGGGAAATCTTTCCTTTTTCATCCTCTTAACAACATAAGTGACATAAATACAGACGAGTCTGTATTTTAGTTATGGTTTATGAAAATATATTGAAATTATAAATAATATTATTTGATAATTACTACCTTTATTTGTTAACTTTCAACTTGCTTTCCCTTGTATGGACAGGTCAAGTATACCAGAAAAGGCAAATCTCAGCTTTCATTGTTGCATAAAATCAACCTACAGTCTCCTTTATGTTTTAGGATTCATTTCAAATGCAAAAACACCGTCTACCTGGTTAAATAAGTACTTCTGATCTTAAATAAATCTGGTGAAGGTTTCCTTTTTTCGTCTGTGGTAAAAAAAAATATATATATACCTATATGAGCCTATAAGATTACCTAAGATATATTAATGAAAGAAAATATCTGATTTAATATGACGGAGAAATTAAATATTAAGTGAAATATAGAAAGAGATAGGGTAGATGAGTATAATGTAGAAATTACTGGTGGGTCACACTATACTCATGCCATATACTTTGTTATTCTGACAGCGTGGGGGAAAAAAAAAAAAATAAATAAAGGGAATGGAGCCAATGAGAAATTGAGATTTTGGCGGGTAGTTGGTCGAGCCAACTAGGCAAACAAAAATATCACTGGATAACCTTAAGATAACCACCTAGTGGTTTTATTTTTTCCCTCACATAGGTTGCCCAATCTGAGCTGTCAGATTTACAAAGTATAATGGCATGAGTATAGTACACAGGTAAAACCGCTTCAGCCTCCATTTACTTTTAAAATATCACTTCATCCTGAAAGGGTTAAAATAAATTAAATGAAATCCTCCTCTTTTAATTATTTTTCCTTTTCAGTTAAGCGTAACACATATTTAAGATAAGGAATACTATTGCATAAGGGGGATTTTATTGTTGCAATAGTGATGGTGGGTCATGGACACCCTTTTGGGGCCCGCTCTTACACGTCCGGCTAGTTTTCCCTCTTCCAGTCGTCCAATCGAGCTGAAACTTGGCACATAGACTCTCTACCACAAAAACATTTTAACAAATTAATTAATTAATTAATTTTTCAATTTAATTAATTAACTTTTTAAAAATAAATGGATTAATTAAATATTGAAAAAATTAAGTAATAGAAATAAAATAAAAGGTTTTTTAAGTTGTTAAATTTTTGAGATTTTAGGGTATGAAAAACATTTTTTAGAGCCCTAAAAATGGAACCAGTTTAGTGTGGAGGGCAAAATTTTAAAATATAGTTAAATTCTTGAAATTTGCTTTGAATTTTTAAAATTTAGATAAGTGGAGTTAGATTCTTAACTACTGGACAAGAAAGAATACAGCTATAGTTTCCATAAAGTTATAATGAAAATCAGAAAGTTTCAAATATTGATAGAATAAGATTTATTTAGTGCATCTATAAGACAAAATGGCAAGGGGCAATTTTAATCTAAATTTAAATCGGTGTAAAAGATTTTATTTCCAATTTTTTTTTAAAACTCACCACCTGTAACGTGTGACGCCGTTAATTCTTTTGATAGTCAAGGGATTGGGAGTGAAGAATAATTACTACAATTGTTTAAAGTACTGAGATTTAATCTATGCAGTTATTCAAGTAAAAATACATATAATAATAAAAAAAGAATCAGGAAAAAATACAATTACTTTTAAAAATGTATTTGAAACAGAGCTGATACAAACTATAAACAATAATAAAATAAAAATAATTTATGTCCAAAATTAAGATTTTTTCAGTTACTAAACTGCAATACTAAGAAAAACCTTATTAGTGGATATTAACCAAGTTCAGTAGCAAAATACTTATTCATTAATAATACAAACTAACTACAGAATTAACTTAACTATTAACTATTAAACTTGTGCACCTCAGCATCACAATATTTGACAATACTACCGATGTAACAGAATAAATTGACAGTAATTGACACTAATCTAATATCTATCTGAAAAAGCAAACTGTAAATTTCTCTTCTTCTTGCCGAACAAGTCCATCACTTTTTCCTCGAAACCTGGCGACTTTGCTCTTTTCCTGTGGACACTGAGAAGGCACAAGCTGGACAGACGTTCCTCTCCAATAGTGCTTCTCAGCCACGTCTTTACTCTACGCAGTGTGCTAAAGGATCGCTCTACGCTACATGTTGTGGGAGGGATAGTTAGGTAGAATACAAGCATTCTCCTAACAGCTGGGTAGAACATCGTTTCTGGGAGTATATCATGGAGCCTTGTTTTCTCCAAACACTCCTTACTTGTCCATACGTCATACCACAACCTGGCTTCTGCTTCCAAGTTGTCGATTTGATAAAAGTGTTGCAAACTTTTAATTTCTCTCATGAACACTTCTTTCTTCTCCTTTTTCATCAAATATGGATGAAGAATTCCACCTTTAAAAGGTATTTCTGTACTTTGTTCAAATCTTGTTCCAAGTGACACCATTAGAGAATCCATGTATGGAAAGTAAATTGCCAATCTATAATATTTTTCGGGTGATGAAGACCGGACATTGCATCTGTGGGTTTGCCTTGCAGCCAATCTTGGAATTTTAATTTCTACGTCAAGTTCCTCACAATCTTGTTTCACTCCTTTAAAAATGTCTGAGAACTCTTCGTCGCTTTCTCTGTGCTTTTTAAAATTGGCTAGCAGGTCAGTGGTGACATATCTGTATACTGTGTGTGTTGAAGAAAAAATGGAACTTTACATAGATATATAACGAAAACAAAACGATACGTCTCACGCACACTGTATTTTTAATAATCTGTACAAACATAATGTAACAACTGTCAACCTAACATTTTGACATTCCAAAATATAAACAATACCAAAATACCCTAGAGGCTTCAACTAGTTTATTTTTCAACAGCCTCCTTTGAAGACTCTTCAACTTTTCTTTTCTGCAGAGGAACTCCTAACGCCTAGTAGATTCCGCAGTCTGCCGAACATTGAGGTCTCCAACGGTTTAGTAAAAATGTCAGCTCTCTGCTCTTGACTTGGTACATACTTGAGAGTGAAGTCCCCATTTCTTACTTTCTCTCTAACAAATTTGTACCTAACATCAATGAGCTTCGTCCTCATGTGAAACTGCTGGTTATTGATGTACTGTATGCAACTTTGGTTATCCACAAAAATAACTGGAGCTGACACGTCTGCTCCCATGTCTTTGAATAGCCTTCGCAACCAAATACTTTCCTTAGCTGCTTCAGATGTTGCCATAAATTCAGCTTCTGTTGTGGACAAAGCTACGGAATCCTGTTTCTTACTAAACCAAGAAATCGGTCCACCGTTATAATAAGATACGACTCCAGACCTTGAGCGTCGTGTCTCCTTACAGCCAGCATAATCCGCATCAGAGTAGACGTTAAGTCCATCAACCTTCCTGTTAGAATAGATAATTCCTAAATCTGATGTGCTGTTCAAATACTTGAGTATATGCTTCACCCGAGTCCAATCTTGCTTTGGCTTTTCAAGACTTTGAGAAACAATACTCACAGCATACGATATATCGGGTCGCGTACACACTGCCAGATAAAGCAAGCTCCCTACTGCTGCTCTATATTGTGTTCGACCACTCGCATCCAAAAAATATTCCTCTTCACTAATTGCATTTACTTCTCCCTTGGTAATGGGCACAGTTGCTGACCGACCGTTTTCTTGACGAAACTTTTTCACAATTCTTTGAGCATAGTTTTTCTGATTTATAAATATAGAACCATCCTGGTAATGCTCGATTTCAATGCCAAGATAATGTTCCAGTGGCCCAGATCTCATTTTAAACTCATTAGACAGTTCCTTTAAGAAATTGTCAAGATCACTCTCGTCTTCTGCAGCAACAATCCCATCATCAACGTATATGCCAACAATCAATTTGTGATTTGGTTTGACTCTCACAAACAGGCATGGATCTCCATCGCTTTCTTTCAGTCCATAGCGCCGAAGAAAATCTGAAAATCTTTTATTCCAGCACCTGGGTGCTTGTTTCAAACCATATAAACTTTTCACCAATTTACATACACGGGTAGTTCCATCGCTAAATCCTTCCGGCTGGTGCATGTAAATTTCTTCGTCCAAATGTCCATACAAGAAAGCTGTCTCTACGTCTAATTGACACAAATGCATCCCGTCACGTGCAGCAAGTGCTAAAAGAGCTCTAATACTATCATACCTCACAACTGGGCTGAATTTTTCATTGTAGTCAATACCAAAAACCTGCGTATAACCTTTCGCAACCAACCTGGCTTTGAAACGATTAACAGTTCCGTCTGGACGCTTTTTGACTCGAAATACCCACCGACAGTTAATAGCCTTTTTCTCTTTGGGTAACTCTACTAACTTCCACGAGTTATTGTTCTTTAAGGATGCAATTTCAGCTCTCATTGCCTCCTGCCACTGGAAATTCTCTTCTGAACTAACCGCATCTCGGTAAGTTTCCGGTTCAATGATGTCAGCGGAAGCACACATATTCCTCATCATTTCGTAATCATCGTACCGTATTGGAGGTCTAAGATCATCTCTTGGTCGAAGATTATACCGGGGAGGACTAAAAACAGGGTCAATATCGAGAGCCTCCTCAAACTGATGACCATTAGTAGACAAACCACCACCACTGATGACCATTAGTTGATGTTGTATCCTCAACATCATCTTCCACGATAGCATCGATAATAGTCCTTCTTTTGTCCAATATCAGCTCTGTTGGTTCTGTGCTCTGACTTTTCTCTGTGACCTTGTTTTTCTCCGAAGTTTTCTCGTCAAAAATCACATCCGTTGAAAGAACGACATCTCTTTTAGCTGGTAGATAGACTCGATAACCATCGTAGCCACTGTATCCTACAAGCACACCTTTCAATGATTTACCATAGAGTTTCTGTAGTAAATGTATTACAAGATTAACAAGAATGTTTATTCCATAACAACAATAACAAACTCTTTTTGACATGACAACCAAAGTGACAGCATCAATATACAACATTTCCTCCCCTTTTACGAAGCTTTGGCTCTCGCCCTCAGCTGATCCGTATGCTTTCTTCTTTCTACTCCGTTCACCAGAACCTTATGATAGGTCACCTGTTCTTTGAAGAATAACTCCCTCTTCATATCCTGTACCATCTGGCTTTAGTACCCAAACCTCTTCCCCCTCATCAAATTCTCTCGTTCGTGTCTTTTGGTCATGGTATACTTTTTGTCTTACTAACTCATCATCCATGTTTCTTCTAACATCTGGTTTAAGCAAATCAAGTCGCGTTATTAGCCTTCGCCCTAACAATAGCTCAGCAGGTGATTTCCCGGTGGCTCTATTTGCTGAATTGCGGTAAGATAGCAAAAACTGTTGCAGCGCAGTATTGTTGTCTAAACCTGACTTCTTGCATGCCTTCATTCTATCTTTGAATGTCCTGACAAACCTTTCTGCTAATCCATTTGTCTTTGGATGGTAAGGTGATGTTCTTATGTGTTTGATGCCGTTTCCTTCGCAGAACGTTTGGAACTCAACCGATGTGAACTGCGGACCATTGTCCGATACGATGCTTGCAGGCAATCCAAATCTACCAAATGTTTCTCTAAGCAGGTTGATTGTATGTGACGTTGTTGTTCCTGTTATCGGAAATACCTCAAGCCATTTTGAATATGCGTCAACTATTAAAAGCCAATGCTTTTCTAGGAATGGACCCGCATAATCGATGTGAAGCCTTCTCCAAGGATGCGATGGCGCAGTCCAAGAAAAGAGAGGACTTTCTGGTTCCCGATGACGTGTTTGTTGGCATGGTGCACAATCCCTGACGAATCTCTCAATTTCTTGGTCTATCGCAGGCCACCAAATGTAAAATTTTGCAGAAGACTTCATTGCAGAGACTCCTGGATGTCCTTCGTGAAGAATATTCAAAATTCTTTTCCGCATTGAAGATGGTATTATCAACCTACCGGACCAAATAAGAATATCTTCTTCATATGAAATTTCTTCTTGTTTTTCGAAATAGGTCCACATTGAAGCATCAAGGCCTTGCTTGGATGCTGGCCATCCAGACTTTATATAATTAATCACCTTAACCAAAATCCCGTCATCCTTTGTAGCTTTTTGTAATGATTTCTTTGTGACCAGAAGATCTGGCAGTCTAAGGTGAAATAGATGCCCTTCATCTAATCGACCTGTTTCTTCTGCCTCCGAAGCCTGTTTTGAATTCAACGGCAGCCTTGACAGGACATCTGCTGGTGCGTTCTCTATTCCCTTAGTGTACTCTATATTGTAAGCGTAAGCTGATAATGTAAGAGCCCATCTTGAAATCCGATTGTTTGTAGTATTGGAGATTTGCTTATTAGATCCCAAAATAAACTCCAATGGTCTGTGATCAGTTTTGATTATAAATTTTGTTCCGAAGAGATAATGATTGAATTTCGAAACACCAAAAACAATAGCTAATGCTTCTTTCTCGATTGTAGAATACCTAGATTCCGAGTCAGTTAATTTCCTAGAAGCGTAAGCTATAGGCTTTTCAGAATTGTCATCGTATCTGTGAAATAAAACCGCTCCTAAACCTACTCCGCTCGCATCACAGCTCAGGACCATTGGACGATCACGATCGAAATGTACAAGAGTTTTAGAGGAGGTGAGACAATTTTTCTAGATTCCGCAGTCTGCCGAACATTGAGGTCTCCAACGGTTTAGTAAAAATGTCAGCTCTCTGCTCTTGACTTGGTACATACTTGAGAGTGAAGTCCCCATTTCTTACTTTCTCTCTAACAAATTTGTACCTAACATCAATGAGCTTCGTCCTCATGTGAAACTGCTGGTTATTGATGTACTGTATGCAACTTTGGTTATCCACAAAAATAACTGGAGCTGACACGTCTGCTCCCATGTCTTTGAATAGCCTTCGCAACCAAATACTTTCCTTAGCTGCTTCAGATGTTGCCATAAATTCAGCTTCTGTTGTGGACAAAGCTACGGAATCCTGTTTCTTACTAAACCAAGAAATCGGTCCACCGTTATAATAAGATACGACTCCAGACCTTGAGCGTCGTGTCTCCTTACAGCCAGCATAATCCGCATCAGAGTAGACGTTAAGTCCATCAACCTTCCTGTTAGAATAGATAATTCCTAAATCTGATGTGCTGTTCAAATACTTGAGTATATGCTTCACCCGAGTCCAATCTTGCTTTGGCTTTTCAAGACTTTGAGAAACAATACTCACAGCATACGATATATCGGGTCGCGTACACACTGCCAGATAAAGCAAGCTCCCTACTGCTGCTCTATATTGTGTTCGACCACTCGCATCCAAAAAATATTCCTCTTCACTAATTGCATTTACTTCTCCCTTGGTAATGGGCACAGTTGCTGACCGACCGTTTTCTTGACGAAACTTTTTCACAATTCTTTGAGCATAGTTTTTCTGATTTATAAATATAGAACCATCCTGGTAATGCTCGATTTCAATGCCAAGATAATGTTCCAGTGGCCCAGATCTCATTTTAAACTCATTAGACAGTTCCTTTAAGAAATTGTCAAGATCACTCTCGTCTTCTGCAGCAACAATCCCATCATCAACGTATATGCCAACAATCAATTTGTGATTTGGTTTGACTCTCACAAACAGGCATGGATCTCCATCGCTTTCTTTCAGTCCATAGCGCCGAAGAAAATCTGAAAATCTTTTATTCCAGCACCTGGGTGCTTGTTTCAAACCATATAAACTTTTCACCAATTTACATACACGGGTAGTTCCATCGCTAAATCCTTCCGGCTGGTGCATGTAAATTTCTTCGTCCAAATGTCCATACAAGAAAGCTGTCTCTACGTCTAATTGACACAAATGCATCCCGTCACGTGCAGCAAGTGCTAAAAGAGCTCTAATACTATCATACCTCACAACTGGGCTGAATTTTTCATTGTAGTCAATACCAAAAACCTGCGTATAACCTTTCGCAACCAACCTGGCTTTGAAACGATTAACAGTTCCGTCTGGACGCTTTTTGACTCGAAATACCCACCGACAGTTAATAGCCTTTTTCTCTTTGGGTAACTCTACTAACTTCCACGAGTTATTGTTCTTTAAGGATGCAATTTCAGCTCTCATTGCCTCCTGCCACTGGAAATTCTCTTCTGAACTAACCGCATCTCGGTAAGTTTCCGGTTCAATGATGTCAGCGGAAGCACACATATTCCTCATCATTTCGTAATCATCGTACCGTATTGGAGGTCTAAGATCATCTCTTGGTCGAAGATTATACCGGGGAGGACTAAAAACAGGGTCAATATCGAGAGCCTCCTCAAACTGATGACCATTAGTAGACAAACCACCACCACTGATGACCATTAGTTGATGTTGTATCCTCAACATCATCTTCCACGATAGCATCGATAATAGTCCTTCTTTTGTCCAATATCAGCTCTGTTGGTTCTGTGCTCTGACTTTTCTCTGTGACCTTGTTTTTCTCCGAAGTTTTCTCGTCAAAAATCACATCCGTTGAAAGAACGACATCTCTTTTAGCTGGTAGATAGACTCGATAACCATCGTAGCCACTGTATCCTACAAGCACACCTTTCAATGATTTACCATAGAGTTTCTGTAGTAAATGTATTACAAGATTAACAAGAATGTTTATTCCATAACAACAATAACAAACTCTTTTTGACATGACAACCAAAGTGACAGCATCAATATACAACATTTCCTCCCCTTTTACGAAGCTTTGGCTCTCGCCCTCAGCTGATCCGTATGCTTTCTTCTTTCTACTCCGTTCACCAGAACCTTATGATAGGTCACCTGTTCTTTGAAGAATAACTCCCTCTTCATATCCTGTACCATCTGGCTTTAGTACCCAAACCTCTTCCCCCTCATCAAATTCTCTCGTTCGTGTCTTTTGGTCATGGTATACTTTTTGTCTTACTAACTCATCATCCATGTTTCTTCTAACATCTGGTTTAAGCAAATCAAGTCGCGTTATTAGCCTTCGCCCTAACAATAGCTCAGCAGGTGATTTCCCGGTGGCTCTATTTGCTGAATTGCGGTAAGATAGCAAAAACTGTTGCAGCGCAGTATTGTTGTCTAAACCTGACTTCTTGCATGCCTTCATTCTATCTTTGAATGTCCTGACAAACCTTTCTGCTAATCCATTTGCTTTGGCTTTTCAAGACTTTGAGAAACAATACTCACAGCATACGATATATCGGGTCGCGTACACACTGCCAGATAAAGCAAGCTCCCTACTGCTGCTCTATATTGTGTTCGACCACTCGCATCCAAAAAATATTCCTCTTCACTAATTGCATTTACTTCTCCCTTGGTAATGGGCACAGTTGCTGACCGACCGTTTTCTTGACGAAACTTTTTCACAATTCTTTGAGCATAGTTTTTCTGATTTATAAATATAGAACCATCCTGGTAATGCTCGATTTCAATGCCAAGATAATGTTCCAGTGGCCCAGATCTCATTTTAAACTCATTAGACAGTTCCTTTAAGAAATTGTCAAGATCACTCTCGTCTTCTGCAGCAACAATCCCATCATCAACGTATATGCCAACAATCAATTTGTGATTTGGTTTGACTCTCACAAACAGGCATGGATCTCCATCGCTTTCTTTCAGTCCATAGCGCCGAAGAAAATCTGAAAATCTTTTATTCCAGCACCTGGGTGCTTGTTTCAAACCATATAAACTTTTCACCAATTTACATACACGGGTAGTTCCATCGCTAAATCCTTCCGGCTGGTGCATGTAAATTTCTTCGTCCAAATGTCCATACAAGAAAGCTGTCTCTACGTCTAATTGACACAAATGCATCCCGTCACGTGCAGCAAGTGCTAAAAGAGCTCTAATACTATCATACCTCACAACTGGGCTGAATTTTTCATTGTAGTCAATACCAAAAACCTGCGTATAACCTTTCGCAACCAACCTGGCTTTGAAACGATTAACAGTTCCGTCTGGACGCTTTTTGACTCGAAATACCCACCGACAGTTAATAGCCTTTTTCTCTTTGGGTAACTCTACTAACTTCCACGAGTTATTGTTCTTTAAGGATGCAATTTCAGCTCTCATTGCCTCCTGCCACTGGAAATTCTCTTCTGAACTAACCGCATCTCGGTAAGTTTCCGGTTCAATGATGTCAGCGGAAGCACACATATTCCTCATCATTTCGTAATCATCGTACCGTATTGGAGGTCTAAGATCATCTCTTGGTCGAAGATTATACCGGGGAGGACTAAAAACAGGGTCAATATCGAGAGCCTCCTCAAACTGATGACCATTAGTAGACAAACCACCACCACTGATGACCATTAGTTGATGTTGTATCCTCAACATCATCTTCCACGATAGCATCGATAATAGTCCTTCTTTTGTCCAATATCAGCTCTGTTGGTTCTGTGCTCTGACTTTTCTCTGTGACCTTGTTTTTCTCCGAAGTTTTCTCGTCAAAAATCACATCCGTTGAAAGAACGACATCTCTTTTAGCTGGTAGATAGACTCGATAACCATCGTAGCCACTGTATCCTACAAGCACACCTTTCAATGATTTACCATAGAGTTTCTGTAGTAAATGTATTACAAGATTAACAAGAATGTTTATTCCATAACAACAATAACAAACTCTTTTTGACATGACAACCAAAGTGACAGCATCAATATACAACATTTCCTCCCCTTTTACGAAGCTTTGGCTCTCGCCCTCAGCTGATCCGTATGCTTTCTTCTTTCTACTCCGTTCACCAGAACCTTATGATAGGTCACCTGTTCTTTGAAGAATAACTCCCTCTTCATATCCTGTACCATCTGGCTTTAGTACCCAAACCTCTTCCCCCTCATCAAATTCTCTCGTTCGTGTCTTTTGGTCATGGTATACTTTTTGTCTTACTAACTCATCATCCATGTTTCTTCTAACATCTGGTTTAAGCAAATCAAGTCGCGTTATTAGCCTTCGCCCTAACAATAGCTCAGCAGGTGATTTCCCGGTGGCTCTATTTGCTGAATTGCGGTAAGATAGCAAAAACTGTTGCAGCGCAGTATTGTTGTCTAAACCTGACTTCTTGCATGCCTTCATTCTATCTTTGAATGTCCTGACAAACCTTTCTGCTAATCCATTTGTCTTTGGATGGTAAGGTGATGTTCTTATGTGTTTGATGCCGTTTCCTTCGCAGAACGTTTGGAACTCAACCGATGTGAACTGCGGACCATTGTCCGATACGATGCTTGCAGGCAATCCAAATCTACCAAATGTTTCTCTAAGCAGGTTGATTGTATGTGACGTTGTTGTTCCTGTTATCGGAAATACCTCAAGCCATTTTGAATATGCGTCAACTATTAAAAGCCAATGCTTTTCTAGGAATGGACCCGCATAATCGATGTGAAGCCTTCTCCAAGGATGCGATGGCGCAGTCCAAGAAAAGAGAGGACTTTCTGGTTCCCGATGACGTGTTTGTTGGCATGGTGCACAATCCCTGACGAATCTCTCAATTTCTTGGTCTATCGCAGGCCACCAAATGTAAAATTTTGCAGAAGACTTCATTGCAGAGACTCCTGGATGTCCTTCGTGAAGAATATTCAAAATTCTTTTCCGCATTGAAGATGGTATTATCAACCTACCGGACCAAATAAGAATATCTTCTTCATATGAAATTTCTTCTTGTTTTTCGAAATAGGTCCACATTGAAGCATCAAGGCCTTGCTTGGATGCTGGCCATCCAGACTTTATATAATTAATCACCTTAACCAAAATCCCGTCATCCTTTGTAGCTTTTTGTAATGATTTCTTTGTGACCAGAAGATCTGGCAGTCTAAGGTGAAATAGATGCCCTTCATCTAATCGACCTGTTTCTTCTGCCTCCGAAGCCTGTTTTGAATTCAACGGCAGCCTTGACAGGACATCTGCTGGTGCGTTCTCTATTCCCTTAGTGTACTCTATATTGTAAGCGTAAGCTGATAATGTAAGAGCCCATCTTGAAATCCGATTGTTTGTAGTATTGGAGATTTGCTTATTAGATCCCAAAATAAACTCCAATGGTCTGTGATCAGTTTTGATTATAAATTTTGTTCCGAAGAGATAATGATTGAATTTCGAAACACCAAAAACAATAGCTAATGCTTCTTTCTCGATTGTAGAATACCTAGATTCCGAGTCAGTTAATTTCCTAGAAGCGTAAGCTATAGGCTTTTCAGAATTGTCATCGTATCTGTGAAATAAAACCGCTCCTAAACCTACTCCGCTCGCATCACAGCTCAGGACCATTGGACGATCACGATCGAAATGTACAAGAGTTTTAGAGGAGGTGAGACAATTTTTCAAGTCCATAAAAACTTCTTCTTCCTGCTTTGTCCAAACCCACTTTACATTCTTTTTAGTTAAACTATGGAGGGGTGCACATTGACTTTGCAAATGAGGAACAAACCTAGAATAATAATTTATAGCTCCTAAAAACGATTTTAGTTCCGAAACATTCTGAGGGGTTTTCATGTTCTTTATTGCTAATATATGTTCATCAGTTGGGTGTATACCATTAACATCGATTCTATGTCCTAAATATGTAACCTGCTTTTCCATCCATTTGCATTTTTCCTTTTGTATTTTGATACCACATGATTTTAACCTCCGTAAAACCTCGAGTAGCCTTGTATTATGTTCTAGGGCCGTTCTTCCTTGTATATTTATATCATCTAGAAAACATGATACCCCAGGTATACCCTTAAGAATTTGATCCATTGTACGTTGGAACAGTGAAGGCGCAAAGTTAACCCCAAACGGTAGTCTGCGATATCTGTAATACCCCACATGTGTGGTTATCGTTAGTAAATCTCGGCTTTCCTCATCAACCAGAAGTTGCAAATAAGCATCCTTTAAATCTATCACAGTGTAATAGCGACCTCCACTTAATGCTGCGGTCATTTCCTCGAATCTAGGTAGCGGATATTTTTCAAAAATTGTAAACGGGTTGATTGATACTTTAAAGTCCCCACAAATACGGACTTTACCGCTGGGTTTAATCGAGGGTCGTGTTATCGAGGGTCGTGTTATCGAGGGTCGTGTTATCGAGGGTCGTGTTATCGAGGGTCGTGTTATCGAGGTTGTCGTGTTATCGAGGGTCGTGTTATCGAGGTTGTCGTGTTATCGAGGTTGTCGTGTTATCGAGGTTGTCGTGTTATCGAGGTTGTCGTGTTATCGAGGTTGTCGTGTTATCGAGGGTCGTGTTATCGAGGGTCGTGTTATCGAGGTTGTCGTGTTATCGAGGGTCGTGCTATCGAGGTTGTCGTGTTATCGAGGGTCGTGTTATCGAGGGTCGTGTTATCGAGGGTCGTGTTATCGAGGGTCGTGTTATCGAGGGTCGTGTTATCGAGGGTCGTGTTATCGAGGGTCGTGTTATCGAGGGTCGTGTTATCGAGGGTCGTGTTATCGAGGTTGTCGTGTTATCGAGGTTGTCGTGTTATCGAGGGTCGTGCTATCGAGGGTCGTGTTATCGAGGGTCGTGTTATCGAGGGTCGTGTTATCGAGGGTCGTGTTATCGAGGGTCGTGTTATCGAGGGTCGTGTTATCGAGGGTCGTGTTATCGAGGGTCGTGTTATCGAGGGTCGTGTTATCGAGGTTGTCGTGTTATCGAGGTTGTCGTGTTATCGAGGGTCGTGTTATCGAGGGTCGTGTTATCGAGGTTGTCGTGTTATCGAGGTTGTCGTGTTATCGAGGGTCGTGTTATCGAGGGTCGTGTTATCGAGGGTCGTGTTATCGAGGTTGTCGTGTTATCGAGGTTGTCGTGTTATCGAGGTTGTCGTGTTATCGAGGTTGTCGTGTTATCGAGGTTGTCGTGTTATCGAGGGTCGTGTTATCGAGGGTCGTGTTATCGAGGGTCGTGTTATCGAGGTTGTCGTGTTATCGAGGTTGTCGTGTTATCGAGGTTGTCGTGTTATCGAGGGTCGTGTTATCGAGGGTCGTGTTATCGAGGTTGTCGTGTTATCGAGGTTGTCGTGTTATCGAGGTTGTCGTGTTATCGAGGTTGTCGTGTTATCGAGGTTGTCGTGTTATCGAGGTTGTCGTGTTATCGAGGGTCGTGTTATCGAGGGTCGTGTTATCGAGGGTCGTGTTATCGAGGTTGTCGTGTTATCGAGGGTCGTGCTATCGAGGTTGTCGTGTTATCGAGGGTCGTGTTATCGAGGGTCGTGTTATCGAGGGTCGTGTTATCGAGGGTCGTGTTATCGAGGGTCGTGTTATCGAGGTTGTCGTGTTATCGAGGTTGTCGTGTTATCGAGGTTGTCGTGTTATCGAGGTTGTCGTGTTATCGAGGTTGTCGTGTTATCGAGGTTGTCGTGTTATCGAGGGTCGTGTTATCGAGGGTCGTGTTATCGAGGTTGTCGTGTTATCGAGGGTCGTGCTATCGAGGTTGTCGTGTTATCGAGGGTCGTGTTATCGAGGGTCGTGTTATCGAGGGTCGTGTTATCGAGGGTCGTGTTATCGAGGGTCGTGTTATCGAGGGTCGTGTTATCGAGGGTCGTGTTATCGAGGGTCGTGTTATCGAGGTTGTCGTGTTATCGAGGTTGTCGTGTTATCGAGGGTCGTGCTATCGAGGGTCGTGTTATCGAGGGTCGTGTTATCGAGGGTCGTGTTATCGAGGGTCGTGTTATCGAGGGTCGTGTTATCGAGGGTCGTGTTATCGAGGGTCGTGTTATCGAGGTTGTCGTGTTATCGAGGTTGTCGTGTTATCGAGGGTCGTGTTATCGAGGGTCGTGTTATCGAGGTTGTCGTGTTATCGAGGTTGTCGTGTTATCGAGGGTCGTGTTATCGAGGGTCGTGTTATCGAGGGTCGTGTTATCGAGGGTCGTGTTATCGAGGTTGTCGTGTTATCGAGGTTGTCGTGTTATCGAGGTTGTCGTGTTATCGAGGTTGTCGTGTTATCGAGGTTGTCGTGTTATCGAGGGTCGTGTTATCGAGGGTCGTGTTATCGAGGGTCGTGTTATCGAGGTTGTCGTGTTATCGAGGGTCGTGTTATCGAGGTTGTCGTGTTATCGAGGTTGTCGTGTTATCGAGGTTGTCGTGTTATCGAGGTTGTCGTGTTATCGAGGGTCGTGTTATCGAGGTTGTCGTGTTATCGAGGTTGTCGTGTTATCGAGGGTCGTGTTATCGAGGGTCGTGTTATCGAGGGTCGTGTTATCGAGGGTCGTGTTATCGAGGTTGTCGTGTTATCGAGGTTGTCGTGTTATCGAGGTTGTCGTGTTATCGAGGGTCGTGTTATCGAGGGTCGTGTTATCGAGGGTCGTGTTATCGAGGGTCGTGTTATCGAGGGTCGTGTTATCGAGGGTCGTGTTATCGCTTTTCGTGTTATGGCTGGTCGTGTTATGGCTTTTCAAGACTTTGAGAAACAATACTCACAGCATACGATATATCGGGTCGCGTACACACTGCCAGATAAAGCAAGCTCCCTACTGCTGCTCTATATTGTGTTCGACCACTCGCATCCAAAAAATATTCCTCTTCACTAATTGCATTTACTTCTCCCTTGGTAATGGGCACAGTTGCTGACCGACCGTTTTCTTGACGAAACTTTTTCACAATTCTTTGAGCATAGTTTTTCTGATTTATAAATATAGAACCATCCTGGTAATGCTCGATTTCAATGCCAAGATAATGTTCCAGTGGCCCAGATCTCATTTTAAACTCATTAGACAGTTCCTTTAAGAAATTGTCAAGATCACTCTCGTCTTCTGCAGCAACAATCCCATCATCAACGTATATGCCAACAATCAATTTGTGATTTGGTTTGACTCTCACAAACAGGCATGGATCTCCATCGCTTTCTTTCAGTCCATAGCGCCGAAGAAAATCTG
The DNA here is from genome assembly GCA_951217055.1 of Gerris lacustris. Lineage (NCBI taxonomy): Eukaryota > Metazoa > Arthropoda > Insecta > Hemiptera > Gerridae > Gerris > Gerris lacustris. Next base: position 54,558,571 of record OX578276.1, read on the forward strand.
AAAATCTTTTATTCCAGCACCTGGGTGCTTGTTTCAAACCATATAAACTTTTCACCAATTTACATACACGGGTAGTTCCATCGCTAAATCCTTCCGGCTGGTGCATGTAAATTTCTTCGTCCAAATGTCCATACAAGAAAGCTGTCTCTACGTCTAATTGACACAAATGCATCCCGTCACGTGCAGCAAGTGCTAAAAGAGCTCTAATACTATCATACCTCACAACTGGGCTGAATTTTTCATTGTAGTCAATACCAAAAACCTGCGTATAACCTTTCGCAACCAACCTGGCTTTGAAACGATTAACAGTTCCGTCTGGACGCTTTTTGACTCGAAATACCCACCGACAGTTAATAGCCTTTTTCTCTTTGGGTAACTCTACTAACTTCCACGAGTTATTGTTCTTTAAGGATGCAATTTCAGCTCTCATTGCCTCCTGCCACTGGAAATTCTCTTCTGAACTAACCGCATCTCGGTAAGTTTCCGGTTCAATGATGTCAGCGGAAGCACACATATTCCTCATCATTTCGTAATCATCGTACCGTATTGGAGGTCTAAGATCATCTCTTGGTCGAAGATTATACCGGGGAGGACTAAAAACAGGGTCAATATCGAGAGCCTCCTCAAACTGATGACCATTAGTAGACAAACCACCACCACTGATGACCATTAGTTGATGTTGTATCCTCAACATCATCTTCCACGATAGCATCGATAATAGTCCTTCTTTTGTCCAATATCAGCTCTGTTGGTTCTGTGCTCTGACTTTTCTCTGTGACCTTGTTTTTCTCCGAAGTTTTCTCGTCAAAAATCACATCCGTTGAAAGAACGACATCTCTTTTAGCTGGTAGATAGACTCGATAACCATCGTAGCCACTGTATCCTACAAGCACACCTTTCAATGATTTACCATAGAGTTTCTGTAGTAAATGTATTACAAGATTAACAAGAATGTTTATTCCATAACAACAATAACAAACTCTTTTTGACATGACAACCAAAGTGACAGCATCAATATACAACATTTCCTCCCCTTTTACGAAGCTTTGGCTCTCGCCCTCAGCTGATCCGTATGCTTTCTTCTTTCTACTCCGTTCACCAGAACCTTATGATAGGTCACCTGTTCTTTGAAGAATAACTCCCTCTTCATATCCTGTACCATCTGGCTTTAGTACCCAAACCTCTTCCCCCTCATCAAATTCTCTCGTTCGTGTCTTTTGGTCATGGTATACTTTTTGTCTTACTAACTCATCATCCATGTTTCTTCTAACATCTGGTTTAAGCAAATCAAGTCGCGTTATTAGCCTTCGCCCTAACAATAGCTCAGCAGGTGATTTCCCGGTGGCTCTATTTGCTGAATTGCGGTAAGATAGCAAAAACTGTTGCAGCGCAGTATTGTTGTCTAAACCTGACTTCTTGCATGCCTTCATTCTATCTTTGAATGTCCTGACAAACCTTTCTGCTAATCCATTTGCTTTGGCTTTTCAAGACTTTGAGAAACAATACTCACAGCATACGATATATCGGGTCGCGTACACACTGCCAGATAAAGCAAGCTCCCTACTGCTGCTCTATATTGTGTTCGACCACTCGCATCCAAAAAATATTCCTCTTCACTAATTGCATTTACTTCTCCCTTGGTAATGGGCACAGTTGCTGACCGACCGTTTTCTTGACGAAACTTTTTCACAATTCTTTGAGCATAGTTTTTCTGATTTATAAATATAGAACCATCCTGGTAATGCTCGATTTCAATGCCAAGATAATGTTCCAGTGGCCCAGATCTCATTTTAAACTCATTAGACAGTTCCTTTAAGAAATTGTCAAGATCACTCTCGTCTTCTGCAGCAACAATCCCATCATCAACGTATATGCCAACAATCAATTTGTGATTTGGTTTGACTCTCACAAACAGGCATGGATCTCCATCGCTTTCTTTCAGTCCATAGCGCCGAAGAAAATCTGAAAATCTTTTATTCCAGCACCTGGGTGCTTGTTTCAAACCATATAAACTTTTCACCAATTTACATACACGGGTAGTTCCATCGCTAAATCCTTCCGGCTGGTGCATGTAAATTTCTTCGTCCAAATGTCCATACAAGAAAGCTGTCTCTACGTCTAATTGACACAAATGCATCCCGTCACGTGCAGCAAGTGCTAAAAGAGCTCTAATACTATCATACCTCACAACTGGGCTGAATTTTTCATTGTAGTCAATACCAAAAACCTGCGTATAACCTTTCGCAACCAACCTGGCTTTGAAACGATTAACAGTTCCGTCTGGACGCTTTTTGACTCGAAATACCCACCGACAGTTAATAGCCTTTTTCTCTTTGGGTAACTCTACTAACTTCCACGAGTTATTGTTCTTTAAGGATGCAATTTCAGCTCTCATTGCCTCCTGCCACTGGAAATTCTCTTCTGAACTAACCGCATCTCGGTAAGTTTCCGGTTCAATGATGTCAGCGGAAGCACACATATTCCTCATCATTTCGTAATCATCGTACCGTATTGGAGGTCTAAGATCATCTCTTGGTCGAAGATTATACCGGGGAGGACTAAAAACAGGGTCAATATCGAGAGCCTCCTCAAACTGATGACCATTAGTAGACAAACCACCACCACTGATGACCATTAGTTGATGTTGTATCCTCAACATCATCTTCCACGATAGCATCGATAATAGTCCTTCTTTTGTCCAATATCAGCTCTGTTGGTTCTGTGCTCTGACTTTTCTCTGTGACCTTGTTTTTCTCCGAAGTTTTCTCGTCAAAAATCACATCCGTTGAAAGAACGACATCTCTTTTAGCTGGTAGATAGACTCGATAACCATCGTAGCCACTGTATCCTACAAGCACACCTTTCAATGATTTACCATAGAGTTTCTGTAGTAAATGTATTACAAGATTAACAAGAATGTTTATTCCATAACAACAATAACAAACTCTTTTTGACATGACAACCAAAGTGACAGCATCAATATACAACATTTCCTCCCCTTTTACGAAGCTTTGGCTCTCGCCCTCAGCTGATCCGTATGCTTTCTTCTTTCTACTCCGTTCACCAGAACCTTATGATAGGTCACCTGTTCTTTGAAGAATAACTCCCTCTTCATATCCTGTACCATCTGGCTTTAGTACCCAAACCTCTTCCCCCTCATCAAATTCTCTCGTTCGTGTCTTTTGGTCATGGTATACTTTTTGTCTTACTAACTCATCATCCATGTTTCTTCTAACATCTGGTTTAAGCAAATCAAGTCGCGTTATTAGCCTTCGCCCTAACAATAGCTCAGCAGGTGATTTCCCGGTGGCTCTATTTGCTGAATTGCGGTAAGATAGCAAAAACTGTTGCAGCGCAGTATTGTTGTCTAAACCTGACTTCTTGCATGCCTTCATTCTATCTTTGAATGTCCTGACAAACCTTTCTGCTAATCCATTTGTCTTTGGATGGTAAGGTGATGTTCTTATGTGTTTGATGCCGTTTCCTTCGCAGAACGTTTGGAACTCAACCGATGTGAACTGCGGACCATTGTCCGATACGATGCTTGCAGGCAATCCAAATCTACCAAATGTTTCTCTAAGCAGGTTGATTGTATGTGACGTTGTTGTTCCTGTTATCGGAAATACCTCAAGCCATTTTGAATATGCGTCAACTATTAAAAGCCAATGCTTTTCTAGGAATGGACCCGCATAATCGATGTGAAGCCTTCTCCAAGGATGCGATGGCGCAGTCCAAGAAAAGAGAGGACTTTCTGGTTCCCGATGACGTGTTTGTTGGCATGGTGCACAATCCCTGACGAATCTCTCAATTTCTTGGTCTATCGCAGGCCACCAAATGTAAAATTTTGCAGAAGACTTCATTGCAGAGACTCCTGGATGTCCTTCGTGAAGAATATTCAAAATTCTTTTCTAGGAATGGTGTGAAATGAGAATGACAATATATGGCGAAGAGGCTTTGCTGGCTCCACAGTCTGATTAGCTGAAAGTTACGCATGCGCTTCTGTGTAGCGCACAGTATTTAGTAGGTGGTCTTCCTACTAGAAGCTAAAAACCACAAAACATTTTTGTGCCGAAAGGTTACAATCTATTCTCTATGGTTACAATTGAACCTCGTCTCGTAAACAAGAGAAGGTTATAACTTGTGAACTAATGCGTGTATATATTATACGTTACTGTTTAGTATTTTTATTCTTTATAATTAATGAATAAATTATAATAGTAATTATTTTTTAATTTGTACATTCAAAAAATTGCTAAACAGAAATATTTACAGCAATGAACCTAAATAACAGGTATCATATTCGCAAATAATACATTTTTCTTAAAACTATTTTGGACTTTGCTTGGCTTATAATAAAAGAATACTGAAGACAGTGTTCTTTGTTTGAATAAAGTATATTGACATTTTAATTTTGCTGAATAAGCTTCAATATTCAAAGGGCTTATAATTTATTATATTTCTTTAACAATAATACTACTCATTACTTTTAAAATAGACTACTTATTATACCTCGGAGTATAAAATAACGTTGAATTAATCACATTAATCTTTGAAATCAGCAAAACAACTCACCTAAATTTCATGGAAGCTGCATTATTGCTTTGTTGCAGTTTTATTGTTACATATAAATAAAATAAAATAAAGAAGAAACACGTCCTATTTCGTATGGTTGAAAATATAGTTTATTTCCTCCCGTTTTTTTAAATCAGTCACATTTGATTTTTTAACATGAATTTAGGTAGTCATTTACACTAATGAAAATCTTTAGAATCATATATCTATATATTTATAAATACATTCACTATTTTATTTAATACAGAATTCTAGCTAAAGAAAGTTATTTGTTATTTTTTTTCGAGGTGTCTGTGTTCACACTAACGTTTTTACGTGTTTTGCAGAAGTTAAAAATTTGTGAAGTACGAGTTCTCTTTCTCACTATTTTCTTGAAAGGGTGTGAAAAAATTGTGATCAAAACAATCTTTTTTTAATTGAAATAACAAAAAAAAAACCTCAAGGCACTAGGCACATTAGCAAATTACTCCAATTCCAATAAAACTTTGCTAAAGAAAAAGAAACAAAAACTGAAGCGGTAAATAAAAACTATTATTATAACCTTTTATTGTTGTTGTTCACGTTCAGTTGAACTATAACATGACTATAAACTTCCGGCACAAAACATTTTCGTGGTATTTAGCTTCTAGTGTCTTCCTCCCCTTTCTTATCTAAACGCACACAACTATTATAGCACTCTCAAGTTTCTCCCTTTTCTTTCGGGATATCTTCAACCTTGTTTAGCGAACAGTTTAGTGCCTATACTTCTTATACTGGGCAGTTTATTTACAAATATTGCTTACTAATAAAGAATAATACTACTAAGTAATTAATCAAGGATAATTATTCCTCATTGACTTATTTCCTTTATCCTAAAAGGTATGCTAAGTACGTTTACATTGTTAAAATAGTAAGCAAGTAGGGAATTAAGTTTATTTAATACTTCAATTTTTTTCTTATAGTACTAATCTGTTTTGTTATTGTTGTTTCAATCATGATAAGAAGAAACAAATTTATTTCAATATCATGTATTAAATAAAATAGTGGTTATATGGAAAGTAAAATAATAAAATCTCATGAAACAAAAAAAGAAAAATATCATGCTTTTAGAAAAAAGTAATAAATGAACGTGACTATTCACGTATTTATCTCATTAAACACAAGCTTGAGAATATATTTTATTTACTTGCAGCAGCAAAATGAGGCATTAATGAACTGATTTGGGGCAGAGATATGTAATTTTACTGCCTAGGCAGTAAAATCAGGAATAATTTTACTGCTTAGACAAAAATAAATATTGGCACCTAGGCATCAAATGGTTTTACTGTTGCAATATTGGCAATAACTGTTTATATATTATCTTTATCCCTAGCTTAATACCCAATAATTATGTTTCTCCCTTATAATATTATATTCTTGATTGATTGGGTCTTTTAAGAAAATTAAACGCCTCACATTTGCGAGATTTCGTCCCTCCTGGATCATTATCAAGCTGACTGACAAAAATTCGGCAAATCTGCACTATTTGACCCACCTACTTCTAATAGTCCTATTTACTCACCATTTTTAAAACTGTTCCTTTTTATATTTTACAAACGATTCCGGTTGTAGCATCTTGATAAATTCAGTAGTTTTTAAAAACAATATAGGTAGTGTCCCTATCTAACGAACATGAAGAAAGGTTATGCTAAGGTTAGGTCAAGTTCAAACCTTAACCTAAACATTCCATAACCTTCCTTTATTTTTCTTAGGCTTAGACACTTCACGTATTTTTTTTTTTTTTTTAAGAAAAAGACTATTGAATTTATCGAGATGTAACGACTGGATAGTTTTTATAATATAAAAAGGAACAGTGTAAAGAAATTTGTAAGTAAATCGAACAATTAGATATAGGTATGCCAAATAGTGCAGATTTATCAAATATATAATAAGATGGTACAGAAGCAGTTTCATTTTATGAGATAAAATATTGTGTCGCCGCGGTAGCGAAGTAACTATGCTCTAAGTAAAAACGAATTCTTGACTGAAGAGAATTTTATTTCTGTCTACAAAAATATTCCCTACGTCTAAGAAAATTTGTCCTTTACACACTAAACGAAAAAATATCAAGAAAAACTAAATTACTGACATAATCTGACAATAAATTAAATTAAAATATAAAGTAGATAAATAAAAATAAACAAGTAAAGATAACATGCTATGCTAGATACTAGCATAGCATCTATACATAAGCCGAATAACCGCTATGGCGGTGACACTACCGGCCTAGGATAGTACCTCTGGTGCTTCAACCAGGAGCACTAATGCCTTGGCTGGTCTGTCGAAAATATTTTGGCCGAACAAGATAGTAAATTTGAATTCAATATTGGAACGCCGAAAGCGAGTCATGCCCAAGGCGCAGTGGAGAGACAAATAGGGTCTGTCCGCCGCATCTTGGACTACCTATTAGCCACTCATAAAGGATTACTGAATGAGGATTGTCTACGAACACTACTCACTGAATGTGAAGCTATAATAAATAGTCGGCCTCTGACAGCTATTACTGAGGACAGTGAGCTGTCACCATTGACACCAAACCATCTCATCCAACTAAAAGGACCGGTTCCAACTGTCTCAGGCACTTTCGCAGACGAGAGTTACTCTAAAAGGAGATGGAGGCAGGTGCAGTGTCTAGCGGAAGCATTTTGGGGCAGGTGGAGGCGGGACTATTTACAAACCCTTCTATCACGGGTAAAATGGACCATTCCTAAACGAAATCTTAGGGTGGGGGATATAGTTATTTGTAAGGATGAAATGACCCCTAGGAATTTCTGGCCCCTAGCTAGGGTAGTTGATGTGTCGCCTGGCAAAGATGGGTTGGTGAGGTCGGTGAGACTTAGATTTGCTAGTGGTAGTGATAAGTACAGACCAGCCAAGGCATTGGCATTAGTGCTCCTGGTTGAAGCACCAGAGGCACTATCCTAGGCCGGTAGTGTCACCGCCATAGCGGTTATTCTGCTTGTAGATGCTATGCTAGCATCTAGCATAGCATGTTATCTTTACTTGTTTATTTTTATTTATCTACTTTATATTTTAATTTAATTTATTGTCAGATTATGTCAGTAATTTAGTTTTTCTTGATATTTTTTCTTTATTTACAAGAGGGGTCTTATATATCTTATGGATACTCGTAGGATGCTTCCTTCCACAATCAGCCACACTGCATCTAGCCGGTCTTCTACAATCTCTGCTCCTATGTCCCTTAAATAAACATCTAAAGCAAAGCCTTTCTTTATAAATAAAATCTTTAATAGTTTCTGAGCTTTGGTTTTGAATTTCTGTGCAATTTTCCATTGAATGGTTGTCTTTGCAATAAAAACATTTCCATACTAAACCTTTATTCTTCTCATTAGAAATTGAACTATTATTTTCTTTAGGCAAGGACACGTTACGGCGCCCCGTTGCTGAAAAATGATTACCATTACGTTTAGCCTGAAAAGTATTACTAGTTCTGTAAGAACCTTTGTTAGATTGAACACTATAAACAGGATGATTTAAGTGTTCAGCTATACTTGTGACATAAGATGCCAAATCACTGATAGGTTCTTTACCTAATTTTGGTGCGATTCATTTTACCCACCCTTGTAAGTATTTACTTGGTAACCTAGCAACCATTTTCTTTAAACATACTTTAGTACTTATCTCATTTCTAGCCTCAGGAGACAAGACTCGGCTGGCCGTAGTAAGGGCCTCTGCGTATTCTTGTATCCCTTTGCTGTCATTATAACTAAGGATTGGACCATCTACGAGTTTATTGGTCGTGGTGGTGGTGGTTTATTGGTTGGTTTGTTGGTTGGCTTCGGTTACGGCTGCTGGATTACCAAATCGTTTTTCAAAAAGTTTTACACTTTCTAAATAGCTTAACCCAAAATTTTCTTGGAATACTGTCGCCGCGGTAGCGAAGTAACTATGCTCTAAGTAAAAACGAATTCTTGACTGAAGAGAATTTTATTTCTGTCTACAAAAATTTTCCCTACGTCTAAGAAAATTTGTCCTTTACACACTAAACGAAAAAATATCAAGAAAAACTAAATTACTGACAATCTGACAATAAATTAAATTAAAATATAAAGTAGATAAATAAAAATAAACAAGTAAAGATAACATGCTATGCTATAGTAGATACTAGCATAGCATCTACATAAGCAGAATAACCGCTATGGCGGTGACATATTGTATGCAACAAGGATGCAAAGGAGACATTTCTGCCTCAAGTATTCATTACCTGTTAATTTTTATAGGCTAACTTAATCACTCTCACTCGACAGTAAATCTATTTTGCTGCCTAGTTACATAAATAACTATTTTTTATTTATTTAGAATGATATAAATCAGCAAGGTAAACTATCAATGTCCTTAGGTGCACTAGATGCAGCAAATCTTCATTAATAACACAAAGAAGGAAGCAAGTCACGTCACAGTGACTAATTGTAAGTCATTGGCAATCAAGCGTGACTTCTAGGATGAACAGGTGTAAATGTTGTTCTAAAAATTCTTAGCAAGCACTATGGACGTAACCATTATTATTAGAAAGATCTTACGCCAGACTTGGTAAATCTTATTTATTTCTATCTCTTCTCTTATTTTTATCTTTTTCGGGTTTGTTGCCAAAAAAAAAAAAAAAAAAAAAAATCTCAAATTATCTGTTATAAAAACTTTTCTCGAAGTTATTGCGAAATAAAATTTTATAAAGGTAGCTTTTCTTGAGAAATATAATTTTTAAAGTTACCGATACAATAAATGGGAAAGTATTATTGCTTTTAATTTTGTTTTATTTGATTCTTTCATTTTTAATTTACTTATAGGGATTAAGCATATATTATAAAATAAAAGCTACGCCTTAGAATTGAAATCAATATTATAACAAAGAGCATAAAATACTATAGTTTCAATGATAAGACATAATCTAAATCAACAAGATAAGAAGAATTCAAGAATATCAGCCTACAGTGAAAAGGGTAGATGTTTCGAAGAAAAAAGCCCAAACTAATTATTAGATGAAAATATATAGAGTGAAATTTTAATAGTTATTTTCTCTTTTTTTACTTCTAAACCCTTTAAAACGATGTATAACATGTCCTACTGACGAAAAACGTTTTGTCATTCGCCTTATTGGCCGCCATTTTGAAAATATAAATTATGAAATTTGAAAAGTTATTGACTCTTTTCCTACTTTTATAGACGTCTAGATTAATGTATTACATGCTAAGCAGATTAATTTTTGTTAATAGTCCGCTATATTGAAAGTATGATGTGAAATTTTTAATACTTAGGTAGGTATTCCTTTCCTAAACTTCAAGATCTTTAAATTGATGTACAACATGTCATACTGACTAAAAACTTTTTGTTTAGTCGTCCGCCTTATTGAAAGTATGAAGTGTGAAATTTTATCAGTTAAATGTTATTTTCCTTCTCTAAAAGACCTTTAAAACGATGTATAACACATTATGCTGACTAAAACTTTTTATTATACCTAGTCGTCCGCCATATTGGCCGCCATCTTGAAAATATGAAGTGTGAAATTTGATTAGTTACATATTCTTTTCCTTCTCTTAAAGACCTTCAAAACTATGTATAACACATTATGCTGGCTAAAACGTTTTTTTTAGTCGTCCACCATATTGGCCGCCATCTTAGAAATGTTTAGCGAGGAATTTCCAAAAACTATACAGTTTTCAAAAATGCTGAGATGTCTCTATGTGCCAAATTTCGCTGAAATTGATTAATTTTTACTCCAGTTATCGTTAGACAAACAAACAAACTTTTCAAAGCACAAGTTTCTGAAATGAAGAACTCACTACGCTCGTTCAATTATCTTGAGCTATCACAAGAATAGAAATGGATTATCTTAATGGATAGAGAACAAATCGTTTTAAAAAATCTATCTATTAACATTTTATAAATTTATAGATTCTTAGTAGTTAGTAATAGTTAAGATTGCAATAAAGAAGGTATATAATTATGACGAATCCAGTATTTATAATGAGTAGGTTATATCCACATTTTTGATTTAAGAAAACTTTAGTGAACAGTTATCATTGAGAACAGTCAACAAAGAAGTTTAGACTAAACTACTGAACATTTTTACAAAAATGTTCAGAAATTAATTATCTTATTTTAATGTTAGAGTGTTAATCAGTAACTGTCGCAAGCTAAAAAACAATATTTTTTTTATTCTTGGTGATCATATGTTTTTCGTCAGAACTAGCTGTTGTTGATATACTTTCTTCGCACTATTTCCCACCTATAGCTTTGTTGTTCTCAGAAACACTCTCACTAGATGTAAGTGAGCAGCTGAGGAGAGAGAGAAGATAGAAGGAAGTAAAACGTTCCAAAAATACTCAACACAGAGGTCAGCTTGAACAAGGCACGAGCAAGCGACAGATGCTCATCTTGCTACAGCCTCGTATATCACTTCAGCTTCAAACACCAACCTAGCTTCCTTCTATACTATCAAGGCTTATTTATACAAAAAAAAAACCTATTTATAAATAAACTCATCTCATAAATATGTATTGTACTATATGTCAGGTACAACTCAGATCTACCATTTTATGAGAACTTGTTTACAAGGATATTTTTTTTTCTTATTCTAGTTTATTTATTATTTAACTAAAAATAAGTTCATAACCACTATGATTTTTTTTAAAATAAAACATTTCAGTTGTAATAAATATTTATAGAAGCTATCCACTTGCAGCCCCGATTTGGGTTTAAAATATATTTCTCTACATTTTGCCCTCAGAAGATTGGGTTTAATCTAGCCTGATGTCTATTTCTTAGTCCAGTTTGATTTCTTGACAGCAAGATAAATTTACAAACATTATATATGTTTGTGAATCCCCTCTTTATCTTATAAGCCCAGGGAAGGGTATAGTTTCTGTGAACCATGCCACATTTGAAACGCAGAGCACTGCAGTACTGCGCCAGACATAACCTGATGATACATAGAACACACTCACACACACACAAACACACACAAAGTCCACACATGACACACTTACATGACACGTGACCTTGACACAGAAAAACGCGTGACACGCTTCCTCGTGCTAAATAAGAGAAATTACGCTCAATTCAAATGGAGTATTCTGTATTCTGTGAATTATCAGCAACCTCGAAAACATAAGGTTCAGATAACATTTTCTTGGAGCCCGTAAGTTCGTTAAAATTTTCAGGACAGTGTAATCAGTATATTTTTATTTGAGTCTTCAGAGGTTATTAGAACACTTAAAAAAAAAAAAAAAAAAAAAGATTATATCACCCCTTATTGAGATATCTTCAAACCTGCAAAATGTTTATTTTATTATTAGGTACAGTCGTTTTTGTTTTTTTAAAATATTAATTACTTATAATATATACTAGGTGTGGAATGCAGTTGTCTGCTTCCAATATTGAGCTGAGCTTGCATTTTAATCTTAAATATTATGCATGCGTTAAAATACATTACATACGTCATATTACATTAATTTGTTTGCACCACGCCATGATCACATTTATCATCATGAAGGGCATATACTATTTTAACTTTTGTACCCCAAACCCTTTTTTTTTTTTTTTTTTTTTTTTTTTTTTTTTTTTTTTTCCGGGGGACTTTTTTTATAAAAAAAAAAAGTCCGAAGCAATAAGACCTCATGAGTGGATCCAAGGTGCAAACCCGGTTTAATAGTCCATCCTATAGTACCCTATCCTCTAAGCAAGCTAACAGACCCACAGAAAGTGAGCACCTTGTTTAGGGGAAGTAACCTTAGTTCTTCAATTGGCAGGATGGCTGAGCCAAATATTCTCCACCTCAAGCGTGTTAATGCAGGACAGCTGCTAATAAGATGAGAAGGTGTTTCATCCTCTTCCTCGCACAGCCTGCACACTGGGCTTTCTGCTAGGCCAAGCAGATGTAGATGTCGATTTAGCATGCAGTGTCCAGTAAGAAATCCTGTCAAAAGGTGACAGCAGCGATCTGGTAAGATGCTGAGATGGTTCCCGGATCATCATTTTTGATTGTCGCATACCTGAAGCAGTGTTCCATATTCTGTTCATATCTAGCCTCATGAATGTCCTTATGGAATGTTTCACTCCACAACGTGGCACGCCTACAACTGGTTCTGGTGTAATTGGGGTCGAATTGGAACCCGTTTTAGCTAACTGGTCAGCAATCTCATTCCCCTCAATGCCACAATGTCCAGGAACCCATATCAGTTGTACCTTGTTAAGTTGTCCAAGAGTGTTAAGATGGCTTTTGCACTCAGCAACCAGCTTAGATGTATACCTTGGTGCAACCAGTGCTTTGATCGCTGCCTGGCTGTCAGAGTAGATTCTGATTTGTCTGTTAAGCATATTTTTATTCAGGATAATTTGAGAACAGGCCAAAATTGCATATATCTCTGCCTGAAATACAGTGGCATATTTAAATAAATATTGGCACCTAGGCATCAAATGGTTTTACTGTTGCAATTTTTCAATTTAATTAATTAACTTTTTAAAAATAAATGGATTAATTAAATATTGAAAAAATTAAGTAATAGAAATAAAATAAAAGGTTTTTTAAGTTGTTAAATTTTTGAGATTTTAGGGTATGAAAAACATTTTTTAGAGCCCTAAAAATGGAACCAGTTTAGTGTGGAGGGCAAAATTTTAAAATATAGTTAAATTCTTGAAATTTGCTTTGAATTTTTAAAATTTAGATAAGTGGAGTTAGATTCTTAACTACTGGACAAGAAAGAATACAGCTATAGTTTCCATAAAGTTATAATGAAAATCAGAAAGTTTCAAATATTGATAGAATAAGATTTATTTAGTGCATCTATAAGACAAAATGGCAAGGGGCAATTTTAATCTAAATTTAAATCGGTGTAAAAGATTTTATTTCCAATTTTTTTTTAAAACTCACCACCTGTAACGTGTGACGCCGTTAATTCTTTTGATAGTCAAGGGATTGGGAGTGAAGAATAATTACTACAATTGTTTAAAGTACTGAGATTTAATCTATGCAGTTATTCAAGTAAAAATACATATAATAATAAAAAAAGAATCAGGAAAAAATACAATTACTTTTAAAAATGTATTTGAAACAGAGCTGATACAAACTATAAACAATAATAAAATAAAAATAATTTATGTCCAAAATTAAGATTTTTTCAGTTACTAAACTGCAATACTAAGAAAAACCTTATTAGTGGATATTAACCAAGTTCAGTAGCAAAATACTTATTCATTAATAATACAAACTAACTACAGAATTAACTTAACTATTAACTATTAAACTTGTGCACCTCAGCATCACAATATTTGACAATACTACCGATGTAACAGAATAAATTGACAGTAATTGACACTAATCTAATATCTATCTGAAAAAGCAAACTGTAAATTTCTCTTCTTCTTGCCGAACAAGTCCATCACTTTTTCCTCGAAACCTGGCGACTTTGCTCTTTTCCTGTGGACACTGAGAAGGCACAAGCTGGACAGACGTTCCTCTCCAATAGTGCTTCTCAGCCACGTCTTTACTCTACGCAGTGTGCTAAAGGATCGCTCTACGCTACATGTTGTGGGAGGGATAGTTAGGTAGAATACAAGCATTCTCCTAACAGCTGGGTAGAACATCGTTTCTGGGAGTATATCATGGAGCCTTGTTTTCTCCAAACACTCCTTACTTGTCCATACGTCATACCACAACCTGGCTTCTGCTTCCAAGTTGTCGATTTGATAAAAGTGTTGCAAACTTTTAATTTCTCTCATGAACACTTCTTTCTTCTCCTTTTTCATCAAATATGGATGAAGAATTCCACCTTTAAAAGGTATTTCTGTACTTTGTTCAAATCTTGTTCCAAGTGACACCATTAGAGAATCCATGTATGGAAAGTAAATTGCCAATCTATAATATTTTTCGGGTGATGAAGACCGGACATTGCATCTGTGGGTTTGCCTTGCAGCCAATCTTGGAATTTTAATTTCTACGTCAAGTTCCTCACAATCTTGTTTCACTCCTTTAAAAATGTCTGAGAACTCTTCGTCGCTTTCTCTGTGCTTTTTAAAATTGGCTAGCAGGTCAGTGGTGACATATCTGTATACTGTGTGTGTTGAAGAAAAAATGGAACTTTACATAGATATATAACGAAAACAAAACGATACGTCTCACGCACACTGTATTTTTAATAATCTGTACAAACATAATGTAACAACTGTCAACCTAACATTTTGACATTCCAAAATATAAACAATACCAAAATACCCTAGAGGCTTCAACTAGTTTATTTTTCAACAGCCTCCTTTGAAGACTCTTCAACTTTTCTTTTCTGCAGAGGAACTCCTAACGCCTAGTAGATTCCGCAGTCTGCCGAACATTGAGGTCTCCAACGGTTTAGTAAAAATGTCAGCTCTCTGCTCTTGACTTGGTACATACTTGAGAGTGAAGTCCCCATTTCTTACTTTCTCTCTAACAAATTTGTACCTAACATCAATGAGCTTCGTCCTCATGTGAAACTGCTGGTTATTGATGTACTGTATGCAACTTTGGTTATCCACAAAAATAACTGGAGCTGACACGTCTGCTCCCATGTCTTTGAATAGCCTTCGCAACCAAATACTTTCCTTAGCTGCTTCAGATGTTGCCATAAATTCAGCTTCTGTTGTGGACAAAGCTACGGAATCCTGTTTCTTACTAAACCAAGAAATCGGTCCACCGTTATAATAAGATACGACTCCAGACCTTGAGCGTCGTGTCTCCTTACAGCCAGCATAATCCGCATCAGAGTAGACGTTAAGTCCATCAACCTTCCTGTTAGAATAGATAATTCCTAAATCTGATGTGCTGTTCAAATACTTGAGTATATGCTTCACCCGAGTCCAATCTTGCTTTGGCTTTTCAAGACTTTGAGAAACAATACTCACAGCATACGATATATCGGGTCGCGTACACACTGCCAGATAAAGCAAGCTCCCTACTGCTGCTCTATATTGTGTTCGACCACTCGCATCCAAAAAATATTCCTCTTCACTAATTGCATTTACTTCTCCCTTGGTAATGGGCACAGTTGCTGACCGACCGTTTTCTTGACGAAACTTTTTCACAATTCTTTGAGCATAGTTTTTCTGATTTATAAATATAGAACCATCCTGGTAATGCTCGATTTCAATGCCAAGATAATGTTCCAGTGGCCCAGATCTCATTTTAAACTCATTAGACAGTTCCTTTAAGAAATTGTCAAGATCACTCTCGTCTTCTGCAGCAACAATCCCATCATCAACGTATATGCCAACAATCAATTTGTGATTTGGTTTGACTCTCACAAACAGGCATGGATCTCCATCGCTTTCTTTCAGTCCATAGCGCCGAAGAAAATCTGAAAATCTTTTATTCCAGCACCTGGGTGCTTGTTTCAAACCATATAAACTTTTCACCAATTTACATACACGGGTAGTTCCATCGCTAAATCCTTCCGGCTGGTGCATGTAAATTTCTTCGTCCAAATGTCCATACAAGAAAGCTGTCTCTACGTCTAATTGACACAAATGCATCCCGTCACGTGCAGCAAGTGCTAAAAGAGCTCTAATACTATCATACCTCACAACTGGGCTGAATTTTTCATTGTAGTCAATACCAAAAACCTGCGTATAACCTTTCGCAACCAACCTGGCTTTGAAACGATTAACAGTTCCGTCTGGACGCTTTTTGACTCGAAATACCCACCGACAGTTAATAGCCTTTTTCTCTTTGGGTAACTCTACTAACTTCCACGAGTTATTGTTCTTTAAGGATGCAATTTCAGCTCTCATTGCCTCCTGCCACTGGAAATTCTCTTCTGAACTAACCGCATCTCGGTAAGTTTCCGGTTCAATGATGTCAGCGGAAGCACACATATTCCTCATCATTTCGTAATCATCGTACCGTATTGGAGGTCTAAGATCATCTCTTGGTCGAAGATTATACCGGGGAGGACTAAAAACAGGGTCAATATCGAGAGCCTCCTCAAACTGATGACCATTAGTAGACAAACCACCACCACTGATGACCATTAGTTGATGTTGTATCCTCAACATCATCTTCCACGATAGCATCGATAATAGTCCTTCTTTTGTCCAATATCAGCTCTGTTGGTTCTGTGCTCTGACTTTTCTCTGTGACCTTGTTTTTCTCCGAAGTTTTCTCGTCAAAAATCACATCCGTTGAAAGAACGACATCTCTTTTAGCTGGTAGATAGACTCGATAACCATCGTAGCCACTGTATCCTACAAGCACACCTTTCAATGATTTACCATAGAGTTTCTGTAGTAAATGTATTACAAGATTAACAAGAATGTTTATTCCATAACAACAATAACAAACTCTTTTTGACATGACAACCAAAGTGACAGCATCAATATACAACATTTCCTCCCCTTTTACGAAGCTTTGGCTCTCGCCCTCAGCTGATCCGTATGCTTTCTTCTTTCTACTCCGTTCACCAGAACCTTATGATAGGTCACCTGTTCTTTGAAGAATAACTCCCTCTTCATATCCTGTACCATCTGGCTTTAGTACCCAAACCTCTTCCCCCTCATCAAATTCTCTCGTTCGTGTCTTTTGGTCATGGTATACTTTTTGTCTTACTAACTCATCATCCATGTTTCTTCTAACATCTGGTTTAAGCAAATCAAGTCGCGTTATTAGCCTTCGCCCTAACAATAGCTCAGCAGGTGATTTCCCGGTGGCTCTATTTGCTGAATTGCGGTAAGATAGCAAAAACTGTTGCAGCGCAGTATTGTTGTCTAAACCTGACTTCTTGCATGCCTTCATTCTATCTTTGAATGTCCTGACAAACCTTTCTGCTAATCCATTTGTCTTTGGATGGTAAGGTGATGTTCTTATGTGTTTGATGCCGTTTCCTTCGCAGAACGTTTGGAACTCAACCGATGTGAACTGCGGACCATTGTCCGATACGATGCTTGCAGGCAATCCAAATCTACCAAATGTTTCTCTAAGCAGGTTGATTGTATGTGACGTTGTTGTTCCTGTTATCGGAAATACCTCAAGCCATTTTGAATATGCGTCAACTATTAAAAGCCAATGCTTTTCTAGGAATGGACCCGCATAATCGATGTGAAGCCTTCTCCAAGGATGCGATGGCGCAGTCCAAGAAAAGAGAGGACTTTCTGGTTCCCGATGACGTGTTTGTTGGCATGGTGCACAATCCCTGACGAATCTCTCAATTTCTTGGTCTATCGCAGGCCACCAAATGTAAAATTTTGCAGAAGACTTCATTGCAGAGACTCCTGGATGTCCTTCGTGAAGAATATTCAAAATTCTTTTCCGCATTGAAGATGGTATTATCAACCTACCGGACCAAATAAGAATATCTTCTTCATATGAAATTTCTTCTTGTTTTTCGAAATAGGTCCACATTGAAGCATCAAGGCCTTGCTTGGATGCTGGCCATCCAGACTTTATATAATTAATCACCTTAACCAAAATCCCGTCATCCTTTGTAGCTTTTTGTAATGATTTCTTTGTGACCAGAAGATCTGGCAGTCTAAGGTGAAATAGATGCCCTTCATCTAATCGACCTGTTTCTTCTGCCTCCGAAGCCTGTTTTGAATTCAACGGCAGCCTTGACAGGACATCTGCTGGTGCGTTCTCTATTCCCTTAGTGTACTCTATATTGTAAGCGTAAGCTGATAATGTAAGAGCCCATCTTGAAATCCGATTGTTTGTAGTATTGGAGATTTGCTTATTAGATCCCAAAATAAACTCCAATGGTCTGTGATCAGTTTTGATTATAAATTTTGTTCCGAAGAGATAATGATTGAATTTCGAAACACCAAAAACAATAGCTAATGCTTCTTTCTCGATTGTAGAATACCTAGATTCCGAGTCAGTTAATTTCCTAGAAGCGTAAGCTATAGGCTTTTCAGAATTGTCATCGTATCTGTGAAATAAAACCGCTCCTAAACCTACTCCGCTCGCATCACAGCTCAGGACCATTGGACGATCACGATCGAAATGTACAAGAGTTTTAGAGGAGGTGAGACAATTTTTCTAGATTCCGCAGTCTGCCGAACATTGAGGTCTCCAACGGTTTAGTAATATAAAAAGGAACAGTGTAAAGAAATTTGTAAGTAAATCGAACAATTAGATATAGGTATGCCAAATAGTGCAGATTTATCAAATATATAATAAGATGGTACAGAAGCAGTTTCATTTTATGAGATAAAATATTGTGTCGCCGCGGTAGCGAAGTAACTATGCTCTAAGTAAAAACGAATTCTTGACTGAAGAGAATTTTATTTCTGTCTACAAAAATATTCCCTACGTCTAAGAAAATTTGTCCTTTACACACTAAACGAAAAAATATCAAGAAAAACTAAATTACTGACATAATCTGACAATAAATTAAATTAAAATATAAAGTAGATAAATAAAAATAAACAAGTAAAGATAACATGCTATGCTAGATACTAGCATAGCATCTATACATAAGCCGAATAACCGCTATGGCGGTGACACTACCGGCCTAGGATAGTACCTCTGGTGCTTCAACCAGGAGCACTAATGCCTTGGCTGGTCTGTCGAAAATATTTTGGCCGAACAAGATAGTAAATTTGAATTCAATATTGGAACGCCGAAAGCGAGTCATGCCCAAGGCGCAGTGGAGAGACAAATAGGGTCTGTCCGCCGCATCTTGGACTACCTATTAGCCACTCATAAAGGATTACTGAATGAGGATTGTCTACGAACACTACTCACTGAATGTGAAGCTATAATAAATAGTCGGCCTCTGACAGCTATTACTGAGGACAGTGAGCTGTCACCATTGACACCAAACCATCTCATCCAACTAAAAGGACCGGTTCCAACTGTCTCAGGCACTTTCGCAGACGAGAGTTACTCTAAAAGGAGATGGAGGCAGGTGCAGTGTCTAGCGGAAGCATTTTGGGGCAGGTGGAGGCGGGACTATTTACAAACCCTTCTATCACGGGTAAAATGGACCATTCCTAAACGAAATCTTAGGGTGGGGGATATAGTTATTTGTAAGGATGAAATGACCCCTAGGAATTTCTGGCCCCTAGCTAGGGTAGTTGATGTGTCGCCTGGCAAAGATGGGTTGGTGAGGTCGGTGAGACTTAGATTTGCTAGTGGTAGTGATAAGTACAGACCAGCCAAGGCATTGGCATTAGTGCTCCTGGTTGAAGCACCAGAGGCACTATCCTAGGCCGGTAGTGTCACCGCCATAGCGGTTATTCTGCTTGTAGATGCTATGCTAGCATCTAGCATAGCATGTTATCTTTACTTGTTTATTTTTATTTATCTACTTTATATTTTAATTTAATTTATTGTCAGATTATGTCAGTAATTTAGTTTTTCTTGATATTTTTTCTTTATTTACAAGAGGGGTCTTATATATCTTATGGATACTCGTAGGATGCTTCCTTCCACAATCAGCCACACTGCATCTAGCCGGTCTTCTACAATCTCTGCTCCTATGTCCCTTAAATAAACATCTAAAGCAAAGCCTTTCTTTATAAATAAAATCTTTAATAGTTTCTGAGCTTTGGTTTTGAATTTCTGTGCAATTTTCCATTGAATGGTTGTCTTTGCAATAAAAACATTTCCATACTAAACCTTTATTCTTCTCATTAGAAATTGAACTATTATTTTCTTTAGGCAAGGACACGTTACGGCGCCCCGTTGCTGAAAAATGATTACCATTACGTTTAGCCTGAAAAGTATTACTAGTTCTGTAAGAACCTTTGTTAGATTGAACACTATAAACAGGATGATTTAAGTGTTCAGCTATACTTGTGACATAAGATGCCAAATCACTGATAGGTTCTTTACCTAATTTTGGTGCGATTCATTTTACCCACCCTTGTAAGTATTTACTTGGTAACCTAGCAACCATTTTCTTTAAACATACTTTAGTACTTATCTCATTTCTAGCCTCAGGAGACAAGACTCGGCTGGCCGTAGTAAGGGCCTCTGCGTATTCTTGTATCCCTTTGCTGTCATTATAACTAAGGATTGGACCATCTACGAGTTTATTGGTCGTGGTGGTGGTGGTTTATTGGTTGGTTTGTTGGTTGGCTTCGGTTACGGCTGCTGGATTACCAAATCGTTTTTCAAAAAGTTTTACACTTTCTAAATAGCTTAACCCAAAATTTTCTTGGAATACTGTCGCCGCGGTAGCGAAGTAACTATGCTCTAAGTAAAAACGAATTCTTGACTGAAGAGAATTTTATTTCTGTCTACAAAAATTTTCCCTACGTCTAAGAAAATTTGTCCTTTACACACTAAACGAAAAAATATCAAGAAAAACTAAATTACTGACAATCTGACAATAAATTAAATTAAAATATAAAGTAGATAAATAAAAATAAACAAGTAAAGATAACATGCTATGCTATAGTAGATACTAGCATAGCATCTACATAAGCAGAATAACCGCTATGGCGGTGACATATTGTATGCAACAAGGATGCAAAGGAGACATTTCTGCCTCAAGTATTCATTACCTGTTAATTTTTATAGGCTAACTTAATCACTCTCACTCGACAGTAAATCTATTTTGCTGCCTAGTTACATAAATAACTATTTTTTATTTATTTAGAATGATATAAATCAGCAAGGTAAACTATCAATGTCCTTAGGTGCACTAGATGCAGCAAATCTTCATTAATAACACAAAGAAGGAAGCAAGTCACGTCACAGTGACTAATTGTAAGTCATTGGCAATCAAGCGTGACTTCTAGGATGAACAGGTGTAAATGTTGTTCTAAAAATTCTTAGCAAGCACTATGGACGTAACCATTATTATTAGAAAGATCTTACGCCAGACTTGGTAAATCTTATTTATTTCTATCTCTTCTCTTATTTTTATCTTTTTCGGGTTTGTTGCCAAAAAAAAAAAAAAAAAAAAAAATCTCAAATTATCTGTTATAAAAACTTTTCTCGAAGTTATTGCGAAATAAAATTTTATAAAGGTAGCTTTTCTTGAGAAATATAATTTTTAAAGTTACCGATACAATAAATGGGAAAGTATTATTGCTTTTAATTTTGTTTTATTTGATTCTTTCATTTTTAATTTACTTATAGGGATTAAGCATATATTATAAAATAAAAGCTACGCCTTAGAATTGAAATCAATATTATAACAAAGAGCATAAAATACTATAGTTTCAATGATAAGACATAATCTAAATCAACAAGATAAGAAGAATTCAAGAATATCAGCCTACAGTGAAAAGGGTAGATGTTTCGAAGAAAAAAGCCCAAACTAATTATTAGATGAAAATATATAGAGTGAAATTTTAATAGTTATTTTCTCTTTTTTTACTTCTAAACCCTTTAAAACGATGTATAACATGTCCTACTGACGAAAAACGTTTTGTCATTCGCCTTATTGGCCGCCATTTTGAAAATATAAATTATGAAATTTGAAAAGTTATTGACTCTTTTCCTACTTTTATAGACGTCTAGATTAATGTATTACATGCTAAGCAGATTAATTTTTGTTAATAGTCCGCTATATTGAAAGTATGATGTGAAATTTTTAATACTTAGGTAGGTATTCCTTTCCTAAACTTCAAGATCTTTAAATTGATGTACAACATGTCATACTGACTAAAAACTTTTTGTTTAGTCGTCCGCCTTATTGAAAGTATGAAGTGTGAAATTTTATCAGTTAAATGTTATTTTCCTTCTCTAAAAGACCTTTAAAACGATGTATAACACATTATGCTGACTAAAACTTTTTATTATACCTAGTCGTCCGCCATATTGGCCGCCATCTTGAAAATATGAAGTGTGAAATTTGATTAGTTACATATTCTTTTCCTTCTCTTAAAGACCTTCAAAACTATGTATAACACATTATGCTGGCTAAAACGTTTTTTTTAGTCGTCCACCATATTGGCCGCCATCTTAGAAATGTTTAGCGAGGAATTTCCAAAAACTATACAGTTTTCAAAAATGCTGAGATGTCTCTATGTGCCAAATTTCGCTGAAATTGATTAATTTTTACTCCAGTTATCGTTAGACAAACAAACAAACTTTTCAAAGCACAAGTTTCTGAAATGAAGAACTCACTACGCTCGTTCAATTATCTTGAGCTATCACAAGAATAGAAATGGATTATCTTAATGGATAGAGAACAAATCGTTTTAAAAAATCTATCTATTAACATTTTATAAATTTATAGATTCTTAGTAGTTAGTAATAGTTAAGATTGCAATAAAGAAGGTATATAATTATGACGAATCCAGTATTTATAATGAGTAGGTTATATCCACATTTTTGATTTAAGAAAACTTTAGTGAACAGTTATCATTGAGAACAGTCAACAAAGAAGTTTAGACTAAACTACTGAACATTTTTACAAAAATGTTCAGAAATTAATTATCTTATTTTAATGTTAGAGTGTTAATCAGTAACTGTCGCAAGCTAAAAAACAATATTTTTTTTATTCTTGGTGATCATATGTTTTTCGTCAGAACTAGCTGTTGTTGATATACTTTCTTCGCACTATTTCCCACCTATAGCTTTGTTGTTCTCAGAAACACTCTCACTAGATGTAAGTGAGCAGCTGAGGAGAGAGAGAAGATAGAAGGAAGTAAAACGTTCCAAAAATACTCAACACAGAGGTCAGCTTGAACAAGGCACGAGCAAGCGACAGATGCTCATCTTGCTACAGCCTCGTATATCACTTCAGCTTCAAACACCAACCTAGCTTCCTTCTATACTATCAAGGCTTATTTATACAAAAAAAAAACCTATTTATAAATAAACTCATCTCATAAATATGTATTGTACTATATGTCAGGTACAACTCAGATCTACCATTTTATGAGAACTTGTTTACAAGGATATTTTTTTTTCTTATTCTAGTTTATTTATTATTTAACTAAAAATAAGTTCATAACCACTATGATTTTTTTTAAAATAAAACATTTCAGTTGTAATAAATATTTATAGAAGCTATCCACTTGCAGCCCCGATTTGGGTTTAAAATATATTTCTCTACATTTTGCCCTCAGAAGATTGGGTTTAATCTAGCCTGATGTCTATTTCTTAGTCCAGTTTGATTTCTTGACAGCAAGATAAATTTACAAACATTATATATGTTTGTGAATCCCCTCTTTATCTTATAAGCCCAGGGAAGGGTATAGTTTCTGTGAACCATGCCACATTTGAAACGCAGAGCACTGCAGTACTGCGCCAGACATAACCTGATGATACATAGAACACACTCACACACACACAAACACACACAAAGTCCACACATGACACACTTACATGACACGTGACCTTGACACAGAAAAACGCGTGACACGCTTCCTCGTGCTAAATAAGAGAAATTACGCTCAATTCAAATGGAGTATTCTGTATTCTGTGAATTATCAGCAACCTCGAAAACATAAGGTTCAGATAACATTTTCTTGGAGCCCGTAAGTTCGTTAAAATTTTCAGGACAGTGTAATCAGTATATTTTTATTTGAGTCTTCAGAGGTTATTAGAACACTTAAAAAAAAAAAAAAAAAAAAAGATTATATCACCCCTTATTGAGATATCTTCAAACCTGCAAAATGTTTATTTTATTATTAGGTACAGTCGTTTTTGTTTTTTTAAAATATTAATTACTTATAATATATACTAGGTGTGGAATGCAGTTGTCTGCTTCCAATATTGAGCTGAGCTTGCATTTTAATCTTAAATATTATGCATGCGTTAAAATACATTACATACGTCATATTACATTAATTTGTTTGCACCACGCCATGATCACATTTATCATCATGAAGGGCATATACTATTTTAACTTTTGTACCCCAAACCCTTTTTTTTTTTTTTTTTTTTTTTTTTTTTTTTTTTTTCCGGGGGACTTTTTTTATAAAAAAAAAAAGTCCGAAGCAATAAGACCTCATGAGTGGATCCAAGGTGCAAACCCGGTTTAATAGTCCATCCTATAGTACCCTATCCTCTAAGCAAGCTAACAGACCCACAGAAAGTGAGCACCTTGTTTAGGGGAAGTAACCTTAGTTCTTCAATTGGCAGGATGGCTGAGCCAAATATTCTCCACCTCAAGCGTGTTAATGCAGGACAGCTGCTAATAAGATGAGAAGGTGTTTCATCCTCTTCCTCGCACAGCCTGCACACTGGGCTTTCTGCTAGGCCAAGCAGATGTAGATGTCGATTTAGCATGCAGTGTCCAGTAAGAAATCCTGTCAAAAGGTGACAGCAGCGATCTGGTAAGATGCTGAGATGGTTCCCGGATCATCATTTTTGATTGTCGCATACCTGAAGCAGTGTTCCATATTCTGTTCATATCTAGCCTCATGAATGTCCTTATGGAATGTTTCACTCCACAACGTGGCACGCCTACAACTGGTTCTGGTGTAATTGGGGTCGAATTGGAACCCGTTTTAGCTAACTGGTCAGCAATCTCATTCCCCTCAATGCCACAATGTCCAGGAACCCATATCAGTTGTACCTTGTTAAGTTGTCCAAGAGTGTTAAGATGGCTTTTGCACTCAGCAACCAGCTTAGATGTATACCTTGGTGCAACCAGTGCTTTGATCGCTGCCTGGCTGTCAGAGTAGATTCTGATTTGTCTGTTAAGCATATTTTTATTCAGGATAATTTGAGAACAGGCCAAAATTGCATATATCTCTGCCTGAAATACAGTGGCATATTTAAATAAATATTGGCACCTAGGCATCAAATGGTTTTACTGTTGCAATATTGGCAATAACTGTTTATATATTATCTTTATCCCTAGCTTAATACCCAATAATTATGTTTCTCCCTTATAATATTATATTCTTGATTGATTGGGTCTTTTAAGAAAATTAAACGCCTCACATTTGCGAGATTTCGTCCCTCCTGGATCATTATCAAGCTGACTGACAAAAATTCGGCAAATCTGCACTATTTGACCCACCTACTTCTAATAGTCCTATTTACTCACCATTTTTAAAACTGTTCCTTTTTATATTTTACAAACGATTCCGGTTGTAGCATCTTGATAAATTCAGTAGTTTTTAAAAACAATATAGGTAGTGTCCCTATCTAACGAACATGAAGAAAGGTTATGCTAAGGTTAGGTCAAGTTCAAACCTTAACCTAAACATTCCATAACCTTCCTTTATTTTTCTTAGGCTTAGACACTTCACGTATTTTTTTTTTTTTTTTAAGAAAAAGACTATTGAATTTATCGAGATGTAACGACTGGATAGTTTTTATAATATAAAAAGGAACAGTGTAAAGAAATTTGTAAGTAAATCGAACAATTAGATATAGGTATGCCAAATAGTGCAGATTTATCAAATATATAATAAGATGGTACAGAAGCAGTTTCATTTTATGAGATAAAATATTGTGTCGCCGCGGTAGCGAAGTAACTATGCTCTAAGTAAAAACGAATTCTTGACTGAAGAGAATTTTATTTCTGTCTACAAAAATATTCCCTACGTCTAAGAAAATTTGTCCTTTACACACTAAACGAAAAAATATCAAGAAAAACTAAATTACTGACATAATCTGACAATAAATTAAATTAAAATATAAAGTAGATAAATAAAAATAAACAAGTAAAGATAACATGCTATGCTAGATACTAGCATAGCATCTATACATAAGCCGAATAACCGCTATGGCGGTGACACTACCGGCCTAGGATAGTACCTCTGGTGCTTCAACCAGGAGCACTAATGCCTTGGCTGGTCTGTCGAAAATATTTTGGCCGAACAAGATAGTAAATTTGAATTCAATATTGGAACGCCGAAAGCGAGTCATGCCCAAGGCGCAGTGGAGAGACAAATAGGGTCTGTCCGCCGCATCTTGGACTACCTATTAGCCACTCATAAAGGATTACTGAATGAGGATTGTCTACGAACACTACTCACTGAATGTGAAGCTATAATAAATAGTCGGCCTCTGACAGCTATTACTGAGGACAGTGAGCTGTCACCATTGACACCAAACCATCTCATCCAACTAAAAGGACCGGTTCCAACTGTCTCAGGCACTTTCGCAGACGAGAGTTACTCTAAAAGGAGATGGAGGCAGGTGCAGTGTCTAGCGGAAGCATTTTGGGGCAGGTGGAGGCGGGACTATTTACAAACCCTTCTATCACGGGTAAAATGGACCATTCCTAAACGAAATCTTAGGGTGGGGGATATAGTTATTTGTAAGGATGAAATGACCCCTAGGAATTTCTGGCCCCTAGCTAGGGTAGTTGATGTGTCGCCTGGCAAAGATGGGTTGGTGAGGTCGGTGAGACTTAGATTTGCTAGTGGTAGTGATAAGTACAGACCAGCCAAGGCATTGGCATTAGTGCTCCTGGTTGAAGCACCAGAGGCACTATCCTAGGCCGGTAGTGTCACCGCCATAGCGGTTATTCTGCTTGTAGATGCTATGCTAGCATCTAGCATAGCATGTTATCTTTACTTGTTTATTTTTATTTATCTACTTTATATTTTAATTTAATTTATTGTCAGATTATGTCAGTAATTTAGTTTTTCTTGATATTTTTTCTTTATTTACAAGAGGGGTCTTATATATCTTATGGATACTCGTAGGATGCTTCCTTCCACAATCAGCCACACTGCATCTAGCCGGTCTTCTACAATCTCTGCTCCTATGTCCCTTAAATAAACATCTAAAGCAAAGCCTTTCTTTATAAATAAAATCTTTAATAGTTTCTGAGCTTTGGTTTTGAATTTCTGTGCAATTTTCCATTGAATGGTTGTCTTTGCAATAAAAACATTTCCATACTAAACCTTTATTCTTCTCATTAGAAATTGAACTATTATTTTCTTTAGGCAAGGACACGTTACGGCGCCCCGTTGCTGAAAAATGATTACCATTACGTTTAGCCTGAAAAGTATTACTAGTTCTGTAAGAACCTTTGTTAGATTGAACACTATAAACAGGATGATTTAAGTGTTCAGCTATACTTGTGACATAAGATGCCAAATCACTGATAGGTTCTTTACCTAATTTTGGTGCGATTCATTTTACCCACCCTTGTAAGTATTTACTTGGTAACCTAGCAACCATTTTCTTTAAACATACTTTAGTACTTATCTCATTTCTAGCCTCAGGAGACAAGACTCGGCTGGCCGTAGTAAGGGCCTCTGCGTATTCTTGTATCCCTTTGCTGTCATTATAACTAAGGATTGGACCATCTACGAGTTTATTGGTCGTGGTGGTGGTGGTTTATTGGTTGGTTTGTTGGTTGGCTTCGGTTACGGCTGCTGGATTACCAAATCGTTTTTCAAAAAGTTTTACACTTTCTAAATAGCTTAACCCAAAATTTTCTTGGAATACTGTCGCCGCGGTAGCGAAGTAACTATGCTCTAAGTAAAAACGAATTCTTGACTGAAGAGAATTTTATTTCTGTCTACAAAAATTTTCCCTACGTCTAAGAAAATTTGTCCTTTACACACTAAACGAAAAAATATCAAGAAAAACTAAATTACTGACAATCTGACAATAAATTAAATTAAAATATAAAGTAGATAAATAAAAATAAACAAGTAAAGATAACATGCTATGCTATAGTAGATACTAGCATAGCATCTACATAAGCAGAATAACCGCTATGGCGGTGACATATTGTACATCGTTTTAAAGGGTTTAGAAGTAAAAAAAGAGAAAATAACTATTAAAATTTCACTCTATATATTTTCATCTAATAATTAGTTTGGGCTTTTTTCTTCGAAACATCTACCCTTTTCACTGTAGGCTGATATTCTTGAATTCTTCTTATCTTGTTGATTTAGATTATGTCTTATCATTGAAACTAT
This sequence comes from Gerris lacustris, assembly GCA_951217055.1. Taxonomy (NCBI): domain Eukaryota; kingdom Metazoa; phylum Arthropoda; class Insecta; order Hemiptera; family Gerridae; genus Gerris; species Gerris lacustris. The sequence goes on from OX578276.1 coordinate 54,586,939, forward strand.
AGTATTTTATGCTCTTTGTTATAATATTGATTTCAATTCTAAGGCGTAGCTTTTATTTTATAATATATGCTTAATCCCTATAAGTAAATTAAAAATGAAAGAATCAAATAAAACAAAATTAAAAGCAATAATACTTTCCCATTTATTGTATCGGTAACTTTAAAAATTATATTTCTCAAGAAAAGCTACCTTTATAAAATTTTATTTCGCAATAACTTCGAGAAAAGTTTTTATAACAGATAATTTGAGATTTTTTTTTTTTTTTTTTTTTTTGGCAACAAACCCGAAAAAGATAAAAATAAGAGAAGAGATAGAAATAAATAAGATTTACCAAGTCTGGCGTAAGATCTTTCTAATAATAATGGTTACGTCCATAGTGCTTGCTAAGAATTTTTAGAACAACATTTACACCTGTTCATCCTAGAAGTCACGCTTGATTGCCAATGACTTACAATTAGTCACTGTGACGTGACTTGCTTCCTTCTTTGTGTTATTAATGAAGATTTGCTGCATCTAGTGCACCTAAGGACATTGATAGTTTACCTTGCTGATTTATATCATTCTAAATAAATAAAAAATAGTTATTTATGTAACTAGGCAGCAAAATAGATTTACTGTCGAGTGAGAGTGATTAAGTTAGCCTATAAAAATTAACAGGTAATGAATACTTGAGGCAGAAATGTCTCCTTTGCATCCTTGTTGCCAAGATACCCATTCCTGTATAGAGTCGCGTTATAGAGGTTGACTTCTCAAAACGACTTGTTATAGAGGTTCTGGGTTACGTTGTTAATTAGAAATAAAAACCTTATTGAGGTTGTTTGGATAATAGTAGAGATTAATTTAATGTTAATTATGTTAATTTTTGATGTTTTATGGCAATCTCAAGGATTTGAAAATTGCACTTCGTGTTGTCGTGTTATCGAGGGTCGTGTTATCGAGGGTCGTGTTATCGAGGGTCGTGTTATCGAGGTTGTCGTGTTATCGAGGGTCGTGTTATCGAGGGTCGTGTTATCGAGGTTGTCGTGTTATCGAGGTTGTCGTGTTATCGAGGTTGTCGTGTTATCGAGGGTCGTGTTGTCGAGGGTGTGTTATCGAGGGTCGTGTTATCGAGGGTCGTGTTATCGAGGGTCGTGTTATCGAGGGTCGTGTTATCGAGGGTCGTGTTATCGAGGGTCGTGTTATCGAGGGTCGTGTTATCGAGGGTCGTGTTATCGAGGTTGTCGTGTTATCGAGGGTCGTGTTATCGAGGTTGTCGTGTTATCGAGGTTGTCGTGTTATCGAGGTTGTCGTGTTATCGAGGTTGTCGTGTTATCGAGGTTGTCGTGTTATCGAGGGTCGTGTTATCGAGGGTCGTGTTATCGAGGTTGTCGTGTTATCGAGGGTCGTGCTATCGAGGTTGTCGTGTTATCGAGGGTCGTGTTATCGAGGGTCGTGTTATCGAGGGTCGTGTTATCGAGGGTCGTGTTATCGAGGGTCGTGTTATCGAGGGTCGTGTTATCGAGGGTCGTGTTATCGAGGGTCGTGTTATCGAGGGTCGTGTTATCGAGGGTCGTGTTATCGAGGTTGTCGTGTTATCGAGGTTGTCGTGTTATCGAGGGTCGTGCTATCGAGGGTCGTGTTATCGAGGGTCGTGTTATCGAGGGTCGTGTTATCGAGGGTCGTGTTATCGAGGGTCGTGTTATCGAGGGTCGTGTTATCGAGGGTCGTGTTATCGAGGTTGTCGTGTTATCGAGGTTGTCGTGTTATCGAGGGTCGTGTTATCGAGGGTCGTGTTATCGAGGTTGTCGTGTTATCGAGGTTGTCGTGTTATCGAGGGTCGTGTTATCGAGGGTCGTGTTATCGAGGGTCGTGTTATCGAGGGTCGTGTTATCGAGGTTGTCGTGTTATCGAGGTTGTCGTGTTATCGAGGTTGTCGTGTTATCGAGGTTGTGTTATCGAGGGTCGTGTTATCGAGGGTCGTGTTATCTCGATAACACGACCCTCGATAACACGACAACCTCGATAACACGACAACCTCGATAACACGACAACCTCGATAACACGACAACCTCGATAACACGACCCTCGATAACACGACAACCTCGATAACACGACCCTCGATAACACGACCCTCGATAACACGACCCTCGATAACACGACAACCTCGATAACACGACAACCTCGATAACACGACAACCTCGATAACACGACAACCTCGATAACACGACAACCTCGATAACACGACCCTCGATAACACGACCCTCGATAACACGACCCTCGATAACACGACCCTCGATAACACGACAACCTCGATAACACGACAACCTCGATAACACGACCCTCGATAACACGACCCTCGATAACACGACAACCTCGATAACACGACAACCTCGATAACACGACCCTCGATAACACGACCCTCGATAACACGACCCTCGATAACACGACCCTCGATAACACGACCCTCGATAACACGACCCTCGATAACACGACCCTCGATAGCACGACCCTCGATAACACGACAACCTCGATAACACGACAACCTCGATAACACGACCCTCGATAACACGACCCTCGATAACACGACCCTCGATAACACGACCCTCGATAACACGACCCTCGATAACACGACCCTCGATAACACGACCCTCGATAACACGACAACCTCGATAGCACGACCCTCGATAACACGACAACCTCGATAACACGACCCTCGATAACACGACCCTCGATAACACGACAACCTCGATAACACGACAACCTCGATAACACGACAACCTCGATAACACGACAACCTCGATAACACGACAACCTCGATAACACGACAACCTCGATAACACGACAACCTCGATAACACGACCCTCGATAACACGACCCTCGATAACACGACCCTCGATAACACGACACTCGATAACACGACAACCTCGATAGCACGACCCTCGATAACACGACCACCTCGATAACACGACCCTCGATAACACGACCCTCGATAACACGACAACCTCGATAACACGACAACCTCGATAACACGACAACCTCGATAACACGACAACCTCGATAACACGACAACCTCGATAACACGACAACCTCGATAACACGACCCTCGATAACACGACCCTCGATAACACGACAACCTCGATAACACGACAACCTCGATAACACGACAACCTCATAAAGTTATTGTTGTAAGTTTGACTTTAAGGTTGTAAGGCTTTAAAGTATTTAATCCATTGAACAGATTTGGATCCACTGTGGTTCCATGCCATGCTAAGACTGGTTGTGGTTGGATCCCTAGTGGATCCAAGTTACATTTTGCTTGCTTTGGATTAGACACAGTCAATTTTTTAATGTTTCTTTTAATAGAAATATAGCTCAGAAAACCTTACTCACTCACTTAGTCAAGTCCTCTTCTACTGTTTGGTGTAGAGGATGATCAAAAGGATTTCCACGTATCTCTATTGTGGGCTAGTGTCCGAGCACATTGTAAAGATATTCCTCTCTCGGCCAGGGTGAATGTGATGTTGTCCTTCTTCTTCCCCTGTGTCTCCTTCCCTCTCATCTTGCTTAGACTTTTTTTTTTTGAGTGTGCACAACTGAGTCTCTATGGTGGAGTTTCTTATTCAGTCTCTATAGCTAGGACTTGTTCCAGCTGCTCTTCTGGTATAGTGATGAGGTACTCTTTTTGTACCCTCCCAATCACCACGGTCTTTGTCTTGGCTATGAAAACCTTTAGGTCCCTAAACTAGTAAACATTTATAGTTTTTACATTACCCTCAGATGAGTATTATGTCATTATACTAATCTACTCTATTTCTTTCAATGTTTCACTTAATATTTAATTTCTCTGTCATATTAAATCAGTCGGTTCAAATGCGAGGGCGGTAAAACATTTTAATACTGATGATCATATCAAGTGGATGTGTTAAGTGGCTAATACCCTCATGTCCAGCAGGGCGTGTACTGGGTTTGCATAATCTGAGCCTTCAGATTCACAATTCAGCCCCTGGGTGTATTGTTAACCCAAGCAGCTTTTAGCTAATTATTTGACAACAGTGTATTACTTTTTCTGTTCCCTACCATGCATCAAATGTTTTATTCTTATTTTATTAATAATTTTACCTTTTTAATATTTTTTTCTGCCCAAAGGAAGCTTTAACACTCAAACACACCTGTATAAGAAATCTGTTATAATGGTTAAATTTTGAAGAATACTGTTTATTGAATTGCAGTTCTTCTAGATTTTTAAGTTTAGAAAAATAAATTACCTTTATGTGAGTGAGTTTATGCTAGGGGCCTGGGTAGCCCGGAGTAGAGAGTGCTTGGCTTGCGATCAGTCAAGTAAAGCAGCATCGGGCGTGGACAGTAGGAAAATGGTGTCCACTGACCTTGAGCTCTGGGTTCAATTCCCGGACCAGGCCCCCCGCTCAATGTTCACCCAGCATTGTTTAAATACATGGGCAGCTGCTCGAAAGAGTAGCGCCACCAGGTTTCGGCCTGGAAACCATGTTCGACACTCTCGTTTCGATATAAACCAAGAATTGTGACTTGGTTAACGACCACACTTCACACAATGTGAAGAGTTTGGTCTTCCATCCCGGGTTTGTTCAATGGGCCCACCCACGTGGGTGTAAAAACCCCCCGGTATAAAAAAAAAAAAAAATAAAAAAAATAAATAAGTGAGTTTATGCTAGGGGTGAACTTATGAAACATTTATTTTAAACATTGCTCAAGTTTTACTTCAATTTTTTTACTCATTTATTTACTTCAACCCTTTCCTAATCATTTTTTGAGATTTTTTAATCAACTTTTGCTGTTTATTGGTTAGCATAGAATTTTGTTAAAACCGTTGTAATTATTTAAGCCTTCTTCTACGTCTTGGTCTTCTGCCCTCCACTCTTGCCTCGAAAGCTTGTATGGGAAATCTTTCCTTTTTCATCCTCTTAACAACATAAGTGACATAAATACAGACGAGTCTGTATTTTAGTTATGGTTTATGAAAATATATTGAAATTATAAATAATATTATTTGATAATTACTACCTTTATTTGTTAACTTTCAACTTGCTTTCCCTTGTATGGACAGGTCAAGTATACCAGAAAAGGCAAATCTCAGCTTTCATTGTTGCATAAAATCAACCTACAGTCTCCTTTATGTTTTAGGATTCATTTCAAATGCAAAAACACCGTCTACCTGGTTAAATAAGTACTTCTGATCTTAAATAAATCTGGTGAAGGTTTCCTTTTTTCGTCTGTGGTAAAAAAAAATATATATATACCTATATGAGCCTATAAGATTACCTAAGATATATTAATGAAAGAAAATATCTGATTTAATATGACGGAGAAATTAAATATTAAGTGAAATATAGAAAGAGATAGGGTAGATGAGTATAATGTAGAAATTACTGGTGGGTCACACTATACTCATGCCATATACTTTGTTATTCTGACAGCGTGGGGGAAAAAAAAAAAAATAAATAAAGGGAATGGAGCCAATGAGAAATTGAGATTTTGGCGGGTAGTTGGTCGAGCCAACTAGGCAAACAAAAATATCACTGGATAACCTTAAGATAACCACCTAGTGGTTTTATTTTTTCCCTCACATAGGTTGCCCAATCTGAGCTGTCAGATTTACAAAGTATAATGGCATGAGTATAGTACACAGGTAAAACCGCTTCAGCCTCCATTTACTTTTAAAATATCACTTCATCCTGAAAGGGTTAAAATAAATTAAATGAAATCCTCCTCTTTTAATTATTTTTCCTTTTCAGTTAAGCGTAACACATATTTAAGATAAGGAATACTATTGCATAAGGGGGATTTTATTGTTGCAATAGTGATGGTGGGTCATGGACACCCTTTTGGGGCCCGCTCTTACACGTCCGGCTAGTTTTCCCTCTTCCAGTCGTCCAATCGAGCTGAAACTTGGCACATAGACTCTCTACCACAAAAACATTTTAACAAATTAATTAATTAATTAATTTTTCAATTTAATTAATTAACTTTTTAAAAATAAATGGATTAATTAAATATTGAAAAAATTAAGTAATAGAAATAAAATAAAAGGTTTTTTAAGTTGTTAAATTTTTGAGATTTTAGGGTATGAAAAACATTTTTTAGAGCCCTAAAAATGGAACCAGTTTAGTGTGGAGGGCAAAATTTTAAAATATAGTTAAATTCTTGAAATTTGCTTTGAATTTTTAAAATTTAGATAAGTGGAGTTAGATTCTTAACTACTGGACAAGAAAGAATACAGCTATAGTTTCCATAAAGTTATAATGAAAATCAGAAAGTTTCAAATATTGATAGAATAAGATTTATTTAGTGCATCTATAAGACAAAATGGCAAGGGGCAATTTTAATCTAAATTTAAATCGGTGTAAAAGATTTTATTTCCAATTTTTTTTTAAAACTCACCACCTGTAACGTGTGACGCCGTTAATTCTTTTGATAGTCAAGGGATTGGGAGTGAAGAATAATTACTACAATTGTTTAAAGTACTGAGATTTAATCTATGCAGTTATTCAAGTAAAAATACATATAATAATAAAAAAAGAATCAGGAAAAAATACAATTACTTTTAAAAATGTATTTGAAACAGAGCTGATACAAACTATAAACAATAATAAAATAAAAATAATTTATGTCCAAAATTAAGATTTTTTCAGTTACTAAACTGCAATACTAAGAAAAACCTTATTAGTGGATATTAACCAAGTTCAGTAGCAAAATACTTATTCATTAATAATACAAACTAACTACAGAATTAACTTAACTATTAACTATTAAACTTGTGCACCTCAGCATCACAATATTTGACAATACTACCGATGTAACAGAATAAATTGACAGTAATTGACACTAATCTAATATCTATCTGAAAAAGCAAACTGTAAATTTCTCTTCTTCTTGCCGAACAAGTCCATCACTTTTTCCTCGAAACCTGGCGACTTTGCTCTTTTCCTGTGGACACTGAGAAGGCACAAGCTGGACAGACGTTCCTCTCCAATAGTGCTTCTCAGCCACGTCTTTACTCTACGCAGTGTGCTAAAGGATCGCTCTACGCTACATGTTGTGGGAGGGATAGTTAGGTAGAATACAAGCATTCTCCTAACAGCTGGGTAGAACATCGTTTCTGGGAGTATATCATGGAGCCTTGTTTTCTCCAAACACTCCTTACTTGTCCATACGTCATACCACAACCTGGCTTCTGCTTCCAAGTTGTCGATTTGATAAAAGTGTTGCAAACTTTTAATTTCTCTCATGAACACTTCTTTCTTCTCCTTTTTCATCAAATATGGATGAAGAATTCCACCTTTAAAAGGTATTTCTGTACTTTGTTCAAATCTTGTTCCAAGTGACACCATTAGAGAATCCATGTATGGAAAGTAAATTGCCAATCTATAATATTTTTCGGGTGATGAAGACCGGACATTGCATCTGTGGGTTTGCCTTGCAGCCAATCTTGGAATTTTAATTTCTACGTCAAGTTCCTCACAATCTTGTTTCACTCCTTTAAAAATGTCTGAGAACTCTTCGTCGCTTTCTCTGTGCTTTTTAAAATTGGCTAGCAGGTCAGTGGTGACATATCTGTATACTGTGTGTGTTGAAGAAAAAATGGAACTTTACATAGATATATAACGAAAACAAAACGATACGTCTCACGCACACTGTATTTTTAATAATCTGTACAAACATAATGTAACAACTGTCAACCTAACATTTTGACATTCCAAAATATAAACAATACCAAAATACCCTAGAGGCTTCAACTAGTTTATTTTTCAACAGCCTCCTTTGAAGACTCTTCAACTTTTCTTTTCTGCAGAGGAACTCCTAACGCCTAGTAGATTCCGCAGTCTGCCGAACATTGAGGTCTCCAACGGTTTAGTAAAAATGTCAGCTCTCTGCTCTTGACTTGGTACATACTTGAGAGTGAAGTCCCCATTTCTTACTTTCTCTCTAACAAATTTGTACCTAACATCAATGAGCTTCGTCCTCATGTGAAACTGCTGGTTATTGATGTACTGTATGCAACTTTGGTTATCCACAAAAATAACTGGAGCTGACACGTCTGCTCCCATGTCTTTGAATAGCCTTCGCAACCAAATACTTTCCTTAGCTGCTTCAGATGTTGCCATAAATTCAGCTTCTGTTGTGGACAAAGCTACGGAATCCTGTTTCTTACTAAACCAAGAAATCGGTCCACCGTTATAATAAGATACGACTCCAGACCTTGAGCGTCGTGTCTCCTTACAGCCAGCATAATCCGCATCAGAGTAGACGTTAAGTCCATCAACCTTCCTGTTAGAATAGATAATTCCTAAATCTGATGTGCTGTTCAAATACTTGAGTATATGCTTCACCCGAGTCCAATCTTGCTTTGGCTTTTCAAGACTTTGAGAAACAATACTCACAGCATACGATATATCGGGTCGCGTACACACTGCCAGATAAAGCAAGCTCCCTACTGCTGCTCTATATTGTGTTCGACCACTCGCATCCAAAAAATATTCCTCTTCACTAATTGCATTTACTTCTCCCTTGGTAATGGGCACAGTTGCTGACCGACCGTTTTCTTGACGAAACTTTTTCACAATTCTTTGAGCATAGTTTTTCTGATTTATAAATATAGAACCATCCTGGTAATGCTCGATTTCAATGCCAAGATAATGTTCCAGTGGCCCAGATCTCATTTTAAACTCATTAGACAGTTCCTTTAAGAAATTGTCAAGATCACTCTCGTCTTCTGCAGCAACAATCCCATCATCAACGTATATGCCAACAATCAATTTGTGATTTGGTTTGACTCTCACAAACAGGCATGGATCTCCATCGCTTTCTTTCAGTCCATAGCGCCGAAGAAAATCTGAAAATCTTTTATTCCAGCACCTGGGTGCTTGTTTCAAACCATATAAACTTTTCACCAATTTACATACACGGGTAGTTCCATCGCTAAATCCTTCCGGCTGGTGCATGTAAATTTCTTCGTCCAAATGTCCATACAAGAAAGCTGTCTCTACGTCTAATTGACACAAATGCATCCCGTCACGTGCAGCAAGTGCTAAAAGAGCTCTAATACTATCATACCTCACAACTGGGCTGAATTTTTCATTGTAGTCAATACCAAAAACCTGCGTATAACCTTTCGCAACCAACCTGGCTTTGAAACGATTAACAGTTCCGTCTGGACGCTTTTTGACTCGAAATACCCACCGACAGTTAATAGCCTTTTTCTCTTTGGGTAACTCTACTAACTTCCACGAGTTATTGTTCTTTAAGGATGCAATTTCAGCTCTCATTGCCTCCTGCCACTGGAAATTCTCTTCTGAACTAACCGCATCTCGGTAAGTTTCCGGTTCAATGATGTCAGCGGAAGCACACATATTCCTCATCATTTCGTAATCATCGTACCGTATTGGAGGTCTAAGATCATCTCTTGGTCGAAGATTATACCGGGGAGGACTAAAAACAGGGTCAATATCGAGAGCCTCCTCAAACTGATGACCATTAGTAGACAAACCACCACCACTGATGACCATTAGTTGATGTTGTATCCTCAACATCATCTTCCACGATAGCATCGATAATAGTCCTTCTTTTGTCCAATATCAGCTCTGTTGGTTCTGTGCTCTGACTTTTCTCTGTGACCTTGTTTTTCTCCGAAGTTTTCTCGTCAAAAATCACATCCGTTGAAAGAACGACATCTCTTTTAGCTGGTAGATAGACTCGATAACCATCGTAGCCACTGTATCCTACAAGCACACCTTTCAATGATTTACCATAGAGTTTCTGTAGTAAATGTATTACAAGATTAACAAGAATGTTTATTCCATAACAACAATAACAAACTCTTTTTGACATGACAACCAAAGTGACAGCATCAATATACAACATTTCCTCCCCTTTTACGAAGCTTTGGCTCTCGCCCTCAGCTGATCCGTATGCTTTCTTCTTTCTACTCCGTTCACCAGAACCTTATGATAGGTCACCTGTTCTTTGAAGAATAACTCCCTCTTCATATCCTGTACCATCTGGCTTTAGTACCCAAACCTCTTCCCCCTCATCAAATTCTCTCGTTCGTGTCTTTTGGTCATGGTATACTTTTTGTCTTACTAACTCATCATCCATGTTTCTTCTAACATCTGGTTTAAGCAAATCAAGTCGCGTTATTAGCCTTCGCCCTAACAATAGCTCAGCAGGTGATTTCCCGGTGGCTCTATTTGCTGAATTGCGGTAAGATAGCAAAAACTGTTGCAGCGCAGTATTGTTGTCTAAACCTGACTTCTTGCATGCCTTTATTCTATCTTTGAATGTCCTGACAAACCTTTCTGCTAATCCATTTGCTTTGGCTTTTCAAGACTTTGAGAAACAATACTCACAGCATACGATATATCGGGTCGCGTACACACTGCCAGATAAAGCAAGCTCCCTACTGCTGCTCTATATTGTGTTCGACCACTCGCATCCAAAAAATATTCCTCTTCACTAATTGCATTTACTTCTCCCTTGGTAATGGGCACAGTTGCTGACCGACCGTTTTCTTGACGAAACTTTTTCACAATTCTTTGAGCATAGTTTTTCTGATTTATAAATATAGAACCATCCTGGTAATGCTCGATTTCAATGCCAAGATAATGTTCCAGTGGCCCAGATCTCATTTTAAACTCATTAGACAGTTCCTTTAAGAAATTGTCAAGATCACTCTCGTCTTCTGCAGCAACAATCCCATCATCAACGTATATGCCAACAATCAATTTGTGATTTGGTTTGACTCTCACAAACAGGCATGGATCTCCATCGCTTTCTTTCAGTCCATAGCGCCGAAGAAAATCTGAAAATCTTTTATTCCAGCACCTGGGTGCTTGTTTCAAACCATATAAACTTTTCACCAATTTACATACACGGGTAGTTCCATCGCTAAATCCTTCCGGCTGGTGCATGTAAATTTCTTCGTCCAAATGTCCATACAAGAAAGCTGTCTCTACGTCTAATTGACACAAATGCATCCCGTCACGTGCAGCAAGTGCTAAAAGAGCTCTAATACTATCATACCTCACAACTGGGCTGAATTTTTCATTGTAGTCAATACCAAAAACCTGCGTATAACCTTTCGCAACCAACCTGGCTTTGAAACGATTAACAGTTCCGTCTGGACGCTTTTTGACTCGAAATACCCACCGACAGTTAATAGCCTTTTTCTCTTTGGGTAACTCTACTAACTTCCACGAGTTATTGTTCTTTAAGGATGCAATTTCAGCTCTCATTGCCTCCTGCCACTGGAAATTCTCTTCTGAACTAACCGCATCTCGGTAAGTTTCCGGTTCAATGATGTCAGCGGAAGCACACATATTCCTCATCATTTCGTAATCATCGTACCGTATTGGAGGTCTAAGATCATCTCTTGGTCGAAGATTATACCGGGGAGGACTAAAAACAGGGTCAATATCGAGAGCCTCCTCAAACTGATGACCATTAGTAGACAAACCACCACCACTGATGACCATTAGTTGATGTTGTATCCTCAACATCATCTTCCACGATAGCATCGATAATAGTCCTTCTTTTGTCCAATATCAGCTCTGTTGGTTCTGTGCTCTGACTTTTCTCTGTGACCTTGTTTTTCTCCGAAGTTTTCTCGTCAAAAATCACATCCGTTGAAAGAACGACATCTCTTTTAGCTGGTAGATAGACTCGATAACCATCGTAGCCACTGTATCCTACAAGCACACCTTTCAATGATTTACCATAGAGTTTCTGTAGTAAATGTATTACAAGATTAACAAGAATGTTTATTCCATAACAACAATAACAAACTCTTTTTGACATGACAACCAAAGTGACAGCATCAATATACAACATTTCCTCCCCTTTTACGAAGCTTTGGCTCTCGAGGGTCGTGTTATCGAGGTTGTCGTGTTATCGAGGGTCGTGCTATCGAGGTTGTCGTGTTATCGAGGGTCGTGTTATCGAGGGTCGTGTTATCGAGGGTCGTGTTATCGAGGGTCGTGTTATCGAGGGTCGTGTTATCGAGGTTGTCGTGTTATCGAGGTTGTCGTGTTATCGAGGGTCGTGCTATCGAGGTTGTCGTGTTATCGAGGGTCGTGTTATCGAGGGTCGTGTTATCGAGGGTCGTGTTATCGAGGGTCGTGTTATCGAGGGTCGTGTTATCGAGGGTCGTGTTATCGAGGTTGTCGTGTTATCGAGGTTGTCGTGTTATCGAGGTTGTCGTGTTATCGAGGTTGTCGTGTTATCGAGGTTGTCGTGTTATCGAGGGTCGTGTTATCGAGGGTCGTGTTATCGAGGGTCGTGTTATCGAGGTTGTCGTGTTATCGAGGTTGTCGTGTTATCGAGGTTGTCGTGTTATCGAGGTTGTCGTGTTATCGAGGGTCGTGTTATCGAGGGTCGTGTTATCGAGGGTCGTGTTATCGAGGTTGTCGTGTTATCGAGGTTGTCGTGTTATCGAGGTTGTCGTGTTATCGAGGGTCGTGTTATCGAGGGTCGTGTTATCGAGGTTGTCGTGTTATCGAGGTTGTCGTGTTATCGAGGTTGTCGTGTTATCGAGGTTGTCGTGTTATCGAGGTTGTCGTGTTATCGAGGTTGTCGTGTTATCGAGGGTCGTGTTATCGAGGGTCGTGTTATCGAGGGTCGTGTTATCGAGGTTGTCGTGTTATCGAGGGTCGTGCTATCGAGGTTGTCGTGTTATCGAGGGTCGTGTTATCGAGGGTCGTGTTATCGAGGTTGTCGTGTTATCGAGGTTGTCGTGTTATCGAGGGTCGTGTTATCGAGGGTCGTGTTATCGAGGGTCGTGTTATCGAGGGTCGTGTTATCGAGGGTCGTGTTATCGAGGTTGTCGTGTTATCGAGGGTCGTGCTATCGAGGTTGTCGTGTTATCGAGGGTCGTGTTATCGAGGGTCGTGTTATCGAGGGTCGTGTTATCGAGGGTCGTGTTATCGAGGGTCGTGTTATCGAGGTTGTCGTGTTATCGAGGTTGTCGTGTTATCGAGGGTCGTGCTATCGAGGTTGTCGTGTTATCGAGGGTCGTGTTATCGAGGGTCGTGTTATCGAGGGTCGTGTTATCGAGGGTCGTGTTATCGAGGGTCGTGTTATCGAGGGTCGTGTTATCGAGGTTGTCGTGTTATCGAGGGTCGTGTTATCGAGGTTGTCGTGTTATCGAGGTTGTCGTGTTATCGAGGTTGTCGTGTTATCGAGGTTGTCGTGTTATCGAGGTTGTCGTGTTATCGAGGTTGTCGTGTTATCGAGGGTCGTGTTATCGAGGGTCGTGTTATCGAGGGTCGTGTTATCGAGGTTGTCGTGTTATCGAGGGTCGTGCTATCGAGGTTGTCGTGTTATCGAGGGTCGTGTTATCGAGGGTCGTGTTATCGAGGGTCGTGTTATCGAGGGTCGTGTTATCGAGGGTCGTGTTATCGAGGTTGTCGTGTTATCGAGGTTGTCGTGTTATCGAGGTTGTCGTGTTATCGAGGTTGTCGTGTTATCGAGGTTGTCGTGTTATCGAGGTTGTCGTGTTATCGAGGTTGTCGTGTTATCGAGGTTGTCGTGTTATCGAGGGTCGTGTTATCGAGGGTCGTGTTATCGAGGTTGTCGTGTTATCGAGGGTCGTGCTATCGAGGTTGTCGTGTTATCGAGGGTCGTGTTATCGAGGGTCGTGTTATCGAGGGTCGTGTTATCGAGGGTCGTGTTATCGAGGGTCGTGTTATCGAGGGTCGTGTTATCGAGGGTCGTGTTATCGAGGGTCGTGTTATCGAGGTTGTCGTGTTATCGAGGTTGTCGTGTTATCGAGGGTCGTGTTATCGAGGGTCGTGTTATCGAGGTTGTCGTGTTATCGAGGTTGTCGTGTTATCGAGGGTCGTGTTATCGAGGGTCGTGTTATCGAGGGTCGTGTTATCGAGGGTCGTGTTATCGAGGTTGTCGTGTTATCGAGGTTGTCGTGTTATCGAGGTTGTCGTGTTATCGAGGTTGTCGTGTTATCGAGGTTGTCGTGTTATCGAGGGTCGTGTTATCGAGGGTCGTGTTATCGAGGGTCGTGTTATCGAGGTTGTCGTGTTATCGAGGGTCGTGTTATCGAGGTTGTCGTGTTATCGAGGTTGTCGTGTTATCGAGGTTGTCGTGTTATCGAGGTTGTCGTGTTATCGAGGGTCGTGTTATCGAGGTTGTCGTGTTATCGAGGTTGTCGTGTTATCGAGGGTCGTGTTATCGAGGGTCGTGTTATCGAGGGTCGTGTTATCGAGGGTCGTGTTATCGAGGGTCGTGTTATCGAGGGTCGTGTTATCGAGGGTCGTGTTATCGAGGTTGTCGTGTTATCGAGGTTGTCGTGTTATCGAGGGTCGTGTTATCGAGGGTCGTGTTATCGAGGGTCGTGTTATCGAGGGTCGTGTTATCGAGGGTCGTGGTTTGAAAATGGAATAAGTATCAAAAGACCATCTTGGAAAATAGGTCCAATTTTTATTTTTTTCAGAAATATTTAGAAAATGCCATTATATGCACAAAAATTCATCGTCGCATTCGTACAAAAACTTTTTTGAAAGAAGAGTTGATCGCAAGAAAGGAGAATAATAGGCGAGCGAAATCAAAACCGGGAGCCGGGTTAAGGAGTTAAGTTTGCAATGATTCTGCAGTATCATGTTTGACTAGGAATGGTGTGAAATGAGAATGACAATATATGGCGAAGAGGCTTTGCTGGCTCCACAGTCTGATTAGCTGAAAGTTACGCATGCGCTTCTGTGTAGCGCACAGTATTTAGTAGGTGGTCTTCCTACTAGAAGCTAAAAACCACAAAACATTTTTGTGCCGAAAGGTTACAATCTATTCTCTATGGTTACAATTGAACCTCGTCTCGTAAACAAGAGAAGGTTATAACTTGTGAACTAATGCGTGTATATATTATACGTTACTGTTTAGTATTTTTATTCTTTATAATTAATGAATAAATTATAATAGTAATTATTTTTTAATTTGTACATTCAAAAAATTGCTAAACAGAAATATTTACAGCAATGAACCTAAATAACAGGTATCATATTCGCAAATAATACATTTTTCTTAAAACTATTTTGGACTTTGCTTGGCTTATAATAAAAGAATACTGAAGACAGTGTTCTTTGTTTGAATAAAGTATATTGACATTTTAATTTTGCTGAATAAGCTTCAATATTCAAAGGGCTTATAATTTATTATATTTCTTTAACAATAATACTACTCATTACTTTTAAAATAGACTACTTATTATACCTCGGAGTATAAAATAACGTTGAATTAATCACATTAATCTTTGAAATCAGCAAAACAACTCACCTAAATTTCATGGAAGCTGCATTATTGCTTTGTTGCAGTTTTATTGTTACATATAAATAAAATAAAATAAAGAAGAAACACGTCCTATTTCGTATGGTTGAAAATATAGTTTATTTCCTCCCGTTTTTTTAAATCAGTCACATTTGATTTTTTAACATGAATTTAGGTAGTCATTTACACTAATGAAAATCTTTAGAATCATATATCTATATATTTATAAATACATTCACTATTTTATTTAATACAGAATTCTAGCTAAAGAAAGTTATTTGTTATTTTTTTTCGAGGTGTCTGTGTTCACACTAACGTTTTTACGTGTTTTGCAGAAGTTAAAAATTTGTGAAGTACGAGTTCTCTTTCTCACTATTTTCTTGAAAGGGTGTGAAAAAATTGTGATCAAAACAATCTTTTTTTAATTGAAATAACAAAAAAAAAACCTCAAGGCACTAGGCACATTAGCAAATTACTCCAATTCCAATAAAACTTTGCTAAAGAAAAAGAAACAAAAACTGAAGCGGTAAATAAAAACTATTATTATAACCTTTTATTGTTGTTGTTCACGTTCAGTTGAACTATAACATGACTATAAACTTCCGGCACAAAACATTTTCGTGGTATTTAGCTTCTAGTGTCTTCCTCCCCTTTCTTATCTAAACGCACACAACTATTATAGCACTCTCAAGTTTCTCCCTTTTCTTTCGGGATATCTTCAACCTTGTTTAGCGAACAGTTTAGTGCCTATACTTCTTATACTGGGCAGTTTATTTACAAATATTGCTTACTAATAAAGAATAATACTACTAAGTAATTAATCAAGGATAATTATTCCTCATTGACTTATTTCCTTTATCCTAAAAGGTATGCTAAGTACGTTTACATTGTTAAAATAGTAAGCAAGTAGGGAATTAAGTTTATTTAATACTTCAATTTTTTTCTTATAGTACTAATCTGTTTTGTTATTGTTGTTTCAATCATGATAAGAAGAAACAAATTTATTTCAATATCATGTATTAAATAAAATAGTGGTTATATGGAAAGTAAAATAATAAAATCTCATGAAACAAAAAAAGAAAAATATCATGCTTTTAGAAAAAAGTAATAAATGAACGTGACTATTCACGTATTTATCTCATTAAACACAAGCTTGAGAATATATTTTATTTACTTGCAGCAGCAAAATGAGGCATTAATGAACTGATTTGGGGCAGAGATATGTAATTTTACTGCCTAGGCAGTAAAATCAGGAATAATTTTACTGCTTAGACAAAAATAAATATTGGCACCTAGGCATCAAATGGTTTTACTGTTGCAATATTGGCAATAACTGTTTATATATTATCTTTATCCCTAGCTTAATACCCAATAATTATGTTTCTCCCTTATAATATTATATTCTTGATTGATTGGGTCTTTTAAGAAAATTAAACGCCTCACATTTGCGAGATTTCGTCCCTCCTGGATCATTATCAAGCTGACTGACAAAAATTCGGCAAATCTGCACTATTTGACCCACCTACTTCTAATAGTCCTATTTACTCACCATTTTTAAAACTGTTCCTTTTTATATTTTACAAACGATTCCGGTTGTAGCATCTTGATAAATTCAGTAGTTTT
This sequence comes from Gerris lacustris, assembly GCA_951217055.1. Lineage (NCBI taxonomy): Eukaryota > Metazoa > Arthropoda > Insecta > Hemiptera > Gerridae > Gerris > Gerris lacustris. The sequence continues at coordinate 54,603,844 of OX578276.1, forward strand.
TAAAAACAATATAGGTAGTGTCCCTATCTAACGAACATGAAGAAAGGTTATGCTAAGGTTAGGTCAAGTTCAAACCTTAACCTAAACATTCCATAACCTTCCTTTATTTTTCTTAGGCTTAGACACTTCACGTATTTTTTTTTTTTTTTTAAGAAAAAGACTATTGAATTTATCGAGATGTAACGACTGGATAGTTTTTATAATATAAAAAGGAACAGTGTAAAGAAATTTGTAAGTAAATCGAACAATTAGATATAGGTATGCCAAATAGTGCAGATTTATCAAATATATAATAAGATGGTACAGAAGCAGTTTCATTTTATGAGATAAAATATTGTGTCGCCGCGGTAGCGAAGTAACTATGCTCTAAGTAAAAACGAATTCTTGACTGAAGAGAATTTTATTTCTGTCTACAAAAATATTCCCTACGTCTAAGAAAATTTGTCCTTTACACACTAAACGAAAAAATATCAAGAAAAACTAAATTACTGACATAATCTGACAATAAATTAAATTAAAATATAAAGTAGATAAATAAAAATAAACAAGTAAAGATAACATGCTATGCTAGATACTAGCATAGCATCTATACATAAGCCGAATAACCGCTATGGCGGTGACACTACCGGCCTAGGATAGTACCTCTGGTGCTTCAACCAGGAGCACTAATGCCTTGGCTGGTCTGTCGAAAATATTTTGGCCGAACAAGATAGTAAATTTGAATTCAATATTGGAACGCCGAAAGCGAGTCATGCCCAAGGCGCAGTGGAGAGACAAATAGGGTCTGTCCGCCGCATCTTGGACTACCTATTAGCCACTCATAAAGGATTACTGAATGAGGATTGTCTACGAACACTACTCACTGAATGTGAAGCTATAATAAATAGTCGGCCTCTGACAGCTATTACTGAGGACAGTGAGCTGTCACCATTGACACCAAACCATCTCATCCAACTAAAAGGACCGGTTCCAACTGTCTCAGGCACTTTCGCAGACGAGAGTTACTCTAAAAGGAGATGGAGGCAGGTGCAGTGTCTAGCGGAAGCATTTTGGGGCAGGTGGAGGCGGGACTATTTACAAACCCTTCTATCACGGGTAAAATGGACCATTCCTAAACGAAATCTTAGGGTGGGGGATATAGTTATTTGTAAGGATGAAATGACCCCTAGGAATTTCTGGCCCCTAGCTAGGGTAGTTGATGTGTCGCCTGGCAAAGATGGGTTGGTGAGGTCGGTGAGACTTAGATTTGCTAGTGGTAGTGATAAGTACAGACCAGCCAAGGCATTGGCATTAGTGCTCCTGGTTGAAGCACCAGAGGCACTATCCTAGGCCGGTAGTGTCACCGCCATAGCGGTTATTCTGCTTGTAGATGCTATGCTAGCATCTAGCATAGCATGTTATCTTTACTTGTTTATTTTTATTTATCTACTTTATATTTTAATTTAATTTATTGTCAGATTATGTCAGTAATTTAGTTTTTCTTGATATTTTTTCTTTATTTACAAGAGGGGTCTTATATATCTTATGGATACTCGTAGGATGCTTCCTTCCACAATCAGCCACACTGCATCTAGCCGGTCTTCTACAATCTCTGCTCCTATGTCCCTTAAATAAACATCTAAAGCAAAGCCTTTCTTTATAAATAAAATCTTTAATAGTTTCTGAGCTTTGGTTTTGAATTTCTGTGCAATTTTCCATTGAATGGTTGTCTTTGCAATAAAAACATTTCCATACTAAACCTTTATTCTTCTCATTAGAAATTGAACTATTATTTTCTTTAGGCAAGGACACGTTACGGCGCCCCGTTGCTGAAAAATGATTACCATTACGTTTAGCCTGAAAAGTATTACTAGTTCTGTAAGAACCTTTGTTAGATTGAACACTATAAACAGGATGATTTAAGTGTTCAGCTATACTTGTGACATAAGATGCCAAATCACTGATAGGTTCTTTACCTAATTTTGGTGCGATTCATTTTACCCACCCTTGTAAGTATTTACTTGGTAACCTAGCAACCATTTTCTTTAAACATACTTTAGTACTTATCTCATTTCTAGCCTCAGGAGACAAGACTCGGCTGGCCGTAGTAAGGGCCTCTGCGTATTCTTGTATCCCTTTGCTGTCATTATAACTAAGGATTGGACCATCTACGAGTTTATTGGTCGTGGTGGTGGTGGTTTATTGGTTGGTTTGTTGGTTGGCTTCGGTTACGGCTGCTGGATTACCAAATCGTTTTTCAAAAAGTTTTACACTTTCTAAATAGCTTAACCCAAAATTTTCTTGGAATACTGTCGCCGCGGTAGCGAAGTAACTATGCTCTAAGTAAAAACGAATTCTTGACTGAAGAGAATTTTATTTCTGTCTACAAAAATTTTCCCTACGTCTAAGAAAATTTGTCCTTTACACACTAAACGAAAAAATATCAAGAAAAACTAAATTACTGACAATCTGACAATAAATTAAATTAAAATATAAAGTAGATAAATAAAAATAAACAAGTAAAGATAACATGCTATGCTATAGTAGATACTAGCATAGCATCTACATAAGCAGAATAACCGCTATGGCGGTGACATATTGTATGCAACAAGGATGCAAAGGAGACATTTCTGCCTCAAGTATTCATTACCTGTTAATTTTTATAGGCTAACTTAATCACTCTCACTCGACAGTAAATCTATTTTGCTGCCTAGTTACATAAATAACTATTTTTTATTTATTTAGAATGATATAAATCAGCAAGGTAAACTATCAATGTCCTTAGGTGCACTAGATGCAGCAAATCTTCATTAATAACACAAAGAAGGAAGCAAGTCACGTCACAGTGACTAATTGTAAGTCATTGGCAATCAAGCGTGACTTCTAGGATGAACAGGTGTAAATGTTGTTCTAAAAATTCTTAGCAAGCACTATGGACGTAACCATTATTATTAGAAAGATCTTACGCCAGACTTGGTAAATCTTATTTATTTCTATCTCTTCTCTTATTTTTATCTTTTTCGGGTTTGTTGCCAAAAAAAAAAAAAAAAAAAAAAATCTCAAATTATCTGTTATAAAAACTTTTCTCGAAGTTATTGCGAAATAAAATTTTATAAAGGTAGCTTTTCTTGAGAAATATAATTTTTAAAGTTACCGATACAATAAATGGGAAAGTATTATTGCTTTTAATTTTGTTTTATTTGATTCTTTCATTTTTAATTTACTTATAGGGATTAAGCATATATTATAAAATAAAAGCTACGCCTTAGAATTGAAATCAATATTATAACAAAGAGCATAAAATACTATAGTTTCAATGATAAGACATAATCTAAATCAACAAGATAAGAAGAATTCAAGAATATCAGCCTACAGTGAAAAGGGTAGATGTTTCGAAGAAAAAAGCCCAAACTAATTATTAGATGAAAATATATAGAGTGAAATTTTAATAGTTATTTTCTCTTTTTTTACTTCTAAACCCTTTAAAACGATGTATAACATGTCCTACTGACGAAAAACGTTTTGTCATTCGCCTTATTGGCCGCCATTTTGAAAATATAAATTATGAAATTTGAAAAGTTATTGACTCTTTTCCTACTTTTATAGACGTCTAGATTAATGTATTACATGCTAAGCAGATTAATTTTTGTTAATAGTCCGCTATATTGAAAGTATGATGTGAAATTTTTAATACTTAGGTAGGTATTCCTTTCCTAAACTTCAAGATCTTTAAATTGATGTACAACATGTCATACTGACTAAAAACTTTTTGTTTAGTCGTCCGCCTTATTGAAAGTATGAAGTGTGAAATTTTATCAGTTAAATGTTATTTTCCTTCTCTAAAAGACCTTTAAAACGATGTATAACACATTATGCTGACTAAAACTTTTTATTATACCTAGTCGTCCGCCATATTGGCCGCCATCTTGAAAATATGAAGTGTGAAATTTGATTAGTTACATATTCTTTTCCTTCTCTTAAAGACCTTCAAAACTATGTATAACACATTATGCTGGCTAAAACGTTTTTTTTAGTCGTCCACCATATTGGCCGCCATCTTAGAAATGTTTAGCGAGGAATTTCCAAAAACTATACAGTTTTCAAAAATGCTGAGATGTCTCTATGTGCCAAATTTCGCTGAAATTGATTAATTTTTACTCCAGTTATCGTTAGACAAACAAACAAACTTTTCAAAGCACAAGTTTCTGAAATGAAGAACTCACTACGCTCGTTCAATTATCTTGAGCTATCACAAGAATAGAAATGGATTATCTTAATGGATAGAGAACAAATCGTTTTAAAAAATCTATCTATTAACATTTTATAAATTTATAGATTCTTAGTAGTTAGTAATAGTTAAGATTGCAATAAAGAAGGTATATAATTATGACGAATCCAGTATTTATAATGAGTAGGTTATATCCACATTTTTGATTTAAGAAAACTTTAGTGAACAGTTATCATTGAGAACAGTCAACAAAGAAGTTTAGACTAAACTACTGAACATTTTTACAAAAATGTTCAGAAATTAATTATCTTATTTTAATGTTAGAGTGTTAATCAGTAACTGTCGCAAGCTAAAAAACAATATTTTTTTTATTCTTGGTGATCATATGTTTTTCGTCAGAACTAGCTGTTGTTGATATACTTTCTTCGCACTATTTCCCACCTATAGCTTTGTTGTTCTCAGAAACACTCTCACTAGATGTAAGTGAGCAGCTGAGGAGAGAGAGAAGATAGAAGGAAGTAAAACGTTCCAAAAATACTCAACACAGAGGTCAGCTTGAACAAGGCACGAGCAAGCGACAGATGCTCATCTTGCTACAGCCTCGTATATCACTTCAGCTTCAAACACCAACCTAGCTTCCTTCTATACTATCAAGGCTTATTTATACAAAAAAAAAACCTATTTATAAATAAACTCATCTCATAAATATGTATTGTACTATATGTCAGGTACAACTCAGATCTACCATTTTATGAGAACTTGTTTACAAGGATATTTTTTTTTCTTATTCTAGTTTATTTATTATTTAACTAAAAATAAGTTCATAACCACTATGATTTTTTTTAAAATAAAACATTTCAGTTGTAATAAATATTTATAGAAGCTATCCACTTGCAGCCCCGATTTGGGTTTAAAATATATTTCTCTACATTTTGCCCTCAGAAGATTGGGTTTAATCTAGCCTGATGTCTATTTCTTAGTCCAGTTTGATTTCTTGACAGCAAGATAAATTTACAAACATTATATATGTTTGTGAATCCCCTCTTTATCTTATAAGCCCAGGGAAGGGTATAGTTTCTGTGAACCATGCCACATTTGAAACGCAGAGCACTGCAGTACTGCGCCAGACATAACCTGATGATACATAGAACACACTCACACACACACAAACACACACAAAGTCCACACATGACACACTTACATGACACGTGACCTTGACACAGAAAAACGCGTGACACGCTTCCTCGTGCTAAATAAGAGAAATTACGCTCAATTCAAATGGAGTATTCTGTATTCTGTGAATTATCAGCAACCTCGAAAACATAAGGTTCAGATAACATTTTCTTGGAGCCCGTAAGTTCGTTAAAATTTTCAGGACAGTGTAATCAGTATATTTTTATTTGAGTCTTCAGAGGTTATTAGAACACTTAAAAAAAAAAAAAAAAAAAAAGATTATATCACCCCTTATTGAGATATCTTCAAACCTGCAAAATGTTTATTTTATTATTAGGTACAGTCGTTTTTGTTTTTTTAAAATATTAATTACTTATAATATATACTAGGTGTGGAATGCAGTTGTCTGCTTCCAATATTGAGCTGAGCTTGCATTTTAATCTTAAATATTATGCATGCGTTAAAATACATTACATACGTCATATTACATTAATTTGTTTGCACCACGCCATGATCACATTTATCATCATGAAGGGCATATACTATTTTAACTTTTGTACCCCAAACCCTTTTTTTTTTTTTTTTTTTTTTTTTTTTTTTTTTTTTTCCGGGGGACTTTTTTTATAAAAAAAAAAAGTCCGAAGCAATAAGACCTCATGAGTGGATCCAAGGTGCAAACCCGGTTTAATAGTCCATCCTATAGTACCCTATCCTCTAAGCAAGCTAACAGACCCACAGAAAGTGAGCACCTTGTTTAGGGGAAGTAACCTTAGTTCTTCAATTGGCAGGATGGCTGAGCCAAATATTCTCCACCTCAAGCGTGTTAATGCAGGACAGCTGCTAATAAGATGAGAAGGTGTTTCATCCTCTTCCTCGCACAGCCTGCACACTGGGCTTTCTGCTAGGCCAAGCAGATGTAGATGTCGATTTAGCATGCAGTGTCCAGTAAGAAATCCTGTCAAAAGGTGACAGCAGCGATCTGGTAAGATGCTGAGATGGTTCCCGGATCATCATTTTTGATTGTCGCATACCTGAAGCAGTGTTCCATATTCTGTTCATATCTAGCCTCATGAATGTCCTTATGGAATGTTTCACTCCACAACGTGGCACGCCTACAACTGGTTCTGGTGTAATTGGGGTCGAATTGGAACCCGTTTTAGCTAACTGGTCAGCAATCTCATTCCCCTCAATGCCACAATGTCCAGGAACCCATATCAGTTGTACCTTGTTAAGTTGTCCAAGAGTGTTAAGATGGCTTTTGCACTCAGCAACCAGCTTAGATGTATACCTTGGTGCAACCAGTGCTTTGATCGCTGCCTGGCTGTCAGAGTAGATTCTGATTTGTCTGTTAAGCATATTTTTATTCAGGATAATTTGAGAACAGGCCAAAATTGCATATATCTCTGCCTGAAATACAGTGGCATATTTAAATAAATATTGGCACCTAGGCATCAAATGGTTTTACTGTTGCAATATTGGCAATAACTGTTTATATATTATCTTTATCCCTAGCTTAATACCCAATAATTATGTTTCTCCCTTATAATATTATATTCTTGATTGATTGGGTCTTTTAAGAAAATTAAACGCCTCACATTTGCGAGATTTCGTCCCTCCTGGATCATTATCAAGCTGACTGACAAAAATTCGGCAAATCTGCACTATTTGACCCACCTACTTCTAATAGTCCTATTTACTCACCATTTTTAAAACTGTTCCTTTTTATATTTTACAAACGATTCCGGTTGTAGCATCTTGATAAATTCAGTAGTTTTTAAAAACAATATAGGTAGTGTCCCTATCTAACGAACATGAAGAAAGGTTATGCTAAGGTTAGGTCAAGTTCAAACCTTAACCTAAACATTCCATAACCTTCCTTTATTTTTCTTAGGCTTAGACACTTCACGTATTTTTTTTTTTTTTTTAAGAAAAAGACTATTGAATTTATCGAGATGTAACGACTGGATAGTTTTTATAATATAAAAAGGAACAGTGTAAAGAAATTTGTAAGTAAATCGAACAATTAGATATAGGTATGCCAAATAGTGCAGATTTATCAAATATATAATAAGATGGTACAGAAGCAGTTTCATTTTATGAGATAAAATATTGTGTCGCCGCGGTAGCGAAGTAACTATGCTCTAAGTAAAAACGAATTCTTGACTGAAGAGAATTTTATTTCTGTCTACAAAAATATTCCCTACGTCTAAGAAAATTTGTCCTTTACACACTAAACGAAAAAATATCAAGAAAAACTAAATTACTGACATAATCTGACAATAAATTAAATTAAAATATAAAGTAGATAAATAAAAATAAACAAGTAAAGATAACATGCTATGCTAGATACTAGCATAGCATCTATACATAAGCCGAATAACCGCTATGGCGGTGACACTACCGGCCTAGGATAGTACCTCTGGTGCTTCAACCAGGAGCACTAATGCCTTGGCTGGTCTGTCGAAAATATTTTGGCCGAACAAGATAGTAAATTTGAATTCAATATTGGAACGCCGAAAGCGAGTCATGCCCAAGGCGCAGTGGAGAGACAAATAGGGTCTGTCCGCCGCATCTTGGACTACCTATTAGCCACTCATAAAGGATTACTGAATGAGGATTGTCTACGAACACTACTCACTGAATGTGAAGCTATAATAAATAGTCGGCCTCTGACAGCTATTACTGAGGACAGTGAGCTGTCACCATTGACACCAAACCATCTCATCCAACTAAAAGGACCGGTTCCAACTGTCTCAGGCACTTTCGCAGACGAGAGTTACTCTAAAAGGAGATGGAGGCAGGTGCAGTGTCTAGCGGAAGCATTTTGGGGCAGGTGGAGGCGGGACTATTTACAAACCCTTCTATCACGGGTAAAATGGACCATTCCTAAACGAAATCTTAGGGTGGGGGATATAGTTATTTGTAAGGATGAAATGACCCCTAGGAATTTCTGGCCCCTAGCTAGGGTAGTTGATGTGTCGCCTGGCAAAGATGGGTTGGTGAGGTCGGTGAGACTTAGATTTGCTAGTGGTAGTGATAAGTACAGACCAGCCAAGGCATTGGCATTAGTGCTCCTGGTTGAAGCACCAGAGGCACTATCCTAGGCCGGTAGTGTCACCGCCATAGCGGTTATTCTGCTTGTAGATGCTATGCTAGCATCTAGCATAGCATGTTATCTTTACTTGTTTATTTTTATTTATCTACTTTATATTTTAATTTAATTTATTGTCAGATTATGTCAGTAATTTAGTTTTTCTTGATATTTTTTCTTTATTTACAAGAGGGGTCTTATATATCTTATGGATACTCGTAGGATGCTTCCTTCCACAATCAGCCACACTGCATCTAGCCGGTCTTCTACAATCTCTGCTCCTATGTCCCTTAAATAAACATCTAAAGCAAAGCCTTTCTTTATAAATAAAATCTTTAATAGTTTCTGAGCTTTGGTTTTGAATTTCTGTGCAATTTTCCATTGAATGGTTGTCTTTGCAATAAAAACATTTCCATACTAAACCTTTATTCTTCTCATTAGAAATTGAACTATTATTTTCTTTAGGCAAGGACACGTTACGGCGCCCCGTTGCTGAAAAATGATTACCATTACGTTTAGCCTGAAAAGTATTACTAGTTCTGTAAGAACCTTTGTTAGATTGAACACTATAAACAGGATGATTTAAGTGTTCAGCTATACTTGTGACATAAGATGCCAAATCACTGATAGGTTCTTTACCTAATTTTGGTGCGATTCATTTTACCCACCCTTGTAAGTATTTACTTGGTAACCTAGCAACCATTTTCTTTAAACATACTTTAGTACTTATCTCATTTCTAGCCTCAGGAGACAAGACTCGGCTGGCCGTAGTAAGGGCCTCTGCGTATTCTTGTATCCCTTTGCTGTCATTATAACTAAGGATTGGACCATCTACGAGTTTATTGGTCGTGGTGGTGGTGGTTTATTGGTTGGTTTGTTGGTTGGCTTCGGTTACGGCTGCTGGATTACCAAATCGTTTTTCAAAAAGTTTTACACTTTCTAAATAGCTTAACCCAAAATTTTCTTGGAATACTGTCGCCGCGGTAGCGAAGTAACTATGCTCTAAGTAAAAACGAATTCTTGACTGAAGAGAATTTTATTTCTGTCTACAAAAATTTTCCCTACGTCTAAGAAAATTTGTCCTTTACACACTAAACGAAAAAATATCAAGAAAAACTAAATTACTGACAATCTGACAATAAATTAAATTAAAATATAAAGTAGATAAATAAAAATAAACAAGTAAAGATAACATGCTATGCTATAGTAGATACTAGCATAGCATCTACATAAGCAGAATAACCGCTATGGCGGTGACATATTGTATGCAACAAGGATGCAAAGGAGACATTTCTGCCTCAAGTATTCATTACCTGTTAATTTTTATAGGCTAACTTAATCACTCTCACTCGACAGTAAATCTATTTTGCTGCCTAGTTACATAAATAACTATTTTTTATTTATTTAGAATGATATAAATCAGCAAGGTAAACTATCAATGTCCTTAGGTGCACTAGATGCAGCAAATCTTCATTAATAACACAAAGAAGGAAGCAAGTCACGTCACAGTGACTAATTGTAAGTCATTGGCAATCAAGCGTGACTTCTAGGATGAACAGGTGTAAATGTTGTTCTAAAAATTCTTAGCAAGCACTATGGACGTAACCATTATTATTAGAAAGATCTTACGCCAGACTTGGTAAATCTTATTTATTTCTATCTCTTCTCTTATTTTTATCTTTTTCGGGTTTGTTGCCAAAAAAAAAAAAAAAAAAAAAAATCTCAAATTATCTGTTATAAAAACTTTTCTCGAAGTTATTGCGAAATAAAATTTTATAAAGGTAGCTTTTCTTGAGAAATATAATTTTTAAAGTTACCGATACAATAAATGGGAAAGTATTATTGCTTTTAATTTTGTTTTATTTGATTCTTTCATTTTTAATTTACTTATAGGGATTAAGCATATATTATAAAATAAAAGCTACGCCTTAGAATTGAAATCAATATTATAACAAAGAGCATAAAATACTATAGTTTCAATGATAAGACATAATCTAAATCAACAAGATAAGAAGAATTCAAGAATATCAGCCTACAGTGAAAAGGGTAGATGTTTCGAAGAAAAAAGCCCAAACTAATTATTAGATGAAAATATATAGAGTGAAATTTTAATAGTTATTTTCTCTTTTTTTACTTCTAAACCCTTTAAAACGATGTATAACATGTCCTACTGACGAAAAACGTTTTGTCATTCGCCTTATTGGCCGCCATTTTGAAAATATAAATTATGAAATTTGAAAAGTTATTGACTCTTTTCCTACTTTTATAGACGTCTAGATTAATGTATTACATGCTAAGCAGATTAATTTTTGTTAATAGTCCGCTATATTGAAAGTATGATGTGAAATTTTTAATACTTAGGTAGGTATTCCTTTCCTAAACTTCAAGATCTTTAAATTGATGTACAACATGTCATACTGACTAAAAACTTTTTGTTTAGTCGTCCGCCTTATTGAAAGTATGAAGTGTGAAATTTTATCAGTTAAATGTTATTTTCCTTCTCTAAAAGACCTTTAAAACGATGTATAACACATTATGCTGACTAAAACTTTTTATTATACCTAGTCGTCCGCCATATTGGCCGCCATCTTGAAAATATGAAGTGTGAAATTTGATTAGTTACATATTCTTTTCCTTCTCTTAAAGACCTTCAAAACTATGTATAACACATTATGCTGGCTAAAACGTTTTTTTTAGTCGTCCACCATATTGGCCGCCATCTTAGAAATGTTTAGCGAGGAATTTCCAAAAACTATACAGTTTTCAAAAATGCTGAGATGTCTCTATGTGCCAAATTTCGCTGAAATTGATTAATTTTTACTCCAGTTATCGTTAGACAAACAAACAAACTTTTCAAAGCACAAGTTTCTGAAATGAAGAACTCACTACGCTCGTTCAATTATCTTGAGCTATCACAAGAATAGAAATGGATTATCTTAATGGATAGAGAACAAATCGTTTTAAAAAATCTATCTATTAACATTTTATAAATTTATAGATTCTTAGTAGTTAGTAATAGTTAAGATTGCAATAAAGAAGGTATATAATTATGACGAATCCAGTATTTATAATGAGTAGGTTATATCCACATTTTTGATTTAAGAAAACTTTAGTGAACAGTTATCATTGAGAACAGTCAACAAAGAAGTTTAGACTAAACTACTGAACATTTTTACAAAAATGTTCAGAAATTAATTATCTTATTTTAATGTTAGAGTGTTAATCAGTAACTGTCGCAAGCTAAAAAACAATATTTTTTTTATTCTTGGTGATCATATGTTTTTCGTCAGAACTAGCTGTTGTTGATATACTTTCTTCGCACTATTTCCCACCTATAGCTTTGTTGTTCTCAGAAACACTCTCACTAGATGTAAGTGAGCAGCTGAGGAGAGAGAGAAGATAGAAGGAAGTAAAACGTTCCAAAAATACTCAACACAGAGGTCAGCTTGAACAAGGCACGAGCAAGCGACAGATGCTCATCTTGCTACAGCCTCGTATATCACTTCAGCTTCAAACACCAACCTAGCTTCCTTCTATACTATCAAGGCTTATTTATACAAAAAAAAAACCTATTTATAAATAAACTCATCTCATAAATATGTATTGTACTATATGTCAGGTACAACTCAGATCTACCATTTTATGAGAACTTGTTTACAAGGATATTTTTTTTTCTTATTCTAGTTTATTTATTATTTAACTAAAAATAAGTTCATAACCACTATGATTTTTTTTAAAATAAAACATTTCAGTTGTAATAAATATTTATAGAAGCTATCCACTTGCAGCCCCGATTTGGGTTTAAAATATATTTCTCTACATTTTGCCCTCAGAAGATTGGGTTTAATCTAGCCTGATGTCTATTTCTTAGTCCAGTTTGATTTCTTGACAGCAAGATAAATTTACAAACATTATATATGTTTGTGAATCCCCTCTTTATCTTATAAGCCCAGGGAAGGGTATAGTTTCTGTGAACCATGCCACATTTGAAACGCAGAGCACTGCAGTACTGCGCCAGACATAACCTGATGATACATAGAACACACTCACACACACACAAACACACACAAAGTCCACACATGACACACTTACATGACACGTGACCTTGACACAGAAAAACGCGTGACACGCTTCCTCGTGCTAAATAAGAGAAATTACGCTCAATTCAAATGGAGTATTCTGTATTCTGTGAATTATCAGCAACCTCGAAAACATAAGGTTCAGATAACATTTTCTTGGAGCCCGTAAGTTCGTTAAAATTTTCAGGACAGTGTAATCAGTATATTTTTATTTGAGTCTTCAGAGGTTATTAGAACACTTAAAAAAAAAAAAAAAAAAAAAGATTATATCACCCCTTATTGAGATATCTTCAAACCTGCAAAATGTTTATTTTATTATTAGGTACAGTCGTTTTTGTTTTTTTAAAATATTAATTACTTATAATATATACTAGGTGTGGAATGCAGTTGTCTGCTTCCAATATTGAGCTGAGCTTGCATTTTAATCTTAAATATTATGCATGCGTTAAAATACATTACATACGTCATATTACATTAATTTGTTTGCACCACGCCATGATCACATTTATCATCATGAAGGGCATATACTATTTTAACTTTTGTACCCCAAACCCTTTTTTTTTTTTTTTTTTTTTTTTTTTTTTTTTTTTTTTCCGGGGGACTTTTTTTATAAAAAAAAAAAGTCCGAAGCAATAAGACCTCATGAGTGGATCCAAGGTGCAAACCCGGTTTAATAGTCCATCCTATAGTACCCTATCCTCTAAGCAAGCTAACAGACCCACAGAAAGTGAGCACCTTGTTTAGGGGAAGTAACCTTAGTTCTTCAATTGGCAGGATGGCTGAGCCAAATATTCTCCACCTCAAGCGTGTTAATGCAGGACAGCTGCTAATAAGATGAGAAGGTGTTTCATCCTCTTCCTCGCACAGCCTGCACACTGGGCTTTCTGCTAGGCCAAGCAGATGTAGATGTCGATTTAGCATGCAGTGTCCAGTAAGAAATCCTGTCAAAAGGTGACAGCAGCGATCTGGTAAGATGCTGAGATGGTTCCCGGATCATCATTTTTGATTGTCGCATACCTGAAGCAGTGTTCCATATTCTGTTCATATCTAGCCTCATGAATGTCCTTATGGAATGTTTCACTCCACAACGTGGCACGCCTACAACTGGTTCTGGTGTAATTGGGGTCGAATTGGAACCCGTTTTAGCTAACTGGTCAGCAATCTCATTCCCCTCAATGCCACAATGTCCAGGAACCCATATCAGTTGTACCTTGTTAAGTTGTCCAAGAGTGTTAAGATGGCTTTTGCACTCAGCAACCAGCTTAGATGTATACCTTGGTGCAACCAGTGCTTTGATCGCTGCCTGGCTGTCAGAGTAGATTCTGATTTGTCTGTTAAGCATATTTTTATTCAGGATAATTTGAGAACAGGCCAAAATTGCATATATCTCTGCCTGAAATACAGTGGCATATTTGCCTAAGCTCACACTAAGCTCATATCGGGGTTCTGCACAGAAAACCCCAGCCCCTGATAATTCTTCGATTCGGGACCCGTCGGTGAACCACATGTCTGTTCCTGGTGGCACTTGAGGATCATCTCCAGGTTCCCAGTCTTGTCTTGAAGGAAGCAGATACTCCCAGCTAATGTCAAAATCCCACTGTGGTATCATAGAGTCCTGTAACATCACTACTTCCGGGCAGATTTCTGTGATACAATTCCATATTGCACTGTGTCCTATACTGTCATATCCCATCCATAAACCAGCACAGTGCAGGCGATATGAAGCTAACATAGCTTCGTACTTCAGGTACATCTCTAAAGGTGGTAAGCATAGCATAGCCTCAAGTGCCAGGGTTGGTGTAGTTTTCATTGCTCCTAGTATACCAACACAAGCCGTTCTTTGAAGGTGCTGAAGTGATTTCTTTGCAGTTCCTAAGGATATCCTTGGCCACCAGACGACACATGCATAGGAAAGAATTGGTCTCACCATGGCAGTAAAGATCCAATGCAGTACTTTAGGTTGTAATCCCCAGGTGGGACCAATGGCCTTCCGGCATACCCAAAAGGCCGCCATTGCCTTATTCAGTTTTGCTTCAAGATGAAGTTTCCAGGTCAGTTTTTTGTCCAAAATTACACCTAGATATTTTACTGAGTCTGCGAGGTTAAGCTTCTTACCACTTAGCATCAGTTCTTTACTTCCATCCAATTTTCTTTTTTTTGTAAATAGTGTCACCACTGTTTTTTCAGGATTAACTCCGAGGCCGTGATTATAACACCATTTTTCAACAGAATGAAGAGCTCTTTGAGCAAGCTCAAATACTGTGGTAGTGAACTTGCCCTGAACCAGAACTGCTACATCATCTGCATAAGCTTGAATGTAAATCCCATCTTTCAGAATGAGCTTTATGAGACTATCCACTACAAGGCACCAAAGTAACGGTGACAGAACTCCACCTTGTGGACAGCCTCTCCTTATAGCCACTTTTATGCTGTGTCCATTTCTCTCAACTTTAGCTAGTCTAAGAGATAGCATTGATCTGATCCATGCCACTATAACTGGGTGAACACCATGGTCAGAAGCAGCTTGGCTGATAGATTCAACAGAAACACAATTAAAAGCCCCTTCAATGTCCATGAAGAGTCCCAGCATCAGCTGTTGCTTATTAAGGGCTCTTTCGATTTTGCAAACTAAATGGTGAAGTGCTGCCTCACAAGATTTTCCTGCTTGATATGCATACTGCTGCTTGCTTAATGGAATGGTCATGTTGTCCCTAATCCATCTATCCACCAGCCTTTCCAAGGTCTTTAATAAGAACGAAGTAAGACTGATGGGTCTGTAAGATTTAGGAAGAGTAAAATCGGGTTTACCCTGCTTTGGTATAAAAACAATGCGCACCTCCCTCCAGGAGCTAGGGATAGTTCCTTGAGATAGGAAGGTTCGGTAGATCTTAACTAAATCGTCAATAATCAGATCCAGGCCGTGTTGGAGCATTATTGGCATAATCCCATCACAGCCAGGGGATTTAAATGCGGCAAAGCTTTTCACTGCAAATTCCACCTTATTGTTTGTAATGATAGTATCTGCTAAGGCTTGAGCTCCTTCCACAGGTAAAGCCATAGGAAAATCAGATATTTCAATGTCCTCACTTATATCGGAGCCTGGCATATGCGTATTTACCAGATATTTAAGGGCCTCCTCCTCTGAAGAAGTAAATGTGCCTCCATTAAGCAGTAAGGGGCCACTACACATATAGGTCGGTGCTTTGGAGAGAATCCGGTGAAATCTTGCCGCTGGAGCTATTCCCCCAATATCCCCAAACCCTTACCCCTGTACCAATTTGGACCATTTCAGATTTAACCTTCCTTTTTTTTTTTTTTTTTTTTTTTTTTTTTTCTTTTTTTTGGCATTTGTTTGCACAACATACAGCCATGAAAAGAGAAAAGAGGGGAACCCTTCCTTTTGTTGGTCACTATGAACATGCCGAATTTTGTGTGGATTGGTTCAGCCTTTCAGGAGGAGTATGCGTCCCATCAAATGCAAAGTGTAGTATAAGAGCTTCGCTTCGCTCAATAAAATTAACAAAATAAACGTTACAACAAAATACTTAATATTATGTGGTATTATTTTCCATTACTCATTTCATTTAAAAAAAAAATGTTATAAACTTTTATTATTTTTTTATAGAAATAGAACTATAATAAAAAGTAATTAATTACCTCGTTATAGAGTCATTATGTTTCATTTTAGAAATCTTCTTTACCGACTAGTTGGTAAATTGTCTAATTTTAGTCAAGGCAAAATGCCTGAAATGAGTCAACTTAAGTGAGTAGAACTCAATCAATTGACTAACAATACCAAGATAATTGTTTCTTTTATTTAAAGATATCTAAACGCAGATTAAATCACTGACCTGTTTTACATTATTACATTGTGTTTATACTATGGCTATGTAGTACAGGCAAATTAGTAAAAAAAATAGCAAATGAAGGAAATAATTTATTTAGTTTTGAAACTTTGTGAAAAAACTTTTAAGGGGTGTAGTAGTAAGAAACAGTAAGGGGGGGTGTCCACATTTTTTTTTTTCTGTTTTTACGCAAAATGGTTTATTTTTAAAAGAGAAGTGTTATTACCCAAAATATTTTATTACATAATTCTGTACAAAAAAGGTCCTATGCATGTTTGAAGTAAGACACATACCTTTTTCGAGATATTGTAGTTTGAAAAAGATAAAAAATCTATTACCGTATTTTTGCGAACCAACATAATCTTAAAAACAACTCTGCCGATGTTAATGAACTTTGGATGGTAGGTCAGAATTAGCCCATTGTTGACCCCATATAAGTTTCAACCTTCTGCGCCCATTATTTTTATCTTCCACATGCGCACAAACATACATTTATTTACACCTATATCTTCAAAAGTACAGAACTGATTAATATGAAATTTAGAGGGTTTGTCGAAAGTAGCCCACAGGTAGCCCAAATTAATTTCAACCGTCTCCACTCTTTACATTTGCTAAATGAATTCCCTCCGATCAATTTTTTGTCTGTCAATTATCAATTAAACTATCAATTTAGCAAAATGTAATGAGCACAGACGGTTGAAATTAATTTGGGGTTATCTGCGGGCTACTTTCGACAAACCATCCAAATTTTATAAAAATCAGTTGAGTACTTTTGA
This sequence comes from Gerris lacustris, assembly GCA_951217055.1. Lineage (NCBI taxonomy): Eukaryota > Metazoa > Arthropoda > Insecta > Hemiptera > Gerridae > Gerris > Gerris lacustris. The sequence goes on from OX578276.1 coordinate 54,621,015, forward strand.
AGATATAAGTGTAAATAAATGTATGTTTGTGCGCATGTGTAAGATAAAATAATGGTCGTAGAAGGTTGAAACTTATATGAAAATCAACAATGGGCTAATTATGACCTACTATTCTCGAATTTCCAAAAGAGTTGTTTTTAAGATATGATGGTTCGCAAAAATATTTTTTATCTTTTTCCGACTACAGTATCTCGAAAACGTTTTGTCTCACTTCAAACATGCATGGGACCTTTTTTGTGCAGAATTATGTGAAAAATAGTTTTGTTAATAACACTTCTCTTCAAAAAAAATTTCAAAACCTTTTTGTGTAAAATGTGAAAAAAAAAAATGTTTGGACTTTAAGGAGGGGGAAGGGGGGACGCACCCCCCAAGAGGGGGGAGCTTTACTGTTTCTTACTACTACACCCCTTAAGAGTGTTTTCAAAACTTATAAATTATTTCCCCTGTTATTCCTCATTTCCCTGGACTAATGTTTCAAACTTGTTCAAAACTTTATAAATTATTTCCCCTATTATTCCTCATTTCCCTGGACTAATGTTTCAAACTTGTTCAAAACTTTATAAATTATTTCCCCTGTTATTCCTCATTTCCCTGGACTAATGTTTCAAACTTGTTCAAAACTTTATAAATTATTTCCCCTATTATTCCTCATTTCCCTGGACTAATGTTTCAAACTTGTTCAAAACTTTATAAATTATTTCCCCTGTTATTCCTCATTTCCCTGGACTAATGTTTCAAACTTGTTCAAAACTTTATAAATTATTTCCCCTATTATTCCTCATTTCCCTGGACTAATGTTTCAAACTTGTTCAAAACTTTATAAATTATTTCCCCTGTTATTCCTCATTTCCCTGGACTAATGTTTCAAACTTGTTCAAAACTTTATAAATTATTTTCCCTATTATTCCTCATTTCCCTGGACTAATGTTTCAAACTTGTTCAAAACTTTATAAATTATTTCCCCTATTATTCCTCATTTTCCTGGACTAATGTCATAATACTAATATATATTTTACTCTGAAATAACAATTAATAAAATAAATTTATCAAAGACCAATTAAATTATAACCACAAAATTAAATATATAATTTATAAATTATAATTTACAATTCATATTATAAATCAATAAAATAATTATAAATGATTTTAACCTATCTCCGCTTTCACATAAATGCATATATTGATAGCTAACAATGAAAATAAACTTTTATAATCTATAATAATAAATCACAATATAGTTCTTAACATAGTTTATGCCAATGAATCATTAAATTTATACTTGTATTACTGAAACATGAATTTATAAATTAATTAATTAATTAAAAATAAAGTCAAATAACATAAAATACTATTTTATCTATTTATTTATTTTATACCTAGAGCATCAACACCAAAAGGAATAGTCACTGGATTATCACCTTTTCATACTACTCATGCCAAATAAATTATGTTAACTCTAACACTTATAGCATGTGAATTGTAGTTGTGTTATTCAATAAAGATTAAAAAAAAAAATCTAATAAAATATTAATAGTAACAAACTTATATGCAATTGTTGTATATTACAAGATAAGATGGTAATAAAATTATAATATTATTAAAAATTTATAATAATACTTCATTCTCATTTTTAGGTATCCACCTTTAGGGTAATAATTGTACAAATTAAATAGGGACATCTACCATCTACATGTTATGAATAATACTTAATGGTTAATACAAATTAATATACATTTAATAAACCTTACAAGATTAGTTATATTATTATAGTATAGCTAATCGTATTGCGATAAAATTATTTCGGTAAATTCGGTCTCAAGATTAAGTGATCTGAAATTTCTGAATACATTGTTTTTAGTTCCCTACTAACGTTTTTGAAATTTATGTTTAGTGGACAGTTAGATATATAAGCTGCTTCTAAAAGTTTCCTTTTCGCGTTGTTGTTTTCTTTATTAATTATTATAGCTTTTTCAAAATCAAAGAAATGTTTTTCTTCCAAAGCGTGTGTCGCCAGGGCTGTTTCATTGTTTTTGCTCTTTACATCTCCCTCATGCAGCTTAATTCTTTTTTTAAACGTTTGCCGTGATTCTCCTATATAAATGATATCTTACACAGTTTTTAAATGGTATTAAGTATACAAAACCCATTTCCTCTTCCTTGGGAACTTAATCTTTTATCTCACTGAACATCTGGGTTTTCATTTTATTTGTTTCACTACTTCTTCTGTAAGCTCCTTTAATTTAAAGATTTATAATTATAAGATATATTTGAATTTTAAACTTGGTTTTCTATGCCTTGTGTGTTTTCTTGTGATTTTAACGCTTTATACCATACTTATCTTATTAATTTAATTGGGTCTATGGTCCATTGGACCATATTTTTTTTAATTATTTTTTAATAAACAAAACTTTTTAAATTTGGTAAGTGGCTATTATCAGATAAAAATGGTCAACAACAATCTAGCTATTGTTAAAAAATATTTGAATAAATTATATTAAAAAAAATAGTATTGTTTTTAAAAGAAATTAAAATAAAAATATGTAATTTAAACAATAGAATTTCTTATCTGTACTCAAATAAAAACAAAAAAACCTTATTCATGAACATATTACCAAAATGTTTTTCGTTGCACAATTTTGGTAACATGCAAAAAAATTTAACGAAATTGCTACTCAATAAAGATGGACAATGCTGCCCTGACCTGCCCACACAGCTCAATGAGTGTCTTAGCTAATTTATTTCATCTATTGTTAGGATTGGATTTTCATCCAATTAAACAAGTTTCATAAATCAGTTTAGTCATTGCTCAAAAACTAAAATGTATTGTTTTAATTGCGTCGATCTTATCAATCTTAATTGTATAACTTTATACATGATGATCACAATAAGACTACTAATAAAACAGATTAATTCAACATTATTAGATTAATATTTAATATGCAATAACGTGTTACTCTAATTTCAAAACCAGAATATTTTGATCTTATTTATAATAAAAGGAGTTTTGATGGTTCCTCTTTAGGTTTACATTTGTTTCTTATTATAGTGTTCTGGTTTTTTTTCTACTGCTCCGAGAACTTAATATAGTTATATTGAGCGAATCAATTAATTGAGTTGGTTTCTAGATGTTATATCATTTTTAAGAATGAATCCCCTGATGCATAATAGATTCCGTTTGTAGTTGGACATTTACTTGAAAAAGAATATTCATATATTACCTTAATTAAATATTATTTTTATAATTTTAGGGGGAAATCCGATTGCACAAGGGTTTAATTTTGAGTTTTAGAAACATCGCTTGATGTTTAGATCTGGCACTGAGCCATCGGAAACATCTTCTCCAATCCAATTAGTGAATCAAGCAAAAAAAAAAAAAAAAAATCTTAATACATGTAAATTATTCTTATAAATAGTTTATAATTCTTATAGATATAGTTAATCCTTAATCAAATTAATAAAGCACTTGTATTTCACTGATGCTTTGCCATTTTTAATATTATAATTTTAAAAAAAGAAAATTTTTTGGTCTTGTTTCTTGATGGTCTGTCTGTGTCCGTCAACATTTTTGTATTTAAACAGTCATGTAAAATATGTAGATAGAAAAAATTTTCACGCCATCACAATACTTTCTCTTTATATGAGAAAGTAAAAGTTTACTTGGTCACCCACCCTATATTTGTTTACCATTTATAGTACAGTTAATCTAAATATTTGTGCGATAAAAATTTGAGACTACGTATTTTCTGCATGAATCACTTAGGGCACAAAAGCCCAAATGCTTTTGCTTTCCATGAATACGTCCGAAAGGCGGAAGTACGGTGTACAAAAGTCAAAATAGTATATTCCCTTCATAATGTATGTCGTATACCAATTTTTCATTCAAATCGGATCAGAATTAGTAATATTTTTAATTTTTAACTGAAAAGTATTTTTTCCTGTTTTTAGATTTTATCCCCTTAAATTTTAAGGGTGGGGGATTCATTCAGGGGAGCCAAAAATCTTCAAAATGGTTGAATTAACTCATAAATCACAATAATAGTAATATTAATTTACTAATTAAGAAATATGAACCAAATTCTTTCGTAAAGTTTCGATTACGTGATGTTGAAACCCATACTGTAAACAAAAATAAATTCGTTTTTTTTAATTCCAGCACATAATAACCGTTTGAAACATATGCTCCCCTAAACATTTTTACAATCGATTATGATATTAAGGTTACATTGATATCATCGATTATTACTCATGCACAATATTTACTCTACCTATATTAGGACAAAAGTGTGATATTCCTTTGTCCCAATGTCTATTAGACAAAATATCCCTTTGTCTTAATACTTATTTAGACAAAGGAATAAATAAAGTGGACTTTATATCCCTTAGTCTAACTACCAATTGAAACAAAGGGATATTCTCTCCAATGTGCTTTGGGTCAAAGGAAATTCACACTTTTATATACTGTTAGATGGTCTATTTTATTATTAAATATATGTGTTTATTGTTTGGATACGGGTCGCACTTATTTAAATAAGTACGACGATTAAAGGCGTCTGTCCTCTCCCAATGAAAACGCTGGTTTAAAGTCGTAGTCAAGACAATGGATTACCGGACATGCGCGCAGCGGTGGGAGGATCGCGCTGAGGTCCTCGAGAGACAGTTTTGGTTTGGGACAGCGTGGGAGTTGCGACAGCGGCCATCTTTCGGAGGAGTTCAGCTTTTCCTGCTTTCCTGCTCCGCGGAAGACTCAAGACGAGACATAAGGTTTCCCTTAATATCTAATAATACAAAGGGTGATATTCCTTTGTTCCAATGTAAACTTGACTAAATATCCCTATAAATAGTGATTTAGACAAAGGAAATATACAGGAGAGTTTGTACACCTTAGTCTAACTATCTAATATGACAAAGGGATATTCATTCCAATATGCTTTGGGACTAAGGAATATTACACTTTCATATAAAAAAGTGTGATATTCCTTTGTCCCAATGTACATTTGACTAAATATCCCTAAATAGTGATTTAGACAAAGGAATTATACAGGAGAGTTTGTACACCTTAGTCTGACTATCTAATAAGACAAAGGGATATTCATTCCAATATGCTATTTCTGCTAAATGTAGTGAGCAGGCCGGGCCCTTCCCTGGAAAATTTTAGAAAAATAGGGTGCAAATTATCAATTTGAATGCACATAGTTGTACTACATGTTGTAGTTCTACTACATCTTAGTCAGCGATGATAATTAAATAATTGTTTATAAGTTAATAAAATATACAAGTATATTTATGTTATGTACGACGCAACAGTGAAAGAAAACAGTGCAATGTAAGTATCAATGCAGTGAGACGTGAGACTGACACTCGTAGCCCTCAGCGGAGGGGGAGTCGAGTGCAGACGAACTCGAGTTCGGGCGCACTCGGATTCACTCGGCTATCTTCGCCATCAGCAGGAGCTCGCATCAGTTTTAATATTTACACATTAGAAGTAATTTGAGGTGGGTAACCAAGTAAATGAGTGCCGGCCTTATCATTTATCGTGTCATCAATAATCTTAGAATAATACTATATATAGAAGGAGAAGGAGCATATGAATCGGAATCCTAAGCAATTACTGATAAGAGACTGAAGCCAACTTTTGCCGAGAGGTTGTTTCCTTAAGACCAGGCTGCCAACATAACAACACTAATTTTTTTCATTATACTGGAGAAGGTTGGACATACTTTTGTAACTATTCAAAGCCTGCTCACAAACAATCAAGAAGACAAACCTTGCCATTGGTTATTGTTTACGTTTCACTCTGACGTCATTTTTTTTCACCTCGCACGGCATGATATAATAAACATTATTTTCAGCATATTTCAAGCTAAAAATAAGATAAAACACAATAAAAATATTACAACAAACGAAACTAACTATCAATAATTAAAATTTACTAAAAATTAAATTAAAAAACCGAAGGCAAATAATTTTAAGAGTTATGACGTCACAATTTTCAAAAATGAATTTTTAGAACGCGGATTAAGGGACACAACCAAAGTTGGCTTCAATGTTATCAGTGATCCTGCTTCTATATATTGTATTATTCTAAGTCAATAATATTGGAAAACAATGACAGTTCCTGTCATTCATTGTCATACAAATGGTTCTAAAAAGTATATTAACTAAATTTTACATAAATCAGTGAAAAATGTTTCTCGACTTTCAAGAGATCAGAGATATCATAGTATATTATGCGATACTATTCTCGACTTATGTAGCAAGTACACATATACATGGTAATTCCTTTCGTCGTAGTTATCTATTAAAAAAATAATGAGATGATAGCATCATTATTGACATCATAATAATGCCATTGCTGAGGAAGTGGTCGAAGCCTAATCTCTTTTACTTGTTTTCAAAACCTTTGTTTCACATTATGATTGCTTAAATGCCATTTTCTAAGAATTATTTAAAATTCTGTTTTAAATTTTGTTTAAAATAAAACCAAAAACTTTAATGACTACTTGAGGAATTTTAAACTAGAAGTTGTTTGAGGAAGAAACGCTGATTTATAACTTGGCGACGCACGTCGCCGTCTTGCGAGACAGTGATGTACATCGAAGACCAAAGTTAAATGTATAGTTATTGTATATAGTTAACATTAACACGTACACCGTACACGTAGCCCCATATTTTTCATTCATTTTATGACAACATTCGCGGCTTTTTTGGTACCATACTACCGCAAAAGTTAAGGACTATAATAGAGATTAAATTTAAATTATAGTGTTTTAGTGCATTATACAAGGTGGTCCAAAAGTTACTTTACCATTTTGAAATTAAATATTTTTTTTTATTTTTAAATATTTAACAAACTTTTTTTGCATGATGAAGTACACTTCTTGGAGATTTTTTTTTTTTGCCTACACATTGAAACTTATGTTTTTCAAATGATCTCCGTTTTCTTCACAAAGGCGAGATTTATCCATAACATTTTCCATTACTGCTTGCAGCGTGGCTTTGTCTAGTCTTTGAATTTCCCGGCGAATATTGTCCTTCAGCTCACAAGGAGTTCAAGGCTTATTAGCATATACTCTCTCTTTTAAATATGTCCATAGAAAACAATCAGGAGCCGTGAAATCCGGAGGGCGTGGTGGCTAAACGAACTTGGCTAATATCGAGATTATTCTTTCACCGAAAATTTTCCTTACAAGCTGCTTAGATTCCCGAGCTGTGTGAGCGACTGCTCCATCTTGCTGTCACCACATTCCAGAAGTCTGCTGAACTGCAGGACACACAAAATCGGTAATTCCAAGCTCTTGGAAACGCCGTTGGGAGGATGTTCCCGCCGTTCCTGGCTCATCAGCAATGCTGTGTCGTACATGTTCAATATTTTCCTGGCAACGACACGAGCGAGGTCTTCGACTTCATGGACGATCCATTAGGGACCCTTGGTCTTGAAAACGTCGAATAAATGCAATTATCGCTGTTTTTGATGGAGGATTTAGTGTGAAAAGGTCGCATATACGCTCTCTGGGTAAAAATAATGGAGCAGTGATGTTCAAAGTAAAACTTAGCGAGCTTTACAAATTGTTGTGTGGTAAATTTCTCCATAACTTATTTCCCAATCTTCTACTTGAGCTATCTTAAACAAAGTTTACTTTTCACATTATGGCAAAAGAGTTATTTAATTTTTGAATGGTAAAGTGACTTTTGGCCCACCCAGTATTATAGAATTAAAATAAAAGAAATACACAAAACAAAATAATTTTTTATGACAAAGGAATAAAAGAATGAATTTCCTTTATAAGTTGAGAGGATATTATAGGATACTTTGGATTTGTCGCATTTCTGCTTTATCTTAGATTTATAAAATACTTCTGATACAAAAGATATTAAATATTTTATGTAAACATATCCATACATTTACCTTCGCTTTCTGAAACTAAAAGTACGCACCTATCAATTATTTTAACATAAACTATCAGAATTCAGAATGTGCGTATATCTTCTTTAATGCAACAATTTGTTTACTATTTTTTAATTCTCCATTGAAATTAATATACATAGCATGCTTTATACTAATAATTGGTATTTGTTTGTATTGTGTATTAACACGCCTTCTTTATCACTGGATATTGTTATATACCCTCTTTACTATCCGCTTATTTAAATGTTTCATTATATTTTCCAGATATTCGTTATCCAGTATGGGCTGCCATTGGTTTATTGTCGTTGCCTCTAGTACTTCCGAATGATTCAAAAGTGAGAAAGATAATTTGCTTTCTTAGCTTTCTTCTAGTGTCCTTACTTTCAAGCTGGTTCTATATTATCTTCTACTTGTTCACCCCTTTCCATCCTAATAACCTCCGGTTAGTATAGTGTTCCTTTTTACAAATATTTTGCGTAATTTTCATGCAAATTTTACCCAAATAATTAGTAAAGAAAAATCAGTCCGACAATCTCAAAGAAAGTTTTCTCATTTGTATAATGGTACTAAATTTTAATTCCATAATGTGTAATATAATAACACATAACTATTTAAAATGTTTCAACAGATGATTGTTATGGTAAAAAAGTTTTTGCGATTGATTTTCAGCTAAATCAGATTTATTCTTTCATTAATATCTCCGACGGTAGATTACGCTGATTAGATTAGAATACGGTAATTAGTAATTAGATTAAGGCAATACTTTCTCCAAGTAATTATACTTTGCATATGAGAAAATTTTTCTGTAGTTATATAAACTTTTTATTTATTTAATGAAAATCTCATGCATGACTCGTCAAACATTAATTGAAGTGTCCCAATTGTTTAAAGTCAAGAGACATCGATAAGATAATACCCTTAAGCAGCTTGACTATTTATTAATTTATTTTTGTTTATCTTTGGTTAGATCTACCGAAAGTATAGAGACATTGTTAACCAGTTTATTTGGCATTACGTACGAATTTAGAGGTATCGAAAATTTGGAGAAACATAAAAAGGCCGTTGTAATTATGAATCATCAATCAGTCATCGATACCTTTGGTGAGAATGGTTTGTTAAATATAAATGTTTAGTTCTTTTTAACTATAATTTCCAAAGTTAATTGAGCAGATTTAAAAATTATATTAATTCATCTGTTGTTGTTGTAAAAACTAAAACAATATTTATATTGGAAGGCGTTATAACAAGTGAAAAATCAAGATTACAATGCTCAAGTTTGGTCCGAGATTATAATTTATTTTTCCTAAAGTTGACCGATAAAGTGGTTGTTATCGTAATCAAAATAGTACGCAAAACAGCAGATTCCTGTACTTACTACTTTACCGCACTCGTTTTACATTACCAAACTCATTTTACTTTACCGCACTCCAGTGTTCCAATTCACGAACATAAAGAACTTAAATCTTAACAAAGATTGAATAATCCAAATTATAATAATAACAACGACAACTAATGATTTAAACAATATATATCAAATATAAAAATGTGGAAATATAAAAAAGTAAAGATAGACAATCTGAAAAAAAAGAATCAAACGTGATGAGTAAGTGTTATGATAAAAAATAATAAAAGCACTTGGTCAGGTTTGCTGAATCAGCCAAAAAAAAAGGCAACACTGGCTATACAGAACAGCTGGTTTAGTTGATATTGTAAAACCTTTTACATGTTGATGAACTCTATTATTTTATATTTTATTTACAGATTAAAAACTAACTGTAGAAAAAAGTGAATGTGCAACTCGAGCTTAAAGTGTCTTTGCTGCACTCGAGAAACCGCCCTTGCCTGCGGCTCGTGCGTAAATATTTCTCTCGAGTGCAGCAAAGTGCCGCTTTGCGCACTAGTTGCACAAATAACTATAGTTACCATAACATTAAATATAATTACAAAAATGAGGGCTAATCATTTAAAAAAATATTAATAAAGCCAAATTGTAACTTTATTGATTTTGTTTACAAAACAAATATTAAGAGTGACACACGGAAGAAATAAAGGATAAAACTTGATAACAATTAAAGAAATTAAAACCATTTTATAATGTAGGGCTAAACTCGGCAATAGTGTACCCCTTCCGTGTAATCGATGTCTTTCGAAGTCGTACAGTTGGCTTCGATATATCAATTCATCCCTTCCATTCGTATATAATAATATATGTATATAATAATTATATATGTATGTTTTGTTCATAGGAGAGTTGATATCCCTTTGTCAAAAAATACGTTGGAGTGAGAAGGGGTGTGCTATTGCCGATATTTACCTAATGTAGTATATGTCATCTATTTGACAACGAATTGATCAGTTACCTCAAAAAGAATCACTCAGCAAGGATAAAACAAAATCAATCTTAAAATACTGGGATTTCTTAATAGTAATATGTATTTTACTAAACTATTTTAAAAAATTGTTGTAGTGGTTATTAGACTATGGAAATGGCTTGGCAGTCCTCGAGCGATAGTAAAAAAAGAAGTATTCTTCTTTTGGCCAATTGGTTTGGCTACGTGGCTGTGTGGAATGATTTTCGTTGAAAAGATGTCAGGACCACGAGGATGGAATCATTTTATGAAACAGGCTAAGGACCACTTTAACGGCTGTCATGAGAGAGTACGAACATAATTTTGTTTTAAATTAGTCTGGTAAAATAAGAAACATTTTATAACTTGATAATATTAGTTTCTTTTTAGAATAAAAACCTCAGAATTTTTACTTTCATAGAGCCTAGTGCACAATTGGAATTTTTACTTTCATAGAGCCTAGTGCACAATTGGAATTTTTACTTTCATAGAGCCTAGTGCACAATTGGAATTTTTACTTTCATAGAGCCTAGTGCACAATTGGAATTTTTACTTTCATAGAGCCTAGTGCACACTACATAAGTGGGCATTTTGCAAAAATACGTAGTTTTAATCATTTTACAGTAGAGACAATTTAAAGATTTAATTGGTTGTGAAAAATCTTGATATTATTCTTCACATATTATTATAAACTGTCAGTATGTAAATCGTTGTAAACTATGATCCCACAGATCAGATTTTACTTTACCAGCTCATAGATTTTACTAAGAACTATCTGACATTGATAATAATTCAAATTTAACGAACACGGACATAAAAATGGTGCCATTTAATAACAGAAGTATAATCGGAGTGTAAGCGAAATTACAGTACACCCTAAAAAGCTAAATTAATGAAAAAAGCATTTGGCAATCGCACCAATATTAGGTCTAGATGAACTTATTTGGAGCTACTAATTGCTGCAACGGTGTCTATAAATTGAGAAAAGGCAAAGGATATACAATGAACCTAGTAACAAACTCAAAACCATGACAAATAAAATAATAAATCCCGATTCTTTACTCGAAAATATATGCAGAAGTTAGTGTTACTTCTACTATATACATGCCTAAATGGCCTATGTATACAGGGTTATTGCTGATATATATACAAAAATGAATAGGGTGATTCTAAACCTCATTGGCTACAAGAAACGTCATATAAACCTGGGTCTTTTCTCAACCGTTTTCCCACAAGGTCATATTTTATGATTCTTTTAAGATCGCATACCTTTGCACATAAAAACACTTATTGCTCCAGAAGTATAAAAGCTAAAACAAAATTGTTGGTACCATTATAAAGCTGACAAAATTTCCTACAAGAAAAATGTAATTTTCATACCCTCAAATTACATGACAAAAAAATGTATTCAAATATAATTTTTAAGTAAAAAATTAAAAAATCAATTTTTTTTTTGTGGTTTCATAACTTGGTAAAGAAACGAGTTTAAACTAGTCGGACGAGTTACTAAAAACTCCGCCTTATGAATGGGTAATAATATTAATATTGATCGAAACGTTAGTAAATAGGCAGTCCGACAAGTTTAAGCTCGTTTCTTTGCCATGTTATGGAACCAGAAAAAATTGATTTTTTAACTTTTTTCTTAATAATTATATTTGTATACATTTTTTTCATGTAATATGAGGGTATGAAAATTAAAATTACACTTTTCTTCTAGGAAATTTGTCAGCTTTATGAAGATACCAAAAATTTTGTTCTAGCTTTTATACTTTTGGAGCAATAAGTGTTTTTATGAGGAAAGGTAAGCGATCTTAAAAAAATCATAAAATTTTACCTTGTGAGAAAACAGTTGAGAATAGACCCATGGTTTATATTTATATGACGTTTTTTTGTAGCCAATGAGGTTTAGAATCGCCCTATGTATTTTTGCACATATATCGACAATCACCCTGTATATAATGTCAATTTAAGCAACAACACAAATTCGTATTTGTTTATAGCCGAGTATACTTATGTTTCCTGAGGGCAAGAGGAACCCAAGTAAGACAGAACTTTTGCCTTTCAGAAAAGGAGCATTCAGACTTGCTGCTGAAGTGAAAATACCAATAGTACCTGTAGTCATTTCGCCCTATACTTTCCTAGATGGTAATACATTTAAACGAGGTAAGAACAAGAAAAAATACCATTCTAATAACTAAAAAAATAATATGGCCAAGATTAAACACACGGCTATTTTTAAACTACCGTTATTTTTTATGATATCGAACAATTTTAGACGTGTGGTTCAAATTGTAAAAAACACGTAAATATTAAATTTTAGTTAATTTGCTGAAATATAGTGTGAAACCGTGAGACATGTCTGTGATTCGAACAGACCATCGGTGTTAAGACCTAGGTTTTAGGCGAGTTATTTTCCTGAAATATTTAAGTTTAGTCTATTTTCATAAAAATTAAATAGTTAGCTAACAACAATAATTAGTTTACACTGAATTTTAATTATAATCAAATATCACGGATTACTGGGATAATAGCGTAGATAAGCTAAAGGGAAGAATTACTGAGATCATTCCTATATTCGTCTTGAGCATGTTACAAATGCTTGATGCAAATTTATGAATTTTGAGCCAAAATTAACGAAGAAGTAGGCGGCAATACATTTGCCTTTTCAGGTTTTAGTGATTTAAATATAAGAATTATTGATTACCTACTTGTTTTGATTATAAAAAAAAAAACAGTGTTTAATTTTATTTTAAAATTCTTAACCACATTTCTAAATAGTAATTTTCGATGCAGCCAAAAATAACGGTACTTTTATCTTGGTATTTTTTAAAAGTTTTCAAGAAATTAAATATCCTGTACAAAAAGAAAAAAAAAAAATATATATATATTATTTATAGTGGTTTAAGAACAAGCATCATTTTATTATAAAGAACGACTTTTTCCTAAAAAGCAAAACATTTAAAAAAAAAATAATAATAATTTTCTGTAGTCTTCTGTGGCGCAGTGTATGAATAAATATGTTTATTCACCTTTCATCCGGCTCTTTACTTGGTGAGTTGCGAAAATTTTTATTTTTAAAGTGGGTCCGAAAACCTATGGCTTAAATTGCCCTGAAAATTAACAACCCATTGTTTGAAAGAAATAATTAGTTAAATGCTAATTTTAAGATTCTTTATTGTTTATACGTAAGTTTTACTTTATAGGTAAAGTTGTTGTGACTGCGTTAGACCCAATAAACGAAGAGAATTTGGCTAATACTGACAACATGGATGATGTTATAAAGAATATTTGGGACTTGATGAACCAAGCCTACAAGACGCCTGTGTCTTGAGAACCATTGCATTCTCTTTTATTATAATTTAATGACTATTTTATAATTAAATTGAATTTATTAAAAACAATTAATTGTATTAATGTATGTTATTTTCTTATTTTGATAAATGTATTGTTATATTAGGTTGGTGGTTTAAAAATTATAGCATTGGTTGAAGAACATTAGAGTATCAAATTTTCATTTTTGAAGAAAAATTTAACGTTTCATAATTTTTCTCTATTTCACTTTTCTATAGTCCTTTATATCGAGAAAGTAAACAATTTTATATTCGAGGAAGTAAAAAAGTCCATATTTAAAACAACAATAGTAATTATGTATTTTATGATCGTTATACAGGGTGGCTCAAAAGTATGGAAATCCCTGAATATCTCGTCAGAAATGCATTAAAAAAAAAAAAAAAAAAAAAAAAAAAATGCATACAAATGTTTTAGGATTTTTCCTTAGCTATTCAATGGTGACCTTGGAATTGACCTTAACCTTGCCCTTCAAGGTCATTTGAAGGTTAACTTTGTTATTTTAAATGGGAACCCCCATTTTTTATTGCGGATTTGAAAAGAGCAGGAAATTTTACGTAAAATATGACCTTGACCATGTCCTTGAGCATGACCTTTAAGGTCATTCCGAGGTCAATATTGTTTTACCAAAGGGAACCTCTAATTTGTATTACGGATTGCGAAATAGCTGAATTTTTCCCTTCAACAGCGGTCTTGACCATGGCCTACACCACGTCCTTGACCATGACCTCCAAGGTCATTTCAACCCTTCCCCCATTCCCTTTTTATTAATTTATTTGTTTAAGTACTTTTTTCTAGTCTGTAAAGGTTATTAATTTATTGACAAAAAATATACTTATATGCTCATGTATTTGTTAAAACGCCAATCAATTCACCGACGATTAGCTTAGAATTATAACCATAGTTTAAGTATCAAATTTTTAGTCGTAGTAATTTAAAATACAGCGTTGAAGTTATATTATTTTGCAAGATCTCTGAAGATGACTCGTATCGTCAACTTAAAGAGTTAACGTGCAGCAAGCAACCTTATGTAAACCATAACACTTATTAACCCAAAATGTATTATTTAGGGAGCTTTTTTAGGTGCAAGTGTTTAGCTTAGAGGCAATGGAGAGTAATTGCTCAGCATACTGGTAAGTTGTTGTATTGAAGAAGGGAACAACCAAGATTCAAATTTATTGCGCTTTTAGGAAGTGCGCAGAATAATAAAATACTTTATACATATACCAATAATATTGCTAATGAGAGGGGAGCTATCATTCAATTAAATTTAATTATGCATATATAATAGAGAGTTTTATTTAGTTATACTATATTTCTTAGTAATAATTTCTTTGTTATAATCTATAAAAACTTCAGTCTCTACTGAAAGTCATATGCACATTGTATTAGTGGCTTACTACTACTAATTGTAATACTAAAATCAATATGGGCAACATTCATGTGAAAAATGGCTATACTCAACAAGATTCAAATATAAGTGATATTTTAAAATTCAGCAAAATTTAATCTTCTAGTTAGCCTGAAATAATCTAAGGAGGGGTTGAAGTATCGCAAAAGTGAAGAGTTTATTTTATTTGCGACCCAACTACTTAATACAGGTTAAAGGTCCATTTACACACATCAGTGACGTGACAGTGACGGCACAGTGCCAGTGACCGGCCCGTGATCCCACCGACGAATTTAAAATATTCTTTTAAGTAATTTAAAGGGTGTTGTTTACACTCACCCGGCACGTGTCAGTGACATTGAAAAAAGTACTGTCGCCGACACTTTACAGTGAAATTTTTGTTATTTTATATGGACGATATTTTTCTGGAGTGAAAAAAAAACTGTTTTCACTGCGGCAAATTGTAATAGTTTTCGGTATTGTTTCGTTAAAGACATGAATGACGAAAAACTAATAGTGTTAGTGAGCAACTATCCCGTGTTGTTTGATCTTTCCCATGCAAAATACATGGACACGGAGTTCAAGAATACTATTTGGAGTAAAATTGGAATGGAAATGAAAAAAACTGGTAAGTAAATACATTTATATATTTATTTATTTATTAAGTTTTTACTTAATATTGAATATAATTAAAAAATTACTTTAATATACATAAGTAATTAACATTTTATTAGATGAAGGTAGCTAATTACCACGGGAGAGACCCAGCCTCAGAATTAAAGTATTCTGTGAAAATCTCTCTTGTACGAAATGCATTTCTCGTTGCGTTGCCTCCTTGCAATTGTAAATTGTGTAGTGTGTCACCCCCACTGCTCAAGTCCACTTGCTTAGTACCGTAGTTATATGTATTCCTGTTGTATTTTTTTATAAAATTATGCAGCAAACTAGTGGCCATAATTAGATAATCAACGTTGTTTGGATATGCCTGAATCCGTCTATTGTAAATTCTAAATTTTTGAGATAAAATACCAAAACTGTTTTCAGATGTTCTTCTGGCACGACTTAAACGATAGTTAAAGTTACGCTTATGATCATCCAATGTATCCCCTGGATAAGGTCGCATCAAGTTAGGTTTTAGAGGAAATGCCTCGTCAGCCACAATAACATATGGAACTTGCATGTCCGTGTTGGGTAAGTTAGAATTCGCGGGTACCTTCAAAGAGCCTTGTTCAAGTGCTTTTCCTAAATTTGAGTTTGCGAAAATTCCTCCATCACTGTTTTTCCCGTATGCACCTATGTCGACAGCAATAAAGTTGCAATGGGCGTCTACAAGAGCCAGCAATACGATTGAAAATGTCTTTTTATAATTAAAGAATAAAGATCCGGTGTTCGGAGGAGCCTGGATAGTAACATGTTTCCCATCCAAAGCTCCTATACAATTAGGAAAGTTCCAGATTTCATTAAAATCTTTTGCGATGTTCTTCCACATTTCCTCTGTTGGGGTAGGCATCACTTCTTCCATCAGATTTTCTGCAATTATCTTGCAAGTTTCTCGTACGATCTTGTGAACTGTACAATGCCCCATGCGATAGCTAAACGAAATCGTGTTTAGTGCATCTCCAGTGGCCAAATACCTGAAAGAAAGAATACAGTAGGGATAAATACTTTGGGACAAAGAAATTTCACACTTTTGTTAATATAATATCCAAATACAAAAAGGTTGGTAACAAAGTAAAAGAGTGCCATGTAGCCCACTAAAATGAGTTTTTGTTTGTTTCAGTGACGTCATGTAAAACGAGGTGGGCCAATATTAGGGACAACTACAGGAAATCCTTAAAAAAAATTAAAACCGTGAGTGGCCAAAAGGCGAAAAACTTGAAGCCTTACAAATATTCGAAGCAGTTGAGCTTCTTAAAAAAATTCTTCGAGGATAGGGATACCAGGACCAACATTGATGATATTGTTACAAATCAGGATTTCACATGTGATGACGAAAATGAAGAAAATACTCAAGATGATACAACATTACTCAACAATCCCGTAACTTTAGACTCACAGAGTCACACTTCCATTTCAATGCAAACAGACCCTATTCAATTTCCTACTACGAGAAAGAAAAGACAGCAGTCAGTACAAAACGCTACTCCCCCAAATACTGCCGCTGCTACTGTTATGGAGTACCTCATTAAAAAAATGAAAGTGTGGGCTCCTCTTCGTCGCCACCACAACATCCCGTTGACGCTTTTTTATTAGGAATTGCTCCAGCATTAAAAAAATTATCCCCACATTACTGGCATTATGCGAAATCAGATATATTTGCTGATGTTCAAAAATATGAATTTAAAATGCTTATGGACCAACAGGAAATTCCGGAGTCATCTCGTATTTCAAATGTTTGTACCCCTGTGTACTTTGGACAACATTCAGGAAGCTATCACCAATCTACCTCTGGGATTGAACAGCAAAATTCTTCATCGACCGTCGACAGCCAACAAGAACATTTGGCCAAATATACATTCCAATCTCATTATCAGTCATTATAATGTACAAAAACAAAACTAGAAACACTTTTTTTATTTAGTTACATTTACGTTTTTATCTTGAATAATAAAACAATTTATTTTACGTTTTTATATTTCTGTTTTTTCTTATATTATGTAATATCATCGTCAACAATACCTAACCTTGTACGTATAATTAAAAAAAAAAAAAAATAATAATAACACATTTCCCAAAATTAAAAAAATAAATCAATATTTTTTTAACTCTCTCGAAACAATTGCGGTTTGTTATGTTCTATTGGAGACGATGTATTACATTTCGTATAAGTACGTTTTGTTTTGGATTAGTGGTGGGTGATTAAGTTGTAGTTCACTGTTTTTTAATGTGTAATAATCAGAGACGGGAAAAAGTCATAAACGTCATAGTCATATGATTTTGTCATAAAATGGGGTTTCTTGGAATAAACGTCATAATTAGCCCTTTTTTCCAAATTTTAAGCAAAAAGGTTATTTTTTTTGTTAATGCAAATTTTTAAATTGAACATTATTTTAAATTGAACATTATTATTATAATTAATGCAATAACTTACCTTATGCAAACCGCGAGCCGTTCTCTTGGTGAAATGGATTTTCTCCAGTGTGTGTCTTGTTTTTTGAGATGAACTTCTAATTTGCTCAGCAGTAAGTTAAACGAGTTTTCTGACATTCTGAAGTATTCGTAAAACTTAGCTCCATCGTCCATCAGCTCCTTGTACAGAGTTGCAAACTCCACTTCTGTTTCTCTTTTTTTCCATGCCTCATGGACCCACTTCCGTTTTTTCACTTGCTTTTCCTCCTCTTCGTCCAAAATTAAAGCAATCATCAAAAGGTCATTCTCCGAAAACTTCGCCATACTCGACTACTAAACTGGACTGTGACACAACGGACGAATAACACTTCAATATAATTCAAATAGAAAGCAATATGGGATCACTGCACTGTACGGTCACTGTGCCGTCACTGTCACGTCACTGATGAGTGTAAACAACTTCACGATGAGGAAATCACGGGCCGGTCACTGGCACTGTGCCGTCACTGTCACGTCACTGATGTGTGTAAATGGACCTTTATTGAGCATTCAGTGAAGACTATAGGATAGTTTTGAAAAGGGCAGTACTAGAAGCCAAGTAGCCGGAAATGAGTGGAAGTAGTTTCACTCTGTGTTTGTAAGAGAGAGGAGTTTTTTTTCGTTAGTCTCAACCTCAACAGTGGTAAATGGTAAGGACTGAGAAGCATAGAGTAACTTTGTTGTGCTTCAGTTTTTCGTGAATGAGTTGTCGGTAGTCCAAACCTAAAGAGACTTCCACCTTCGTGTCACCATCCCACATCGTAGTGTCATCTCTAATTGAATCATAATTTTGCGGTGGGTTCATAATTTGAATGAGACGGGAAATGTTAAATGTTGTTGAATCTTTTTCCCTAAACTCCGTCGACGACGTATTACAGTACGACACACTTGGTTTCAACAAGATGGAGCTGCCTGCCACACGCAGGCAGCTCCAGGCAATAGACCTTTTTCATCGGAATTCAATAGGCCGTCTTTTCCTAGGCATGGTTACATCCCTTGGCCTCCCCGCTCCCCTGACCTATCCTATTGCGACTTTTTTTGTGGATTTTGAAAGAATAGGAATAGGAGTAAGTGTTAGAGATTTAAAAGAGGCCATTCGAGTTGAAATCAATCAAATTCCACGTAAAATATAGCAGAACGCGATGTCGAGCTTCTAAGAATGAATGGAAAAATGCATTCAGTAAGATAGCCGTCGCATGCTTCACGTAATATTTAAAACTAAATGTTAAAATAAAATTAGCCAATCTTATAAACCAACATAAGACCAATAAAGAGTTACGGCATTTTTTTATCCATCCTACTACACTGAATGACCCGTGAAAAACTCAAGGAATAAAATTTACCTTACTACTTTTATATTCGTGAGGCATGGATTTTAATTAATTAGTAGGGGACCGGTGTATTAGTTAGCGCATTTGCACAAAGGTCTCAACACCGACATCTCTTGAGTTAGAATCCCTAAGGTCAGATTTTACAGACTGATCGAGGAGATCTTCTTCATCATCAGGTAATCACTCTTGTACATGAATCATGTACATTTACATGATTAAAGTGGCCGGACCCTATCCTGTAATAAATTACCTCATGATGCGTTGATCGTGACTTAATAGAAACAAAAAAACAAAAATCAGTTATTCGAGACCCATCTCTATATTTTATAGCTTACTTTAAAAGTACATATATTTATATACTTATACTCTCCCTTTATGCAATCAAATCAAATTATTGACTTTGTGTCCTGCTATATATACTATATTTTCTTTTTTTCTAAAAACTAGTGCAGTTGTTTCTTCGTATTCTCGACGCATTTATATAAGATTTTATATACACATACTTTTTACCTTGATCTCTCTCATTCTTTTAAAAGATTCGAAGGAACTTGCACGAATAATTATTTCAGTTAAGAATGAGTAAAATGTGTTAAAAAGAGACTGATTTAGAGGACAATCAAAAGTCTCAGAATTGGGCCACAATTTAACAAATTTTATGTCCTCAAAAAGAACCTTAAATTTAGTCTCCGTTAAATAATTCCAACTGGAACAAGTTATAATAAATTGAAACTTCAAAATTAGATTAATAAGATATCTATTTTAGTTTAATATTAACTCTGGTGTTATAAAATTATCTGTTCTAAATTTCATAATTTTGAAGTCTAAATCAAAAAGGTAAGTTGACACCGATTCAGGCTTACTTTAAATTGTAGTATTAAAAATGGCCTTAACTTCTTGCAAGTTTAAATAAATGTTTAAAAAAGACTAAGAATTTTTAACACGAAAAGAAAAATTATAAATTATGAGAAAGGTCAATCAACCACTACGTTTTTATATTTAAAACTGTGGCTTTATCAATTGAAACTTTAATAGTCAATGCTGGTTTTAATAAATGTCAAACGAGCCGTCAAAAAACATTTCATTTTATTTTTTAATAAAACATGAAAAATACGAAACTTTATATAAGACCTTATACTAAAAAAATCGGACGGTGAAGGTGACATAGAAAAGCAAAATAGAAGGAGGCCTTGGTAGCTCGCATATAAGTACATTTGGCTCTCCTATCTTTAAAGTCAACAGCATCGGGCTCGCGAACAACTTGAATTTGAATAGGTGACTACAGAAATGGGAGCAACTCCCGAACCGTCCCACTGCTCGGTGTTCGCCCGAGCCTATGTGAAGTTCTGTGGCGTAATTGGCTGCTGCGTAGTAGTATTAGTGGTTAGACAGGAAGGACGAACAACTTGTTCGAACCTAGTAATCAGACCGGATTGGGTCCATTTTATTAACCCCGTGGTGGAGAGTTCCAGCCACTTCCCACATCATACCTGTACATTGTACCACCGAAGCGGGTGTGGTGTGGTCATTAGTGAGCTATTTAATTTAAACCATCACGGCGAGGGATGGAACCCACGACCTTGATTCGCCTTGATTCATTGATAGCTGGGCGAGTGCCTAGAGCACCTTGGCCACGCTGGCTCCCCTGCTTGGAACTGGTTGCCTATGTCGACTGCCAAGGTTATACAGCTGATGGAGTGATATACTAAACCCGTGTGATCGAATTGAATATTCAACCTTTAATTTTTTTTTCTACTAAATACATATGAAAACATCGGTGGATCTGAGACACTTCCCTTATTCTCTCTTTGGTTATTCTCAATCTTTGATATTATCTCGAAAGTAGATGTTTCTCTTGAGAAAAGCGGCTGCTAGGGTTTAATGGACTATCATTTACAAATGGTTAGATCCATAAAAAATGTCTCAATATTTCGTAGCTTTTGGCGTGAAAATTAATTAATAGCTAAAATTGTGTTTTAAATTTTGCTTGGTGTTATGATTACTAACAAAATCAGTTGAAAAGTGTAGGCTTCGTAAATTTGGATCGTGGGTGATTATGTTTCTGGTTGTATTGAACCCACTTATAATAATTGTTAATCGTTAAGTACCTACTTAAGTATTGTTTTATTTAAATATTGGATTATATTACAGATTATACCTAAGAATGGGAAAAAATGTAACAATAACTGTAAGGACATGCAAAAGTGTGATGGAAAAAGCATATATAATTTTGGAGAACACATGTGTTTGTCTATTAATATCAATAACT
The DNA here is from genome assembly GCA_951217055.1 of Gerris lacustris. Taxonomy (NCBI): domain Eukaryota; kingdom Metazoa; phylum Arthropoda; class Insecta; order Hemiptera; family Gerridae; genus Gerris; species Gerris lacustris. Next base: position 54,642,712 of record OX578276.1, read on the forward strand.
GCAGGTATGTAATAGTTATTTATGCGCGAGGGAGTTATGTAAGCTGTTATTCCCTTGTGACTATGTTGGTTCTTGAGGGGAATCCGAACCATGGTCCCTAAATCCCGAGGCATAGCCGAGAAAATATCGCTAATTAGCTCCCAAGGGAGAAAATACAACACACAATGCACAGTTATTAGGGTCCGCAGGCAAAACAAGGACCCTTATATTTTCCTGCCTGTGTCTGTTTGTCCGTCCGTCAGTCTGTCGCCTGCTCTCACGGTGACCACCTTTCGTCCGATCACTTTGAAATATGGGATATATGTGTAAAGTACCTACCACATTTTAAAAATATAGCGACTTAAAAAAATTATTTTTCAAAAAAATAAGTGTAAAAAAACTTAAGGATTAAAAAATAATTGTTTTTCTGGAGACTGTGTGGGGTATCATATGAAAAGGTACTTCAAGCTGATTACAAAAATATATACTTTTTTGGTTATAACTTTGATATGGCGAGCGTTGGCGAGTTTGAAGTTGGTGTGAAAAGTCTCCCCCCCCCCCTTCTATCTCGCTTATGTCAAGTGCAAACATTCTGAAAAAAAAAAAAATCCTGAGCATTCTTTGACCAAATGTAAAGATACCACTTTTTGGCAATTTCAAGAAAAAAAATTATTTTTGTTTCTATCGACAAAATACGGTTTTTTATCCATAATTATGCTCTTTTGGATGTATTTATATGTTTATAGTCCAGTTCACTGGCAAAAAAACTTTATCAGAAGTTTTTTTTATGTGTTTTGAGAATATCAGACCCATATAATAGTTCAAAGTAGGCGTTTTAGCATTTTGAAAATCTATATCAATAGGTACATCTTAAACAATACTGAGTTGCTTGTCCTACGAACCCTCGCTGCGTGCTGACTAGCACACACTTGACCTGTTTATTATTTAAACCAACAAAAATTGTTACTAACGCGTAACTGCTTGTCAGAAGTATAGCGTCCATTTAACCAAATTTCGTTCATAGAAATCTTACAACAAGCGTATATAGGACTTAACACACTGAACACCTTTCACCCCATGACAAAACCATACAGCACGGGAGTTGACAGTTGACAGACACCATGTTTCATCCACCATGGCAAAAGCAGTAGTAAAGAGTCATGTGGTCGGCTCAAGTCTCCTTCTCTCAAGTGCGGAAGCCATGAATTATTATCTAATAATATTAATTTATTAACTTCACATTTTAATAATTTAGTTCAAAGCTCACTCAAAGTTACAACTTTTTTTCTAGGTTGCCTGATGTTCAGTTTAATGCTATTAAGGTTGGATCATAAAGGGTTCCTGCAAAAAGGTAACACCCAGAATTATTCAACTACAACGACGGAGGGAACGAAACTCAGACCCCTCATGACTTCGGAGAAATACGAGAATACTAACAGTTCTACTATGATTAACATGCATGGGTCGATATTAAAACCACCAACAATTAAAAACAAACAACAAATTAAAGATCAAGTTGGAATAGAAAAATTACATAAGCAACGATCAAAGAGGTTAGCAGGAGATGTTATAAACATAAATATAGGCGACCAAGAGATTGACAAAGAATCAAATGTTAAATATAAATATCAGTCCATAATATCATCAAGTACAATAACTACAACAAAAATAAAAAAAATAAGAAAGAAAAATAAAATCTCTAGATTAAAAAATAGTGCTGCTATTAAGAATAATACTAATAACCTAAAAATAAAATTTATTGAAAGTAATAAATACAAAAATATATCGACCAGAAATAACCATCCAACAAGCAATATTAGTTATAAAGTAACTTCGGAGAAAACCCTTAGAAGAATAGTAACCAAATTGAAGAAAAAGAGTGCCCTTTGCCATAGAAGTCATCATAGAGCAAAACACAGTGGTAAGATAAAACGAGATAAAGTCATGTCTACTTCCGATCCAGGAACTGATCATATACAAAGCTTCACTTCTAATCTTGTGCCGACTGAAAATAAGACAATCGTCACAACCTATAGAACAATATCGACAACTTATTACTTACAAACTACCAAATCAAGAACGCCTTCAACTAAACCTACTGATACGAATCACACTATGTTCCCAAAAACAGACGAAACTGACTCGGCTTCAATAACCACTGCACCTGAATATGTTCTTATTTCTCCTAATAAAACTAATACTTCAAATACATCTGACATAGCAACAACTTCATTGAAACCAATTAATAGTTCAACTTCATTCATTGAAGCAACAATTTTGTCTTCAGCAACTACTCCAAGAACTATCTCTCCGGCAAGTGATGTGATATTTTCATCTTCGATTAAACCAATTAAGTCTTTTACTATGACAAAACTCAATACTTATCCCATAAGTAATAGAACAACAAATTTCACCAATAAACCATCAACAGATGCCACTAATTTAACAACTGAAACAAATATATATAACATTTTTTCTCATGTAAAAAGAACATCAAATGCAAACATTATTTTTCCAACTAATATATCTTTCATACTAGGTAATAATTCAACAACTGCACCTACCATTAATTCTTTTGCAAATGAAAGAAAAACGAATTCTACTATTACTTCCAGAACCAATGCAACAAATATGTCTAATACTAACTTTTTCTCATTGCTATTCTCCATTAACTCTCCCACAGTTGATACATCATCTACCACTATCTCTATCACAACAAAAACACTAAATATATTTGATTTTATTTCTCTCGCCAATGAAACAAGTTCATCACTTCCCAAAACTATATCAATAGTTCCCTCTGTCACTACCGTTACAACAATGAAAACATTAACTTCACCTGGCACCACTTCTCCTACAAGTAGACTAACACATACGACTCCACTGAAATCTGATATAATTTTAACCTCTTTATCAAAATTAACTAAACCTGCATCCCCAATAATATCTACCTTGACAGTTACAACTAATAAATCTACCACAATAGTCTTAATAACTGGAATTCAAAATCAATCAAAATTTGAAAAACCTCTAATGAGACCACTCCCAAAATTTAAGAGAAAGCATGATCCAACTGATGAACTAATGAGGAAGCCTTACATGCGACTTGTCTTCCCAACTTTACCTACATTTATAGGTACATGTTATGCATTTCTATCTAATCATATAGTTCAAAGTAACCTTTAGGTCTATTATTTAATAATACATTTTAATTTTGTCTCTAGGCCTCCTAATGATTAGCACTGGTATGCTGATATGCATGAGGCTTAACAGTATATGCTGCGTTCCTTGCATAGGAGTTACAGAGCGTCACTGAAGAATATCATCTGCTTACCTTTTGATTACTCAGATATTATTTGTTAAATAAATTGTACACTTATTTACATTTTTTATTTAATTAAACTTATTTTTTATTTTATTTTTTTGAAGAAGTTTAATTACAATTAAAACATAATACAGAAAAGGAATAAGATTTGTTTGGTCCACTGGCCTGATTTCAAACAAGGCCTGAAAACAAAAACAAAATAAAAAATACAATTTCTAAGAATGTAAGATGTAGACTCTGGGTTTCTGGTTATTGATTTACAGTATTTATTGAGGCTAGTGAAAACGTGCCTCGACGATGGTGTGGTTCAGATACGTAATACTTTTTATTTAAAAAATTTCTTCTTTAGGGTTTTGTACATACTTCTCAAAACCCTTATGCAGAGGGTGATGTGTCCGTCCGTCCGTCGCTCTTTGGTTCATAGGGCCCGAACTGTTTAAGCGAAAGTGCTGAAATTTGAAACACTGGTGCAACTTTTTGACCCAACCACGGGAAAAATATACAGAAGTTCAAAATTAAATATGCGCATGCGCAATTCGAAAAATGTGGTAAACTCAAAGATTTATATTTATTTAAATTTTGAGTGGGGGTATCAAATAAAAGCTGTTAAAGGGTAGGATGCAAATATATATTTTACAAATATAATATCTTTCTTAAATTTTTCATTCTTTATTGGTTTTATAAGTTTTTTTCCCCAGATTACTTTAATATTGTTTTGTTTGTTTAACTTGTATAACAGTTTCAATATTTAATGTCCGCAGACGGTTGAAATTAATATGGGGCCATCTGTGGGCTACTTTAGACCAACCATCCGAATTTCTTAAAAATGAGATGCAGTCCAGTTTCTTAAAACTCCACCAGCCGTTTTCGCTCTTAATTTTGGGAATCAACATCGATTTTTCTTGAAAATTTGGATTTAGGTAGTATTTATAACCTTCTTCAAAATCTACACTGTCCCGAAGCGGGCTTTTACCCAGCCTAAAACCAGTTAAGTAATGTTTAATTTTGCTGCCGTGAGTTGGTAAATAATATTTGCATTCAAATAAATAAAATAATTCAAACATAATAATGTTGTGTATACGTTACCTGATGTCTGAAACGGATTTCTGTATTGGAATTTTTTAATTCGGGGACATACAGTTTTTCGTTCTTTAGAATGATCATATTGCTTCCTTTACCTTCGGTAAGCTCGGAAGCAATGTTCCCAAACGTTGTTCTCTAAAACGTCACAATACTTCCTATACCTTGTAAGCTTGGTAGCAAACCCAATTTTTTTCCATACTCAGGGGCTTATAAAATGAACATCCATCAAACTCTCTGTGTCAAATCACAATTCTATTTTTTCTTTTTTATATACTATATATGATTATGAAAAAGTAAAAAGTTGACTGAAATATCGATGTATGATAAATACCCTCATTTTAAAGTGCTATTAGAATAGTAAGAAAATTAAACAATACGACAATACGATTTTGTTAAAAGTCGAAAACAAAATGAACCATTACCCGTTTTAAAATGTTGAAAATGTCTTGAATTGTAAATTAAATAAATTAGATATTATAGGATATAAATTCAGTTTCTCTAAGTATATGAAAAAGATTCGCTTAAACTTTCCTGACCGATTTTTTTAGTCTACAGCCTTGGAAATAAAATTAAGATTATTAAATAGAATAATTATAGAATTAATTTATTTTCCGTGTCATTACCATGACACATAATTATTAATCAATTGCTTTCGAATTAAATTTTTTATCTGATATGTAATATAAGATTATAATACAAGAGGTTAGGACCACTATATAGTCATCGACATTTTTTCATTCTGGCTCACCCCATTGTTAAGCATCTATTATTTTAAAATATAGTTAAGTATACTGCATTCTTATTATATAATCTTATTAACCTAGTAATTATAGCATTAATTAAAATAATAAAATAAAATAAGCACAGTAAAATTATTTAAGCACATTAATTTATTATGATAACGCTGACAAACTTAAGTATTTTTTTGGAATCATCGCTAAAGTGCTTATTCTTATTTTGATTATTAATTGTGCAGTAGTTAAATATTTATGGTTTTTTAAATCATTCATAGCTTATTAGTTTGCTAATCTGATTGCTTGCTAAGGAATCAGATTATCCATAATGTTATTCAATTTATTTTAATTTACTTGTTCTTTCCATAGGTTGTGATTACTCGAAGTAGATACTATATTAGTTTAACATGGATTTTAACATAAAAATAATATTTGGTGTTCTATTATCTTTTGCCGGCCTGTATTATCTTGCTGCACAAGGTGCAACTACAACGGGCATTCCCTATGACGTGAGTAATTAATTTTAATTTTTGCTTTGAGCTAGCTGAAGTTAACGGTTATTTGATCGTTCCGAAAAACGACAATTTTTTTAGTCTGATTTCAAAAATTCCAAGATAAAAATCCGTTTCATGGTTCATGGGATAATTTTTGGTTCTGTGTCTGTCTGTCGGTTTGTCCGACGCTCAATTATCTTAAAAACAACTCTACCGATTTTAATAAAATTTGTATGGTAGGATATAATTAGCCCATTGTTCGTCCCATACAAGTTTCAAACAGCTGTGCCCATTATTTTCTCTTCAGCCTGCGCACAAACATACATTTATTTATACCAATATCTTCAAAAGTACTCATTTGATTTTAATGAAATTTCGATGGTTTGTCGAAAGTTGTTCGTAGATAGCTCCAGATTAATTTAAAACGTCTGCACTTTTTACCTTTTGCTAGATTGATACTTTAATTCATATAAAAAATCAAAACAATGTTGACAGATTTAAAAAAACGGGGGAAACAGAGTTAAATAAATTAGACAATATTGGGTTGTAAAAGCGTAAAATCAATAAAATGCTTGATAGGATGCGAGGAAGCAATGTGCCACACTAATTGGCAAACTATTTGTTTAATTTATGTAGAAATTATGGTACTTTAGATTTTTCTTTAGATTGTTACTCCCCTGTTATTTTAGAATATAAATTGATAAAATGATGTATGCATTCCTTTTTCAAAATAAATACTAAGACAAAAGGATGTTTAATCCAATGTACTTTGGGACAAAGGAATATCAAACATCTGTTTTTGTAAGGGGTGTAACAGTCTAAAGAAGAATATTCCATACACCTTCAATTTATTTCTACCCCCTTCTGTTTTTTTTTTATATGGGGAGTAACAGTCTAAAGAAGTGCCAAAATTATGTTCGCTGCTTCAAATTTGTTGATGTCTCATTCCTGTTTTTTTATTGATTAGTGATAAATATTCCTATTAAAAGATATGTTACCAAGAGTAATAGGTGCAAATTTCAGCAAAATCTGAAAATATTTCGATTTTGAAATGATTGCTGACTAAGCAAAATGGGTTGATAAAGTCACAAAATAAGTTGTTCAGGGTGGCACAATTATGTATATGTAGGTGGATCTGATAACTGCGTTTGTATAAAGATTTAAAATAATCTAAAAAGACCAATAAAGCAGAAATAATAATATACTAAAAAAGAAAACTACATAGTTCGGGACGGCACACGATTTAAGACGTTAAAAAGTATGGTCACGGGGGACTATAAACGACCAAAGACGTTGAGTTGAGAACTCCCCCACCCTGTGGACATTTTATGTGTGCAGCAAATTATATAAGCATCAGTGATTTAATCAATGCGTGGCCGAGAATAAAACTTACATGCGAGGTAAGATTAAAGAGACATACCGGGCTCAATATCAAGGATTTTCTTAACGTGTAAAACTGTTAATAAAATAAAACTTACTAAACATAGTTTTAATTCTGTTTATTTATTTTAAAATAATCTAAATAGACCAATAAAGTTGAAAAAATAATATACTTATACAGGGCTGTGGCCCCGTCCTGCTGAAACGTGCAACATAAACTTCCCGTTCCCCTCTTTCAAACGACCCTACTCTCAAACGTCTAGGACCAATAGGATGGGAGCAATCCCCTCTTCAAATTCATACGTCTGCCGCGCTCCACCCTGTACTAAGAAAGAAAACTATATATAGTACAGGTACTAAAACCATTTCGGGACGGCACACGATTTAAGACGTTAAAAAGTATGGACTCGTGGGGACTACAAAAGACCAAAGACGTTGAGTTTAGAACCCCACCCTGTGGACATCCTATGTGTGCAGCAACTTTTATAAGCATCAGTGATATAATCCATGCGTGGCCGAGACTAAAACTTACTGCCAGAACGCGTCTAAGATGAAGTAAACGTCTTCAAGTTATTTCTCACCCATAATTTCCCTCTCAAGAATATTTGATAATAAATAAGGGACGAATAAAAGAAATCCATGTAATACTTTAATCCAAATTGAAAGTTTGAAATTATTTTTATTTTAATAAGCATTTTGACAATTATTAATATGGCCATCCGTACACTTCACTGAATAAATGTTTTATAAAATATTTATATTTGTAGAATTGACGTGAAACTTATTATTTTAAGTTTGGAACATATTAATATTGTTGCAGTACTGCAAAACAGATAAAGATTGTTACGATGGATATTACTGCTACCAACAGCTTCTGTGTACTTCGTGTGCTGCTTGCCAAGAGTATCATAGAGAACCTGGACAACATTCCTGCTCTCATCACCCACCGAATTGTGGACCATGCCTTCCTGGGTAATAATTTCTATTATATTAGTCTTAATGATATTTATTTTCTTGTATAAGAAATATATAGAGAGAGAGAAAGTATTGCGCTTCCGCAAAAATTCGATTATATAATTTTGATGTGACGTTTTCTGAGTCCAAAAAAATTGTTTTTAAAATAATGTATCTGTAGTCTGTGGGGCCTAAATAAATGGGTCGACTTCAATTAAATTTAACAAGCAATCTCCAAAAAAGCTAAGGCGAAATCGAGAAATTAATTTTAGCTCTAAATGTGGGGGCTATATATACCCTTCTAAAACATTATTTCTCAAAAAACAGTTCCTACAATTTTGATCAAAAATTCTATTTTTTAGTTCATTAAAGAAGTATTTTCTCGGGAAAAATCTAGTTTTCGAGGTATTGATAAACATAAATCGGATTTAGCTAGAATTCGAAAACTAGATGTAAACAACCACCTTCTGAACGTAATATCTTTATTTTTCTTTAATTGTAAATAATTTTCAGCGGGGAAAGTTAGTTTTTTAATAACTTAGGGGCCTTTCACACTAAAGATGCACTCTGCGTCCTGGTCGCAAGTGGCATGTGCGTCTTGCATCCTTATGACACGAGCGTTCACACCGAAGTGGCACGTGCTACTTGCATCTTCTTATATCTTTTATTTGAACTTCTCAGTTTTTTCAGTGCATTTGGGTTAAAATGATGAATTATCAATCATCCGACTCTTCAGACGATGAAACGATCATTTTGTCTTGTTCATTCCTGTTTGAGTACTCCTTACTTGTCGTATCGTATAATGCAGGATACTCTTCCACTGCTTTTACAAACGTCACATTGAACTGCTCGGTGTCGGGTAACATAGTTGAATAAAACACTAGCGCAAGAGGGGTTCTGTGAAGTGAAATTTTGTAAATTAAATACGAATTTTCGATGGTGGAGCGCGTTTGTAGGGCGGCATGTAAATAATAATAAGGGCGCACGCTAATAAAACACCAGCTGGCTGGTTCTCGAGTCGCACGGCCACTTGCATCTAGGATGCACGTCGCACTTGCATCTAGGATGCACGTCGCACTTGCTACTTCGGTGTGAAAGCTCTCGTTCAGTTATGCAGTAGGATGGGTCGAAAAAACACTTTTTTCGAGATCGTAACCACCGTACCTCTAAAAACTTGCCATTTCATGAGAAAACCCCGAGATTGAAACCCCGAAAAAAATTGAGCCAAATCGGCCCCCCCCCTAGGTCTCCCGCTGGGGGGGGGTCAAAGTTTTGAAATTTTTGAAAAAACACGATTTAAACTAATATTTTGTGCTTTTTTTCTACGTTAGTCATTTTTAATCTATGTTTAAGGCATGTTTCTATAATCTACAATTGTTTCTGTATACGAAAATGCCTTTATGTGATAAAAAATAAATCATTCGATGTAACATAACAAATGACATATATAATAATTATGGTAAAAACCCAAAACGTCAAATTAAACTATTTTTCAATTTTAGGTTGCCTCTCCTAGCTTATTTTTTACTTATAATGCTACAAATAAAAAACTATTATCAGAACTTACCATAAGAAGGTATTTGCAATTCCTCCCCCCCCCCCCGATTTTGATTGAAAAGTTAAATGTTGAACTTTCAATTAGTGCTAATTAAATTTGAGAATTTTATCATTATATACAGCTAAATACAAACTATTTGTTTTAAACTACTATAGCAATATATACAATACTAATATTTTACTTACATATTATACAAATTAATACTTACATTTTATCGACTTTATATACAAAATTAAAATAATATGTCTGATTAAATTCTTTATAATCTAAACGGAAAAATCATTTTTACTCTCGAATTTAGGCATTTTTCCCCCTATTTTTATTTAGTCTGGAGAATAAAGAAATGACCTCTGCTGTAAGAATGTCACTGGAAGCTTTTGTAACCAGCTTTGTATTTTATGTTTGCTAGAACCTTCGCTTGCAAGATAATAACGAGGAATGTAAAACTAGTGTTGTAGCGAGAAATGGTGCAGAAAATGTGATCAAAATTTGGTTAAAAGCCTCTATTCAATACAGAATCAACTATGATTAATCGTATATTAAAGTATCATAAAAAATGCAAACAGTTGAAGAAATGAGCTTTGAAAAAAAAAAAATAAATAAATACATCCAATGTGATTAATACAGAAACAATTGTTGATTATAGAAACATGCCTTAAACATAGATTAAAAAATGACTAACATAGAAAAAAAGCACAAAAAATTAGTTTAAATCGTGTTTTTTCAAAAATATCAAAATTTTGACCCCCCCGCGGGAGACCTAGGGGGGCCCGATTTGGCTCAATTTTTTTCCTCGGGGTTTTCTCATGAAATGGCAAGTTTTTAGAGGTACGGTGGTTACGATCTCGAAAAAAGTGTTTTTTCGACCCACCCTATTATGCAGTCCGGTGTTCAAGATGCATGCACCTTGCCACCAGGACGCATGCATCCTGCGACTTGCTACTTCGGTGTGAAAGGCCCCTTAGAGAAACCAATTATCAAAGAAAAAATATTATTGGAAAAAATTGAGTGAAAGAAGATTCACTGAGTTATAGACAAAACATTGCATCAAAATTTTCTCTTAAAAATGAAATAGTATAATTATAAATATAAATTGTATAATTATTGTGGCACGAACTGGTAACTGCACTTGCATCGTGATGGAGCATACGACTTTCGGACCTCAAGGTCATGGGTTCGAGTGCAAGTGAGCACTCAATATTTATTCCAATTTGCTCATGTTTTTCCATTAAACTAGTCTTTAATTGTTGTTTTATTTAAAATTCTGAAATCAACTAGGTTGCAAATTATGAAGTTGATGATTATTATTTTATAAGGAGAATGGAGCGAACCTAGCGGTGGTCTGTGCCGTAATAACGAATATTGTTTTTTTAGTTAGTGTAGAGTAGGGTGTAAGTGTTTAATTATCAATTTTAACGGTAATGTTATCAATGCAAAATAAATTAATATAGTCTTTTAATTGATAAGCTCAATGTATGGGGAATACATTGAGCCCTATGACGACGTGACGTGAGCCCAACACAGGGCCTATCTTGCGTCACTGATAAGGGACCGTGCATATCACCTCAAGCAGATAATTCGCTGGGTTGCATCCCAAATATCGTATTATCGGGTATATGAGAATGTTCAGTTCGAATGTTGTGAACAGATTTGTTTTAATTTTTTTTATATATCCTGTGTGACCATATAAATAAGACTATAATATATACATTTAGTACATATACTATTTATATACATATATAATATATACTTTTTTTGCAGATATGAAGTAGACATTTTTACTGACAAAAGAGTAAACCATTATTGTAAGAAATCTGTAACTACCACCATTGCTCCTCAACTTTCAGGTATTTTAAGGCATTTTTCATTTGTTGCATATTTTTTAAAGAAAATAATGATTTTGCCGCTAAAATCGTACATAGTATTTAATATCTTATGAACAGTTTGAGCAAGAGATTTCGGAGTAGTTTCATCTGCTATATTAGACGGTTCATATTTAAACCTAAAACAAACTTTATTGGCCAACATTTTAAATAATCATCTTGAAAAGGCAGGGCCGACTATAATGGTTAACGACCTCGTACGAGATATTCTGACAACAACTTCTAACACACAATTCCCTTTTGTTTATTACACTTTGTTAAATTGCCTACAGATCCTTTGTGATCTGAAATCTCGTACTTGGCAACTTTTTATTTAATTATAAAACATTGTCAGTTTAGTTGAATTGCCTACTTAAAAATATTTGTAGGTTTTCAAGAAACAGCCATTCCTTTTTAATAACTCCTACTTGTTCTTAAGCCTTGAGAGTGGTCTATTTTTTGAAAAGTTTAGAAATGACGAAGTAAACTACCGATCTTGACTGTATTGAAAAATATTATTCAAAACTGTGGCTCAAAAATTGCTGAAAATGCGCTAGTGTTAAATTTTAGTTTATTTTCAGAAGTTTTAAGATCAAAAAGTGAAATGAAATCAAAAATTAAATTCAAAACAAAAATTGAAGACACACTTCTATAGAATCTGTGGGCACGGCCGTACCCCGGCCAAGTCGAGCACAACCGTACCATCCTTTACTGGAACCATTTCAAGGCATTTTGGACCCTCCTCTATAATCTTATTAATGATACTTAGATATGTAAAATTAATTTTAAGTTAGAGTTAATTACAGACTGAACCAGAAATATAAATTTTACACCTCTACCTATATTGGTTTATAAGATATATGAACCTAATGTTTTGCTATTTTGTCGCTGACTCATCATAATTCTAAGCCACTTCTAACAATCCTAGAAACTTTAAATTTAGTTTATAGGTAGAGTTTAATGTACACATAAAGGAAAAATTCAAAAATCTATTTCTTTGCCCATCTAAAGTCTATTAGAATATCTGCCTATTCAAAATTAATTAAAAATTTAAAAAAAATTAAAACTTGCGCTACCTAGTAATAATAATAATAACCTTTATTAGATTCAATTTTTTTTTTTTAAATACAATTTTAGGTCTTAACAGTCTTTGTGTTGTACTTATTCTTTTTTTTTCTACGACTTTTTATTTTTTGATTATTATTGACCTATATATATTTTTTTTTTTAGATTATTTGTTTTAGAATCTAGGCCCATTTCTGAGCGTAGGTCTCTCCAATGTTGACCCATTGTTTTCTTTCAGAAGCCGAACGAAAACATAGTTTGCCAAATAGATCTTCAAAATCTTGTCTCCACCTTCTGCGCTGACGTCCTCTTTTTCTTTTTCCACCTCTTGGATACCATTCGGTTACTTTGCGAGCCCACCTTTCTTGAATTCTGTAGACGAGTCCACCCCATTTCCATCTGAGTAAAAAAAAAAAAAAAAAAAAAAAAAAAAAAAAAATGAGTTAAAAAAAGGAAACTACAGGCCAATTAGCCTGTACACCTCACATTAAACATTTATAAAATATTCAGTAAAATAATTCAAAAGAGAATACACAGTGTAATAGAGGAGAATATAGGTATGGAACATGCTGGTTTTAGGCGTGGCTTTTCCACAATAGATCATATTCATACTGTAAAACAACTGATCGAAAGGGCAAATGAATACCAATTTGTGCTTTACATTGCACTTATCGATTACCAAAGAGCATTTGATTCTGTTGATCAACACTCGCTGACATGATTAAAGCATTGCAAGAACAAGGAGTTAATCCTCAATACATTGGTGTGATTGAATATATATACAGGAATTGTAAAGCAAGAGTGATTCTGGACAGGACTGGAAACTTTTTTGAAATTAAAAGAGGTGTGCGCCAAGGAGATCCACTATCTTCAGATCTATTTATCTGTACACTATCAAAAATTATAAACGAGATAGAATGGGGAAATGCGGGTATAGATATAAATGGAGATAAACTGACACATTTATGTTTTGCCGACGATATATGTTTGTTTGCCAAATCAACTGAGGAGCTACAAAACATGCTGGAAAAACTAAACTCTCAAACTACACTAGCAGGATTAAAAATAAATCCCACTAAAACTAAAATAATCACCAATGGTGCGAAGAGGAATATTCATATAGATGGAAATGAAATCGAGTGGGTGACAGAAGCTATATATCTAGGGCAAACTATTTCTTTGAAGGATAGCACCAGCAGGGAAGTGAATAGAAGAATAACCCTCTCATGGAAAAAGTACCATTCATTAAAGTTTCTACTTAAAAATAAAAAAATTAATAATATTACTAAAAAAATAATATTTGATATGAGTATACTTCCAAGTATTATCTATGGATCTCAGTCATGGACCTTGCTCATGAAGGATGTTAAAAGGCTTCAGGTAACTCAAAGAGCTATGGAACGGAGCATTGTGGGAGTTAGCAGAAGGGATAGGATTAGGAACAAGGATCTGAGACAGAGGACTGGATTCTATTGAAATGAGTGCTTTAAGTTAGTAAGTAAAAACCACTGCGCTGGTTGGTACTGAATAAGTCAGTTTTATTTAACATACCATTATCAAGAGAAAACAAACACTCGACTAAGAATACAAAACTATCAAAGGTAATATTTATATAAACATGAGTGACATCTATCATGTCATAAATAAACAAAACAAATAAATAAATGAAGCATTGCCAACTCAACACCTCTTCTCAATGCTGATTATCTTGAGCCACCTCTTCTTCACCTAAGTCGCCAGACCAATCTTCTTTAAAAGTTGAAGTAGTCTAGTATGACCCAGAGGCTTGGTTAAAAAATCTGCCAGCATGTTTTCTGTTGGGCAATACTCAAAGTTAATAAGATTCTTATTCTTTAAATCTTTTATAAAATTATATTTTGTATCAATATGCTTGGTCCTGTCACTTATTTTTTCCATACTCAAAAGCTTTAAACACGACTGGTTGTCTTCGTATATTTTAATACCTTACACTTTTTCTCCTAGATCTTCAAGAACATTTCTAATAAATATAGCTTGCTGGCATGTCTCGGACAAAGCTATAAATTCGGCTTCGGTCGACGATAGTGCCACACAGTCTTGTTTTCTACTCCTCCAATCGATCATAACTCCGTTCCAGAAAAATAAGTAACCAGAATTTGACTTCCTGTCACGTCTGTCATTAGCCCAGTCAGCGTCGGAATATCCATAAAGTATGTCATCATTGTTTGTATCACTTTTAAGTCTAATTTTGTAGTTCATGGTTGTCTTCAAATATTTCAAAATTCTCTTTACTTCAGTCCAATCGTGAATAGTCGGTTCGTTAACTTTTCTAGCAAGTATTGATGTAGATACTGCTATATCTGGTCTTGTATTTACAGTCAAATATAATAACGCCCCTATACCACCACCGATATAGATCTTTGTTTTCGAAAGTTTTCTTTTCTTTAAGGTTCAAAGAATTTTTATAATATCCAGTGTCCAATGGTAATGTAGATCCTTTTGCCTCTTCCAAACCGAATTTCATGAGTAATTTTTCAATGTAAGTTTTCTGCCAAAGTTGAATTCCTCCAAAATTATCATAGCCAATTTGAATTCCCAAGTAGTATCTAAGATTTCCTAGACATTTTATTTCAAATTTATTTTTAATTTCAGTGACTACCTGCTTTATAAGTTGGTTACTTTCACTTGCCACAAGCATGTCATCCACATATATCAGAACGTAGATTACAGTTTTATTTTCATCTTCCTTCTTGTAAACACATTGATCATAGTTACCTCTTCTGAATCCCAGTTCTTCTAGTAAATTATTTATTGTTTGGTTCCAAATTCTCGCAGCTTGCTTAAGTCCATAGAGTCCCTTTTTCAACTTGCATACCAACTTCTTGCCATTATCATCTGCTTCATAACCTTTAGGTTGACGCATATATATTTCATCTCCTAGTACTCCGTTTAGAAAAGCAGTTTTAAAATCATAATGAAAAATGTTTAAACCTTTTTTAGAAGCTAATGCCAAAAATAAACGCAAAGTGGTCTGACGAACAACTGGTGCAAAAACTTCATCATAGTCTTGACCAAACTTTTGAGAAAACCCTTGGGCCACGATTCTCGCTTTATATTTACTCGGTTTTCCATTCTCATCCGTTTTAATTTTGAACACCCACTTGCAACCAACTATGTTTTTATTTTCAGGAATTTTCACTAACACCCATGTCTGATTAGACTTCATGGCAGCTATTTCCTCGTCCATGGCTTCAATCCACTTAGCTGAATCTTCTCTCTTTAAGGCTTCTTCTCTACTTCTTGGCTCAATCTGTATTTTATCATCACAGCAAAATCGCTGTGCTGCTATTCCTTTACACGTCCTCTGAGATCTTCGAGCTCCAGGGGTTTCAGTTTGAATATCTCCAGATTTAGTTTCTGTATTTTCATTAATTATTAACAAATCATTTTCGTCTCTGTAATTTCATTATTTATCAAAAAATTATTTTCACTCACGCTTTCAGTGTTTTTCTGTTTACAGATATTTTTATTTTCAGTTTCAAAAACAACTTCTACAAAATTTTCTTGATTATCATCAACTTCCAATTCATTATTTACTTTTTCATTTTTATTTTCTTCAAAATTTTGATGATTTTCTTCCAAAAACTTCACATCCCTACTAATATGGATGCTATCATTGCTTTTATCTAATAACCTGTAGGCTTTTGAACCTTCCTCATATCCGACAAATATTAGTCTTTTAGCCTTGTCGTCTAACTTCTTTCGTTTTTCACGTGGTATATGCATAAACACTTCACTCCCGAAAACTCTAAAGAAACTCACAGAAACTCTTTTGTTGTTCCACAGTTCTGATGCTATTTTACCAGTAGATCTAGACGGTAAACAGTTCTGGATATAATTAGCTGTCATGAGTGCCTCTCCCCAATACTTATTTGGAAGATTAGCATCATCAAGCATACACCTGGTCATTTCCACAAGATATCGATTTTTCCTTTCCGCCACTCCGTTTTGCTGTGGGGAATATGGAGCTGTTATTTGATGAAATATACCTTGAGATTTTAAAAACCTTTTAAACTCATTTCCAGAATATTCACCACCGCCATCAGTTCTTAAAGTTTGTGGTTTCCTTCCAAACTTATTTTGTACAAAGTTAACATATTCTTTAAATCTATCGTGAGTTTCATTTTTTGAATTTAGTAAATATACAATGCAATATTTACTGAAATCATCAATAAATGTGAGAAAATATTTTTTCTTACCTGGTGTAAGTGTTTGCATAGGTCCACATAAATCGCTGTGTACCAGTTCCATTACAAATGTCGTAGAACTCTTTGAATTTGGAAATGGCATTCGTGTCATCTTGCCTCGTAGACACGATTTACACGTTGAAGATGTTAAGCGATTACAATTTGTTAGAATAGCACCACCTACCAAGTTATTTTTCAACATACCCTTGACTAAATTTATATCTCGATGTCCAAACCGTTTATGCCATAGGTGAATGCAGCCTTCTAATTTTGAGTTGTCAATTGCACAAACCTTTTCCGTATTTCCTGCTAAACAAAGATTATAATAGTTTTTTCTTCAATTTTCCATAAGCATATATTTCACCATTGTATGCAATTTCACATTCATCACCACAAAATTGTACATTGAATCCAAGCTGTGTCAGCTTCGGCACAGATAATAAGCTTGTTTCCAGATCAGGAACATGCAGAACATTCTTGACAACAATTTCTTTAATTTCACCATTTTTAAGAAGACATTTTAATTTTCCTTCTCCAGATCCGGTAGAGACAATTTTCCTACCATCTGCCATTTCAACCAGTGATTTACATTAATTATATAATTGGAAAAACTTTATATTATTTGTCAAGTGTGTACTTGCGCCTGAGTCAATGTACCAATCTTCAGAAGAAACATTATTCGTTGTTAAGTTAAAGCACATTTCCTTATTTGCGGCAACTTCAGATTTATTATCAGCCACAGCCACATTTGCTTTTTTGTTGTTTTTATTGAAGAAGCAATTTTGTTTTAAATGACCCTTCTTCTTACAAATATGACAAACTTTGTCACATTTATTATAATTACTAGGCTGGAACTTGGACTGATATCTGTTATTGACTTTCAAAACAGATTCTCTATCATTAGGAACAGAATTTTCATTTTTTCTTTTGCACTCCTGAAGTAATTTTTCTTTAACCAGTTCTATAGTTAGGTCTGCTTCGGGCCTACCTTCCAGAGCTGTTACTAAATTGTCATAACTCTCGGGAAGACTACTGAGGAGAAACGCTACTTGAAGATTATCCGCTAGATCTTCTCCTAGGGTAGATAACTGGTGTATTAAATCGGTCATAATCATAATATGTTCTTCCATACTTCCTCCATTAATAAGTTTTAAGCGACATAGTCTTTTTAACAAATGAACTTTGTTAGATAAGGTGGATTTTTGATGATATTTTTGTAGAGTTACCCACGCTTCTCTAGCCGATTTTGTATTTCTAATATGATATATTTTGTTATCTTCCAACAATAAACCGATTGTGGCCTTTGCCTTTCCATCGCGTAATTCCCATTCAGCCTTTTTAGGAACTGGTGGAGGATTTGTTACAACATCCCATAATTCTTCTTTCAGAAGAAGCAGTTCCACTTTATATTTCCACACCTGATAATTTTTACCATTTAATTTTGCTAAATTATACGTTTTAAATGTATCTGTCATTTCTTACCTTTCAATTTATTTTCAATGTTTTGTTTACTTTTCAACTTTTCTTCTCGAATGTTCCTTTTTAACTTTTTTCTTCTTGATTGTTTCAACTTAAACAGATTACCAACTCTGGGCCCATAACCTATTGAAATGAGTGCTTTAAGTTAGTAAGTAAAAACCACTGCGCTGGTTGGTACTGAATAAGTCAGTTTTATTTAACATACCATTATCAAGAGAAAACAAACACTCGACTAAGAATACAAAACTATCAAAGGTAATATTTATATAAACATGAGTCACATCTATCATGTCATAAATAAACAAAACAAATAAATAAATGAAGCATTGCCAACTCAACAGATTCAAGGACTTTGTAGAAGCGGCTCAAATACTCAAATGGAAATGGGGCGCTACCTAGTAGAGACCTTTAAAACTAAAGAAATATTTTTCTCTCATTTGTAGAATTTTACATTGGAATAAGTGAGGTTGACACTGATTTGACAGTATTGTTTAAGATAATTATTTAGTTCAATTTGAACACCCACCCCGTTCCATAACTTGTCTTTGTGTTTCAAACTCTTGCTTCTAAACAATTCTTATTATTCCTACTACTCTTTATTTCCTAATATTTTTTTCATTATCTTTCTATTATATACTTACAAGAAGAAGTGAAATCCCAACAGAAGCACTTATGTAAAAAAATAAGCCAAGTGAAATCCCTACAAAAGCATAAATCATGATCATAGGTGTAGCCAAGTTTCATCGTCCAAGTAAGTTCTACTAGGTCTGATTTATCCAGTAAAAGTAAACGACGTGACTTTCCCCCCTCTCTCTATTCTATGTTCTATAAAAATAAAAATGTATTATTTAATTTGTTGTAGTTTAATAAGTTTCTATATCTACAAAAAAAAAAAAAATTATTGATATATTTTTTACTTTTTTAGATTACCCACAAGGAATTAATTACCAGTATTGGTGGGTATTTTTTATTCTATCGATTATTATCACATGGTTGGAATGCAGTAATAATGCAGTAGTAGGTAGTATTAGTAGTAGCAGTAGTAGTTACTGCAGAACTACAGTAATAGTAGTTTGTAATACAGTTGTAATGCAGTAAGTATTTACTCTCATATTTATTCTGGATTAATTTTAAAAATAATCACATATATATTATTAATAATCACAGTATACTTATTGCTCCCGAATCTACCAAGGTAGCGGATGCATTGTGTTCACTTTTGGGAGGTGACAATTTTACCCCTCCAAAGTCAAAATTTCCACTCGCATTTTTCGTTTTAGACCTTCCTGAAAAAAATTAGTTTCGTGTTTGTCTTTCGGTCTGTGTGTCCTCGAATGCTTGACACACCATGACTTCCACAATAATTGATTGTATCCTTCCGATTATTAGGACATTTTCAGGGATTACAGGGTTATGTACCGGATGGTCTCCTGTGAATTTGATCGCTCGCGGATCAGTAGTAGCCTTTGCGCAGGTGTAAACATCAATTCCTCTTGACCTAATGGTCCGATTTCACTCAAATACGGAGGATAGTTGAGGATCAAAGATTTCATTATGATCGGATCAGTCATAGACATTCCACATTTGCAAACGTAAGATCCTTGCCACATGCATCCGCAATTTTCTTCGGATTTCGACGAAATGTTCAGGAATTTTGCAGGTTATGCCTTTTATGGTCCCTATATATGTCATTTTAATTTGATTTATAGTAGCCACTGCGCTTGCGCAGACTAACATCAATTTTAACGTTACTATGTCCGATTCTGATGGCTGCCGGTCATCTATAGTTGTTTATTTAATTATAACTTTTTCTTAGTTATAAATAACACTTACTACTTATATTATGTTCTTGCTTGCTGTTTATTATTTATCGTTGAATCATGGATAAAGTAACGCTAATCGCTAAAAGATTTCTTGATCTTCCAAGATACTTTTGAAAAAAAACAATTACACTAAATATTTTAGGCAAATGGTGGCAATAAATTTGTATCGGCGTACTCTATTGTTTCGTGTGTTTGTGTAGTTGTGTGAGAGGTGCTTCTGTCGGGTACGTTCCATGTGCCTTGACTGCCCCCTCTCCTGGAGGTCTTCCCCTTCCCGTGGGTTGGTACCTCCTCCTAGTAGACGAGTCTAGTCTGCAGTTAACCTTAACGCTGTTCAGACCTATCGCGCACCCGTTTTTACTTAGCCCACATTTCTCATTTTTGTAATTATTTATTTACATTATAATTCTTAATCAACCAATCACGTTTCGTTCTTATACAGTCCTAACCTCAAACGTAGATACAGTCAACCATTATCAAGAACCCGCACTGTCGGTTACTCGGCAGCACGTAGTTTGTGGTACCCGCTACAACATTTTTATGGTCATCTTTGGGCACGGATCGTTTTTGTATCTACATACTTATTCTCGTTTAAAGACTCTCGTTTTAAGAATTTATCGTGTCTCGTTTAATTTAAATAATTATAATTTCTCGTCTAAAAATTCTCGTTTACGTGGGCTTAAGGTGCTTATTATTTATAACTCTCGTTCAAATCTAATATTTTAATATTCCGTATTGTCAGTGTTCTCTCGTTTATTTATTTTTAAAGTCAGTGTATAATCAGTGACATTTCCTCGTTACGAACCTTTATAATAAGGTCGAAGATTGTATTCAAGTTATTATACTCATGAAGGCAGTGCTGTTTCAGTCAAACTGCGAACTGTAAGTAGAATTTTTACTTTCATTCATTCCTACTCAGTGGTGTGCTAGTGAGCGTGTCGGACTGGGTGTTGTCAGTGAGTTCCCTTCCCTGCTTCCTAACACTACCTCCTACCTTCCTAGTACTCCCTTATCTTTTTATGTATAGCGGTCTTTCGCTTTTTGAAGTTTATATTTATGATCACATATCTCACTATTTCTTTTTATCTTATCAACCTCAGATCATTTCTACAAATTATATTATGTATATGTTTTAATTCTCGTGATATGGTCTTTTCATACATTGTTCTTTAGAATATCTCTTTATTTGCCGACTTTATATTAAAACCCCTTGCACCGATTTAATTTTTATCAACTTTAAAATTATTTTTAGGATTTTTATTTTTCTTTCTAGCAAGTTCAATTGCTTATGGTATTATTGTTTTACTATTTTTATTTTAAATTAATTAATACTTTTTTATTCTCGTTAATTTGCTTATTAATCATATTATATTTTCAGATCGTGTTTTATTATTTAATTCACGTATTTTTTACGCTACCTTAAATTGATTTTTTTGTTTTATTTTTTTTTTTTTTGCCACGTATTAATATTTTTTATTTTTCACGTAATTTTTTTAACATGTCGTCTAAAAGAAGTAACAAGGCAAAATATAACGATGGTTCGAAAGACAAATTTAACGAACTTATTATCAAACGCGATATTATTTTTGATCAAGTTTCTCGTATGCAGGCTTACCTTGAGAATGAAGGTAAAACCGCCGTTCAAATTAAACTAAGACTCACAAATCTCGAAAAGTGTTGGTCTGATTTCCAGACCATACAGTCTCAAATTGAAACGCTCAATACTGACAATCCAGAAGACTATGCCTCTTCGCGGGAATCCTTTGAAAATCTCTATTACGAAACCGCCGGAGACATGCAATCATTTTTAAATGCTGACGAACAGCAGCGTACTAACTCTATTAATCGAGAGCAGTACTTTTCATATAGAGATGATTCTCGAATTAAGGTTAAATTACCTCCGATTGATATCCCTCGATTCGATGGATCATATGATAATTGGTTTGGCTTCCGCGATCTTTGGATATCTTTGATTCACAATCGGCAGGATATTTGTGAAGTTGAAAAACTTCAACGATTAAAAACTCTTTTACATGGTGATGCCGCTACATGTATAAATAATTTAGAGACATCCGCGGAGAACTACACAGTTGCGTGGAACACGTTAATTTCTCGTTTTGAACAAAAACGTCTCATTATTTCTAGGCATATACAAGCGATATTTGAAATTCCAAACATGGAAAAGGAATCCGCTAGCGCAATGCGCCTTCTAACGGACTCTGCGTCTAAGCATTTAGAAGCGTTAAAGGCTCTTAAGCTTCCAACAGATTCTTGGGACGCTCTTCTTGTTCATTTAATCGCGTCTAAACTCGATAAATACTCGTTAAAGGCTTGGGAAGGAACACTTTCATGTGATGCTTTACCATCTTTCAAGGACTTAATGTCTTTTTTACTTCAAAGATGTCAAGTGTTAGAAGCTGTAGAAACAGCAACAGCAAAAACAAAATCAATTCGTATTGCTCAAAATACTCCTAAATCGTCTCGATCACTAGCAGTTCAACGTAGTACAAATACTTCTCCGCCCATTTCTACACCTAAACGTAAATGTTTTTACTGTTGTAAGGAAGGTCATGAAATATACTTTTGCTATAAATTCAAACAACTCCCTTTAGCCAAGCGTTGGGAAGCCGTTAAGCGTTTAAAAATATGTTCGAACTGTCTTCGAAACGGACACAATCGCGAAGAATGTCGCTCATCACGTTGCAAATATTGTGATCGTTCTCATAGTTCACTTTTGCATCAAATTACTAGTTTTGAACAAAATAAAAAAATAGATTCCGCATCATTATCGTCAAAAGTCAGCACTGAGCCGTCTAGTGAACCAAGCAAAGACCAGGATAGTATAACATCCTCAGTTCTTACGAACCTAAGCCGCAGCCATTATGATCCTTCAGAAGTACTATTATCTACAATTGTCGTGCAAGTCAGAGATGCTTGCAATGGTTATAAGACTGCTAGAGCTCTTCTCGATTCCGGCTCTCAAGCCAACCTCGTCACTGCATCATTTTGCCGTAAACTCGGATTAAAACCCAATTCCAATTCTTCTCGTTCAGAAATTATTGGTGTCTGCCAATCCAAAAATCAAGTAAATGAATCTATTGATCTTAAAATCAGTTCACGTATATCCGCATTTAGTCGATCCCTTTCATTTCTAGTGCTTGAAAATATTACTCAGCCATTTCCATGTAATAACATCGACATCAGTGCTTTAAAATTCCCGTTTTCTATTGAACTTGCTGATCCTACATTTTACGAATCTGGTAGAATCGATATGCTCCTAGGAGCAGAAATATTTTATGAATCATTATTAACAGGACATTTACGTCTCTCTAATCAAAAAACTGTTCTACAAAATACAGTTTTTGGCTGGGTAGTGACCGGTAGAATCAAGTCTAACAACAGACCCCCAACTCCCCTAGTACTATGTCACGTCAACACCTATTCTCGTTTAAAAACTATCGAAGCAAAAATGCAACAATTTTGGGAAACAGAAGAGTGTCCTCGCCCAAATGATTTCACTCAGGAAGAGCTAGCTTGCGAACGCCATTTTACTGAAACCATTAAAAGAGATGCAACCGGACGTTTTGTAGTCACCCTACCACTTAAAGATTCGTTAGAAAAAATTGGAGAAACACGAAGCGCTGCACTTAAACGATTTCACAGCGTAAATAAAAAACTCAACCTTGATCCTAAGGCTAAAGAAAGATATTACGAATTCATGAAAGAATTTATAGATCTCGGACATATGGCACCAGCTAATGAAAATCCTAACAATCTCGAACACGTTTATTATATTCCGCACCATGCTGTGCATAAGGAAGACAGTTCAACGACTAAGTTACGCGTGGTCTTTGACGCATCTCACAAATCTTCCTCAGGGTATTCCCTAAATGACATTCTAATGACAGGACCAACTATCCAGCAGGATTTGTTTTCTATTTTAACTCGATTACGGACACATCAAATAGTTATTTTGGCCGACATTACAAAAATGTATCGCCAGTTTTTGCTTAACCCCGAACAGCGTAACTTACACAGAATATTGTGGTGGAATGAATCAAATGAAATTGTTACTGAATTTTGTCTTCAAACTCTCACCTACGGTGTAGGTCCAGCATCTTTCATTGCCACGAGATGCCTGCAACAGCTCGCTAAAGAGGAAGGTAAAGATTTCCCAATAGCTTCGAAGATAATGCTCAAGGATTATTACGTCGATAATTTACTTACAGGATGTAACACATTAGAAGAGGCTCAAATCATAAAATCAGAGATGATTGAGTTACTCAAACGCGCAGGTATGGAACTACGTAAGTGGGCATCTAATGCATCAACGTTAATTAAGGATATTGCAGAAAGTGATCGCGAATCCTTAACCGTAGACCACGACTTTGACTCGGAAGGATTTGTGAAGGCGTTAGGTCTTCGTTGGAATCCTCATGAAGACTCTTTTAAATATTTAGTGATGCTAGAGAGTAATAACCACAAACGATCTTCTCGAAGAACAATTATTTCAGAGATCTCGAGTATTTTCGATCCATTAGGCTTGATCAGTCCTTTAGTCGTTAGAGCGAAAGTATTCCTTCAAAAGACTTGGGAATTAAAGCTCACTTGGGATGATCCTCTTCCGGAGACTCTCCAGGAAGATTGGAACAATTTTAGGATTCAGTTGTCCGACTTAAACAAAATATCAATTCCACGTTGTTTGATCCCTAAACATCCTACACGAACTATCACGATACATGGCTTCTGTGACGCTTCACAGGATGCATATGGCACTTGTTTATATTTACGGTGTGTAAATGAAGATGACTCTATTACATCTAGATTAATTTGCGCTAAGAGTAGAGTTGCGCCCATAAAACAAATATCGATACCACGCTTAGAACTGTGTGGAAGTTTGTTATTAGCGGAATTGTACAACATGGTCTATCAAATTTTAGATCTTCCAATTACTGATTATTATTTATGGACGGACTCAATGATTGTCCTCGGGTGGTTACGGACCACTAATCGATTAAAGGTATTTGTTGGTAACCGCGTCACACAAATTCAGCGACTAACAGATGAGAACAAATGGAGACACGTACCTGGTAAAGACAATCCTGCCGATTGTCTTTCGCGTGGAGCAATAGATCTGCACAATCACCCGTTATGGTGGAATGGACCTCCATGGTTATGCTATCCTGAAAATATGCAATGGCCTTCATCAGATATCGTTCAAACTGATGACCTCCCGGAATCCCGAAGCGAATTAAATAACGAAGGCACTGTTTTAACATGCATCAAGTCGTCTACATGCTCATCCTATTATAGTTGGTTTTCTTCATTTCACAAATTTTCTAAATTTGTTTTAAAACTTTTTAAATCTGATATTCACCGTAACAATATTAACGAATTTTTACTTAAGGATAACACCATATGGCATTTCATACCGCCTAGATCGCCTCACCATGGTGGTATTTGGGAGGCCGCTGTTAAATCAATGAAGTTTCATTTAAAGCGCGTTTTAGGGGGACGAACTGTAACTTTTGAGGAACTTTATACAATACTTGTAGATATAGAATCTTGCTTAAATTCTAGACCAATAACATTCCTATCCTCGGATCCCTCTGATCCTCGCCCTCTCACTCCCGCACATTTCCTTATCGGGGAGTCGCTCACTGACAACCCTGAGATCGACTTACGCCCGCTAAAGCAAAATACGCTCTCTCGATGGCAGCTTATTCAGCAAACAACCCAGCATTTTTGGTCACGCTGGTCGAAGGAATACTTGTCCAACCTTCAAACTCGCTCGAAATGGACCACAACATCACCCAACATCAAGGTTGGTACAGTAGTGCTCTTGAAGGAAGAAAACCTTCCCCCCCTCATGTGGAAGATGGGACTTGTTGAGGAACTACGCCCAGGCAATGACGGACTTGTACGGGTGGCTCTTCAGGCTCGTTCAAGCGCTCGATCGCCAAAGTTTGTCCTCTTCCTCCCTTTGATGATGGACACTAATATACTAAATTTAATTCTAGATTTTAATTATTATTATTTATTTATTTTTTTCTTTTCGAAATTTTAACTTTTTCTTCGACATTTTTTATTTGTTTGCTTGTTTTTTCACGATTATATGTATATTTTTGTTTTGAAAGGTAAAGCTTTCAAGGTGGGCAGATTTATGTATCGGCGTACTCTATTGTTTCGTGTGTTTGTGTAGTTGTGTGAGAGGTGCTTCTGTCGGGTACGTTCCATGTGCCTTGACTGCCCCCTCTCCTGGAGGTCTTCCCCTTCCCGTGGGTTGGTACCTCCTCCTAGTAGACGAGTCTAGTCTGCAGTTAACCTTAACGCTGTTCAGACCTATCGCGCACCCGTTTTTACTTAGCCCACATTTCTCATTTTTGTAATTATTTATTTACATTATAATTCTTAATCAACCAATCACGTTTCGTTCTTATACAGTCCTAACCTCAAACGTAGATACAGTCAACCATTATCAAGAACCCGCACTGTCGGTTACTCGGCAGCACGTAGTTTGTGGTACCCGCTACAACAAAATTATTGCAGAAAAAATTTGTATTTAAGTAAAGTAAAGAACATACAAGAGGTGATATTTTTCATACTCACTTCTCAATTTATTGAATGTATCACTTGATTCATCTGTTCCATTTTAATTTAAAATGAACACTTTTAGCAACAATAAAAAATCACTCGACTACATCTAAAGTTAGATTCATGTTTACGAAAAATAACCTGAGTAACTATTTATCTGCATCCATTCCTGCCACCACCTGCTTTCCTTAAGCTGACAAAAACCTTTTCCAAAAGCCCAATCAAACAGGAAGCGGACTGTCCACCGTACGTCCGCCGCGGACTGGGGTGGTCAAACAGAAAGCGGAGTGTTTGCCGCGAACTTACATTCAACTTGTCATGCAGTCATCCTCAACCAAGAAGAGAACCCACAATCTTTTTCCGTAAGATACCTAGGCCTACATCTTGACCGACGATTGACTTGGGCCAAAAAACTAAATCTAAACGTCCAAACGTACGGACTCCAACAGACGATTTAATCTACTTTTGCGACTCCTTGACCAAAGATCCTACCTGTCTCTTTATAATACGATTTATTTATTATACTTATTTATAATTCAATCCTTAAACCCATTTGGACCTATGAAATTGAGCTCTGGGGTGGCACCAAGCGCTCAAGTTTGTATAGAGTATATCCCTTCAATCAAAGTTCTTATAGACTCCAAATCCCTTCAATCAAAAGATCTTTCGAAAAATCACTAATTATCATACGTTTCTAACCTCACAATTTACTACTTTCGTACATGACCTTCTTTCTGCTATACAAAATTCTATAAAACCTTAACTCCCAATTCTAACCCTATAGTCAAACCCATGGCATCCCTCCATATCCCTGACCAACCATCCCGTCGGCTGAAGAGGCGTTAGTCTCAAGATCTATTTCTATAATCCACACCCCAAACCGATGTATTGAATTAATGTAATGCAAGACGGAAGTACTGTCACTGTGTAGCCCATCCTCCCATGATAATCCATCTAGTTCAGTTCAATATTATCTATTGCTTAGAAAAATGAATTTGCTAGTAACAAATAAGTAAAAAAATCTATATCAATATAAACTAGAAGTTCTGTGAACAGTAGACCTCGCTCGTTAAAATAACAAATCGGATTTTGAGCTTAGATTCATAAAAACTATTTATCGTTGAAAAAAGGGTCGGAAACGTGACTTTTTTAGATAATCATTTGTACCATTTTAAAGTACGTTATAAGGGCTTTCCAAATTATCCTTCTCAAGTACCCGGTATAGTAAAAATTTAAGGTTCTCCTTTCGCGCACACTTTACAACTATAAAGTAGTAAATACCATCTGATTTTCAGCCCGATCCAATGAAAAGCTAAAACGGTACAGCAAAATAAATAAAAAGTAAAGCATTTTTGCGTATTTCGACAAACCGGTACCAAAAGTACCCTTTTATGTACAGAAATAATTTTTTCAGTACAACCACATTAACAAAATACATTTACAAAACACAAAATTAAAAATTTAGTATGCACAGTACCAAGACTTTAAGTACCTTTTGCACTAAAAGTACTTAAGGTATTTAAATTAAATGTCCATCTTGGGTTGTACAATATTATACTGTATTAGGTTCTAAAAGCATAATTTTGTCGCACAATTACCTAAGGAGCAAAGTGGTCAACAGCGGACTCACCTCGCACTTTTTGAGAGCCCGAAAACTATTTCTCGTTCAAAAGGTCTGAAATGTGACTTTTTTGGATAAACATTTCTACCTTTTTAAAGTACGCTCTAAGGGCTTTCCAATATATACCACACAAGGCCGGCCAGCTACTATTTTTACCTTTTCTTAAAGAGAGGTACACAACATTGTACCCCTCATGTACCCGGTATAGTAATAAATTTAAGGTTTTCTTTTCACGTACACTTTACATACTATAAAGTACTAAATACCATATGAGTTTCACCCCGATCCTATGAAATGCAAAAACGGTACAGTACAAAGACTAAATAGTAGCGTTTTTCGACCGATTTTTCCAAACCGGTACAATAAGTACAAAAAAAGTATAAATTAAAAAATAAATTTCAATAAAATGGGTACAAAAGCAATAAAACCCACACACTTTTGAGTAAAAAGCTGCAATTTTTTTATTTTTTATTTTTACAGTGCGCCCTACAACTACCGTGGTACTAAAAGTACCTCTGTACCCGAACCCGCAAAGGTACAGGTACAGAAAGGATACAGTGCGTTGAAGTGTTATTTGGCGCAACTTTTGACCGAAGGAAATTTTCGTGCTGATAAATTCCTTGACGCTATTAGCCACACTGTGGGGTAACCTACCCCCTACCCGGCACTCTAAAAGTACAAAAGGGTACTAAAGTACCAATCAAGTTCATTTTTTCTAAAATAAATTTTGAAAGGCCTTTCCAACAATACCTTTGACAAATCGCTACAACGTCCCCTTCTGGTTGTGGCTACCCAAGAAGGACGTCCTTCACATAGACGGAGCTCCCGAAATAGGAATCGGAAATATAAAAACAAACCGGATTATTAAAGAGGATAATTTGACCTTAAGTCCGATACCATTTTGAACCCGTCCGATTAAAATTGCAAACTCTACAGAAAGTCAAAGTCGAAATTTCGGGAAAACACGATTTTCGAGTGTTTTTGGCCGAGGTACTCGACTTCCCCCCCCCCCTCAAAGGTACTAAAGAAAGGGGATTTCGCTTACCCCTTGAAAAGGACATTTTTAGAGCATACGAAGCAGAGTGGGAGAGTACTTTTATTTTCTCCGTAGTACCTCCTATGTACCATCTTGTACCTCGGAATTTAAAGTACTAAATCTCAAAAAGTAAAAATACCATCGAGTTTAAAAGCAAAACGTGATGAGCAGCATTTCATAGGCTTTTAAGGCTCAAAAGCCCAATAGCGTTTTGCTTTGGTTTTTGAAAAAGCCAATGGTTTTTTGCTTTAAAGGGCCTGAAACGTGAAAATGTTTATAATGTTTTTGCGCCACTTTTATACTCTTCCTAAGGGCTTTCCAACGATATACGACACCCCGTATCAAATATTTCCGGTTTTCTGATCGGCGAAAGAAAAGTTTCCCAGCAATTCATTATCGCAGTAACTCCTTGACAATACTAGGTGAATGTTACTCAAATATGTATTAATTTAATCTCTAATAAAATAAAATGTAATTTTTGATTTACAATTAAAGGCCTGAAAATGCCCAGGTATGGGCGAAATATAGCCAAATTTTAAGTTAAAGAAAATAGTTAAAAAATCCCTGAAGACCAAAGAAGGAAAACTAAACATTTCCCGATCTCGCTCCTAAGTGGGGGTGCACATAAAAAAAAAAGTTCTCATTATCGGCTATGGACCTCTATGGGATCTACAAAAGCCTTGAAAAAAAAAAAATTATTTTTAATTATTTCAAAAGTTATACGTAAAAACGTGTAAAAAAACGCCCTTTTTGACCGTAGACGATTTCTCGTTGAAAATAAACCCTCTTCCCGGAAAATTTCCCGTCATATAGCATTTATCATATCAAACACACCCACCAGTACAAAAATAAAAATCAACAGGTCAAGTGTGTGCTAGTCAGCACAGAGCGAGGGTCCATGGGCAATTGGGCAACCCTGTATTGTATAGTTTAAGTAGTACCCTATTGATGGTGTTTTTAAATTAGCTTACTTTGAACTATCCTATGGGTCTGATATTCTCAAAACACATAAACAAACTTTTGATAAAGAATTTTTTTGCCACTAAACCGAACTACAACCATATAAACATCGAAAAGATCATAAGAAAAACGTATTTTGTCAATAAAAAATAAAATAATATTTTTTTCGAAATTTCCAAAAAGCGGTATCTTTACTTTTGGTCGAAGAATGTTCAGAAATTTTTTCAGATTTTTTGCACTTCACATAAGCGAGATAGAGGGGGGGCACGTTTCACACCCACTTCAAATTTGCCTATGCTCGCCCTATCAAAGTTATAACCAAAGAATTATATATTTTTGTAATCAGCTCGACGTACCCTTTTACATGATACCCCTCAAAAAATAAAAAAAATAAAAATGTGTCGAAAAAATATAAAAAAAATTTAACTCTTAAGTTTTTTTACCCTAATTTTTTTTGAAAAATATTTAATATATAAGTCAAAATATTATATATATAGTCACTATATCGTAATCAGTATATTAAATATATAAGTCACTATATTTTTAAAATATGTGGGTAGGTACAAGACACATACATGCCGAATTTCATAGTGATCGAACGAAAGGTGTAGCCGTGAGAGCAGGCGACCGGACGGACGGACAGACACACGCAGGAAAATATAAGGGTCCTTGGTTTTGCCTACGGACCCTAAAAACACCCTAATTCGCCCTTTAGGGCCGATTTTCACTCTTAAGGAGTGGTTTAAAACTGCCCTTACCCAATGTTTGGTCAAGTGATTTTTAAGGTTCCTAACCGATTTTGACATTACCAACTCAAATTTTTCCTAAAATCAAGAGGCGGGGTATAATTATTTTTTTTGTTTTTTGCAGTGGAGCCTTAAAATACAGCCAATTTTTACCCCTCCATCCCATTCGACAGACAATGAATACGCGTCCCCGCCGCACACCACAGCTCGGTCGGCCTGCGGCCTCCCTTGCAAAGACAATCGATTTATAAACATTAAGAGACAGACAGACGAAATACCAAACGGTCGAGTAGTCGAGTTAAAAACTTAAGGTGCCCACCCACATACAGTTTAACTGCAGGCCGTTATCGTATACGATTATCGTAAGGCCAAAATCTCAGAGCACCACACATTACCCGTCCAGCGCCTGCAGGCAATCGTAAAGAACTACAGATCTGTGCCTGTATGCGCCTTACACTGTGCGATAAATGCCTGCAGGCCGATATCTGTCGATTTTTAACTGCAGACCGATATCTGTCGTTTTTAACTGCAGGCAATAAACTGCTCCACTGTCAGTCCCCGCTAGACTTTCTGAATGCGTAGAAGTAAACGTTGTGGTTTGTAAGTATTATGGGTAATTATTGTGAACCAGTAAAGAAAAAAAAAAGGTTTTAGTCAAAGAAGTGGCTCCAAGAAAGAGACACTAGTTCACACATTTCTTTGTTGCGTGAGTTGAGGCATTCCCATAAAGATTTATTAAACTATTTGCGAATGAATGAAGACAATTTCAACAAAATGTTGCGATTGGTTTCACCTTCACCCTTCATTAGTAAAACGAGCACCAAAATGCGCCAGTCAATAAGTGCAGAAGATTGCTTATTTTCTTTTTAACAGTATCTATAAAAATGTAATTACAAATGTAAAATGTATAATTTATAATTTATCAGAAATTATTAATACATTAATTAAACAATTATAAATTATTTAACTAAAGAATTATTATTATATGTACCATATTTAAAGTGTAATTACATATTGTTGCAGTCGGTACTGTTTTTTTATAGAAGTCTAATAACAATAAAGCGGTCCACACACTAACAGTTTAACTGAAGATAATGAATAATCTGCCGTCCACGGAGCTTGGCCACACACTCATCAGTTTTCCTTAAGATGACGGACTGCAGTCGGAGATGGACTGTAGGTGTGTGGAGGGTAGAGGCGAGGATCGGATGGAAGGAGAGACGACAGTCCGTGGACTGTCAGGCCTGTGCCTCAAGATCACTGCCGCCCTACACTATCAGTCGGCCTACAGGCGTAGGCGTAGAGTGAATCATCTTTATTTTGTTAATTTCCTTTCGTCGGACTGCAGGCCAAAATCTTATCGCGTCGTTAGAAAATTTTGGACTGACGACACCATGGTTGACTATAAACCTAATTTTATTTCAGCTTTCATAAACATGTTTCGTCTATAAGCATGTCTATGGAAAATGAAGGAAGAAAATTATTCAAACAAAAGGCTGAAAGGTGTGTTATTAGACTTCTATAAAAATAAAAAAAAAATAAAAAAATAAAAAAAAAAAAAAAACCAGTAACGACTGCGACAATAGGAAATTGCACTTATATATGGTACATATTATAATAATTCTTTAGTTAAATAATTTATAATGGTTTAATTAATTTATTAATAATTTCTGATAAATTATAAATTATACATTTTACATTTCAAATTACATTTTTTAGATACTGTTAGAAAGAAAATAAACAATCTCCTGCATTAATTTTCTTCTCCTATTAATTTTGCAAATGCCAAAATTATAGACAAAGAAATTAATAATGTAAAAAGAAAGTACCTAGAAGCTTAACATATAACTAAAGAAAAAGATACCATGAATTTTAAGACTGATAAAAAACTTTTTAACAAATTTTATCAAAGCATAATTAATGAATTATAATGTTTTTTGTTTTTTGGTTTTACTACAATTATTGTTACTATGTGTTTTTTGTTTTTGTTTCTGTCAAAAGTTATCTTTGCTATGCTAAAAATGTTTTAGGTGTTTAAATGGATATTGTTATTTCAAAATTATTGTTACATGTGCTATGTTTTTTTTTTAATTGTTCAAAAGTTATCTCTAAATTTTATTTAGTTCAATTTTTAGGTATTATAAAAGTTTTTTTTTAAAGGATATTGTTAATCTTGCTAAACAAATATTATATAATTCGTTTTTTTTGTTTTTTGTTACAACCCTGTTTAGGGATTTTTTTTTTTTTTTTTTTTTTTACTATAGGTTAATATATATGTAACTAAATGTGGTAGATGTAGTGTGACTCATATGATCAGATGATCATGTGTTTTTATTTTAACTTTTTTATCATAAATATTTCAAATTGTAAAAGAAAAAATATGTAATATTTTAGACACTATCATAGTCAGGTTAGTACAGATCTTATCAATATTATGTGTAAAGTGATTTTATTTTTTAGATTTATTAGTTATAACTTTATTAATTTATTATTTTTTAAAAAATAATTTTTATTTTAGGTCTGATGATGCCCGTAATGGGTGAAATATAACCTACATTTCAAAGTAACTACTTGTTATGTTTACTCACCTTCAATGATCCAATTACATATTATCCATCAGTATCAAAGGTGCAAACTAGGAAGAATTAACTTCAACAATCTCCTGCACTTATTGACTGGCACATTTTGGTGTTAATTTTACCAATGAAGGGTGAAACCAATCGAAACATTTTGTTGAAATTGCCTTCGTTCATTCGCAAATAGTTTAATAAATCTTCTTTATAGGAATGCCTCAATTTACGCAACAGAGAAATGTGTGAACTAGTGTCTCTTTCTTGGAGCCGCTTCTTTCACCAAAATCTTTTTTTTTTTCTTTGTTGGTTCACAATAATTAACGTACAACGCACAACGTTTACTTCTACGCATTCAGAAAGTCTAGCGGGAACTGACAGTGGAGCAGTTTATTGCCTGCAGTTAAAAACGACAGATATCGGTCTGCAGTTAAAAATCTACAGATATCGGCCTGCAGGAATTTATCGCATAGTGTATCGCGCATACAGGCACAGATCGGCAGTTCTTTATATTGCCTTCAGGCGCTGGACGGGTAATGTGTGGTGGTAGAAGATTTTGGCCTTATGATAATCGTATACGATAACGGCCTGCAGTTAAACTGTAAGTGTGTGGGCCCCTTAACACACCGTATACACTTCGTCTTTCAGCCTTTTGTTTGAATAATTTTTGTCCTTTATTTTCCATATACATGGATATAGACGATACATGTCTATGAAAGCTGAAATAAAATCAGGTTTATGGTCAACCATGGTGTCGTCAGTCCAAAATTTTCTAACAACACAATAAGATTTTTGCTTGCAGTCCGACGAAGGGAAATAAACAAAATAAAGATGATTCACTCTACGCCTACGCCTGTAGGCCGACTGATAGTGTAGGGCGGCATTGCCCTTGAGGCACAGGCCGGACAGTCCACGGACTGTGGTCTCTCCTTCCATCCGATCCTCGCCTCTACCCTCCACACACCTACAGCCTACAGTCCACCTCCGACTGCAGTCCGTCATCTTAAGGAAAACTGAAGAGAGTGTGGCCAAGCTCGGTGGACTGACAGATCGTTATCTTCAGTTAAACTGTTAGTGTGTGGGCCGCTTAAAACCTCGCTTCGCTCGGTCAATTATAGAAAACAAACGCTTTTAACCATTTTTGTTGCAGTCCCCTTAAATTTTCAATTAAGTTTTCTTTTCTAGGTCTTCAGGGTATAATAACAAACCAACTATGTTTTTTGCGATATTTCATCCCTACTTTGGGACATTTTGAGCCTGATTTTTTTTAAATTTTAGATTAGACAAAAATCTTTTACATTTATATTTAGTATACCTACACATTTTTCAACATAATAATTTATAAATCAAAGTTATCTGATTTAAAATAGTTAATAAATGCAAGTAATAAAAACGGAGTTGGTTTTTTATTATACCCCTGAAGACCTAGAAAAGAAAACTTAAACGCTTTAATAGTATTGGAAAATGTTAAGACACTTCCTCAGAAATGTACAGATTTATTACCTTTATTTTTTAGTTATTTACTTTTTCTATTAAATTTTCTTATTACTTTTTCTTATTCTAATCACAATCATTAAGCCATATTCTTGAATAGACGATTTTCATCTTTTCCATTCAAGACTATTCTTTGCCATGTAACTCCCCCGCAAAATTAAGATATTTTATTATTTATTTTATTTTATATTTTACCCTATGAATTGTTACTATTGAATAGAATAGAATAGAATTATTGCTATAAGTCATACAAGAATCTTACCAAGGAGTCTGGCCTTACAATATTTAACATTATATATATATATATATATATATATATATATATATATATATATATATATATATATTAATATATAGTATTCTAAGCATAAATTACTTACATACATACACATAAACATAATATTTATTCATCTTTTTCAGATTTAAAAATAATATAAAACTATAACAACATAGAAGAAAACAGAAAATAATACATGGAAGCAATATTTTATTTATTTAAACAAAACTAATAACTTATTAATTACATTCAAAGAGGTTCAAAGATAATTAATAAGTTGTTATTATTTGTATTTTCTTTATTATAATTCTGTTACTTTATTACTTTCAGGGATGGAACGCAAGAGAATAAGGAAAATGCTTAGGAGAATAAGGAAAATGAAGTCATTCAGTTTTTACATCCAATTTAAAGAACACTAAAATGAAGAGAATCAATTATTCAGAGGTTCAAATGATACTATTTTATCTAAAAATAAAATGACTGTGTAAACTGCATAGCGTATAAATGTTTATCTATCCAGGGAATTGTTTAAAATTTAAACAAATTAAATTAGCTTGGAGGAGCGGGGGGGGGGGATACACTACAATATAACGCATGACACAGGGCAGGACAGCACAGTTTTTTTCAACCACAGATATATACACAAAACCGAACGAATTAAGACGCGAGCAGGGGTCGGCAGTTAGTCCGTGAGCCAATTACTTTTTTGGTACCACCTGGGGTGGCAAATGCTGACTATGTTCTTTTTGTTCATTTTTGTATGTAGATCAAGAATATATGTGATAGCAATGCCTAAGGAGTAGCTTTATATAAAAAAAAATTGGGTTTTCAGTGGTAAAAATGCGTTTTTTTCTGTAAAATTTGTAAAAAGGTACCAGTAAAGGTGGCACATGCTATCAATGTTTTTTTTTATAGAGTTTTGTTCGTAGATTAAGAATATATATGATAGCAAGCTCTATGTAGTAGCTTTTGGTAAGAAAAACTATTTTTAAGAGGAAAATTATAAAAAAGTATTTGATAAATATTGGATTTCGATCTCTAAATTTTTAAAACGTATTCCAATCAAAAAATACTTTAAGTAAATGTTGTTTGTTAGTTTAATATCTAAAAACAAGGTATCTTCACTATTTTCTGTAAGTCTTATAGTTTAGGTGTTAAGTGGACTGGAGTTCGTCCCGGCTCCGCGTTCCCGCAGAGCGCATAACGGAGTCAACGAAAGATAAATTGGGAAAAATAATATGTGTAGTCGCAAATGTTTGTACAGTGGTAGGGAGGGGTGTGCCCTTCAACATACTAAAAATCCTGATAATCATGTGTGTTTGGATTTTTTTTAGTGTGAAACATGATCATTTTACTTCAATTTTACAAAACATTAAAAATTAAATGAGTACTTATAAGGTACCTATTTTTAAGAAAATTTAACAAATTTTCCCCTAACTTGGGTGTAAAAAGGATAGTTAAATACAACTTTTTTCACAAAAATAAAATTCTAGTCATATCATCATCAGTAAGGAGGTTCTTTATTTTATAGTAACTTTTTATTTTATTCTGGTCAATTACGATTTCCTTTCGGAATACTTCCGTGAAATTATGTTTTGGGATTTCATATGGACTTATTTTTGGATGTAATAATTCACTAATTCACTTTTAGTTATTTGCTGTGGTATTTTAAAACGCATTCAATAGCAGTGTTTGTTAGGGGAGAGACGTTTTTTAAAAAAGGCAATTTAGGCTTTAAAGATAATGTAATTCACAAGAGAGATAACTATAGAAAAATATGTGTACAATATATTTATGCACTGTTGTACGAAGACACTCTGGATCCTGACATTGTAATTCGCCATACATGGGCCTTTATATGTAATCCGAGTTATATTCAGTTTAATATGCGAGTCAGTGGCGTAGGCATGGTATTTATTTTTATTTATTTAGGGGACATAGCAAATAAACAACAACCCCCCCCCCAAAAAAAACACACACATATATATCGACTTACAACATAAAAACAGATGTGATATGCATTAGGGGAAAAAGAAGCGGCATATTAGGAGGGGATGTCCAAAGGTCCTGCCATCTCCCACGCATCTGCCCTCCCCCCCAATGGGGGGATGAAAATGGGGGGGGGGGCCCCATTTTCCACCTAGTTGTTGTACAGAAATTTCAAACTTGGTCTGAAGCAACTTAATTTATTATCAAACATTAATTGTATGCCATTAAGATACAATTTTAATAAGTTTTTTTTTTTTAATTTTATTTGAAAATTGCAACTAGTGAGGGACTGTCCATCAACAGTCCCTCACTTCATGTCAAAAATGTCATTGTAACAACAAGCATCAAAATTGCTTATAACATGTGCATTATGTAGTTGTCCATCAACAGTACTCACAGATACTGACTTGGGATATTACATAAATAAAAAAATGGTTAAGTATTGTTCAATAAATCGCGTGGCCACTGCCTCTTTAGACGTCTAGGATGATTTCCAGGAATGGTTGGTAATGATAGGTTGTGGATTAAAGGATTGGGATGTTGGGATATGGAGTCATGAAAGGATTTGTATCGGGATATGGCAAATTTTAATAATAAACGTATTTTCTATCCCCTGCATCTCGCAATCTAATCCATCTAGAGAAAAAATAAATAGAATAATTTTTATAGGAAATTTGATGTATTTAAATTTTGCACATTGACTCTATTTCGCCTGAGTCCGTGGTATTCGAGTAATTCAAGAAAAACGTGAAAAAATTTCCTTTGGAGGCCTCCCATCCCCCCCGCTCACCCCCACCGTTCAGGATTTTTAGTATGTTGTAGGGCACACCACCACTGTACAAAAATTTGCGACTACACATATTATTTTTCCCAATTTATCTTTCGTTGACTCCGATATGCGCTCTACGGGAACGTGGAGCCGGGACGAACTTCCGCCTAAACTATAAGACTTACAGAAAATAGTGAAGATACCTTGTTTTTTAGATATTAAACCATCAAACAACATTTACTTAAAGTATTTTTTGATTGGAGTACGTTTTAAAAATGTAGAGATCAAAATCCAATATTTATCAAATAAATGTTTATAATTTTCCTCTTAAAAATAGTTTTTCTTACCAAAAGCTACTACATAGAGCTTGCTATCATATATATTCTTAATCTACGAACAAAACTCTATAAAAAAAACATTGATAGCATGTGCCACCTTTACTGGTACCTTTTCACAAATTTTACAGAGAAAACCCATTTTTACCACTAAAAACCCATATAAAGCTACTCCTTAGGCATTGCTATCACATATATTCTTGATTTACATACAAAAATGACCAAAAAAACATAGCATTTGCCACCCTAGGTGGTACCAATTACCTTCATTTTCGGGTTTGGCTCATGGACTAAGTACTGAACCACGCGTGGCCTACCCGACGCAAGTAGATCTGAAGTTTCACTTTGCGCGATATTGTATATTTCTACGGATGAAAAAACGGTGCTGCCCTGCTCTAAGTCACCTGCGTCTCGTGTGCGCCCGGGCACACGAGACTGTGCGCCACAGAGAATGTGCGCCCGGGCTAAGCGAGGAAAACTGTGCCACGCAGGTTTTTTCTTTCGTGCTATCCTGCCTTAGAGTACTACGCGACGTATCTCAATGTGCTCCTTACCTTACTTACAATAATTTGTAATTAATATGTAAAATAATAATAATGTGTAGTAAATATCCATCTAGAAATTCTATCAATTTTACTTTCTCATAAAAAATAGAAAGTACTGTGATGGCGAGAAAATTCGATTTTGAGATTTTAATGGATTTACACGTTTTGAGGTCCCCTGAGTCCAGAAAATTGGTTACTAAAAAATATCTGTCTGTGCAGTCGTCTGAAGCCTAAACTACTGGGCCGATTTTGACGAACTTTGGCATACATGTTCAGAAAAATTATACCCCGAGGCGAAATTGAGAAATGAATTTTTGGTCAAAATTTAGGGGCGCTACCCCCCAAAAATTCCTAAAAACCGTGAAAAAATATTATTTCTCTAAATCGGTTCCGACAAAAAATAATTCTAAACTGCAGTCCAATTAAACACAAATCTTCGATATAAGCCGTTTTCCCGGAAAAAATCTAGTTCCTGAGAATATTACTTTAAACGGAGAGAGGCAGGGTTCGATTTCCCCGCTGAAAAAAAATGATTTTTATGATAAATTTGAATGAAATTTTCAATATTAATTAATTGTATATCCATTAAAACTAATAAATGGAAAACTCTGGGCTATGAAATTATGTACTCTATATAGTCCAGGCAAATTAGTAAAAAAAACAGCAAATGGAGGAAATAATTTATAAAGTTTTGAAACTTTGTGAAAACAATTTTAAGGGGTGTAGTAGTAAGAAACAGTAAAGTTCCCCCCTCCCCCCTCCTTAAAGTCCAAAATTTACTTATTTTTCACTTTTTACGCAAAACGGTTTATTTTTTGAAGAGAAGTGTTATTACCAAAATTATTCCTCACATAATTCTGCACAAAAAAAAACCGTTTTCGAGATATCGTAGTTGGATAGATATAAAACGTATTTTTGCGAACCAAGATATCTAAAAAACAACACATCCGATTTTAATGAAATTGGGATGGTAGGTTATACTTAGCACACTGTTGATCCCATATAAGTTTCAACCTTCTGCGCCCATTATTTTATCTTCCACATGCGCACAAACATACATTTATTTATACCTATATATTCAAAAGTACTAGACTGATTATTATGAAATTTGTATGGTTTGTCGAAAGTAGTCCGCAGATATCCCAAATTAATTTAGTAGCCCGCAGATAGCCTCACATTAACTTCAACCGTCTGCGCTCTTTACATTTTCTAAATTGGTTCCCTTTCTGTCTGTCTGTTGATCAATTTTTTGTTTGTCTGTTATGAATTAAAGTATCAATTTATCAAAATGTAAAGAGCGCAGGTGGTTGAAATTAATTTAGGGATATCTGCGGGCTACTTTTGACAAACCATACAAATTTCATAATAATCAGTTAAGAACTTTTGAAGACATAGGTCTAAATAAATGTATGTTTGTACGCATGTGGAGGATGAAATAATGGGCGCAGAAGGTTGAAACTTATATGGGAACAACAGTGGGCTAAGTATAACCTACCATCCCAATTTCATTAAAATCGGATGTGTTGTTTTTTAGATATCTTGGTTCGCAAAAATACGTTTTATATCTATCCAACTACGATATCTCGAAAACGGTTTGTCCCACTTCAAATATGGATAGGACCTTTTTTGTGCAGAATTATGTGGGGAATAATTTTGGTAATAACACTTCTCTTCAAAAAATAAACCGTTTTGTTGAAAAATAAGTAAATTTTGGACTTTAAGGAGGGGGGAGGGGGGGACGCGCCCCCTCAAGAGGGGGTAACTTTACTGTTTCTTACTACTACACCTCTTAAAAGTGTTTTCACAAAGTTTCAAAACTTTATAAATTATTTCCCCTATTATTCCTTATTATCCTGGACTAATATGAGAAAGTTTGTCTGAGTTGTCTCGGACCGATTTTTTACTTTCTCATATTAAGAGAAAGAGTTGTGATGACGCAAAAATTGTATTTTGAGATTTTGATGGAATTACATGTTTTGAGGTCCCCAGAGTCCAAAACAGTAGTTTTTAAAAAATGTCTGTCTGTCCTCTGTCGTCTGACGTCTGTCTGTGCAGACGCCTGTAGCCTAATTTTTTTTTTTTTTTTTTTTTTTATTCCGGGGGGCATTTACGCCCAAAGACATAGGCCACTTAGGTGGGCCCATTGAACAAACCCGGGTTAGAAACCTAACTTCTTCGCATTAGAGTGAAGTGTCTGGTCGTTAACCATGACTCTCTTTCGATGTGAATCGAACTGAGAGTGTATTTCATGGTTTCCAGGCCGAAACCTGGTGGCGCTACTCTCTCGAGCAGCTACCCATTTATTTAAACAATGCTGGGTGAACATTGAGCGGGGGGCCTGGTCCGGGAATCGAACCCAGAGCTGCGGTAACCATCTGACCCGGCTCGATGCTGCTTAACTTGCCTTATCGCAAGGCAAGCGCTCTAGCCTCCGAGCTACCAGGCCCCCTAAACTACTGGCCCTAAACTAACTGGCCTAAACTACTGGGCCGATTTTGACGAACTTTGGCATACATGTTCAGAAAAATCATACCCTTAGGTGAAATCGAGAAATGAATTTGAGCTCCAAACTTGGGATCCGACAATTTTGATTAAAAAATTCTAAAATGTAGTCCATTTAAATACGAATCTAACGATATAAGCTGTTTTCCTCGGAAAAATCTAGTTCCTGAGAAAATAGCTTTAAACTCGGAGGGAGAGAGGCCGGGTTCGATTCCCCTTATATTTTAAAAAAAGGAGAACTTATTTTTATGATATATTTTGATAAAATGTTCAATAATAATTCAATGTACCAACGAAAACTGATACTATATGAAAAACACTGGGCCAAGTTATTATGAACTCGTATATGAGAAAGTTTGTCTGAGTTGTCTCGGACCGATTTTTTTAATAGTAATCGAACAACGAATGTTACAGCAGTAGCCGTTAATAACTTTTCTAATTAATAGTTTTTAATCTTACAAAAAAATCTTCCAATCCAATAAACAATGGATCGTTATTATTCCAATCGTGAATATGTTGATAAGTTGAAAGCACTTTGTGTTTGTATAATAGTGCTCGAGCCGGTGCTGTTTATTATGCACAACAATTTCCACACCGACGTCAACCGGACAATAAAATTATAAGATGTGTAGAGAAAAGGCCATTTTAATTTAGTTATTATAACGCAATTTTAATCTACTGAAAAGAAAGAAAGGCACCTAGATGTAACTAATAATCGTGCTGCAATTAAATAATCGTCGTTCTTGGAAGTACTGATGAAAATCCACATCAATATCGTGTAAGTTTTGTTTTTATCGGAGATGGTCCATGTCTATAAATATTATATCTGGAGTGGACTGCTTAACAATTTTTCCGAATGATGTGTCAGCTGCAACATAACACGACTTTGTGATGAAAACTTACCCACACTTTTCGATGATATTCCATTAATCATGGGAAACGTTTTATGGTATGAACATGATGGAGCACTATCATTTTTGGGCTTTCGGTACATAATTTTCTTATTATTATTTAATTAACTTAGTGCGAATACTACTACTACCCCTGCTTCCACTTACGCTTGTTAACTCTATCCCCCCCCCCCCCCCCCTGGGGGGGGGACTTTTTAAAAAAAAAAAAAAAAAATCTTAAGCCGTTAAACCTCAAATGCGGATCCACGGTGCAAACCCGGTTTAATATAATCCATCTTATAGTTCTCTATCCTCTAAGCAAGCTAACAGACCCACAGAAAGTGGGTACCTTGTTTAGGGGAAGTAACTTTAGTTCTTCAAAAGGCAGGATGGCAAGAATTGAAACAAGCCATCGGAAGTAAAATACCAATAACCTCAGGTGCATCTCGGCATTTGTGACAACTGTAAATTTTTTTGGAGTTTTCGCACTTAATATTTTAAGGATGGCGGCCAATATGGGCGACTGAAAAAAAAAAGTTTTTATTCACATGATATATTATACATCAATTTAAAGGTCTTGAAGTGAAGAGAAAGAATATGCAACTATTAAAATTTTACCTTAATAATTTTAACT
This sequence comes from Gerris lacustris, assembly GCA_951217055.1. Taxonomy (NCBI): domain Eukaryota; kingdom Metazoa; phylum Arthropoda; class Insecta; order Hemiptera; family Gerridae; genus Gerris; species Gerris lacustris. The sequence goes on from OX578276.1 coordinate 54,685,636, forward strand.
TAATCGTACAGAAACCGGTGATTATCGCTTAACGTACTTACGTGATGCGCGCCTTAGTTCTTTAATACATACAGATAAAATTCGCGAAAAAGTAAAATTATTGATCAATTGAAGTAGTCGAAAACTGCCTTTATACAACATTTGTTATTGTGATTTATTAAGTGGTGTATGGTGTATTTAATTTATGACTATAATCTAGAGTTAATTAGAACGAAAGTTATTTTAAAAAGATTATTATTTATGCCTATAAATAAAAATATTAGGGAGGTTATGCGGTTTAACTGCGCATGTGATGAGGCCTCTCTGCATTGTAGGTGAATTATATTTAGCTGAAGAGTACATTGGACTCGGTAGAGGTAAATGTTCTAGATTTGGCAGCCTATGATGCAGACACCACGCTCCAAATGCTTCATTTCTACAAGCAATTTGCCAGGTTCAACTGAGTTTCCAATGAACTCGGATATTTATTTTCCACTGAATATTCCACCAAACAAATGGAGTTCAAAAGATGATGAGGAAAAAGGGTGACATCAGTTCGTTTTAAAATAAATTTTAAAGAAGTAAAAAGTGTCTGAAATAAGACATCAAAAAATGGTATTTTTTTAATATACAAATATTATTTTTCTTTTTACCTAATGAACAGAATTCGTACTGTTTTTCAAGTGTAAAAAAAAAAAAAAAAAATAGAATATAATAAAGACCTACTGAGAATTTTTAAAACCAAAAATATATATTAACTTCCTGACCAATTAATCCTTCTAGTCAAAACCACTGATAAATAATTATTAATCATAAACTAGGTTCTCAGTTAAACTCGGTTGGGAATTAGGGAAGATGTAGAAGAATTATAATTAACCATTTTTTATAGATGTATTATGACTTTATGACCTCTATTTAATTTTAAATTAAATTAGGTCCACTTTAATTTTTTTGTCAAAGCGTCGTAGAAAAAATTAAGTAAAACGTAAGCTCAATTATTGTTTTGTTAATAAGGTTTTGGCTTAAGGGATCCAAAAAGGGAGAGGGACAGCATTAGAATCTCTTTCAAAGGGAGAGCTGCAACCGAAGTCAATAATTGTGTGGCTTTTTTACTTTAGCATCCCCCCCCCCCCCCAATATCCCTTTGTGTTAATAGTTATTCAGACAAAAGAACATATACAGTGTAGCATATTATATTCCTTATTCCTTAGTCTAAATTACTATTAAGACGAAGGGATATGTATTCCAATTTACCATGGGACAAAGGAATGACACACTTGTGTATATAATTGTGATTATATCCCTTAGTCTAATCAAATATTAAATATAAAACTGCCCCAGGAGTCTCAATGTCTTGGGGAGACAAACACACAAACCTTTGAGAATTTTGCAGGACAGACTATTGTTTAGAACCAAGAGGGGTGCTAAAGTAAAGAAGTGCCTGTGGCTTTAATTTCCTAGTAGGCGAAATTCTTCATATTAATTATTGCATCAATAGATTGTGAATTGGGCGAACCATATGTTGTTCGGCGTGGAAAACACCTTTTATTTAATTGGGGGACTGTCATAAAACATTTTAAAAAATGTATTTATATTTTAATATTTCTAAAACTTTATTTGTACTATTGATTACTGCGACTTCATCAAGCTATTTTGGTTATCATAGAACATTAAAAGAAGAGAAGGAAGAATAATTTTTATACAAATAGTATAATGATAAAACTTTTGTGATATATAATTTGAAAGCAATATTTGTATAAACTATAAATGAGAGGGGGGTGGGGGGGGGGGTCGTAAAGAGGTATAATTAAAATTAAAATTAAATCAAAGGTAAGACAGTGTTGAAATTTTCTTCAATTCATGGAAAAACATTGAGTCACGGATATGTTTTGAATCCAGTGAAGCCAACAGTTTAGCCAAACTTTACACCTTCCCTCCTAAAGAGGGCTGCCAACGTACGCTCCTATTGGCGAAATATAATACTAAAAAATGAAAACCGAGCAGCCTCCTGTTATATCCTAACATATTATATTTAAGAGCGTAACATTTTTTATTTCGTCTTCTTCTTACTCGAGCCCAAATATATATATCTATGTTAAAACAGTTGTAAGCAATTAGGTCAAATTATATTATATTTATCAGGTTGGTATAGGAGAATAGAAGAGGAGAGAAGTTAGGGAGGGCGTTTTGTAATTTTTGGCTTTATATATGTAACAGTTAGATTAGTGATTATAAATCACAAATACAAACACACTAGGTTTAGTAAAATTGTTTTTCTTGGCCGTTAAATGGGAGAATTAAAGGTAGATGTTTTAAACAAAGGTTGTTCAAAACAGCTGTTGACCACAAAAATAACCTTAAACATTAGGATAAACATAACAAGGTGGAAATGAGAGTAAATAAATTGGCGCTCAAGTAAATCTTTATTTGTTTTACACATTTGCCCGCTGCACGCTGCTTCCCATTAAGACTAGGATTCCCTAGACAGCACGCGTTGAGCCGTCTTGAGAAAAGCAGGTGATAGGTGTTGAGTCAATTAACAAAGATGCCCAGGCTATTTTTGTTACATTGATGTTTTTAAAGAAAGTATAGTGTTTTTATTGCCACAGAAAGTTTAATTTGAATTAAAATAAGAAATGATTTCTATACGGTATATCTATTTCAAAACTCAATATTGAAAAGGATGTTTCTACAAATTATTTGGAGCAAAGAAGCTCGGAAACAAACTGTGTATAGGAGATATAAGCAAAATAAAGTGTTCAGGCCATTTCATACATATGTGAGTGTTTGTATGTATGTTTTAGATGATTTTTTTGGGATAAAGACAAAGGAATATTACACTTCCATTTTTATAAGGGGAGTAGGAGTCTAAAGAAGAACATTCTATACACCTTCTTTATATTGTTACTTACCTCTATTTTGTTTATAAGGGGAGTAACAATCTAATTAAGTGCCAACTATTTTTCTCTCTAGTGTGACATAGAACTATTTAAAAACAAAAACTAAATTTAAAAAACAATTGCAACTGGTGTACGGATTTTATTAGTGGTATTTATTTGTTTATTTAATTATTTTTCATAAAATCATCAATAATAGGCCCTATACCAGCTGTAAGCATGAAATGGGTTTTTTTATTACAACAATGTTTTGTTCGCCTAATTTTTTAAGTCACTATATTTTTAAAATGTGTGGGTAGGTACTATACACATATATGCCAAATTTCAAAGTGATCGGACAAAAGGTGTAGCCGTGAGAGCAGGCGACCGGATGGACGGACAGACACACACAGGAAAATATAAACCCTTATATTTTCCTGTGTGTGTCTGTCCTTGGTTTTGCCTACGGACCTTAAAAAAAGAAATTAAATATTCAATTAGAATAAAAACAAAAATGACCTGAATATTCCGGAAAATTATCTGACTCCTCAACCTGCTTGCACAAAAAGTTGCTTGCTTCCTTTATGCTCATCCCGCTTCCCGATTTAACATCACAGTTCAATTGCCGTGCCAATTTTCGCGCGATTAAGGAATTAACATCGCACGCAACTGCGATGAACGTTACCCAGTGTAAATTAGGCTTAATCTTAAAGCTATTAACCTACAACTTAAGCTTTATTTTTCTAGAAGCGGCTCCAGCGATAGTCGCTGGGCGACTATCACTGAGGACTCCTCTTCTGAGTTTACATGTTACCGTTTTCCTAGCTGAGCGACTCTTAACATGCAAATTCAGTAGAAAGTTAGTCGCTGAGCGACTATCGTTGAGCGTCTATCACTGAAGTCGCGTCTTCGAAAACTTACCTTTACTCTTAAATTCAATAACGTTATCAATCGCTGGAGTAACTCTAAATGGTTATTATATTATATCTGTGTTAAGAATAACTTAAGTTGGTTTCTAATGTCTTGTAAAAAATACATAGTTGAAATAGTTTTATAGAATATACGGCTATTTTGTATGATAAGGAAGTAAGTCTAGTGATTTTTTTATTAGTCCAAAGAGTCAAAATATCACTTGATTCATATAATATTATAATATAATAATTTATAATTTTAACAAACTTTTCTTGAAAGGAAATCTTTGATTAGTCACCTTCTAAAAAAAAAAAGGTTAAAATCACTAGTTGAACACCTGTAAATTGTTTCCTTTTTAAATTATCGTGAACAATTAATACTATAGAACTTTTGCTTTTGCGTTGAGTAACCCTTCTAATTATTTAAAAGTATGTTTTGGTCAAAAAATTAACAACTTTATCCCTATGGTAATATAGTATAAAATAAGTATGTAGCTGAGTAGTTTTTTTTTTTATTTTTGATTTGTAAAATCTTAAAAGCCATACCCTAATATTACAAGCAGTTATATTATCCAGCCTTCATAACGAAATTACTGCAGAGCACGACCTGCTGCTCCCAAAAAAAACACCTGATTATGAATACATATTTTATGGTATTACGAAAACCTAATATATATGTTAGTGTTTGAGATACTAATATATTTTTGAAATTTTCAGATTGTGATAAAGCAACTGCATGATAATTCGTGATGAGAAAGTTTTGGCCAGCTGACAGTGTTTATATAGCGGCGGTTAAACCAATGATTCATATCTTAGAACGGAACTAAAGAAGAATGTTTTTGAAAGGATTGTGTCCCCTAACAAACACGTTTGTTTATAGTGTGCTGTAGGTCAATCTATTTGATATTATCGTGATCTTACAAACACCCGGAAAATTCAAACCGGAAGAAAATGTATTCAATTTAAAAATAGTTTATTTAGAAAATTATATTTATTGAATCCCCTATGCTTTAACTGATTGAGATTATAGTTGACAGTTGGTTAACTTTAAAATAATATGTATTTCGAAGACATTTACAAATATGTGATTATTTATAATTTTATATATAGATTCACTTCTCAACATAGAGGAAAATTTCTTCTCAGTATTAAGAAATATAAAGATTAAACGAGGATGTGATGTGGCCGTCAGTAGCTGAGTATCGAGGAAAGAAAATAAAAAAGCGGAATTAGTTTCTATTTATATTTATATTCCATCTGAGTGATAAATTTTGACAAGGGGGGGGGGAGAGAGGAAGCGTTGGAAGAGAACGAGCCAAAAGTTGAAGCGTGGAAGCGATGTAAATACGCTGTAAGATTCGTAGTAGATGCATGGAGGGGATGCCTATATAAGCGATACGTAAGATCCCAACCAGGCTCAGTCATAGTTACGTAGACTCGCTCGTTACCAAGACAGTTCCTACAGTACACATATTGTAAGGAAGGTCTTTAAATAGAAATTAAATTAATTGTAAACAAAATAATCAAAAACTGATTACACTGGACTAATTACTCGAATAAATCGTTTAAAATCAATTTTTTAAAAACAAGAATCGATCTCGCGCTTCGCGTTGATTAAATAAAATCATTTCCGGTATTCTTTTTACCGTTGTTTCCGGTCGAAGAAGAGGCGTTTAAAGGCCATTAAAATGAGGCCACCTACAAATCAATTCGGTGCTGATATCACCAACACAGAGGGTACTGGAAATCAGCTGGCCAACATGATAACGACAAAGCTAGCCGGCAAAGCAGTGATAAGAGTTGTTAGCAGGTGTGAAGACGCTAAGGAAAACAACAATCTCGGTCAGTCATCCTTCTTATATTTATTTATTTTATTAAATACATATTATATTAAAACCATCATAAAATTTCTTTTATTTGTATTTTCATTTTTTAAATTTTGTTTTGTAAAAGTGAATGTTAATTTTTATCTTCCATGATCTTCTGTTATTGTGTATACACTCCACTATTTATTTTTGCATAAATAATTCATATATCTATTATTGATTATTAAATGTGTAATTGTTTTAACAATTCATTTAATAACAATAATTTATTAGTTTAAAACAAATATAGAATATTTAATCATTAACATTTTTTTAAGGATTGGAAAACAGACTTGAATTTTTAAAGGATCATTGCTTGCAAATTAGTAGTGTACTTTAAAAAATTAGAACCTGATATTTATGGATATATACAAATATTAACTTGATTTCTTACAATTCTTCAATTAAAGAATCAAGTTATAATTTAATTAAAACCAGAACTAAAAATTTAAAATACAAAAACAACAAAAAACTAACATGCTAAAATGATCAATAGTTGATAATGAATATTGATAAAAAGCAAATGGTGATAAATAAATAAATAATTTATGTTACTTCCTTACTTTTTTAAGCACTACGATATTCTTTAAAAGGTCAGTTTTATTTTCAGCAAATTTGTATTTTGTAAACAGAAGAAAAGGAACCTTTCCATATCCATTAGTTATTTTATTCGTCCTTTCCATATACATTAGTTATTTTATTAAGTTATTTCTTTGTTTCTGATTAACTTTGTTACACCTTTATTAGTCATAAGTAAATTATGATTTAGCATATCAGTAATTGACTGCTATGTTAATAAATTACTTCACCGCAGACCGCAACAAATATTAACCCTAACATTTGTTGCCGTGTAGTAATTTATTAACATAGTGCCATTGTATAGACTACCCAGTCTATACAATGGCACTATGTCGAAATAATTTGCTTATGTATGTGCAAACTGCGGTTATACCAACTTTTTTATGCTCCCCTTGATGACATTGACTTAGAAACCCCTTGTTATGAATAAGTAGACTTACAAATTGAAAAAATGTTGGTCGTACCGTAGTACCATCTCGAAAAAAACTTTGTAATATACATAGTAAAAATGAATTTAAATCCCATAATAATTTATTAAATAGTATATTTAAAAAAGTATTCAACATGTGGTTGTTTATATTTCGTATTTGATTTCCAGCTACATCAAATATATTTTATTAATATCTTGGACACTAGAACGACTCATACAATTTAATTCGTAAATCAATGGACCACATTATAGAATTTTTTAGTCAAAATCAAATGATTTTATCAAAAGTATTTAGAAATAGTGACCCTGAATTTAAAGCTCTATTTCGCCTTGAGGTTTGATTTTTTTTTAAAATGTATTCTATAAATTTCATCGAAATCGGCCCTGTCGATTAGGCTTTACAGACTACAAGACAGACAGACAATTTTTAAAAATCCATTTGCTTAGACTCAGGGTACTTTAGAACGAGTTAATCTAATCAAAATCGAATTTTCCCGCCAACTCACTCTATATTTACTCAATAATATGGGAAGTTAAAAAATAAAACACCCCATAATAACGGGAATTGTGTTGGATATTTAGTATAAATTGGCAAAAATATAACCAATATTGTATTTATAACGATAAATTATTAGTAGCAGTAAAAAATAACTTGTAAAAAAATATGTGAAAAGAGTTTAGATTAGATTAATAGGAGCCAGGGATGGATTTAACAATTTTCCGCCCCTAGGCACTATTTATAAACCGTTACCCCCCCCCCCCCCCCCCCCCCAAACCATTAAAAAATTACCTACTTGCTATTTATTTAGAGACAGTTTCTGCGAAAAAGTGGCCAAACTGATATTTTGCGTACCGTACCATATTGGCCATTTGGTCACAGGTTGTTTGTTTATATTACACAAGACACCAGGAACCACCAAAAGAGACCAACATTTGAAAATGTTTTCCTAATAATATTTAGCCTATAATCTATAATATGATTTGTACTGTTGCTTAGGTTAATGAAAATACAAATTCGATTTCAGTTTTTTAATTTTATTAATTTTATGGTAGGTACATTGTACACAGCTCTATTCAAATATTTTATTAAAAAACAACAAAAAAAACTGGTGGATTCCTGGTTGCATAGCTACTTGGCTTTGTAAATTGTTTTCTGATAGAAGAACAAAAGATTGTTACAGACAAGTTTTTTACATAAAAAAATAAATATATATTTTAAAGAAACGTCAAAGATAGCTAATTACAATTCTAAAATTTAATTAGACTCTTATTTAGTCATTTTTCCTTTGGTTATCAGCTAAGTGTCTTAATCAGGTGTTGTGCCATCCTAGAAATAATAGGATCCTGGATTCCAGGATTTCAATAGGAAGACGTTCCTGCATCCATTCTGGATCTTGGTTTGCAATTATAAATTTGCGTCATCCTTTTTTTTACTTTAATTATAAAATTAGCAATACAGGAGAGTAAAGAAGACCTATATTTAAAACAGGATGCGCATTAATCAACATTAGACGTACACAGATCGATGGCTATAATAATGCAGGCCTATTTATAATAATTAACCAGCCTACTAAATAATGTATACATCTGATATCATGATAACATATAATATCTTACTTATTATATATTTACTACTATAATGCTATATTCCTTCTAAACAAAATTAGACTTGTGATTCTGTTCAAATAAGCATAACGGACAATGTTAAAAAAAATTATCGTATATATATATATATATATATATATATATATATATATATATATATATATTATATATATATATATATATATATATATATATTATAATTATTAATTATATTTAATGGGTATTTGAGACGAGGGAGTTAGATGGATGTCGAGGGAGCTAAACAGGACGTGTTATAGCATTGATTTAGAGAATGAAAATGAACTGACGTAACGGGTTGCAGCAGGAGTATAGAGAAATAACATGAGATATAACATACAATCAACGTTAAATAACACCTGTGAATCAACACCTGCCACAATTATTAACTTATATTATGTGTATTTTCATTTATATATAATCTTTAATATAATATACATCATTAGTTCATGTCATACTTTCTTTTATTTATTCTTTAGACTACTATCTTTATATATAAAATCAAAATACCAATGACTGATTTGACTCAGAAGGTCATCTTTGGAACCACTTGATCAATGGCCATGGCCATGTTATTTTGTTGATAAGTTTCTCTTAGACCTTAGGTACTCACTAAATCTTTTTACGATCCGTCATCTTGATTAAAGATAGTGGCCAGGTAAATGTAAACCTCTTCATGATGATATCTCTGATCTCTGGAACTATTTGCACTAGAACCATGAAATTTGGAAATTAACTTCCTCTAATGACATAAACAATGTATATGAAAGAGTTATCCAATTGGCCATTTCGATTCAAAATGGCGACCATTTATGTATTTTAAATCAAATCCCCTAACTAACATAAACATCACTACTTTATTAATATGCAGAAGTGCAATTATTGTAATTGATATCATAATTTCTATAATTATTATATATATTAATGTCTACAAAGAAGGGAATTTATGAAATTTAAAAAAGGGAACAGAATCTAGATAATTTCGATTAGAAAAATTATTTCTCAAACCTTTCAAATTAAAAAGGGAGGCTCAGGAAATCAAGCTAGTACTAATAATAAATACAATCTAATCAATTTATTACGTGTGTTACAATAATAATGCATTTTAACTACTAGCAGTGCATTTCCTGAAGTCGACACTAATAGCCATATTTTTAATTTAGATTTAAACTTGGCTTGGTTTAACTTTAATCTTGAGTTAAGTTTAAACTATGATTTCGGCAAAGATCTTGGGAGAAGAGGGAGCATAGTAAATGAAATAGTCTGCCAATTAGTTTGGCATATGACATCCTTGCGATCTATTATTGGACGAATGGACACGTTTAAAAGAAAATTTCATCACTAGAAATTGAAAGTGTGGTTGTTTGGACTTGTTTCGATTCCAAGTTGGGATATATTTATTTTTATTCAATATTAATTGTACGCAGGTAGTTGAAATTAACACGGGGCCCAACAATGAGCCAATGGGGTACTATGATGCAAATTTCATTAAAATCAAACGAACAGTTTAGGTGTAGTGGTTCACAAAAATGTTGAAAGAAACAGACCGACTGATAGACCAATAATATTTCCTGATGTCAAAAATAGGAGTTTATGTATACAGAAACATAAAATAAATTTGTTCACTATGTGCTCTCTAACCTTACTAAATTATTTGGACTTCGGTCCAAATTTGGTAAAGAACCCTTTGGTTGGGTAAAGAAACAGGTAAATAATGATAACATGAAGAGATACTTACTTACCTTCGATACTTGCTCGATCTGAGAATAATTTTTAGCAATTAAGTCACCAACGAACAAACGCAAAGAAGATGATGCAACTTCAACGGACACAAAACAAAAGACCTAGATCACTATCAGATTGAACTTCTCTACTAACTAACCTTGTACCTCCTAACCTTTTCTCCTATTTCTCTCTACACACTTTTTTCTCCTTTTCGTAAACTTTTTCTCTTTATCTCTTTATTGCACTCTTCCTTTTATTACTTTTTTTCTCTCTCCGTTCTAACTCTTCTCTTCATTACATCGCCCTTTTCTTCGCACACTCTTCCCTTTATTACTTTTTTCTCTCTCCATTCTAACTCTTCTCTTCATTACATCGCCCTTTTCTACACACACTCTTCCCTTTATTACTTTTTACTCTCTCCATTCTAACTCTTCTCTTCATTACATCGCCATTTTCTTCACACACTCTTCCCTTTATTACTTTTTACTCTCTCCATTCTAACTCTTCTCTTCATTACATCACCCTTTTCTTCGCACACTCTTCCCTTTATTACTTTTTTCTCTCTATTCTAACTCTTCTCTTCATTGCATTGCCCTTTTCTTCGCACACCCTTTCCTTTTTTACAAAAAAAAAACAACAAAAAACATAAAAAACAGTGATCCTCGAATCGAGCAAGTATCTACGGTAATAATCCTTAATTTACTTAAATAATTATAACACTGATAAACATTTATTATTGTCCCCAATATCTTATGAATCTTTAATATTTTTATTTACCTATAATGCGGCTGGCTGTATCCAACAATTAGTTCTGCAAAGAATTTATAATTATAACTAGTTTAAATAAAATAATCATTTAACTTGGAGGAAAACCACAATCACGAATAAAAAAAAAATGTAATTAATGTAATTTATGCAATTCTTTTAAATCAGTATTAGTTAAAATAGAAGGTAGAATGGTACTTTTTCTAGATTCCATTTTTCAATAAATTAGCGGAAACAATTTATTCTGTACGTTTTTGAAATACCATGTTTGTGTTTTTTTGCTGCCCCACACTTTATATGAAAGTGTGATTCAACTTAACATTGTGTTAAATTTGTGAAATCATTTTTGGATAATTTTAATTTATTAGGTAGGCGCAGTTTTATCACTTAATTATTCATTTTTTTTATATAACTATAAAGTAAAATAAAGAAACATTTCTAATAATAAATTCGTTAAAAAAATTTAATAAATATAATCTGGAACGGTTAATCGATTAATGATCGACATTTGAGATTAAAAAATTTTTTCGGTCTATTGATTATTCTCACAGAAGCCAACAAATATATATATATATATATATATATATATATATATATATATATATATATATATATATATATATATATATATATATGTATATATATATATAATTTTTTTAAATGAATGGTTTTGTTCATCAAAGCGTGACTTTAAAATCTATTATGCATTGAACTGTTAAAAACAACCTATTAATCACACTCTTGTGTAACTTAGTACTTCGGGCCTCGACTCATTGTTATCTATATCAAGTATCAGTTTAGTATTTTTATACTTTTAAGATATATTCTGATTTATTTAGTTGTTGATTTTTTTTCCTTTATACTTCGAATGTTAGAGAAGTTGAAGAAGGAGGACAGAAGTGGTACGTAACAAGTAGATTAGTGTGAAAGTGGATTTCAGCAAATCACCGGAGGGTGAAGCTTGAAGAAAGGAAAAGGATTGGAGAATTGCCTAATGTTTATCTGACATTGGCCTACTATCTTGAGTCCTCTCTGTGATCTACAAGTAACCAACTATTACTGAACCATCTGCTCAGCTAAAGCCCAAATCTAACTATATATTATGTTTCAATAACTAGTGATGCGACGCCAGGAAACATTTTTCAGGAAGAAACTTACATATTCTTAATCTACCATAAATAGCTTTGAAATAATAAGTAACATGTCATATTAATAAGCTTTTTTTTCTTAACACCCTCATTTCGACCATATTTGTTTTCAAAATGTCGGTAGAAAATGGAAATTTTGTAATAATAGTCAATAATAAGTCGAGAATTTATCCAGCGTAAATGAGCTCTTTATTTCAGTGTTTAGGTGTTCAAATTTTTGTGTGTTTGCCCAACGATAACTAAGTTGTTAAAAATTGAACGACCCAAAGGTGTATCTTAACACTTGTGAAAACCATTTACCTTCTGGAAATTTTACTTTTAATAAATCTAATATTTTCAAGATGGCGGACAATATGACGACTAAAAACAAAGGTTTTAGTCAGCATAACATTATATACATCGTTTTAAGTTTCTTTAAGAGTATGAAGAAAATATGTAACAATTTTACAATTTTTTTTTTCTTGCCAGGAAATTGGGAAACAAATATAGCCGAAGTGAGGGTGTTATAAAAATGAATGGTTATGTAGGTTTCATATGATTATAAAGAAAGATCTCGATGATTAGAGAGGAAATTAAAACATGACATTTTTTTCAAAATGGCCACTTCAAATAACTGTAAATTCAAAATAAGGGTTTGTTTAAGTCATTGTCATGTTATGTTGTATATTAAAATTAAAGGTCTTTTTGAATAGGTAAAGGTTATTATTTCCGCGTACATCCTAAATACAATGAGTTCGGAATTAAACAACATTTATTGTAGGTTCCGGGGTACTTCTTTAGATTGTTACTCCCTTATGTTTTTTTAGAATATAAATGAATTTGACTAAATAACTATTAAGACAAAGCGTTGTCCAATGTACTTTAAGACAAAGGAATATCACACTTTTGTTTTTATTGGGGAGTAACAGTCTAAAGAAGAATATTACGTACACCTTCTTTAGATATTCACTCCTCTCTAATTTTTTTTAAAAGAGGAGTAACAATTTAAAGAAATGCCGTTTCCGGAACTTACTAGAAAATAATTACTGGTTATGTTTTGAAAAGTATAGCTTAAATAATAATAAATACCCTTGTATTACTGCTTCATCGAATGTAATTAGTACGAGTATTTATAAAAATAATAAACTAATTAAAATTTTTTCCCAATTATTATTATACTGTAGTATTGCAATAGTTCTAATGTAACACTTACAAAATACATAATGCATTTCCATTTAATTAATACCTACTTGTATTATGTAATTAATTTTTCTGAATGCAGTCATTAAATTACATGTTTATAATTAGCTCAGGAATTAAAGACCAGCTAAAAGCGCGTCACAAGTTACTAAATTGATAATAATATAGCATTATTAATTTATTTATTTTTCTAACACACTCATCAATTATACAATGAATCACTAGTTTCAATAGTCAGAGTCCTGGAAACTTTCTAAACCATTTTGAAATTAAGTGTTTTTTAATTAGTCCCTCTTCCGTTCCAATTATGTATATCTATTTTTTTCTTTTTACTTTCTCATATTTGTAGTATATATAATATAAGCATATTATAGTAGTATGAAGTAGTAGCATGATATAGTAGTATTTGTAGTATTATAAGCATATTTTTAGTATATATATATATATATATATATATATATATATATATATATATATATATATATATATATATATATATATATATATATATATATATATATATATTTCTATATATATATATATATATATATATATATATATTTATATATATATATATATATATATATATATATATATATATATATTTATATATATATATATATATATATATATATATATATATATATATATATATATATATATATATATATATATATGTAATATATAGTATGTCCCAGGATCTATTTGACGTATCGAAATGATCAACAAATTTAATTTCGACAAAAAGTCATTCTTAGATTTATCGCATTAAAAAGTTTGTTCCATGTAGCCTGTTCCCAAAAATGGCGATTTTTTAAAATCATGCAAGATGGAACTGGTCTAAATTTTAATTTTATGAAATGTCATTCTTTATGATAAAAAGTTATATTTTTCTAAATAAGAATGAAAATACAAAAAAAAAACATTTGTATTTCAATGTTTGTGTTTCAATGTCATTTGTATTCAATGGAAAATTTTGGTAAATTTACGCGCTTCAAGGTCCCCCTGAGTCCAAAAAAGTTTTTAAAAAAACGACTAGGCCGATTTCGATTAAATCTGGTGTTCAAATAAAATCATACCCGAGCTGAAATCGAGAATTTAATTTAAACCCTAAATTCAATTCTACAAAAAAAAATATGAAAAAATCGGTTTGATAAATCGAACAAATCTTTCTCATATCGATATTTATGCTGTATTTAAATCCCATATTTATGTTAAAAGTTTAAAAGGTGGTTTATTACTTTTTTGATTTTTACCAAACTCAGAAACTAGATTTTTCCCGGCAAAATGGCTCGAAAAAAATGTTGCCGATTTTTATTTTAACAAAAACAAAAAAAACAAACTATAAATTGTAGGTAAGCGTAAAAAAATATTTTTTTAGTACATTAAAATTTTAATCTAACATTATAAGTAGTTTTCCCATGAAAAATCTAGTATCCGAGATTTGAAATTTTGTTAGACATCTAAAACAAAAATTAAACATCCATCTGTTGATTACTTTTTATATGTTTAAAAACAAATTAATTTAAATGAGATAATGTGAAATTTAAATACAATATTAATATCTATGTAAGAAAGTGTTTTTTTTTTATTTATCGGATCGATTTTTTCAAATGTAAAAAGCTTTTTTTAAATAATTTTTGAAGTGATTCTTGTTAATTTCCTCCTCTTTACATCCCCTTGTACTTGATCCTTTTATAACCTCTTGACTTGTCCTATTTTTTGGTCTTTTATTCGCATTTTGCTATTCTCTTTAGATAATCTAACTTTATATAAGGGTTTGTTATCATCACTTTCAAAGCCTTCCAACTGAATATTTAAGTGTCATCAAAACTCAAAAAGCTCTTGACCTATTTTATCTGTGAAACAATGCCCTTTGCTTTGTTTCCTTTATTTGTTTGCTTGTAAAAGCCTGCTCTTTTATAAATAGTCTTTGTTTTTAATTAGAGGATGAAAGAAGGCTGGAAGTTGAGGAGCTGCTCAGCTGACACTACAAGACTGCATTAAGGTTTAGTTATGCGTGTTGAGTCAGTTTTGCAAGTAAAACACCCCATTGCCCCTAATAGTAAAACACCGTGACCGAGATAGATTAACATAATAAAATCATTTATATACTCGTATTGTGCTCTGTTTTTGACCAATTCTCTGTTTACAAGCAATATTTCCTTCGTAGAGGTATTAAAATAATACTTATTCAAGATAATATTATTCAAGAGTTTAAAGCCATTTAAATTCTGTTAAAATAACAAAATTAATCTGTGAGTTAAAAAATAGACTGGCAATTGGTGTGGCACATAGCTTCCTCGCATCCTATCCACGTGCTTTATTGATTTTATGCTTTTACAAGCCATTATTGTCTAATTGGTTTAATTGTTTCCCCCGTTTTTTTTTTAATTTGTAAAAATTGTTTTGATTTTTTATACGAATTTTAGTATCAATTTAGCAAAAGTTAAAGAGCGCAAACGGTTCCAATTAATCTGGGGCCTTACTTTCGATAAACTATAAAGTTTTATTCAAATCAGATAAGTACTTTTGAAGCTATAGGTGTAAATAAATGTATGTTTGTGCGCGAGATGTGGAAGAGAAGCAAATAGGCGCAGAAGGTTTGAACTTATATATGGGACCAACAATGGGCTGATTATAACATACCATCTAAATTTCATTAAAATCGGACGAGTAGTTTTTAAGATATGTTGGTTCGCAAAAATTGAACAACAGACCGACCGACAGACCGACAGACTGACAGACCGACCGACAGACCGACAGACGGACAGACCGATAAACAGACACGGAACCAAAAATGTTCCCTGATGTCTTAAACGGATTTCTGTCTTGGAATTTTTGAAATCGGAGACCTAAAAATATTTCGTTCTTCAGAACGATCACATAGCTTCCGTTATACCTCCGGTAAGCTCGGTAGCAATAATTATTTTCGTAGGGTATAAATGCAAAATAAATTCTTTAAATTTTTGAAGCAAAAAAAAAAAAAAAGAAAAAGAATCTTTCATAACAACGATGAGTTGCGGGAATTGCATATTAACCATTTTTATGTAGTTCTGTTTGGGTAGAGTTACTAACTACAGTTGTTCATTCAGTTTATTTTCTTCATATGAATATATGTATATTTATGTACAGTAGTTTATTAATATTTTTAGTTTATTTATATTTATATATTATGAATATATTATTATCGATGAAGAAGAATAAGATAATACAAGATACAGGTACAGAAAGGATGGTACCGAAAAATGATATCCCAATATTATTATATTGTTTCAAGTTTCTGAGAAAAGTAGCAAATTAAAACAAAATAAAAAAAAAAACTACAAAATTTAGCATGAAAGGAGACATTAATGGTACAAATTAAATCATAATAATTACGGAGTACGGTGAAATAAATGTTAAATTAAGCACCACATAAGGTAATACGAGTATTAGGAGTACTAACTGAACAAACAGTTATCTGGGCTCGACTGCAGTGGTCGTAATCACCCCGGTTGACCGCAAGAAAACAACAGAAAGTTGATGAACGCGATTTAGGTTGATCTTTCTGAACGCATCAGTAATCAGCAGAGACTATGAGCAGAGTTTATGACTTTTATTTTTCCATTTCATGACCTTTATTCTATGACTTTTATTATCCTGTTTTATGACGTTTATTTTCGAAAATCGGTTGTTTTATGACCTTTTAGCCAAAAGTATGACGTTTATTTTCAATGTGAAAATTTAGCCTTTATGTGAAGCATTTCGTTATTTTGGAGGGAAACAGTTCAATATTTCATAAATACAAAATTATATTTACAATATATGTAATAAATGATATTAATTAGCAGAATGCTTCAACATTGTAAAAAGTAATCATGTGTTGTTCTTTATTCTCCAGCGTTAAATTGGTTCTTTTGACCGTCAGTAGAATTTCAAACTTGGAAAAAGACCTTTCGACGTCGGCAGATGAGGTGGGAGCAAATTTATGTATCCGTTAGAAATATATGTTATGCTGATGCTTACTGCAGTACAATATCTTACTGTAAGTCATGGGCGTCATCTGCACTTAATTATTGGGGGGGGGATTTATTTCGGGGGGTTCGAGGAGGCCCTCCCCCGGAAAATTTTGAAAATATGACCTCTCAAAACAGCGCTTTTATGCATTTTTGAGGTGAAATTGAATATGAGGTAAATGTAAAAAATATGTATTAAAAAAAAAAATACGGCAGAATTTTTTTTTACCCTATTGGGTCTTGGCGGGGGGCACATGCCCTCTGTGCCTCTTGGAATCAGGGATGACCGTCGGTGTCTCTCTGGTTGTAGGTACGCATAAGCGCATTAGTTAAGTCCGAAAGTGGTCAGGGAATTAAGAGCCCAGGCCATTCACTAAGCTAGTGTAAGGGTTTTTTGTTCGAACTGCACTTTTACCTGGGACCGGACCACAAATGTTCAATTAAAAAATTTGCATTAACAAAAAAAAAAAAACCTTTTTGCTAAACATTTGGCAAAAATGGCCATTTTATGACGTTTATTCTAAGAAACCCCATTTTATGACGTTTATGCGTAAAATGGCTATTTTATGACAAAATCATATGACTATGACGTTTATGACTTTTTCCCGTCTCTGGTAATCAGTGACCTCTCGGTCGATCTGGTTAGTGATTTCAGATGCCGAATGCATCCTTAGAAGTGAACTGTAGTTGACTTGTTTCATTTAAATTAATTATTTGAGTTAAGGGTATTGGTAAGTGTTAAAAACAAACATGTGAAAAGTCTGAAAACTTTGAACTGTACAAAGAACCTGCTTTGCATTTTTAACTGGTAGAACCTGAATCTGTTATCAGCAGGTTCTAAAATCTAAAGACCATGATATAAAAAAGACAATACTCCTTTTAATCAGTCTCTTTTAGAGAAGGTAAAGGTAATTAGATTCTCCAATAAATCACGTATGGTTTTAATGCATTTTCCACACCGTTTTAATACAAAGAAACTAAGATGAGGAACATCTTACTTCTGGGTCTTTTTTTGTTTTCAGTAATTGCTATAAAGAAAATGACTTCCGTTTTGCATTTATCAATTAATAACGGCATTAAGTTTTTTTTATATTACAAAAGATCTTTAAGCCTAGCTAGTTGTGTAATCTATTTTAACGATTAACAATCATCGCTCATATAAGAGGTGAATAACTTTTTATAATCTTCTTTATTTTTAGTTTGTTGCAACAAAATAAACTGATGTTCATAGAGACAAGATAATTTATTATATTTAACTAAAGCGTGGTTTGCAGAAATGATGGGAAGTGGGTTAGGGCTGCAGCACTGTATTAGCAGTGAATGATCTTGTAATTAGGCCCGCATTGCACGAGTGGAATCTAATGATTATGTAATCCTGGGGATAATGTGAACCCTCTTCACGCTTCTTTTTGCGCCACTGACTCAGAGATCGTTCTGTTTGATCTTGATATAAAGGAGGTCACTGCTCTTTTTACAAGCCTATTGCCAATTTCCACATTTTCACTTAGTACAAAACCTTCTCATTTTGATGGAAATTAACATTTTTATCCCCTGGAGGCAGTAGTTTCTGTACAGGTGCGAGTCAAAGAATATTCACATTTGTTACTCAATTCATGTGACTCAACTGGTGTTATGATTAATTCATCTTCATTTTAATTAGAAACTTCCATTTCTTCAAGCTATTATGGAACAAAATTTCGAGTAAAAACGCTTAGCATCTTAAGATTGTCTACTTCTTTAATAAAAATCTGGCTGCGAACAGCGCCTTTATAATGAAATGATCCACATGAGACTTTAAGCTATCCATCTATCATTTCTATTCGCAAAAACTCAAGTTCAAGACAGCGGAAAGTCATTAGTATAACAAATCAGAAGCACTAATATTTTTTCGAGGGACCATAAAAATAATATTTGACATCATGGCGTTCTTGTGTTGAATACAGTGCTGAAACCTTAAACGAACTGTGTTCAAATAACTTTTATTAAAAAAAAAAAAAATAATAATAAAAAAAAAAAAATTAAAAGATTTTAAAAAACCCAAGCTATTCAAGTCAAAACGTGTTCACAGGCCACTGTCGTAAACTTCAAGTTATCCATTCAAAAAAGCTTTATCAATTACATTATCTGAATTCGTTTTGAATTTGGAATCTATTGAAAATAGAAATACAGTTTCGAAATCTTAATTAAATTCAATCTTTTTACCAATTTCGAGGACATATATAGAAGGACCGGGGTCATGACTTATTCAAATCTATATATCCTTGATTTCAATAATCAATTCATCTTCGTCTATTTGTCCTGTCCTTTATATGTATTATAGTAGTTTGTTTATGTTATACAAATAAATGTTTTACATAAAGGCTATCTATATTAAACAACACACACACACATAAATATATATATATATATATATATATATATATATATATATATATATATATATATATATATATATATATATATATATATATATATAAGATTGACGTGTATGATGAAATATGCACATATATACAAATATGCACATATAAAAAAAAAAATAAAATACTATAAACACTTTCTACTTACCTTCTTCTTTGGCTTCGCATTACTTACTAAGGGTACTTTTTAGAATTTTAATATGATATAGCTTATCAAAGATAATGGTATAGCTACTAAATTAAATTAACACTTAAAATAATAGAAATTATTCAAGATCGTAAGTGGAATGAAAAAATGACTTAAGTAAAGTTAAAGGTTATATTCCACGGAACTACTAAAAGTCAGTGATGTCATTATTTATTTATTTTTCACTAGAATCAATCAAGGTGTTTTCATTGTTGGACCAAAAGTGCGGTCAGTTTATTTGCGAGCTTTCAATGACGAGGAAGTGCAAGATGGTCTTTTATTTTCTGCTACTGCGTGATTTCAGTAAACCTGAAGAAAAGTCTTGGCTGATTGCTCCACAATTTTATAAACTTAATAAATCTTTGTTCTATGTTTATTCAAAGGATTTTACGTTGTAGACAAAGGACTACAAAGGAAACACAATTTAAACAGTTAATTACGTTGAAACTAAACAATACATTTTCTTTTGAATGATTGCGCAGAAGTAGTTGATGTTTGTTTGATTTATTTACAACTGCTCTAGATTGAGTTTGGTTTGGCAAAATGCGCAAAATTGAGAGGCATCAAGCCAAAAATTATGACGATGAATGTTGGCAAATTAAACCCGATCAAGAGATGGGGTGAATGAACAGTCATTGCTTTCTTTTCTAATTCAATCTGTTAAATTATTAGCTTCAAGTTAGAAGAAACAGCTGGTTATACATTTGCGGTTGATGGTGCAACACCTTTAATCTTTTTATAGTGTTAGACGTATAAGCTAGTTAGAATTCCGCTTCTGAAACCTTCTCTTTTAAATTAACAACTCTAGTTGTTTCTGTTTCTTTACTTTTACTTAGGAAACATAATGCATGGGAATCTTATAATAATAAGCTGACGCAAGGTTTTTCACCAACTGACTTATTGGAGATATACCTCAACCAATTTGTTAATTTTAAACACCTGTTTATACTTAAGAACTCTTCATGGATGCAATTTTTAATGGACAACAAATGATTAACTTACATAAGAAGTTTAGTTACTTAAATCTTCAATGACTTTGGCCCTTGAGACGTTATCATCCGGCCCACCACGCCAAGAAAGAAGTTAACAAATGAACCTTATCACTTCAAAGTTCTACTCCATAATCAAAGGCCATTTCAAACCACAAAAAAGATCAGCACGAGTCTTATTGAAATTTTGTTGGCCGAAATGGATATTGCTTATCCGTATTTCCTACCATTGTGTACTCCGATGGCTGAGTGTTGCGCTTACTTTATGAGGCCTCTTATATGACCATCCTATCCAGATCCAGCCTTTAAAGACTGGACTCTGGAGACCCCTGACTTAGACGATATTTACTCTATAACAATAGATTGGATTTCAATAAAATGTGACCAGGATTGTTCAACCATTTATTTAGAAGTGCTTATCAGATTCCAAGATAAATTCAGGAATAGTTTCAAACTCCAAGAAAGTTGATATTAGTTATTAAAATGACCAATACTCACTAAAACCCAAAGTAAAGTAGTCTGCCATTTAGTGTGGGACACCATGTTTTGCTTTTGCGACCAGTAGTTATTGTCTAATTTATTCACCCACCCTCCCCCTTCTTCTTTTTAATTCTGCCACTTGTATTACATGAATGAAAAGATTAATTAAATAACATAAAAATTTTCGCAGACGGTTGATACTAATATGGAAAGATTTAAAGGCCACTTTGAGGAACCGTCCCAATTTCTTTTAAATCAGATGAGTACTTTTTTAGATGTACCCATTGGTTTGTGTTTTTAAGAAGTTGGTACCCATACAGGAGAGAAAGTAATGGGCTTAGAGAGTGAAAATTAATGTGGGATCAGCTATAGGCTAACCATCCGAATGACGTACCATCCAAATATCATTAAAATTAAATTAGTATTTTTTCAAAGATAAGGACGATATGGTGGACCGTGGATCTCATAAAAGTTGACGGACAGACCACTGGACAGAGACGAAAACAATTTTGTTCCCTGTTGTCTCAAACGGATTTCTGTTTAAAATGTTTAAATTCTGATTCGGAGACAAAACAAAAGGTCGTTCTTTAGGATGATCACAAGGCTGCCATTATCTTCGGTAAACTTAGAAGCAAGATAATTAAGAGTAATAAAGGTTTAACAAAACTTAATCCTATATCTTGTAAGTTAATACTTTTCTATAGATTTTGTTTTAAAGTTAAAAAGTTTTTCTTTTGTTGGCATAACAAGGTGCAATAATAACATGAATAAGGAAGTAATTAATTTTCTTTTGTATTTATCTTTTTCGTCCATTTTCACATGACATTGTTTCTCTTTTGTTTTGGTATTTTCTTAGATGAACCCCTAATTATTGTTACGGTGATGTTTATATTTATATATGTATAAACAAAGTAAGTTATTCCTATTTTTCCTTAAGTAAATGATGTCGAAATGTCATTATTCAATTCTATTAATGGTGTGATAGTTTCACAATCAAAATGTGTGTGAAATCTTCAATACCTACATAAACTAAGGCAGTTTTTTTTAAAAACAAACCAACGGAAAATAGACATTATTTTTTATTATGTAGTATGCTCGAGAATCTTTACATAGCAGTTAAACTTGTACAGAAAATAACTATGTAGATATCAACTGAGAATTAAATTGACGTCGAGGAGAGCGAGGATCTGTACATTCAATATTGAGGAGGATAATGAGGAACTGTCAAAAGTACAAATCTTAATTGAGGATTTCGAAGATCCGTCAAAGTACAAATCATATTTGAGAATAATGAGGATCTAACAAAATTACAAATAATTGAGAATAACGAGAATCTGTCAAAATTACATATCATAATTGAGAATAAGGAGGATCTGTCAAAATTACAAATCATAATTGAGGTTAGTGAAGATCTGTCAAAATTAAAAATCATAATTGAGGATAGCGAAGATCTGTCAAAATTACAAATCATAAATGAGGATAGTGAAGATCTGTCAAAATTACAAATCATAATTGAGGATTCTTTTAAGTTACTGACGTATCGAAAAGTAAATTTCCTTCTTCAAGGGAATCCCTTCTTCAAAAGAATTGTAAAATCCAAAAATTTTGATTTAACTATTAACTAATCCAAGTTCATCAATTTATATTATACAAAAAATTAACACTCATAATACCTATGCCTAAAGATAAACTAAATTAATAAGAACTCCAATTCAATAAATAATAAGGATAAACTGCGAATATGAGTTTTAAGTATTTTTCGCTCTTTCATTTCCTTTAAATTATCCAAGAGTATTATGATTTTGATAATCTTTCTTGCCATATAGATCATTAATTCATAAAATAAATTTGCCAAGTATGTGCTTTTAGAACTGACCAGCATAATCCTTTCCAGATAGAGGCCTTTAAGTTAGTTTCAACTATAACTTATATGAACCATCATTATAAAGAAGTGAAACGAAGTCCGAAGTCCCAAGCTTAAACCGTTTTCAAGTTATTTTTGTTTTGTTTTATTTTTTGGGGGGGGGGGAAGCATTTTTTTGTTTTTCCAAAATATGCATCGTCTGAAAAATTTCTTTAAAAACCTTGTATTGTGCTTTGACAAAGAATAACTGTGATTTTTTAAATATATTATATTCGTTAATTTGCTAATCAAATTGAGGGGAGGGACACGAAAAATGAAATGTTATAGGACACAAAGGCGCAAAGATGAATTGGTACAAAAACAAAACCAAATGTATATATTTGTACTTAACACCCCACATGACGAATTTTCGTTCAACAAAAATGTTCAACCTCTTGTTTGGTTTTTTAAGGTTTCTCGTTATTTTTACTATGTTTTATATTACTCACTACATAAGTTCAAAGTTTCAAATTTTTGTTTTTGATTCGGAGATACAAGTGCGTTAACAACAGACGCAGAAAATTATGTGACCTCGGTTTTGCCTACGGATACTAAAAACGGGAGAAACATTAAATAAATTAGACAATAATGGGTCGTAAAAACAAAACATTATAAAAGCACGCAAGGGAGCTATGTGCCACAATAATTGGCAGAATATTTCAAAATATTGTTGACAATTAAAAATATACTGAACGGAACATAATATTATTTTGTGGTTGTTGAATATTAAGGACAAACTATAGAGATGTAACTACTAATAACGTATAAAGACATCTTTCTTAATACATTTATTAATTATTACAAGATTTAACAATCTCTATTTAATTCTTTCTCATTTATTTAGTTACGTAACTTCTTTCCGTTATTCCCGGCAAGACTGGAAAAGATTGAACTTGTTATTTTTTGTTGTTTCGCCTTGTTTAACTCAGCACTTCTTCACATCTAATCCTTTCCCTAAACAACGAAACTGACCCAGTTTTTCTACATCTCCAGTTTAGAATAGGTTGGGCACGGAGAAATCCGCCTCACGCTTCTCATCCGTTCCGAAAATAAATTCGATTATTCCAGTGTCATAATCATCGGGCCAGCGGATAATAAACATGATATTACCCTGGAAATCGCTCGATAAAATATCCTTTTAAATCAGCTTTGTTATCATGTGTTTTTTAATTTTCTTTTGATTTTAATAATTTTTTTTCTTTTCTTAAGATTGGATTATATTTCTTATGAATTGATATTGGTTATTTCATCAATTGATTGGTAATATTAATAAACTTGTTTAATGATGCAGTTACTTAAAAGTTTAACACAATTGTCTCTTTCCGTCTCCGTTCTTAATTTCTAATTGTTATTAAATGATTTAAGCCAATTTAACATTGTTTAATGAACTATCTCAAAACACATATTAAAGATACATGCGTACACGGGAACCTGTTTGCAGATTAAAAATGAATGACACAGATTTAATGAGAAGATAGTTTCCTAAAATTTGCCTCCTTAGGTTTATTTTCCGTAAGTATAGCATGAAACTATTATCAATAAAGAAATAGCAACCTGGCTTTACCATAAGGATTCTGCCTTTACCCTAAGGACCCTGCCTTTAGCAAAAGGGTCCTGCCTATACCTTAAGGCCTAAGGGCCCTACTTTACCAAAAGGATCCTGCCTTTGCCAAAAGGATTCTGCCTATACCTTATAAGGCTTAAGGACCCTGCCTTTACTATAAGGATCCTATTTTACCATAAGGACTCTGCCTTTACCAAAAGGATACTGCCTATACCTTAAGGCTTAAGGACCCTGCCTTTACCATAGGAATCCTGCCTTTACGCTAGACCCCTACCTTAACCATAATTTTAAATCTATAACCATAATCATAACCAATGAAGATATTTATCTATTTATAAAATTAAAGATTGTGTAGTGTACATTGATCAGAATTCCAACATTTTTAGATACTTTTTCGCCATACATTACGAAAACCAAAACCGACCATATATTTTTCCTTTCTGTCTTTCTTTCCAGCATCTGACTTTATAGGCGCAAAACTGGCTAAATGAAATCCATTTATTTGTATACAGTTGTGTACGCTAACATGTGGCTCATGTTAAAGGCTTTGTTTCATCGTATAATTTTGAGTAGGACCGGATGTATTAAATATTTCTATATTTAATTAAAATATTCTATATGCTAATTAAAGGATAAATAAATATATCAAATTAAATTATTTAAATTTAATTATCATTAAATAACATTATGCTTCTTAAAAAAATTAGGAAAAGTTTAAGTTTAATTATCAAATACATTATATTCTTTTAATATCCACATTTTGAACCATTGAGAGAAGCGGGTAATTAAATATTTACGTATATGATATGTCTTCCTATACTTCCCAGTCTTTACTGCGGCACGTTAGGAACCTCCTCCTCCCCCCCCCCCCCCCCCCCCCCCAATCCCAATATACATTGTGTTACACTAATAATATCCTTCCATATATATGTATTAAGTAAGGTGTGTAGCAGATCTATAAAAAATTACTATTTTTATTATTAAAGGAATTAGGTATTATATTAGGTATTTTTAATATTATTACTAATAGAGATTAGTATATACTAATTTATGTAATTATTATTATTTCTAAATTAATATTTTGTATATAGCATGCTTAATTTAATAAGAATAACAAATAATTTGTTTCCTTATTATAAAATAGAAAAAGATTATCATAAAAAGTAAAAATATTTCCAAAGATAGAAACAGAATAGAAGTCGATAAAGAGATGGCAAGAGATATAGCAACCGGAAAGAGGTACTTACAAAGCTTAATCACTTTATCCGGGGTCTTACTGTGGCACTGACTATGAATATGCTATAGCCTTGCATTTATATGAAGCATGAACTTTACTATTTTTACATTTATGTCAATCACACTAGTTCTAATGAAAAAATAAAGTGTTATTATCTCTCTGTTTACCTTGGAACAAAGGAAGTTATATTACTCACTCAGGAGTTTAATCTTATGCCTTTCACTAAAATAACTTAATAAAAACCTATTAGTTATTATCGCTCTTCAATATAATGTTTTACATAATAACAAAATAATAGCAATAATACTAAGTGAGCTTATACATGCAGAATTGCATGCTTACAATAGGCTTTTAAACTTGAGTCATATGATTTGGCGGGAAAACTTTTTATTTTAACAAAAAACAACTTTGAAAACAAAACATACAAGTGAAGTTATAACCTTTCCTCTGTAAAAGTAGCCTTAAAAAAAAACACCATATTTTGATAAATTACACGAAAAATAAAAACAAAAATAGGACTCCAATTCCTTGTGACTGACGATATGATTTTTTGTATGACTAATCATTAAAACAATCACACCTTGTAGACAGCTTTAAATTAGCCTGAGACAAAATCATAAGGGAACATAACAAAGATCGTATAGCGCATAGTGTAAAGAGGCGGTTATTTTATATTAGCAGTTACGAGGGAGGATGGATAATAATATTGGAGTTGGGAATGAAAGGGTTCTGCGGTTTTTAACGATAGGGTGAACAGCGGTCGAGTTTGTAAAAGAAAGAAAGAAGGGTTGTGTCGGCTATCTCCTAGGCAACCAGCTGGTCACCCCCCGCTCCACTATCCTCTAGGCTAGGTCTGGTAGTAAGAGTAGTAACCGCCTCTTCATAGATCATTTAGTCTGCCAGGCTATCAGGAAGCTAGGAACTAGCAGGAGGTAGTCTCTTCTATTCCTAGACCAATACCCTCTGACTAACTCTACTATCAAACTAGTTACACACACTCGCTTCCTCGTAGCCTTCGCATTAAATTTAACAGCCATTTCAACAGCACCGTACTCTCACCGACTTATACTAATCTGTATTTACGTCGATACTGTCCTTAGTAAATGACAATTTAACGACTCACTGTCAGTCAGTTGAGTTTGTACTGATCATTTAGTTGTCAGAGTATTAGGTGATTGGAGGGTGGGAGGAGCTCATCTCGTCTAGTCTTAGATACACCGGGGTACACATCTAGAATAAACAATTATGCTATACCACACAACGTAGATATCTAGTTCTAGTAAAACATTGACCCGATCCCCGACTCATTACTTACTCATTATCTTCATTCAGCAGATTTAGATCCCCTTTGTATTACTAAGGATAAATTCTCAATACTATCTTACAAATAATGTATTACTGACGCTGTTGCGGGGATCACCCATCCCTTACAATGATCCAAGGGCAGGTATTCTTGTGGTTATAGAACTCTTACTTGGAAGGGGTTCTCCTTAAGATGTAAACATCTATTGATAGAATGTACTTATAATTTAATTTCTTCGATAATAGATATTATCAGTTATCAAAATAATTGTAATGTTTCTTGACGGTAGGCACCTAAAACCATGGTGCAAACAGCGACATAACTCGTTTGAGACCAGTGACTAGATAATATATTTAAGTATTGTGTTCATCGAGACTTAAAAGATTCGCTGTTATAATCCATACCACTTTATTGTTCCAACGTTTTTTCTCTTAGATATGGTGTGTTTTTGCTTTATTCTAAAGTATTTGTAGTGCCAAAATAAATAATTGAAAAGATTGTGTTTTTGATAAACTTAGAACTGAAATCGGCAACCATTTACACATAATTTATTAGCAAAATACATCATACATGTTACTTATATATTTATTCACATTTCACATGTTAGCAAAGGTCCTCTTAAAGTTTGAGGTCATAACATCAAAATTAATTAAGTATTCATAACTTGAAAAGTTATTATGAACTTGGTTATGTGAAAAAAAAATGTTCACATAATTTCTTTTAATAGGTATTTTAATCGCATTTTTTTTAAGAACGTAAAACAACTTATGAGTCTTTCGGCATTTTTCATTTGCCTCTTTACGGTAGGAAATAAAATTTATTAATTTCAATGTTCTTTTTATTTTTAAGAAAAATTAAAATAGTTGGTGTATGAAATTTATTATGTATTTCTGATCTACTATCTGTATAAAATCCAAATTCCTTTGACTGCCTCATCACGATATCTTTGAAACCCTTGGACTAACCATAAAATGTTGTACTTAGGTCTCTCTTAACCTCCAGGTGCACGCAAAGAAATATTTTTACGACCCACCTTCTTGATTCTAGATAGCGGCTATTTATATAAAAAATATGTCACAACGAAATATCCGAAACTAATTGCTCTAGAACTTCGAAATATAGATCTTTTTTAGGTTTTCCAATAAGGCTCCTTTGATTTAAGATTGTGGCCAAGTGTGTATTTTAAACTGATCTGCTGAAGCTAGAAGTTATATTTGGAGTGGGCTCCACTTTAGGTAAGCACCTACTGACAAAAGATTTTTTTTGGACGATTTTATTATACGATGGGACACTCGGGGGGTGGGGAGTAATATAGGAGGATATAGATATTCTCGCTTATCAAAAAATAAATAATTCTCAAATTATAATTTTTATAACAAAAACCAAGAAAATATTACAAGAATCTACTGAAGTACGATAAAAGCGAGGGAAAAAAACACAGTTCCATAGTTCTTTGTTTAGAAAAAAGTGAAATAATAAAATTGGGTCGGGTAGTTCCGACCTGATTAATGGTGTAGCAAGTTACATAGTTTTTCCCACGACAGACAGACAAACTGACTGTGGACGCTCTCACACACTAGCAACTCTGCTCAGACGTAATACTAATTACATGCTTTTGCATTATGTGTTCCGCTAAAAAGAACAACACTGTCTCGACTGCAATATATAATTATATATTGAATAATCCTTATTTTATTCAATGTATTAATCTGTGCCAAACTCTATTTCTTAAATTAAATAAATCTTGATATGATATGGATGAAATTACTATTGATAAAATTCAATTAATAACCATCGATTGTTTAGTTCACCTAAACAACGAACACCTCTCCACAGTTAAAAGCTTAAAAATTTCTCATTAAATTTGAGACGGCTTTCAGCCTTTCTCCCATCATCAGAATCTTATCATGAAAAACAACAACAAGCAACAATAAAAGTCTGAATTAAATAATGTAAAGTAACAGATTATAACAAATTTGAACAAATGACATGTTAAAAGAACTAAATGGAGTAAAAACTATGAAAGTAAAAAACTGGTAAAATTATTAGTGCTAACACCAGAAAACAAATAAAAAATGTTCCAATTTTGATTGAAGAATATTAAAAAATAAATTAGAATATATTGAAAAATTCTGGAATAAAAAAAAATGAACGTTTATGTTTTGTCATAACTATATCGAAGAAGTAGTTGATAGTTCCAGATAATTGTCAAAGAACAACAAGAACAAGAAGGATTCATTTTAAGTGGCAAATACAACTCAGCTAATGCCGATATGATTTGGTTTAATTGAATAATTATCCGATTTTTCTTCTTCATTGAGTGTTCCAAAGATTATTTCGCGAGAAAAATAATTTTCATACGCTGAATTGGCAAAGTTCTAAGTCATAAACCGCCTTAATTTTCATAGTTAATATGTTACGAAAACAATTCCCTAGACTCGCACTTGAATCAGAACGCAGAACGAATTAAACATTTTTTTAAAAGGCAGCAAACATGATGCACTTTATAAACTCCAATCGACTGGGTGTATAAACACCCATGTTTTCTGATTTAGCAAATACATATTTAGAATCAAATTTTATATTGTTAATAAGATAAAATATTGAGTTAAAAATCAACTCCATATTTATTATCAAAACTCGGTGACTTCTCGATTAAAATATCGACTTATCCAAAATTCGGTTTCATCAAGGTAAGTGCTAAAGTAACGATGTATTCTCGTTCTACAGAATCGAATCATCTACTTCGAGTATCGAGTTATAGCATGTACCTACAAAACACGTTTGTTTGTAATAAACCTAGTTCTGCTAGTATATATGCCTGATGATATCAATTCGAACCATTAGCCTATTCTATTATTTACAAGCTTTTATTTAACTTGCAATGTTTGTATGTATGTATGTTCGGGTTAAATCTTGCAACTGAATTTTAAAGCAGTTATCCTTAACCGAATGAATTGAAATTTTGCATACACGTTTAGTTTGGATGACAATGCTTGCTTAGTGCTTAGCTAAGTGACGTCATTCTAATTCCAATATGGCGGACAGTCCAAGATGACGGACTAGTTATTTTAAGCACACCCATGATATGAGTATCAAATGAAAGGGTTTGCTGGGAAGAATACGAAAAATAAAATACCTTCACTCTAAATCCAATATGGCGGATGGCCAAAAATAAAAGTTTGATTTTAAAAATGTTTTTTTGCTATTTATTTATAACTATTTCTGATCTGGTCTTTGCTGGATTTTACTTCTAACCCGTTTATAATTGTTAGGAGCAAGTACTCACATTTTTATTTTACTTCCCTTTTTTTGACATAAACATTTTAGACATACATTTTTAAGATACTTTCCTATAAAGCTGAAGCTTTTACAAATTATGTATTTCCAATGACTGTAAAAGTTGTTAATATTTATAAAGCAGATTTTTAAATTTCATAAATTAAATTATTAATTACGTTTTAAATTGACAATTTAAAAAGTTTTAAAATTTTACTATTCTTCTTCTAGGTAGTAGAATCTATAAACATCTAAACAAAACATAAATGAAAATTTGATGCATTAAAATTTTATAAATAGTAAGACAATTTAGAGAGGTAGTAAACATATTTTTACTTAATATTGTTTTAGAAAGAAATACATGTATTATTATTTATTTATTAAAGTCACGTAAATCAGATAAAATAGGAAGAAAAGAGAGTATATTGAGTAGGTTAGTTGGTTATGGTGTGTATCATAAGTATTAAATAATAACTGAAAAAATACATGTGGTTAGATAATAATTTTAAATAAATAGGAGTAGCTCACTAATCCATAAGAGATAATCCTTTACCTCGTAAAAATGTCTATTTTTTTCATACAAGGATAAGATTTGATTGTTGTGTAAAAATTCACAGTCGGATGTGCATGCTCGGCATTATAGTAAAATAATTGTTGAGTTCACTACATTTCCTTTAGATACGGATCTCATTTCTTTCTGTGTTACAACAATGTTGTTCCTTAAGAGCAAGAACATCAGGTTACTGGGATACATACTGTTAAATATTGTTATGCGATCACACTAGTTTATTTAAACTCTTCATAATCCTAAAGTGATTTTTTTCTCACTGGACCATGAAGTAGATAAATGTTGGATTGTAATTAATTAAACGTTTAGAAATATATACTTTCTTTAGCATTTAACACTTTGTCGACACTTCTGTTGCATTTAAGTGTAATTTTATTTTATTCTTAGATTTTAAAGTCTCGGAAAACTATAGCCTCTCCATTCTGTCACACACTTCATATAAATTATGAACCAATAATCACAGAAACATGGAACTTTGCTCGTTTATAGATCTTATTAAGCGTGAAACTATAAATAAAAGTGGAAAAGTTGTCGATGACATACACCTTATTATTTATAATGTTGAAATGGTGTTAACAAATTGGTCAAATAAAACTTACGCCATACTCATAATGGTACTGCATGTAAATCACATAAAATATAATCAAATTATAATTATTATTAACTACGGGAAACAGACAGAGAAAAATACACTCCAGCGCTGGGATTGTAGAAAATTGAAAGCTTAAATTCGGGACAAGGTATCATTAACGTCAGAGGAAATCATTCTCCTGCGTAGCTTAGTTGGTAGAGCGCTATACCGGAAATATAGAGGCCTGTGGTTCATATCCCAGCGCTGGAGTGTATTTTTCTCTGTCTGTTTCCCGTAGTTAATAATAATTATAATTTGATTTAAATTAAAACATAATCGTTCCGTAGTATGAATACTACCAAAATCGTAAAATATGAATAAAATAAAATTTAATGTTTGATATATAGTTTAAACACTATACATCAAACATGTAGTTAGTTAAAAAATAATCATTAGTTGTCATTGCTATTATTATTATTATTTGGATTATTTAATCTTTGTTTAGATTTAAGTTCTTTATGTTCGTAAGTTGGAACACTGGAGTGCGTTAAAGTAAAATGAGTGCGGTAAAGTAAAACGATTACGGTAAAGTAGTAAGTGCAGGAATCTGCTGTTTTGCGTACTATTTTGAGTGCCTTAACAACCACTTTATCGGTCAACTGTAGAAAAGGAATAAAACAAATTATCTCTCCACATAAATTAGTTTATTTCACAAAGCAGCTTTCAGCCTTCATAAGGCCATCATCAGTGCCAATTGTGAAAGATTTAGTGATAGAGGTGAGTTTATTTGATGATGGAGATCGAAATGAGACTGACTCATAAAATATGAATGAAGAAGAGGCATTTTCAATTTAAGAGAAGAGACAATTTGTTTTATTCCACATATGTTTTATTCATTATTTTAAATATATCACATTTAAGAAAATCGTAATAAAAGTCGTCGGAACCGTTTTGGAGAAATTTGTTCAGAGTTTTTGGAGAGTAGCACCCCCAAATTAATAGCTAGAATTAATTCTAGCTTTAAACATCATACCTCTATAGTTTTCAACTCGATTCCGCCTCGGTTTATGATTTTTCGAAACATGTACGAGTATAAAAATTCTATTGAAATCGGTCCAGTACAGTTTTTAGCCTCTACGCATCCACGCAGAATGACATGGACATACATTTTTTAAAAAAAACACTTATTTGGACTCAGGGGACCTTAAAACGTGTAAATCCATCAACATTTTGCGTTATCACAATACTTCTTTTCTACCACTATTAACTAAAGTGTTCCTATATTACATAAATATTTATACGTCACATTCTCATAAAATATGAATGAATGAAGAAGAGGCATTTTTTAATGATTTGATTAAGTTTTAATTAAATATTTATAACCAGTTAGTTTTTATTTAATTGAAATGATTATAAAAATTTAATCTTCCATAACCTGATGTATAATACATATTTTTATTAATCCTGAAAAAAAAACTTAGCAAAATTAAGTTGAATCACTGATTTGAAGATGAGGTTTAACAGGTTTCAAGTTGAATCAGGTTAACGGTACCTGTTACAGGAAAAAGGAATAGAAGTGTCCCACTAGCCTCAGGTTGGGTTTCCAGGTTCTAGCCTACAAGTAGTATAGCATTATAAAGAATAAGCAGGTTAACATTGTGTAACAGTTTTTCTACATTACAGTTCTGAAAGTGAAAGTGTGATACATAGCAACCAGCTGATATACATCATCTCGCACTTCTCTCTTTTGTCTTGTGGCAAAAAGTAGAAAAAAATTGTTCCTTTTTTTATTAGAAAAAAAGTCCATTAAACTATAGTTGCTTCCAATGATATATAAATCTTACTTTAGAAAAAATAAAATTACCTATGAGTATAATATAAAAAGTAATTATTAACAATAATATTATTATGTTAATTAAAATTGTTATAATACAAAATGATTGTTAGTAATGTTTCCCGGAACAAAGAATGTTTAAGTGTAATGCAATTGTTTTCTGTCTTCCGCGGTTTATTGAAGCAACAAATACACAAGGAAATTCAACGATCTTGCGTGCCTCGTATGAAGAATGCATCCGCATTAGCCAGCGCATTAGGCTAATTTTTAACCTTTTTACCTAGTTGTATACTAAGTACTTTAATCATATTACTTATTCACTCGGTAGGGCTACAACCCATGAAGAGTCTTGGTCTCCTTGAAAATTTCGGTCCCTGCTGCCCAGTCCAATCTTCCTTCTCCATCCTTGTTATCTTAGTTCCATTGTATCTTTATCTACACCGTCCAATCATTTTGTACGAAGGTTTCATGACACTCATTTTTTTTTATCCAAGTTCTAAATTTAAGGCGGCTTTCACACCGAAGTAGCAAGGCGCAGGTTGCATGCGTCCTAGTAACACCGGATTATCTAAGGAGTCGAGGTGATTGAACGAGAGCCTACACACCGAAGATGCAACTGCGACGTGCATCCTGAAAGCAAGCCCAACCAGCCGGCTGGTTCTCGAGTCGCACATGCATCTTGCTTTCAGGATGCACGTCGCAGTTGCATCTTCGGTGTGTAGGCTCTCGTTCAATTACCTCGACTCCTTAGATAATTCGGTGTTACTAGGACGCATGCAACCTGCGACTTGCTACTTCGGTGTGAAAGCTGCCTAAGAGTCATATTTCTTTAAATCCTGAGCCTAGACTTTTGAGCACCCTTAATGTGTAGCCCCACCTCTCGATGATGATACATATTTGCTATTTTGTTTGGTAATAAATTACTTAATTTGGTTCTTTGAGTTCGATTGATTAACCTCGCTATGTCAATTATTTAATGCAACACCTGTCTCTTGACTTAAATCTATACATAAAAAAAAGTATATATAGCTTGGTCTAATAATAGTACATGTAGTATATACTACATGTATATTCACTATTTTTTTTTTTTTTTTCTTTATAGTTTTAAGATAATTAGAACATATATCGTGGTTAGATCTGAAGCAATTAATATTGCTTACCAGTTTTACTGAACAGATCCTGTAGAATGTAGAACATAAAATGTTTTTGCTTCCGAGCTTATAATGGCATGGCTTTAATGGGTAATGGCAACATTGAATCATTCTGAAGAACAAACTTTTTTTATGTCTTTTTGGTCTCGTGTATTTCTGTCAGTATGTACGATGAACGATGACATTTTTGAATCTGGACGGTATGTCATAATTAGGCTTTTGTTGGTCCCTTATTAATTTCAATTATTAAGTCAAGAAAAAGCCCATTGTTTTCTCTTACGCGTCTTGAAAAGTATTTTTCCGATTTTAAAGAAATGTGGATAGTTTAATCTTTAATCGAAAGTTGCCCACAGATGGTCCCACATTAATTTTATCAATCTGGGCACATTCAATGTTAATTAATAGCTTCTAAACAACCTGACTTTCGAATCCCATTGGGATTGAGATCACATTATTTAATACTCATGAAACCATTATTCGTCCAATAAAAGGATGCGAGAAAACTATGTGCCACACTAATTGACAGAGTATTTGGATAGTAAACTAATCAATTTAGTTCTACTAGTTTCATTTTCTAAAACATATATTCATCAGGCTAGATTTTATTTTCGTAAATGAATGATCTATTCCATGTGTATATAGATGGAAAAAAGAATTATATTTGTTTTATTAATTAATTAATAAGCATTATTAAATATAACTATAAAAAACAACAATTATAATATAACTGTATAAAGCAATTATAAAATCAACTATTGCGGAAATATTCAATTCTATTGGGTATATAACAATTTATTTTAAACTTGATGAATCCCAAGTAAGGAGTATTTTAAAATATAAGTTGTTGGGTTAAGTCTTAATGTGTTTAAGGACCTCGAATCAACCAAGAGACTAGAAGGAAGTGCCACGAAGTTGTTATAGGTTTGTTACATGTTAAAACTACCAGTTCCATCTAAGGTATCAACACAAGGTACCTTATATGGCACCAAATGTTGACACATGGTCCTTGAACTACCTGTACCTTCCGCTTCCACTAAAAACATACTACGACTTTTATAAAATATAAAGCTTTAAACACTAGCTGCAAAGATAATAATCACACACGTATAAAATATTATACATATATATAAAGTACTCTCGTGTAAGACGTTAGAAGTTATGAAACCAGATGTACCAATATCACTTCCCTGGTATATACCAGTAAGGCACAGAGAGAATGAGTGATTCACTGACCTTTCACGTTACCTAACTCCCGCACTATACGCCCTGTTATTCCTTAATTAATATGTTATTTTAGGCGCCGTAATATTAACAATGCAATTATTGTATGAGGTGCGATGTTCTTATTTCGCGGAATAATTTATTGAGTTATTAAACGACACAGTAATGTTTGAAGTGAGGGCGTAGCAATTATGGTTTTAAAAATAGGGCATGTACTAAATTTCAATGGTCTGAACAAAAGTTAATATAATAGTCAGGATATTGATTTTGAATGTTTTTTCTTACTGCTTACATGACTTCGTTACATTACTTATGCTTATAACAAATTATAAAACTTTAAAGCACAAGATCCCACTTAAACTTTTTGAGCGAATATTGGGTGTTCTCTGAGATTACAGTTTGGTCCTCCCAATATTTCTTTTTATATATTATGCCCACAATTTTATTTTTCTAATTTTATCCTTTTACACATTTTTGGTCATTATTAACATCTCATATTTATCCTTAACGAATAATGCTTTCTCCAGTTTTTAGCTGTTTAATTATTTATTATTCCTAACGAAAAAAAAAAATTTTTTATCTACCAAGATTTAAAATATAATTAATTTATTTTATTTAAGTTTTAAATTCGTCAAAGCACGGAAATATCGTAATCAATAGACCACGACATATTGATACATTGATTAGTGTAAGCAAGCATCACCCTTAGAAAAATCCCAGGATTTTGGGCTATCGTCACAATTATAATTATTATTATTGTTTATGCTTTTGTACCTCAAGAATTAGGATACTAGATTATAGTTGGTGACTGGACATCACCCGATGCAAAGGGCCCCCTTTACACCAAATGAAAATTGCCTCGATAAAACCAATGCCTTATAAATTAAATGTACATATTTTCAATTATAAGTATCGTGTAGGTAGGGATAAAGGGTAAGATAAATAAAATCATGAAATGTAAAACATATAATACATAGTTGAAAATAGTCTGCCAATAATTAGTTTGGCCAGTGGCGCATAATTTCCTCGAGTATTTTTATTGGACGGACTGGTCAAATGAGTATAAAATTACGTTACCCAATGTTAAGTGTGGTTTGGACCTGTTTCGATTCCCAGTGGGATCACATTTAATTTTACCCAATATTAAACAAAGTACACAGACGGTTGAACGTAATATGGATCCGTCTGTGAGTTTCTTTCGAAAAACCATCTAATTTTCATTAAAATAGGACAAGTACATTAAAATAACATAAAAGTGTTAATAAAAAAGGACCTCTTTCAATTCCCAGTGGGGTCATATTTATTTCAATTCGATATTTAATAAGGAAAAAAATACAATTTACATACAATATGCATGTACAATATGCGTTTATTTACGATGTAGCATTTGTTTAAACCATAAATAAATGGAATTCAAAATTCAATTTAACTAAATGAGAGCAAAGGGTTTCACATATATGTGCGGGACCAACAGTGGGGTGCCTATACTATACCAATAAGATTTTATTAGAATTGGACGGGTTACGGGCTGCATTATAAGAAATAGTGATTCCTGACAAAAATGATGACAGACAGACTGATAGAAAAATGTTCTCTGCTGTCTGAAATGGATTACTGCTTACTGCCAATGCATTGCTGAATTTGGAGACATAAAAAATGTTCTTTAGACTGAGCGCAATGAGTTGCACCTTTGATTCAGGCTCGGAAGTGAAATGAAATATTTTTAATTTATTAATAATCTAATATATTTTACTGAAGCACATCCATAATTTATAACAATACATAGCATAATACGAACTAAAGCGGATATTATAGTATAGTATGCAAATAATTATTATAACGTAGGTCGATAGGAGAAATTAAGTATCGATTGTTCAGATAGAATGATAAAGAAAGTTATATCGATATATCGATAAGAATATATCGATTCAACATTCTTGAAAAATTGTTTTTTTTTACCTGGCTATAATGCAGCTATAAATTACTTAAAAAAATAACATTGCCATGGAATAAGAACTATCAACAGTTAATAGCTATTTTAACAAGCCAGAAAAAACTGGCTATAGTCCGAGGGAATAAGATTTGATTTTATTTTTAGAAAACTAGCGAATTTAAATGGGGTTTGGGAGTGCCGGCCAGTAGGCATAGAGTAGTCGTTCTGAACACTCGTTCATTCCCGTTCTTACTCCGTTTAAAATTTCCATTTCAAATCATTTTAAAATTGATGTAATCTTATTTAATTAAATTTCATAAAAAACAAAGTATCAAAATATGACTTCTTGCAGTCTAGTGTGAAGTTTTTATCTGAAAAAATCAAGTTAATATCAAAACTATGGCTGCAGGTACAGTAGCCAGAGTTATTTTACGGTGCGAAGATGCTATGGAAACACAGCGTTTAGGTTTGTATCTTTATAATAATATAAATAGTTGTAAAATTCACTTTATCGATTATTATTTTAACAAGATTCACAGTAAAATTAACATTTATTTCTATAAATAATTCAGAAAGAAACCACAGAAAAAGTATTCTTTTTTAAAGGGGATAGATTGAATAAACTAGAAGGTTATTGTGATGGTTATAATTCCAAGGCAGTACAAGTTGAGTTTTTGTTCGCTAGGGTGCAGCACTTGACTAAAGTTTATTTCTAGAACTGAAGACTCCGCCCCCACATCAGGGGGCTTTCCCCCTTTCGTTCCTTTATTATTTTCTCTTTCATTTTATCTTGGCTACGGCTACACACAACAGATTTTAATATGTTTTCTTAAAATACATTTCCTCTATACTGAACTACTTCTCCCTTTTCCTTTTTTTTATTTAACTACTAAAGCGAGGACGAAAATAAACTGTTCTTTTTAAATTTTTCAATAAGAACAATCATAAATCATAATATGTAAATTTAACAGAGAAATAGAGAAGAAAGTGACAATGCAAATCAGAATATAAAACTAACTATATTTTTAATACTTTCTTTACTGAATAAGTGTTGTTTGTTATAAATCTAAAAATCATTAACTAAAATAGGTCTCTGTATAAGTTTTGGATCTATTTTAAGCTCCTCCCCTCCCCTATATTATTTAATATCAATCAATTATAATTATTATTATGAAATACAATTCAATATAATACTAATTATCCAATACTAATTATCCATAGTAAATTAATAATTATTCATTATATAATAATTCCATATGAATAATGATAATTAATATTGGCATTAAAAAATACATAAGGATAAGTATTTAGATGTTTATGTGATTCTTAAACGGCAAAAGATTAATAAATAAAGTTTAGTATTGCATGTCTATTTTTTACATTTATCATATTCGTAGTACAAACATACAGTGTGTTCCCCGAATTGGATTGGCAATACAAAAATAATGACAAAACAAAATCCTCGAATCATTCAAAAATCACGCTTCTAAATAAAGATTTATAGTACTTAATACTTTTTAAAAAAATGTACCCTGTGCCTACCGTAAAGTACAATTTTCTAAAATCATACAACAGGAAATAATATATATAGATAAACGGAAAATTTCGAATTTGATACCTAGATTTACACGTTTTATGGTCACTGAAATCATAGAAGTAGTTTAAAAATATTTGGGCTTTTGTCTGTCGTTTGTCTGGTGGCTGCTTAAACTACTGGACTTATTTCGATGAAATTCGGCGTACATGTCCAAAATAATCATACCCCAAGGTGAAATCGATGAATAAATATTAGCTTTATCTTTAGGCTTAGGGGATTTCATCCCCAAAAACTCTGAATAAACAGAAAAAACCTTATTTCTAAAAACTGTTACGACGGTTTTGAATAAAAAATCTTATTTTGAAGTCCATTTAAATTCAAATCTAACCGTATCAGTAATTTACCCGGTTTTAGTTTACCATATAAAATATAAGTGTTAACCTGGAAAATCAAAAATAAAAATTGTTGAACGTCACCTGTTAAACACATTTTAAATTCATTTAATAATGAATTGATCAAATTAGATATTACATGGGATTTAATGTTAGTATCAACATGTATATGAAAAAGTTTTGATCAAGTTTGTCGGGCTTTTTTTCTTCTTTTTTTTATCTTAACATCGATTCAGCTGCTGGAAAACCTTAATTCATTTGCCAAACATTAGAGCTTAATGTATACCACTGAGAAAGTAAAATGGGGTAATGTTTCCCAGGTTACATGTTTTCTGAGTAAATTAAAATGATTAAACAAAATGGTGTAAAGTCTACTGGTGTAGCTTAAGTGGTTCGAGGGTCATACTTAAACGGCGAAGTCCATTTTTGTAAGAAAAAGTAAAACGCATTTCTTTATGCAGTATGCAGTCCCTACGGAATATTTCCATATTTTGAATGCTCGAACCCCATGTCATGCGCTGCAACTTATTGTTGCGACATTATCGAAAAATGAGGGACGATTGATAAACATTCGCAGATTTGCAATGTCTAAGATTAACTGTGTCAAATCTAGAATAGAACAGTTTTTGCATTCAAAATACGTGAATATAGTTTACAATGACGCGTGGATACTGTTGAGCCATCAGCCATCCCGAATTGCGAACTCAATATGAGTCGTCCATGTTTAATTTATATAGATGATCATAAATCATAGATTAATTACAAAAGAACGATTAAATTTATCTTATTTCCTATACCCATCATCATATCGACCTTTTTCCATAGCTTAAAGGTTAAGCGTAATCTATATAAATTAACAAGTAGCCATTTATAACTCGAAATATTAATACAAAATACAGTCGACCCTTGTTAATTCGAACTATCGATGGTACGAATTACTTGATAATTCGAACTTCTCCGCGGGTCAGTTTGATAAATCGAAGAACACAACAAACAATACATACACACTTGAAAAATTCGGTAATACG
This sequence comes from Gerris lacustris, assembly GCA_951217055.1. Taxonomy (NCBI): domain Eukaryota; kingdom Metazoa; phylum Arthropoda; class Insecta; order Hemiptera; family Gerridae; genus Gerris; species Gerris lacustris. The sequence goes on from OX578276.1 coordinate 54,726,308, forward strand.
AAGCCATTATCGCCGCTGGAGGCTTTTTCTATAAATCGAAACGGAGGTTCCTAGCCACTATGTAATTCGAAGTTTTCCGAGAATAATTATAACATATATTATTAATATCTACGAAATGTTTACTGCTTACAATCTCTCTCTTAATTTCATACTTAAAACCGAAGTGGACGACAATGTATTTTCAGCACTGGTCACAGTGGAAGCTCTAGGCTGAGGACAATCTAACATGCATAATTAAATATAAAATTTACTCATTCATTTTTTCCTATTGTATTTGCATATTATTATATATGCCCATGCGTACATATTAAATTAATTTTTTATTAAAAATATACTCTTAGTAATTAATTTTTTTTTTTTTTCTTTTTTGATTATTCAAACAACTTGATAAATCAAACTCAATAATGCGAACTATTGTTATGGTCCCTATTGGGTTTCGAATTATCGAGAGTCGACTGTATAAATTAATAGTGTACCAATTTCAAGATTCCCACAAAACATAAAAAAAAATCGAAATCGGCGCAGTTAGTCGTGGCACCTTTTTTTATTTATTTGTTAAACTAACTAGTGATGCGGTTATATAAAGAACTCGCGAAGGAAAATTTGTGTTTTTTGTGCCGTATTTGTTTTTAATATGGCTACCATGAAACTTTTCCCGGGAAAAAGTTACATATTCTTAATCTACCAGAAAAGAGCTTTAAAATTACATATAACATGCCATATAAGCAAAAACTTTTTTTAACACCCTGTCATATCATAACATATAACATTTTTGTAACATTAGTTACACAGTCTTTGCCTATTTTTCAAGGCCTTTAAAACGATGTATAACATGTCATGAGCTATCTAAAAACTTTATTTTTATCCGTCCACTATATTGGCCACCATCTTGAAAATATTAAATGAAAAATTTTAATAATTACGTATTCTTTTCCCTCCTGTTCAAAACCTTTAAAACTATATATATATCTATAACCTGTAGTAACATGCAGACAAAAAACCTTTTTTCGTCCGCCATTTTGAAAATATTTAAATGTGGGATTTCCAAAAATATATACAGTTGTGAAAAATAATGAGATGTACCTGTGTGCTTAATTTTTTCGCCGGTTATCGTTAGACAAACACACAAACTTTTCAAAGTCCAAGTTTCTAAAATGAAGAACTCACTAAGCTCGTTCAATAAATCTGTACTTGTACTAGCTAAAGTACCAGGCATTGCCCGAGGGGGGCGAGTTCGAAATTTCATCTATATAGGTCCTCTTTTTTTTAAGGTCAAGTGTGCAAAATTGCATCACGCACGGATCAAAGCTGTATACATTTGTATAAAATAAACAAAGAAAAGACAAACACTCTTGTTTATATCGAAACTTAAGTATGATGAAATATCATTATAAGTTTTATAATAATTAATTTTACTCAAATATTGGTGTTCATCACATTTACACACTAGGTAGGCCTTATTAAAGTCAGGTAATAAACAGGTCAAGTGTGTGCTAGTCAGCACACAGCGAGGGTCCGTAGGCAACCCTGTATAGTTTAAGTAGTACCCTATTGATGGTGTTTTTTAAAATGCTAAAAAGCTTACTTTGAACTATCCTATGGGTCTGATATTCTCAAAACACATAAACAAACTTCTGATACAGTATTTTTTTGCCACTGAACCGGATTACAACCATATAAATACATCGAAAAGACCATAGTTATAAAAAAAAAACTTATTTTGTCAATAAAAAATAAAATAATATTTTTTTCGAAATTTTCAAAAAGTGGTATCTTTACTTTTGGTCGAATAATGTTCAGGCATTTTTTCAGATTTTTTGCTCTTCACATAAGCGAGATAGAAGGGGGAGGAGGGGGGGACACGTTTCACACCCACTTCAAACTTGCCGACGCTCGGCCTATCAAAGTTATAACCAAAGAGTTATATATTTTTGTAATCAGCTCGACTTACCCTTTCATGTGATACCCCTCACGGTGTCGAAAAAAAAAAAAATTTAACCCTTAAGTTTTTTTACCCTAATATTTTTGAAAAATATTTTTTTTAAGTCGCTGTATTTTTATAATATGTGGGTAGGTACAAGACACATACATGCCAAATTTCAAAGTGATCAGACGAAAGGTGTAGCTGTGAGAGCAGGCGACCGGACGGACGGACAGACACACGCAGGAAAATATAAGGGTCCTTGGTTTTGCCTACGGACCCTAAAAATGATGTTTAATGAATTCCTTGCAATCAAAAAATCATTTTTTGTTCAATAGCCAAACATTACCAATTGCTATTACTTTGTTTGTTATTTATTTGTATGTCTTGAAATTAGATTAATTTTTAATTTATTTAATGTTTCAGATCTATCTGAGTGCATGTTGGTGCAAGTACCTGACGCTGTTTACCATTTGATGAGACACACGCAACTCAAAACCTGCAATCTTTCCAGCAATGTCATCTCAAAAATACCGCCCAAATTTGCTGTCAAATTTTCGCTTATCACAGGTAAACATAATTAGATTTTATATATTTAATTGTTTTTTTGAACTGTGATTTTGTCACATAGTTCTTTATTTCATCGGCAGACAACGGATTTGTGTAATATAAAGATACACCATCTCTTAATTTAAAATACACCATCTCTTAATTTCTGTGTAATAAATTGATTTTTGCTTTCCAGCTTACCGAATGTAACGGAAGCATAGTGATCCTTCTAACAATTTTATTTGTGTGCTAATTCAAAAATTCCTTGACGGAAACCCGTTTCAGAGATCTGGGAACATTTTTGGTCTCATATCTGTCTTTCAATCAACATTTTGGCGAACCAACATATCTTAAAAACTGCTTATCTTATTTTGATGGTGCCATAGCCTACTGTGGGTCCCATGTTATTTGCAACCTTCTACTCTTTGTTTTTTTTTTATTAACGCCTGTATATTTGAAAGCCGTAAATATAAAACCTTTTTGAAGAAAATTGGATATTTTATCAAAAGTAGCCTACAGGTAGTCCCACGTTAATTTCATCTTTGCGCACATTTGACATTGAATAAAAATAAATGTTAACCTACTGGAAATCGGAGCCGGTCTAACAGTGGGTTTATTCGTTCAATGATAATACGCAAGGAAACATGACAATATTATAAAATTAGAATTATTACATATATCATATATTAATAAAAAATCACTGTACAATATGGAAACTGTTATTGCGACCTTCTTTGGGGGGGGGGGGGGGGGGGGCACATATTCGGGAACTGCCCCCGCCCCCTTTATCCTTAATTTCCCCTCTTTCCACACTCTCAAAAACACAATTATGTTGTTGTGTTGTTATGTAACACCTGCCTTGCATTTAGTTATTGTTAAATGATACTATTTTATTGAGAAACATTTAATATGAATTTTATTCCATGCAGTTATCACAAATAATGTAACCTTTATTACTTCCGAGCTTACCGAAGGTAGCGAAAGCTATGAGATCGTTCTGAAAAACGACAAATTTTTATATCTCCGACTTCAAAAATTCCAAGACAGAAATCCGTTTCAGACAACAGGGAACTTTTTTGGTTCCGTGTACGTCGCTCACTTTTTGCGAACCAACATATTTTAAAAACTGATGGTCTGATTTTATTGTATTTTCCATGGTAGGCCATAATTAGCCCATTGTTGGTCCCATTTAAGTTTCAACCTTCTGCGCTATTTGTTTTTATCTTCCACATTCGCCTCATTTTCGTTAAAATTGACACATTGGCGGTATTTTTCCACGAACGACATATGTGTTATAATAAAACATGTTGGTTCGAAAAAAATGCTCTGCAGACCGGCAGTCAGACACGGGACCAAAAATGTACCCTGATGTCTGAGACGGAGTGCTGTTATGGATATTTTGAATTAGGAGGAATTAAAAATGTTCGTTCTTCAGAACAATCGCATAACTTCCGTTACCTTTAATATGCTTGGAAGCAAAACTTAAAAAAAATATATATATACGGATATTAAAATTTATTACTTTTTTTCGGGGAAAAGAGTTGTACATATAGTCAGATTTTTATTTAAATAGACTTCACATTTTAGATTTTTTTCATTAAAATCGACGAAACCATTTTGAAGAAATCTATTTTTTTAGAGTTTTTATACGAAATTTCAATATATGCTGATTACTTCAGTACAATATCGGTATCATCGAATATAAAATGATCAAGTATAAAAAAAATCTTAGCTTTAAAATACCTCCTATCTATAAACATATTTTAATAACTTAATATTTTCGTTTTTTACTTTATTTTCCATACTTTATTTATTAAAACTAAAAGTAGGCAACATAAATTTCTGCATATACGTGGTGTTTTTATTGCAAGAAAATTGTATCAATTTTCGAAGAAACCGGGGCATTTTAGCGTCAGGACAAGTTTTTTCGGGACACCGGGATTTCAAGTCCAAAACCGGGACATTCCCGGAAAACCGGGACTCCTGGCAACCCTAAAATAACTCTTTCTTGTTTTCTCTAGTATATTTAATCGAGCTCAAACTTTCGCTTAAGGAATTTCGATGACATCGCGATTTTCGGTAATGTCACATAAATAATCAAGTATTTTTATTACCCCCAATGTAGAATTTCAGATAGGTAAAATTTATTCAGAAGTAAATAAAACTTTTAATGTAATAATTCAATTCGGTTTAAACTGCTGACGATGTACATATGATGGGTCAATGTCAAGTGCGAATTACAAGAATTTCGACTGTCAAAATTTATAATTGTGTTTATTTTTATTTTATTTATATTATAAGGTTATATTTATCTTCCGGGAAGGACGAATTTATTTAAAATTATTTTACCTCCAAGAACCTTAATAAATTAATATAAAACGCGCAGAATGATAGTTGCGCAAAAGTTTACACGTGATTCAAACCACAGACATGATTTTATTTACTGTTTTTTTAAGAAAAACATGACGTCTCATCTGAGACAAACCATCTTAAAAAATAAAATAAAAATAGACAACATTTTTGGCATTGGTTTCAATTTGTTATTGGGGAAGTCCCAACAAACAAACACGTGTTGGGCACGACCCAAACTTTTTTTCTACTCTCTATCAGCACAAATATTTTAAGTAAATATCAACACAAGGATGAATGTTGAATGTTTTCATTGATTCGCGGCTTTTAGCCAAAACTTGTTACTGATTCCTTGGAAACATTTTCTTTCAAATGGAGATCTTATTTTTACGTTGGATTTGAAAATTGAAATTTTTGAGAGGCGTCACCTCTCACCTGATTGCCCAACATAAAACATGGTCTAGAGCTGCGGTAATCGCTGATGATTAAAGAGCCTGGAAGTCCTTTTGTAAGGCCTCTACACAGAAGGTAGATGAGGTCAGGATTAAATAACTAAGTACCTTCATAGATTTGAAAATTGAAATAAAGACTAGGATGATATATATATATATATATATATATATATATATATATATATATATATATATATATATATATATATATATATATATATATATAAATATATATATATATATATATATAAAATAATAATAAACCTCTACACAGAGGCATGTATCTACTTACATAAATTTGCTCAAAGAATATAAATATTGGTATACCATGAGGGGTGGAAAATGATGTAGTTCTTCAGAAAAAGAATGAAAATTAAATAAAGTTAACCCTTTTTCGTACGCACAAAGGGTCCGTGGGCAATTTAACAACATAATCGTTTCAAGATGGCGTTCATTTAAAAGTTTGTTTTAGCTTAATTATAACTATTTATAGTAGCTTTTAAACTGTTTATTATAATGGGTTGAAACAAACGCCATTAATTGCATTTTTATTGTCCAAAAACGAATAAACTACTGCGAAGAATATGTAGCTGAAACCGTATAACCAATGCATAAATTTTTATATGTACGAACTATTCCTTAAAACCCGTTTTTGACAAAGAGTAAATAAATTTTGTTTCGTTGGTTTGTTTGTTAAAAAATAGAGGGGGGGGGGGAACACGCAAAACGAAATTTATAGGGCACATGGCGCAAAAATTCTTCTTAGCCCGTAGGTGCTCACAATTTTTATTTTTTTTGTTTCGTCATCACGTGGCAAGTCTAATGGAAGACTCTTCATGGCGATATCCAAATTTTACTAGAACGTTAAAATTTTGAAGTAAGCATATTATGACAAAACATCTTTAAAGGAACCTTTTTAGCGAATTTTCAAAGAAAATTACGCTATTGCAATGGCTTTAAAATTTTTGAAAAAATTTTCCATGGAAATCCGTTTTAGACCATTCTGAATCGATTCCTAAAATTTAACACTTTTTTTTATGTATTTATGTATAAATGTATATATGTATGTATAATGTATATATGTGTCACTCCAGACGATATCTCCCCTTAGGATGCACTTAAAATTTTCAAACAAATTTTTAAATGTCAATAATATCAAAAGAAAGGATGAGTTCGTTGACCAGAATTTTTGGAGTTCATTTAGGGGTCAAATTTTTACAATTTAGGGTCAAAAATAGTCTAAAAACGTGTTTTTTCTATTTAAAATTAATTAATATGGGACCATCGGAGGTTTTTTTGGCACTTCTTTAGATTTTTACTCCCTTAAAAAAAATCAGAGGGGAGTTACAATCTAAAGAAGGTGTATGGAATGTTCTTGTTTAGACTGTTACTCCCTTTATGAAAACAGAAGTGTGATATTTCTTTGTCCCTTATAGTTTATAGTACATTGGACTCAACATCCCTTTGCCTTAAATGTTATTTAAGTCAGTCATTTATATTGTAAAAAAAAAAAACATGGGGGAGAAACAATCTCAAAAAGTACTGTTTTTTTATATAAACCATCCAAACTTCTTAAAATCCAGATGAGTAGTTTTAAGGATATGCTCTGGTTTGTAAAACTTATCACCAACAGACAGACACCCAAACATTTCCTCTGATATCTAAAACGCATTTCTTTCTAGGAAATTTAGAGGCATAAAAAAGGTTATTCTTGCGAATGGTCAACTTAGCCAACTTTGCCTTAGAAAGAAAATAGTGCAGTTTTCCGAGTTTACTAACAGAGAAATTTGAATGTTGCAGAACTAAATCTGAGTCACAACCAGATGTCGAGGTTACCAGATGAGCTGTGTGAGCTGAATGAGCTGGAGAGATTGGATCTCTCCCACAACACATTTGTTGCACTCCCGAACGTGGTGTTCAACATGCCCAAACTAACTCATCTTAATGCTTCTAACAACCATATCATTGGTAAGTAACATCATTATATCCTTTTCTCTTAGCCTTAATCATTCAAATTAAATATCTTTCAGTCAAACAGAAAATGTAATTAACTTGGGGAAAAATTGCTTTATTTCCTGATATTTCCTGAAAACAAAGCAATAAAGTATAAAAATCCAGACCTCCCGCTATTTAACCCTCGGGTGAGTGCGGTCTAATACAGACACGAGGAGGACCCCTGATAGGACTTAATCTGTTTTATACGCCCACACAACAGGTAAAATAAATATAAACTTGAAATCATTTTAGCAAAATATTATAAAACATATTTAATTGGTTTTATTATTTTTTTTAATAAATACCGTTGTTTAGTCTTATAGTTTATAAGCACAAAATTAGTCAGTCTCAAATATAATTTTTCTGTATATTTTTATTATTTTATTTTTAAATTCAGGTACTATATTAATATATTTTGTATTTTATATGTATAAAATTAGCGTAATACTAAAATTTAAGTGAAAGTGGGGCAGGTCCCCTGTCAGGACAATATGGACACAGAATTGAAGTATAATCACTTATGATGTCAAACAGTGAGTGATTCTCTTGATAAAAGCAAGAAATGTAGCTAGAAAAATCCCTATCTTCCAATCGCACCCACATCTATCTCAATTTCACAGCTGTATCTTAAATTTAGGCCTCACAGAACTGCGCGTTCCTGAGGGTTAATATATAACTCTCTCCTAGTACAAATTCACACAATAATCAGGGTTTGATCTCCCATCTAAGTGGACCGTGGTTGTCCTCGCTTCCTCCGATCAGGAGGAGACCACTCTATAACTCGGTGAGGGCATCTCTTTTTTTTCATTCTCTTTTTATGCATTATTTTTTCTCTCTTCTATATTAGACATAGGGCAGGGCCCTAGCTTCTATTCTCTCTATAACAGTCTCCTTCACAGTAATTCTCTGTTGTATGTTCTTATTCCTTACTTTGTCCTGTCGCGACACTCAACAGCTTCTTCAGAGCTCGCCTATCTAAATTAATCAATATTATTTTGCTTCTGAGCTTACCAAAGGTAATGGACTTTATGTGATTGTTCTGAAGAAGAAAAATGTTTTATACTTCCGATTTCAAAATATACAAGACAGAAATCCGTTTGACTTTTTTTATTAATTTATTTTAGTTAGCTCCCTAAAATGTTAAAACAACATGAATCTTAGTATAGATAAATATTGTGATAACATTTTCAGACGTGGAGGTGGAAAGAATCAACAAGTCAAACCACCTTGAAGAAGTTGATCTCAGAGATAACCCTGTGAAGCGCACCCTGATTGAACCTCTCCAAGGTGTTACCAGGGTACGCGTACTCATCACACCTGATCATCTTCACCAGTGGGATGATTTGGACATCTGAAAACACCAGAATATATTATACATGAGTATAGACTCAGGACTTACCAAGTCCTCCCAAACCAACCTCTTCATCTAGTCTACATCAATACACACCAAAATCAAACTTTCCTATCATTTTTAAATATCTTTATATAATATATATTTGTTGATAAGTATGTGGAGTTATTAAGATTTTTTTATGTTTTTGTTTGCATTTTTTATATACCTATTTCATTGTTAAAAAAAAAAAAAAAAAAAAAAAAAAAAAAATATGCACTTGTAAATAAACACTTTTTTGTGAATTGGGCTCTTTTGTAAAAAATAAATAAATTAATTAAAAAGGTATTAGGCTGCAATGATGACCATTTTCCTACAATAAACTTTCTATATAAAAAAAGTATATAATTATGTACTATAATTGTAAAAATAAGGTACTTAAAAAAAAAAAAAAAAATATATACAAATAACAAAAACAAAGAAAATGGTCAAATTAATTAATGAAAACTATGTAGGAATGAAAAACCTTAAGTTAAATATAACAATGATGCTAAACTACAAAAATGTAAGCTGGTGGCTAAACTAATAAATCTCTTCACTTAAAAAAAGCATCTTAAAAACCCCCTAAAAATTTAAAAATTATTATTATTAACCAAAGCAGCTTGAAGCTGATTTTAGTACTAGTTAAAGCATTTCTAGATATCTTTGCATCCCTTCTCTTGTAGGCATGGTTAACACGATTAATATTGAATAATGAAAGTTTTTTTTAACTATTTTTAATGATTACCTACAACGTTTTGTGTAAAGTAAGTTTTTAAAATGTAATAAGTGAATGATAGAAACATTTGAAGGTCTCGTTCAAAAATAAATTATTTGCAAGATAAATAAATTTTATAAAAGAAAAACATCATAATTTAAATTAAATTGGATAAAATTCTAATTTTTTTGTACTTTTTACTTCTTATTTTATTGAAATGTGTTTAGGTAGCTGCATCAGTATTTTTTTTTTTTTTTTTTTATAATCTAGTAACTCCACATAAAAATATTTTTGAGGTTTTTTTTTAGTTATAACATTGGACGTGAAAATAATTAAGATGAAGACTTGATTAAAATATTTGATGTATACAGTCTTCCACCAGTCTTTGTATTTAATTATGTATCAAATAGTTTTATTGACTTCCTTTTTTTATATATTCATAATTGGTGTAAAATTAGAGAATCAAAAATATTTTTGTTTCCTTGTAAAAAAACCTGATTGTATTGATGGTGTTTTTTTTTAATTTATAAGTAGTGGATTCAGTTGTTTTGCAAATGAACAGTTATTATCAGTGGTAAAGTTTATGGTGAAAGTAGTGGAAATTGCTATGATAGAGAGAAACAAATATTAGTATAATTTTCTAATTAATAATCAAGTCCGATGATTGGGGATAGTAAACACATTTTCTTGTGAAAATTCCTAACACAATCTTGGTTTGATTCCTTAAAAGAAGACGAAGATTTCACAAACTTGCAGATGCATAATCAACCTTCTTTCCTATTTTTTGTACCAACTTTACATTTGTGATGATCAAGTAATAAAAGATAAATAAATAAAAAATTTTAGATAATTAAATTATAATAATAGAAATCATATTCTACCATCCCCTTCTTAGTGGATGCATGGTTTAATACAGTTGTTCTCAATGATTTCTTGAATGCACTTGTTCAGCCCCTTGGAAGTAAAATATACATTAAAGCAAGATATTAACTACTTCGGCACAGGTGATGCATACATCAGCATTTTGAGTGAAATGTAAGTCACAATACAACTCATACATTATTTAGTTTCAAACTTAAAAAAAAGAAATAATTCATTTTAAAATAAAATTAATAAATATCAGTTTCCAAGTCAGAGCAATTATCACTATATTAAGTAACCACTGATACAGAACAGTTTAGGTTGCCAGATTCAACTGAATTTTTCAGTTTTTGTATTTGAAAGTGTGCTTAAAAGTTAATTATTTTTTACATAATTTTATAATTTGATACTTATCACAGCGACTGTGATATAATTTAGGTTAATAAAGTGATGTAGAATATAGAATAATTTAAGAAATTATTCATTTGTTACCAATTAAAAAAAAAATAAAATTACCTAACTAAACGTAATTTTGGCTCATTTTATTATAATAATAAGGCATTTTTATATTATACTCTTTTATATGTGATGTATATATAATAGAGAATTATAAAACTAATATTTTAAAATTTATATTAAATAATAATTAGTTTATTTTTTTATAAAAGGAGTATCTTATCATCAGGATAAGATGACTATTAAAACTTTCATTAAAATAAATAATATTGATATAAACTAAATGATAACTAACAATAATTAATTTGTATTTCAATAAATCAGGTTTTGAAATATACCTGTTGCCATTATTTTTATTTTAAAAATAATAAAAACGCTCAAATTAAAATAATGCAAATAGTATAACTTATACTTCTGTTTCTCTTTGAATGAGTTAATTATATTTCATTTATTTAATTGGTTTTAATGTTATAAAATAAAAAAAAATAAAAACTATAATATTAATTTAGCATGTTAAAATTTAAGAAATAACAATGTACAGGATTATCATGTTTTTATAAAAATAAATTGTATTATTCTAAAATGTTATATAAATTAATGATTAAGTAATTATTGATTACTTTCTTAGTACCTGCTTTGCATCAGTACTTAAAACTTTATAACTAAGCCTAGTTTACACCTGACACGTATTTGTAAGTTGAGTTAGAATACAAAGTTGATTATTCTATTATTTTGTTTTAACAAATTAAATAAGTTTATATTTAAAAACTAGTTTAAATTTATTTGATTATCTAGCTTTATCGGTATTTTCTTTTTTTTTTAAATAAACCAACCAGCAACCATTGAATAATTTAAAATTACAATTAGGATTAATCCATAGATTAATGAAGTTCTAGTTCCGATGGTGATCTCATCTAGAATGGTGAGTGTCCTATCTTTCGCTCCTAAAAATATAAGCATTTCAGAGGTGTCCATGGCGCCCTTTTGAGTTGACAGTGTGGGGCGAAACTTCAGGACTTATCTAGATTTTCAGGTGTCTCCACCGGAATTTCATTGTGACGGAACTTTAAACTTCATTGATTAGCTCAGAACAGAAGCCGCTGGAAGATTTTTGTAGAGAGCTATGCTCTATGCTCTTTCGAGGAATAAAGTGGGTTAATAATAATAATCTGTTTTACTCAGTTAAGTAAAAATGTTATAAATTAATAATTAAAAAAAATGCCTAATACAGCAAAACCACCATAAAGTGACCGTGACCACTGAAGGAACCAACCAAAAGTGGTCAACTTACCCAAATTGAGAAAAAATAAATTTTTATATATAAATGGTCAACTTGACCAGGTGGTCCTTTTACAGTTCACATTAGCAAGACTTACTGTATATATTATACATATCGTGAACTAAGCAAATTTTTTAAATCTTTGATTGGAGCAATCTGTGACCAGCAAACCAGAGGTCGTCCAATAACTTTTCTTAGTGAGCAAACACTCACATTTTATTAATTGTTCTACTTATCTGTATATTTGCTCTATGTAAACCAGGCTTAAATAAAATAAGAAATTATAAATTAAATGATAATGAATTATGTATTTTGTTATTTGTTGTTTTGTGCATTAAATAATATGTTTTGCTTTATATTATTATTAAATCAATTTACTAAATTAAATAAGGGCAATCCAAAAAGTGTATTGACATAATTTTTAGTCCTTTACTAGTATGTAGTTAAATGAAAAAATATTATATATCGATGACTTACTTATATATAAAATATTTTTGTAAATGAATAAAGAAGTTTTGTGTGCTTTTTTAAAAAATAAATATTGTAATATATATAATAATACCTTATTTTTTTAACTATTTATTTTTGTATTCAGTAAGAAGCTTTTATACTCTATCTCTTTCTTAAATATTGAAAGTACTTTAAAAAAAAAATAGATACTTGTATAATAGAAAAAAACGGAGTAGTTCATTGTAAATTTGATGTATTATGACACACATACAAAAAAAAAAAAGTTAAGGTCAGTATGTTATTTCTCAACTTATTATATGTAAGATAATCTAACCACATTTTTTTTAATAAATACACAATTTTGGTGACTAGTTATGTTCATCAAAGTTACCACTTTATCGGTGCTAAACACAAAGGAGTAATTATATAAATGGAAAAACTTTATTTTTGTAATTATCATTTGATGAAAATACAAAGTAAATAGTTTAGTAATGTTTTATTTTACCATTTTATCCTTCTTTCTACTTTGTAACAACTGTTTGGTGACACCCATGAAATAAGACGTAAAAACATCTTGTTTTTTAGAAGATTTTAAAATAAGATTATGCTTAACCCTACAGGATTCACAGGGGTAATAAAAGGCTGTGTTACCTATTCCTTTATTTTTGTCACAGTTATCAACAACAAAAAATCACAGGGAAGTACTTGCGTCCAAGTACTTTTTAGGGTTTCGTAGATGATTAAGCATACCTGTAATGTAATAATGATTTTTTGCTTTGACCTCAAGGGTCCCTGGTTTGATCCCCCGGGGAGCCACAATGTTTTTTATAGGTAATAACGACAAGATAAATTACATTTTTTCAGGAAATTTTCATCACCCCACCATAAGGTATAACCATGAATTATTCCAAATTTTTAGGTACCAGCCGTTATATAGTGTTTTGGGGGGGGGGGGATTTTTTGGGTATATTTTGACTTATAAAAACAATAAAGAATGCAACATTTAAAAAGTATATATAATATATTTGCATCCTACTCTTCAGCAGCTTTCATTTGATACCCCACTCAAAATTAAAAAAAAAAATGTGGGTGCACTTACCATTTTCATGCACAAAATTGGCAATTTTTACAAATTAATAATGCGCTCCCGGAATTTTCATCGCCCCACAATAAGGTATTAGCATGAATTATTTTGGTTGGACTAGCCTAGACGGAGCATCGAGTGTATAAAAAAAATTACATCTCATTGCGACTACACCGTGAATGTATTGCAGGACTGAACAAACCTCACTAAATTCCGGGGAATTATGTCCCGTTTCAACACGTAAAAATTGTTGGAGTAGCCAAGACGGGCTAGTCCAACCTTATAACCTACTATCCAGACGCTTTCATTTGATACCCCACTTGAAAATTAGAAAAAAAAATCAAAATTTTATTTTACCACATTTTTGCGAATTGCGCATGCGTATATTTTTATTTCTAACTTCTGTATATTTTTCCATTGGTTGAGTCCAAAAGTTGCGCCAGTGTTTCAAATTTCAGCTCTTTAGCTTAAACGGTTCGGGCCCTATGAAACAAAGAGTGACGGACACATCACCCTCTGCCCTTTGCATAAGGGTTTTGTGAAGTATCTACAAAACCCTAAAAAGTTGGTATGGTAATAATAATTTTTTGTATATTAATCTATGATCATCTAATATCACAATTTGTTAAAAAATATTTCTAAAAAATTTGACAAATATATCCTGATAAAAAATAGTACTATATCATTACAGACTTCAGAACTAGTCTTACTTTTTTTAATACACTTTGAATATCCAGATTAATTTTGATCTACTAGGAGTAGTGAGAGAGGCTCTAGGGTAGAGAATATGTATGCAATTCCTTGACTACAAAGACATTTTTAAAAAGCATAAGTTTGTTGTGGCTGGGCAATGTTTACTGTTTAGAAATAACAAAAATGTGAAAAACAAAATCATGGAGGGTCTAAGAAGGAGAGGAAGACCCAGAGGCAGGTGGTTGAATGAAGTTGAGAAGGACCTGCAGACTACTCTTGTTATCAGGAGTTGTATTGTAGCTCAGGATAGATGTGTGTAAAGGGTTCAATGTACAGATGTGGTAGCTGGTACTCTCCACAACAGGCTAGTAAACCACTCAGCCTGTTTTGTGGGTTGGCCCGGTCTGGTTTTGAACGCCTCAATTATATACAGCTGCGACCTTTGTTTAAAATACTTCCTATTGTATAAAAGTTTAAGAGGATCGAACAAATAATTTTACTCGTCTAACTTAGCTGCGTATTTAGTAACTAATACACACTGAATGAGCAAAATTTAAGTTTATTATACTCCAGTCCCTGACTGTGTCCCAGTTTTGTCTTTTGGAAATCTGGCAACCCTTTTTACAACAGATAGTAATCTGGTAAGATGCCATTTTAAATTTTCCCATCCCAGAAACACTGTTCCAATTATACAAAGATTTAAATGAATTGAAGTCCTAATGAAATTTTTCAGTCCATAATGAGGCTTCCCTCTAGTATGGTCAAGAGTAATTGCAATTGTCTTGGATCCCACTTTGGCCAGCTGGTTTATGAATCTGTATAAGGGTTCTACCTCAAGGGAAGGAATCAAAAATAGTTTATTCTGCTCAAAAAATCATTGTCAAGTGGGTATCAAGAACCTTTTCAAAATACGTATACTTTGTATATGGCATACCCCCCCCCCCCCCCCCCTTTAGGGGTTTCAATAAAAAATAAAGTATATACTTAGTTTTTCTAATTATTGAATCCTACTGAATAACCACACCAAAACTCTCAACCTATTCAGCAAATGTTTGTTGGTGTAGATATAATAAATGTTGTAATATAAATTAGTTTCATATATCTTAAGACTAAAGTCGTCACTATACTTCATTTTTGACAGCGCAAGAAAATGAAGGGAGAGGTAATGAGAGCTTCATTTGATCTCCTAGACGTCAAAATCTCAAGTTTTCGTTGGCACCATAGCCTATTTCTTCACACTGGCAAAATCAATGCTTAAGTGATGACTTTAGTCTTAAAATATGTCAAACAAATCTATAGTACATCCCTTTTAACCCTTAAATGCTAATGGTAATTGGATGGCTGGTATTACTAAACCTTCATCGATTCGACTAACATATGCAGAAAATACATTTTTTGGGTTGAAACTACACTTTTATAAAGAGAAAACTATGAAGTAACTCATTATTAAATCTTTTAGTGAGATAAACAAACATTTGATGACAAATAACTTAGTAGGAACATCAGAAGAATCTGAAATTGAGTTAACATTAATGTACCAGGTCCCATGCCCCAGGCCAAAAGCCCTAGGCCCTTTGCTAAGTGCTTCAGGCCCCAAATTATCGGTCATTGGTCTCTGCCCCAAGGCCAATTACCCTAGGACTATTGCCCCTTACCCCTTACCCCAGGCCCATTTTCCCAGGCTATAGGCTCATTCGACAACCAATTAATTCCCTACGTTTATTACTAAACGTTAGTCGAATCGGCGAAGTAGCTTTGACGGGAATTTGCCAGAAAACGAGTGTATGCTCAAAAGGATTACTACCGCTACACCAGCAGGTGTGTTACTAACCAGTGCAAGCACTGCAGAAGGATGGGGTACCCATCACCATCGCATACGAGCGTAAAAGGTTAAGGTTCAAACTGTGCTCGTCGATTCGACTACCATTAGCATTTAAGGGTTAAAATAGGAAGATTATTATCCGTTCCTTAAAATAAAGGATATTCACTATTCACCTCCTAATATTGAAAAGAAAAAAGGAAGGCAGAATTTATAAACAATTATTTGACAATGTATCATTCATGAGATCATATCACTACAAACTTAAAAAGAAACAACACAATATATATATTTTTTTTTAACAAATAATACTTTTTTTTGTTGTTTGATTATTTTAATAATAAAACTTAATTACAAACATTAAACGTCTTAAATAGGCATTACAAAAAAATATAATAAACAAATTAAAAAATAAAACATATAACAATAAAAAAATGAAATAAAATTCTATGCAATTTTTTGCTAATTAAAAATAAAAAAGATAAAATTATTAAATGCATTATTTATAGGTATGTAATTAACAAAAGAAATAAATAAAATAAAAGAGGAATATACCTAATAAAATTATTGCATTATTACATGAAAGTACAACTAAATATCTCAGAATAACAAGAGGAATTGAAGTTTTCTTTTCGAAAACTCCTTTTTGATAAGGAAATAAATATTTCTGCTTTTAAAAAAAATAAAAATAAATAAAGGTTACAAATTATTGTAAATAAATAACAATAATAATTGAGTATTTTATTGACTTATGATACATTAAATTGAATATTTCATCTTGAGTAAGACAATTAAAGAAATAAATAAAATTTTATAATTAATTTGTTCCTAATAAAAGATAATACTACTTTAAATAAACAAAAATTAAAGTTATCTCTTTGATAACTTTTTTATTTTCATTAATTAAATAAATATATTTTTCATTTTTCATAAATATACGCGTCAAACTCAAACTTCCTCATATACACAGTGAGACTGATTTTAAATCCAATAATATCTAATTTAATCACATTTTTATTTGTATCAGTATTTTTAGAAAAACTACTTATATGGTTAAGCTTGTATTTAAATTAACTATATTTTAGGATGTTTGAATCGAAAATTTGAATGAAATGTTTTTGTCACATTTCTTCTGAGTTTTTTTCGGGAAAGCGTCTAATTAATTTCACCAAACGTGCCTAATTTTATCAAAATTAGCAGAGGCTGGTCTGATTTGTTTGGACCTGGGTAACTTTAAAACATGTAAAAATCCATCAAAATCACAATACTTTCTCTTTTAATATACTATGTATATGAGAAAGTAAAAAATAAAAAAACTTCAAATTTTTATTAAATCAAAAAAATTTATTCACTTATAATTTTTCATTAAGTTGAATATTTCCTTCTTAAGTAGCACAATTAAAGTAAAATTTCCAATAATATTAACATTAAATGCCTTTAATATGACTCAAAACGTAAATTTAGCTAAACAGAAGATAAATTAAAACAAACTTCTATGGAAAAGAAAACATCTTGAAACCTTCTTTATTCTGAGATTATAACTAGTGAAAAAACAAAGTAATAATTATAATAAAAAAAATACAAAATAAATAAACAAAAATGAGGTCTGTCTAAGAAATAGCTAACAACAGGGATTTACTTACAAAAACCATCTTAAAATGGGTTTTTAACAAATTTGCATACAAGCTATTAACTTTTCTTAATTATTTTAAGCACGGAGCTTCAATTAACTATAATTAACTAAGGGGTAGCGTCACCAATTATTGGTTGGATCCAAGCCAACCAAAATTTTATATCCTGACTTGATTAATACAAATGTCTATCATATAATTTGTATTAAATACCTATTATTTCAACAGATAATCCTTCTTTCTCTGAGCAACTGAGGGAAAAAGGTTGTCATATGATTACCTAAATTAGAGTGGAAAACATACACATTTAAAAGACTCTGAATCTGTCAAACACTTTCCAATTATGCCAAAAATAGAACGATAAGCTAAAAACAGACATTCTGTCTAAAATCTAAGTTTAATAGCCAATTCAATTAAGAATGTAGAATGACAATAAATGACAGTCAATCAATCCAATGCATTCTTAAAGGCGGAGATACACATGCCTGTAGCTTGAACAAAAACATGCCACCTACTTGCGCGTGTATATGTTAAATGGCATGCCAGTAGCTGGCAAGCAAGCAGATTGCACGAGATTTGATTTTTTGGCATGCAACGAGAAAGTGGTGGGGTGGGGGCTACAAACCGCATGCCAAAAGGAATGTGTAAACGCATGTGACAGCTACAAGGGCGGCCATTCCAGTAGCTGGCTGCCACCGATCGAGGACATAAACATTTATTTATTGTTTTATTTTTTGTGTTAATAGAATTTATGACAGTTCTTAAAAAAACTTCTGAGTTTGTGTTTAAATAATGCCACGAATCAGCTTGCATGCAATTTTACTTGCAAATGTATCTTCAGTTTGCCATTTAGGCATTGCACACAATGCAGGTTGCATGCAATTTTACTTGCTACTGAATAAATAAAAATCTTTAGCATGCCAGTTACTGGCAAATACCCTCTTTTGGCATGCAAACTATTTCCCCAATTTGACGGCATGTGTATCTTCGCCTTAAGGGCTCCATATGGTTCAAACATATTGCAAGACCAAATCTACAGCATGCCCATACTCAGTCCAACAAAGGCATTTTGATTTATAAACAAGTTTGTCAAACCTAATACTTGGTTCGAAGACCAGCTTATACATTTTGTACAACCGAACCTAGTAGTACAAAACATGTACAGGGCCCTTTGGTTGCACTTTTAAGTGACATGTTTGTTTTTATTTCTGTTTGTTCTATTATATGCAATATTTTATATTGCATATAATATGACTTTTATAAATGCTTGTTTTAAAACCAATCTTTAAAGTAGTGAGGGAAGATCTTAATTTACTTAACACTACGTATATTTTATTAGCTTTATTTCCATTTATGATTTTTAAATTAATTTATACAGACACACTCTGGTGGTTTTTCTAATCTTTAGAAATAAATAAAAGTCTTGGAATTTCAAGTATAACGATTCTCAATCAAATCTGTAGATACCTGTAATATTTTAGCTAAAATTTTCAGGTTTTTTCCCTCAGAACTTAGATTATTTTAACTCTTGCTACAACTGACCACATTTTATAATGTGTAAAATACAAATCTAAATTAACACCATCTTACGTATGTAACAATATTAAAAGGTCACCCATCTCTATTCAAATCTAACTGATGAACCCTGTGAAATATCCCTGTTTATAAAATGGAAAAAAATAATCAGATTTTAGCCCAGCTAAATTCTAAGATTTACTTCACATTTTATAGTTTTACAAATAATTGGAGTAAATAACACGACGTGTAAAGTGGGAAAACTAACTATTAGTACAATGGTTGGGATAAATAAAAAAAATATTTAAATAACAATACAATTATTAATAGCTACCTAAAATTAAAAAAAAGGGGAATGAAAATAGGTTAGTGTGACAGTGCTAGCCTGAGATATAAAACAAAAGCGTATTTTTCAGCTGCCCTGAGCAAAGTGATATTCGAAACAAATTCGGTTCAGGATTCTTAGCACTCAACAATTATTCACTACTTGCAATGATACAAAAATGAACTAACTCTAACTATGTCCAAATAAAAACCAGATTCACCTGATAAAATACAATGAAAAATGTTGACAATATAAATAAAATAATTTAATATAACAAAATAACCTTTCCAATGCAAAACTCTGTACATACAGTTTGAATTAATATTTTATAAACTTGGTATTGGCTCCTTTTCCATTTAAAAAATAATAATTAAATAAAAATATATATTTTTTTATTTTAGTGCCTTATACTATTATGCCCAATAATTGTCTCCACTTCTCTAACTTTTTTTCGTAATTTATATTCCCTACTTTAGATTATCTTAAATTTATATAGCTAATTCAAATAATTTATTATAAAATAAATAAGTAAATAAAATATTATTTCTGTAGTTAATTTTTATAAACATGGAATAACAAGTCGTACCCTAAAACAATTTTAATCACTCGAATAAAATAAGGCATAGAAAGCCAAAGCATTCTGCCACCGAGTAACAGTCTCTTAATTTTAATAATTTCCTTAATATTCAACTAATTTTGATTGTAATTAACCATCAACATTTTGTTTTCATAACAAATCCTTTAATTATTGACAGTGTTACCCAGAAAAACTGGAATGGTTTTATAATAACATTTCTCCATACCCTTACATAACCTATATCAATCTTCATATAAAAGTCTACTTAATCATGTTTTTAATTGGCTTGAAACGCTTAAGAAAGTATATTCTATAGTAAATGGACAACTATTTACCAAAGCAACTTCTTTAACAAATTACCTATTAGGGAACATTCAATTTGAACCTATACATAAACATGTCTTCTATTTAGAAAAAAAATCATCAACACAGTTTTTAATTATCATCTTTTTAATGAGGCAAGTACAAACTATGAACCTTTTTACACGACAGCAGAAAGGTTACTGGAAATTTTGGAGTCTGTACCCAAACAATAAGCTCCGCAGACAAGGAAATTTTGATCAAATGAATCCAGGCATTAAATTTTAATAAAAATAATCATAGAAAATTTTACATTAAGACCACCTATCATCTCATATTGTACTTACAATATTACAGTATAAAAATTATGTGTACGTTACATATGCTTATAAAAGAGTGAACTTATGCAGGGAATGAAAACACAGTTATAATTTTAATACATCTTAAATATGTCAGAAAGAGTAAGCCGTAGCCACTGTGATGTAGTCAGCAAGCATGAATGGAAAAAAAGTCCTCTCTGTTTTGTTGAAAGTCAAGAGGTCTTAGTACACGAAAAGGTTTTTCAGTTTTACTAGTTGTGACATACCATCTACTAGATAATTAAGAGCTAAAACAGGGTCAATAACATAAGTTAGGGACTTTTGATTTCCCATCTTAACTTTCAAATAAAAGAGAGCCAGATAAAGGAACTATGTTTTCAATCCCATTATATTGCAACGGAGTTATCATCAAAAGATCACGAGAGTGAGATTGTTCCGACAGGTAAGATCTGGTTAGATTCTACAGGTATAGAGTTTGCGAAGCTTTTGCTAGTTGTGTGTAATACAGGTCTAAAGTACGGGTGCTCCATAGCTTGCCTAGCAGTCAATCGTGTAGCGTGATCGTACCGCAATAATTTATCGAGTAAATCCAATGCTTCAGGAGTAACTAAATGCTGATTTTCATTGTGGACAAAACGTTCCCAGCGCTTCCTCGAATGTCTTCCCAAAATATCAGTAAACCGAGGGTCCAGTTCTATTCTGTACTTTTCAAGGTAGTCGAAAAGCTCTTCGGTCCCTAGAACTTTAGCGATACGGACAAGCTGATCATAATTATCATGACCGTGAAAGAAAGGTTCTTTTCGGAAAATAAGACTGGCAAGCATACAACCTAAAGACCACATGTCCAAAGAATAATCGTACATCTGATAATCTACCAATAGCTCAGGTCCTTTGAAGTATCTTGATGCTACTCTTACATTATACTCTTGACCAGGATGATAAAACTCAGCCAGACCCCAATCGATGAGCCTAAGCTTTTTGGCTTCATGATCAATCATGACATTATGAGGTTTCACATCTCTATGCATGATGCCCATACTGTGACAGAAATCCAATGCTTTGAGGAGTTCATAGAGGTAATATCTAATATCCTCGTCAGTTAAGGTTTGATACAATTGTTTAAAATCGCAATTGTTCACATGCTCGAATATAAGAGCCGGGGTACGACTTACTGGATCTTTTACAACATCTAAAAGTTCAATAATATTTTCACCGCCTCTTAAATTTTCTAATATTTTAATTTCTCTTTTGACTTTTTTCTTTTTAACTGGTTTGAGCATTTTGACAACGCATTTCTTATGGTCGGTGACATTGATGGCTTCGAAAACTTCACTGTACTTGCCACGGCCGAGTTTCCTAACCAATTGATATGAGTCCTGGTTACCCCAGGCAATAACGTAATTTTCGTAATCCCAGTATTCTTTGGGTTTGTGCACGTTGACATCCGCATAAACCTGGGCTCGACTAGCTACAGCCATCATGTCTGCGTCTACTTGTTGGATTAGAGTATACTTAGATGATGTACAGTACAAGCTTTCTCTTCCTGCTACCTTGCAAAGATAACCATTTCCTAAAACCAACAACAAAAAACATAATTAAACTAATTAAACAAATTAACAAATAAAACATTTAAATATCAAATATTACAGCCCAGCCTTAATTAATGTATATTCTAGAGTGTCATGCATTTGAAAATACTAACATCTTGTTATTAGCTATAACAAACAGATATTAAATAATTTTTTTAAGAAATGGATATTTTTAACTAAATTAAATAAAATATTAACTTTGAAGACATTTCAACTTGTAGGTGATCCAAAGAAAATTTGAAACCATCTAAGTAAGAAAAACACAATATACGTTTTCAAATACAGTCCAACTCCAATTAACTGGACTGATTTTGGGATTATCTAAACTGACCTTAAAAGGTCAGTTTAGGTAATCAAATTTCCAATTAAAGTCAGATATGTTAAAGGAAATCATAAAGTAATTAATTTTGTTCAAACAACTTTTAAACAAACCATTAGAAATATTCAGTGTAAATACCAGACTGTTTAAAACAGTATAACTTCATTATAACGGACCATAATCATATGGAAGTCGCTTATAATGGACAGGTGGAAAAAAATAGAATTAACACAATAAAGGTATGGCACATCTGTCGGTCCTTAACTGAAGGAATAAGAAGCTAACAAATTCAACAGAGAATAAACATTTTTCCATAGGATTGAATGCAAGCTAGGGTTTGGACATCGATTCCGATATATTGCAAATATCGGACCCAAAGATATCAATATTTTATATCGTTATTGATCTTTCGATATTTCGGAAACATCGATATTTTTAGAAAATCGGAAGCCGGTGACCTTTTTTTATCTCTTTTCTGCTCAACAGAAGAGAAAACTTACCCTGACGATATATCGAGAATATCAATAATTTCTTTTGATGTTCATCCACTCGATGTCAATATATCGAAAATATCGATATCCCAACCCTAATGCAAGCAATTAATATAAACCAGGACCTTCTTGTTTGACAGATTAATGCAAGGCAAGTCCTTGATATTGACAAATCTTTTTACAATTTAGCCTAAAAACATTACTTTTTTAACTGGGTTGAGCCTGTTAAAAAACAGGCTTAAATTAGCCTGTTTTTTATTTTATGTACACTAAACACTTTTTACAGCTAACTGAATTATGTGAACTTACATTGATATATACACCCATTTGCATTATTATTTAAAATAATGATTTGTTATATATAAACACAGGACTTTTATTAAAACTAACTGCCATTAAAATATTTCGTATAACCGTGTCACAAAATTATTTATTACCAAGAAGTTTATGTATGTGGTTAAGAAATTTGTTTGTACACGATGTTCTAGTTCACATTACTCATATTATCACTGATTATTTTATTTAAACAGCATATGGTAATCGTGGATTAGTCAAATTAGACCTGTTAAATGGACACCACAATTTCCCAATCTAACGCCGTTAGATTTTTATTTAACAATAAAACAAACAAACAGAGAAACTGTTCAAAGTGGCCTGTGATTTGTTGTATGGATCATTCAGCATGACGAATACATGCTTCTTGAGACAGCCTTACAGCATCAGAACAACCTTTGATAGTTGCTACAGCTGCCAGAATTTAAATTCTTAGTTCCTCTTGCATTGCCAATAGACCACAGACTTTATTCTGCCTTACCCAAAATAATCTAACGGCATTAGATTATAAGTGAAAAATCTTGGGAATCATTTATCAGGCCCATTTTGACCAACCCATCTATTACCATGTGCTTAAATAAAGCTATCAGAGACAATATGAGTAGAGTAAGCAGGGGCACCATACATAAACCAATTCACCAGCCACACACACACATCTGCATCACATTAATAAATAAATTTGAGACAAACGCTTATTTGAACTTTTTTATAATTTTGTTCGTGAAACACTCTGAATGTTTTTATTAGATGGAGATTGTGGGTTGTTCTTTTGGCTTTAGGTGTGTGTACAATTAAAGTTTAAAAGCTCTAATGTGCTTTAAATATGTTAATTAATAATATTGATAATTTTAACGTCAACATAAGACGGAAGTTGAAAACGAAAAGTTAGTTTAATTCACATAAAAATAATTAAAAAAGGGTAACATTTCACACAACACATGAAACTTTTTAATAGAAATTTTAAAATCAAAGTAGGTGTGTGTCTTATTAAAAGAAGTTAATACTGTAATAAACATAAGAAAAAAATATTGGCCCCACAAATCATCAATTACGTAGATTGTACAAACATTAATTTGTAGGGCTGTAGGGATCTTACTAGTAGGGCCATAAGATAATTAGAAACATTTAAGTAACATACTTTAAACTGATTTTCAATAACAATTGAATGTTTTTGAAAATGTAAACCATTTTATAAGTATATTAAGGTGATCTTTAAAATATAAAATGATAGTTATAGAGAGCACAAAAAAAACCGCACTAGAAAGAACAGATGGTCCCGAAACAACATAAAAAACAACCATTAAATAAACAAACTCTACTGAATGATAAACATTAAAATATATCAACAAGTCTTATAAAAACTAAATTAACCAAATTAAAATTAAAATAATAAACTAAAATTGTCAAATAAATTTACCGAAAAGAATACGCCCGAGATATTTCCAATTTAGAAAGGTATTAGGTTTGCCACAAAAACTGAATAGAATTGCATTTGGCCACATTATGTAACTCCATTCATGATTGAATTGTTTAAAAAAAACATTAATTCACAAAAATGAATAAGAAATCATAGAAAAATTTTAAAATAAAGAGTAACAAATATGTAAAATAACCCGCCGCATTAGTACGGTAACCGGCAAAGAAGGTTACACATCGATTTTACCCATAATGCTAGTGAAGTTTTTTCAATTTTTTTTTTTTTTTTAAATTCAAATAATGAACATTATTTTTCAATAATTATTTAAACAAAAAAATAAATATATAATTATGTTTTAAAATTAAAGTCCATAAATATAATTAAATACTTAATATATTTATGTATTGAGAAGCTTCGATCCATTATCAAAAGGATAATAAATTTTCGTCAATTGTATTATTGATAAGTTTTATGTTTTGTTTTTTTTTTTTAATAATTAATAGGTATCATCATTTATATAATCGATAAGTGCCCCGACGACGCACCTCTAAATGATTCGTTATTGATAAGCTAGGCAACCGCATTAATTCCAATAAAAATAAATGTTTGTTTTGATTTGTTGGTCTTCAAATAGATATACTAACTTACCTATCTAAATTAATTTACATAATTCTAATTTTTTTAATTATAATATTAAGCCTGTTGCCACGGGCTTAACGGCTCGTTATAATATAAAATAATAGATGATTTGAAATAACTGTCTTAGCAGCTTGATGTATCAGTAATTCCCATAGCAACACTATCAAAACAAACATTTGAATGCATTATTGCATTTTGCATTCTCACATCCAGTATCAATGAATTAAGTAAACAGCTCACATTTAACAAAATAATAATTGTTATATTTAATAATAAGAGTTTATTGGTTAAGTTAATATTTTAGTTATTAATAAATAAATAAGGATGTCGACAGTACCTCTATATACAATTCAACTAAAGCAAAGAATATTAAAAGGTTTAGTGACTATAGGTAAATTTGATGGTTGTCATAGCTGTCTTACAGCAGCTACAACTGGAGACAAGGTAATAAAATTAATGTAGCCCCCATAATTTTTTTAACTAATACAGAATGTAAATAAAAGATTAATTTTGTTTTGTTGTAAAATAAATAATAAATCTTTGTTTAAAACTGTTCATAAAAATCTTAATGAAAAGGGTTCAATGTAATTACTTCAATATTTGCCTGAAAAAAAGTTGTAGGATGACAGTCCTAAATTTGAAGACAAAATTACCAGGGCTAACTTTTTAACGACTAGGTAAATTCGGATTGTACGTACTGTAGGAACGCCGAGAGAATGTGCGTGGAAAAATCGATCTTGGGTCGAACTTTTAAACTAACTATCGACTTCGCTTCTAGATATATCGATGTTCCTCTAGGCAGAGTCCCCTCTAGGTGTGTCGACCTTTTCTACCTTGTTTAAAAAGAGACATTTTTTCCGCACATTTTCACAATGCCCGACTTTAACATCTCACTGCTTTAAGAATTCTTACCCAAATCAAACCAAATTGACAGAGTTTTTAGAACTCATATAAATGTAGAAGCCTACGAAGTTTCAAGTCAAAAAGTTAATTAGTTTTATGTTAATTAACGAATTTAATGGGATCAGATATCCAAATGAACCCAATGAAAGTTATTATTAAACATTATTTTTAACATTTGTTGATACATTATAAGAAAATAATAAGTAATATTATTATGCTATCAAAGTAATAGTTTAAAACGCATGATATCTTACTAATTTTAAAAAAAATTACAAGGTTTAAGAAAAAATACTTCTAATTATTTACTTTGCCAGTCCTAAGCCTGGGTAAAGTGTGAAGGAAAATATGTTATTGTTTTTTATTTAAGTTGATTAAGTTTATAATCTATAATCAGATTAAGTTTTAAAATTAGTAAGATATATTACTTGATTGCATAATAATATTATTTATTATTTTCTAATAATGTATCAACAAATGTTAAAAATAATGCTCAATAATAATTTTCATTGGGTTCATTTGGATATCAGATCCCATTAAATTCGATAATTAATGTAAAACTAATTAACTTTTTGACTTGAAACTTCGTAGGCTTCTACATTTATATGAGTTCTAAAAACCCTGTGAATTTGGTTTGATTTGGGTAAGAATTCTTAAAGCAGTGAGATGTTAAAGTTGAGCATTGTGAAAATGTGCCGAAAAAATGTCACTTTTTAAAAAAGGTAGAAAAGTTCGAGTACCTAGAGGGGACTCAGCTTAGAGGAATAGCGATATATCTCGAAGTAAAGTCGATAGTAAGTTTGAAACTTCGACCCAAGATCCATTTTTCCACGCACATTCTCTCGGCGTTCCTACAGTACCACCACTTTGAGGTTAGGTGATAAAATCCCGCATATTAAATTAAAAACCTTAATTTTGTGTACACCCTTGAATTTTTAATAGCCGCAACGCACCGCTCGCGGTGCTCCGCTCATTTCCTGAAGAAAAACAACCCTCCTGTATATAAACCAGGTAGAGGTCCAACTCAAAGAAATTTCGATGGCACATACAATCCGAAATAGCCTAATGACTATTATTTGCCTTAATACCAATTCAGTTATTTCAGTAACAAACAATTTTTATATAATTATCATCTGTCCCACTACAGCCTGTGGACAGCTTGTGCCTGCCAAAAGGCTTATAATACAACTTAATACAGTGGAAGACAAGAAATTGCTTGTCCCTTCATCAGCTGTAAAATTGCATTCATATAAATGCCACGTCACTTGAGGAGCTACCTATTTATTACATCACAATGCTGGGTGAACACCAAGTGTTCCTTAGCTGGAATAGGGAACCGAACAATCTCCAATAAGCAATTTTCCCCAAGAATAAGCACTATTTTTAGATTTGATTTAATTTACCTTGTTTCCCATAAAATGTCATAAATCGACAAACTCTTACTTTTTTAATATTCTAAAGAGTGCCTAGTGTAAAATGCTTACTTAGCTAATGACCATGGTGGATATTGTAATAAATTTGGAAATTGTTCCTAATATCAATTGCCTTACTTAATTGAGGTCTTCAGAACCTCAGTGGGCCATCCCACAATTTTTCTTAAACCGGGTTAACTCATACAGGGAACAGTTACGAAACATTCAGAAAGAGCTGTAATGGGCTTAATGTGAATCATTGTAGCTTTTGATTGCAATAATCAATATTTGGAATTGAATCCCCCCCCCCCTCCTTCCTGGCTCTAAAATGCCATAATTGATAACGAAAAATGGCACTTTGGGAGCACTTTTTCTATTATCATAAAACACCTAAATGGATAAACAGGTCCATTAGGTTTTATATCCTTAAAAAGGACCACCCAGATCTTATCTTTGTTAGCATACATTTTAGTCACAAATACTGTATTTGTTTTTAATAATTTGTAAGCTTTCATAAATTATTTTTACATATTTATTTATCTGTATATTATATAAAATTCAACGTGTGTGTGTGTGTATGTTCTTTATACAAATCTACAGTTTTATTCCGATCTCCGAAAATTTGCATGCTTGACCTTCAAAGCAAGAGGAAAATCACTGTCTACATGAATTTCAAAATTTAAATTTTGGTACACAGGGGTACGGGGTTCAAGTAATGAATATATGGGGTCAAAGTAATGAATACCTACCCTTCATGATGCGTATAGTAGAAAAGCTCTTTAAGAGTACAGTAATTGTTGTAATGCACAGTTTTGTCATATTTTTATTTAGGAGGGGGGTAAATTTGGGGTATTTGCAAATTATCTTATCAAAGAGGAAGGGGTATAGATATGAGTGGGAGGGATACAATCTAGATATTCTCTCATAGTAAAATAATTTAAATGCTTCTTGGTGGTAGTTTATAAACTTATCAAAATAAAAAAACACTCTGTAGCAAAGCACGGGTATCCAGCTAGTTAAGTAATAATTTGATTTAAAGTAAATTTAAGTGAACACTGTTATAGGTAGGGGGCCTCGGTAGCTCTTATAGGAGACAGTCTTACAGTTTGTACAGCTGATGAAGCGACATACTAACCCCATGTCATTCATTCTATGAATTGCTGTATAAGGCTTTGGCCAAGCAAGGTCCTCCACAGACTGTTGTGCCACAGAGTTAGCGAATTATTTTTACAGTTATAGGTGAAATTATTGGTCTTTATATGACATAGGGATAAGCTATTTACCACATCTATTCAATGTAAACATTTCTCACTTCTCTGGGATTTGGAACCGCTGGTGGTGATACAGGTGAATGTGATACCACTAATATGATCCCCCGATGACTTGTTAATAACTCTAAATTTTTGTCACTAAACATCACATACTGAAACACTTATTTTATAAATATTTAGGTGTTGGTCCACAGCCCACATCTTAAAGAGAGAGCACTATCAGTATTGAATATGAACCAAGGTATAACATCTATATGTGCTGGTAAACTAATACCAAATGATGACAGGGACATACTTGTCGTTGGAACACGAACAACTGTACTAGCTTATCATGTGGAAAATAACACCGATTTATTCTACAAAGAGGTAAAACAAAATTTATTAATTTCCTACATTGAAATGCTTTAGTAATGATTGATGACTTTAGATTATAACTTACAATAAAAATAAAGTGATACCAAGAACTTTCACCAATTTGAATCTTCTTGTTTAGAGTCAAATCAAGACACTATAGACAAGTTGGCTTTTGAGAAACAATTTAATATCACACTTCTAGAAATTCTAAGACTAAAATATCTTAGTGCAAATAATCTTATTTACTTTTTTTAGCTCTTTAGGCTATCAGGTAATAAGAAAAAAAAAAAAAAAAAAAAAAAAAAAAAAAAAAAAAAAAATATATATATATATATATATATATATATATATATATATATATATATATATATATATATATATATATATATATATATATATAATATGTATACAATAATAATCATCATCATCATCAGTAGAAATGGTTTTATGTAACATAAATTTTTAATTTTAAGCACTCATCTAATTTTTCAATAGATAGCAGATGGAGCTAATGCCATGGTAATAGGTAAGTTAGGAAAAATGGAAAAGCCACTGGTATTTGTTGGAGGAAACTGCTCTATACAAGGCTTTGACTGGGAAGGAAATGAACCATACTGGACTGTCACTGGTGACAATGTTCGTTCCATTGCTTTACTTGACATCGATTCAGATGGAGAGAACGAGGCAAGAATTTTACTTATTGAAATATTATAAAACATTAGTATTAAAAATAAAGAGAAAGGTAGAAATACTTATTTCCCAAACCACTTATAATGTTTGTTAAAGTCCTGGCTTTTTCAAGTATACTGTTCTGAGAGATTAATAATGATTAATTCTTCCAAGCATTAGAAAAATCAAATTATACCAATACTAATACTAAAAATAGGATATTTTGTTAAAATATATTTTCTATTTCTAACACATAAGGTCAAAATCCTAATTTTAAGTTGTTTATTTTGAATTTGTGTAGAATAATTCTATATTTATGAGTAAAACTGTGAGTGGTTATTCTAAAAAGATTAAATTTCGCTTTTGAAATGACCGGAGTTCCTCTAGATAGCTTAATGTCGCAGTAGACTGCCGCCACATCATGTGCTCACAAGGGACCTCATATCAATGTGTGTTAATGGTATTTCAATAAATACAACCACACTAAAGTCACCTCACAACATATAAACTTACATGACGGGACGGTAGAGTGTTTATCCCTTATAGCTTAAAAGTCAGACCAATAAACATATTACCTAAAAATAAATAAATAAATAAATAACCTTTTAATTTTACATTTCAGCTTGTAGTTGGCTCTGATGATTTTGAAATTCGAGTGTTCAAAGGAGACTCACTCATAACAGAAATTACAGAAACTGAAAGTATAACATCTCTGTTGCCTCTACAAGATAATAAATTTGCATACTCCTTAGCTAACGGAACTATTGGCATATATGAACGATATAACAGGTTATGGAGGGTTAAGGTAATGAAACTAACCTTTCATTTAATACAAAATTCTGCACCTAGGAGGTGAATTATTATGTCACTTTTAGGAATCTTAGAGGAGACCTATGTTATTATCTTATTGCGAAGACTTCCGCGGTCGATGTCATCATTAAGTTCTAGGTCTTCTGATGTTTCACCTCCTATGCTGGAGGCATCTTCAGGCTTGTATATGTTGTCCCTTGCTCAGAACAACAAGTACAACCCTGAAGATGCCTTCATCATAGAAGGCGAAAAGTCAGAATACACATGGAACATGACCTGTTCACCAGCGGAAGACCTAGAACTCTATGCTATTCTTATTAAAATTGGAATTTCTTCATAAATTAACATTTAATTAAGTGCCCTTACCTAAAAAACTTGCCCCTAGCACAATTCCAGGGGGAGGAATACTTGTCAGAGCAGAGTCTGGCAAAACCATTTTAGCAACCTTTCTGCCATCATATCAGTGTTTGAGCAATATTTGATTTTTGTTAAGTGTCCAAGGTGAAGGAACTTCCCCTAATAAAAATAACAACTAATGTTATTTTTCTTAAAGATTAGAGTAGTTGAGTTAGTTACTTGAATTTATCTTTCTGCAACACTAAATCAGAATGAGCAAATTTTATCACAACTTCCCTTATCCAAAAAAAGAAACCTATTATTTAAGAGAGTGGAATCTGGCTACTTTCCCTTTTCGTCAAAATTCAGAGCTAATTAAACCAGACGCACATTGCAGAGTGGAACCGGATTTTTCAACCACAGAGATACATTAAAATTCACGAATAGAGATGCAGAGCAAGGCAGAGCAGTACTATGCAACACGTACTAGGAGAGTGTACATTTTAGAACAAAATCAAAATCTTAACTTAAAACAACATTTTAAGGACACCAAATTAAATAATATTGTAAAAGTACCAACTTTAAAAAAAAAAAAAAAAAATACATATTTATAATAATGTTTTGTTTATTTTAGTCTAAGAACAGTGCAGAGTGTGTATGTAGTTTTGATATGACTGGAGATGGAACATATGAAGTATTGACAGGATGGTCTAATGGCAAAGTG
Source organism: Gerris lacustris (assembly GCA_951217055.1). Lineage (NCBI taxonomy): Eukaryota > Metazoa > Arthropoda > Insecta > Hemiptera > Gerridae > Gerris > Gerris lacustris. The sequence continues at coordinate 54,758,235 of OX578276.1, forward strand.
GATGGCAGACATGGCAAGAGTGGAGATGTCGTGTTTAGAGATTCTCTACCTCATACTATAGCTGGCCTTGTAGTTGGAGACTATACTATGACAGGCAAAACTCAGCTAATAGCTATCACTACCATGGGTGAAGGTATGTTTAGACATTTTGATTCGTTAGAGAGAGATATGTAGTTAAATTAGATGCTTGAAACTAACTGTTCAACCGTTTAAAATAATAAGCTTTATTAAATTGGTTAAACAAAAATATAAAAAAAGAGCAGTTAAAGCGGTATAATTAAAAAATGTATGTTTTCCGAGGAAAACTAAAGCTAACTAAACCAAATAATACACTGCAAATTCAATCAAATATTACAATGGGCTATTGGTTCAAGTGTTGGCATGGAAACAAGAGCTTTAAATTTAAAATTGGAATATTAGGACAGAAAAAGATTATATCACAACCCAACATTGACACCACTATGAAATGATGAAAAAGAGAAAACCATATATATATTTAAAAATATCTTATGTATGGATTTAAATTAAATAACACATAAAGTATGAAACAGCCATGTGAAATCTGAATTTGATACAAGCACAAATTTTTATGTAATGTAGTGGTACATTCATAATAATAGGAAAAAATCCAGTCAAGTATTTGCCAGCAAGTTACTATAAGGGTTTATTCGATCATAAAAATGCATATATTATACATTATTTTTTATATATTTTTTTTTAACTAACATACGCATTTTTACTAAAAGTTGCATTTTAAAGAAGCAAGGTGTGCATACATTATTATCCTATAGCATCTTAGGTATGCACTTATTTGGTTCTTTTAGGGGTAATGGCCGCCATTTTGGAAACATGATATATAATTGTGATCTACATTTGAATACCTTTGAAATAATACCCCACTCAGAAATGACAAAATATTGTTTGCTGATCGAAGAAATGTTGAGTCTTTAAGTTCGCAATATTTTTCCTGTTTAAAAAAAAGTTTAACTTGTATACCAAAATTCAAGATGCGACAGACGGATGGACAGGGTTTCTAGGATGACCTCGAAACCCTAAAAAGTAGCTGCAAGACGGTTGAGAAAGTTATAGGGTAATTAGCTAGACAACTCACAACCACCTTACTCTGCCTCGTCTACCCTCCTCTTACATCCCCCCTCCCCCCCCCCCCCCATCCCTTCTCTTATATTTGACACTTATCTTCATCTTTGACTAATGATCATGAACTATTGTCTAAATATTTATGGCATTAAGCTCTCTTCTTCTCTACTTGAATAAAATGTCACCTGGGACATACTACAATGCCAACATCGTATGCTCCCTTGGTCTCCAGGCCATAGGAACTCAGACATGGGGGTGGGGGTGCCCCCACCCCCTCTCCTTTCCGCCATTTTGGAAACATGATATATAATTGTGATCTACATTTGAATACCTTTGAAATAATACCCCACTCAGAAATGACAAAATATTGTTTGCTGATCGAAGAAATGTTGAGTCTTTAAGTTCGCAATATTTTTCCTGTTTAAAAAAAAGTTTAACTTGTATACCAAAATTCAAGATGCGACAGACGGATGGACAGGGTTTCTAGGATGACCTCGAAACCCTAAAAAGTAGCTGCAAGACGGTTGAGAAAGTTATAGGGTAATTAGCTAGACAACTCACAACCACCTTACTCTGCCTCGTCTACCCTCCTCTTACATCCCCCCTCCCCCCCCCCCCCCATCCCTTCTCTTATATTTGACACTTATCTTCATCTTTGACTAATGATCATGAACTATTGTCTAAATATTTATGGCATTAAGCTCTCTTCTTCTCTACTTGAATAAAATGTCACCTGGGACATACTACAATGCCAACATCGTATGCTCCCTTGGTCTCCAGGCCATAGGAACTCAGACATGGGGGTGGGGGTGCCCCCACCCCCTCTCCTTTACCCTCAAAGGAAGGGAGGGGGAGACCAGAGTGACAACTTGCCTACTATTACAAAAATAACAATAACACTATGTTTATTCTTAATACACATTACATTGATTTACAATATTTAAAAGGTTTCATGTATTTGTTAATGCTTAGTAAGGGGTTATGATTCGACAAGCATTGTCAAAACTAACTTACAACAAGGAGATTTGATAAGAGATTTAATGACAAAGAAACAAGCTCTGCAAGCTGAGTTAAGAAACTATACAGCTGAATCAATAGCAACCGGAATACCAGTAAGTTTTTATCAGAAATTATATTTTTTTAAAATGCTGATACCAAGCATTACTTCATGAATAATGCTTGTATTCTAAAGCTATGTGGAAAACTAGAGGACCAGTGTTCTGCAAAGAATACATTTTTATTTTTATTTTTTTTATTTTAGTCTAATACCAGATTACTTACTGAAATCCACGTAACCAAAGGAAATGGAGCAGGAGGATTCCAAAGAGTAAGAAATATTATTTTATTAAATATTTTTAATTACCTATAGGAATAAACGGTAGTGCATTTAATTAATAATAACTGTGGATTATTTGTGGTTTATTAGAACAAAGAAAATAAATATACTAGTTCAATTTACTATCTATAAATGATACAATAGACTTGTCAAAGCCTTTACATATTAACTAATCACACAATTTTTGAAACTCGAACATATGATTTAAACTCAAACTTACAATTTAAAAGCTTGAAGAAATCGCTTAGAGGATATTTGGACAGGGAGATTTTCTTGAGGAAGAAACTGTGTCTGTCGAGAAAATCGAACTGTCAAGAAAATATTTATTTTATTCGAGATTTTGGATATCAGTGCTAATAAAATCAACTTCATAAGGGAAGGTAAGCTCGTTGATGCTGATATTTTGGGTCAAGAATTGAGAAGACAAGGAAGCAATAGAAGAGTTTGAGTCAAAGAATGGGTACAAAAACGCGGTTGGTTTTACTAAAAAAAAAAAATATTTGTAACAAATGTTTGTCTCAAAGAATAGACAAATTTAGATTCATCTACCATCCTAAAATTTCAATATTAAATTTTTAAGCTCACATTTGCACAAGTGTTGGACGTGAATGCGTTGATAAATAACCCACATTTGTTTTTTACATTTGCATTTATGATTTGTTTTATAGGGGCTACAATTATTTAACTACAAAGCAGTATGAATGTATAGTATACAATTTATTTAAGCATAACAATGACGAGTAAAAGTTGACTGATTCAGTTGGAATTTGGCATAAGTGTTCCATTTATCAATATGCAGGCAAAGTTTGTTGTTATAAGTAAAAAAGTTGTAGCAATTTTTAACCTCTACAATATTGATAATAACTGATGCATAAAAACAGTGATATTAGGTGATAAAATAAGGCGATTCTTGAACAGGAAATCTCGATTTGATAATCAAAGGTGAGTTTATCGAAAGTGGAGGGTGAGGAACTTTTCCCCTCTAACAAAGATATGTTAAAAGAGAAAAAAAAATAAAGCTCTGGTGCCTGGGATTAAGTTCGATTGAAAACTTTTTCACTGAAAATATTGAATTTTACGCTCTTTGCACAGTAACTTAAGAATTACTTATTGATATGGTAAGAATAAGGTGCTAACTTTATAAAATATTTATGTGCAGGGTTATGTTGAGGTGAGCCTTAGTGTTTCGAACATGTCTATTATAAGAGGAGCTACTATATTCGCTGAAGGTATTTTCGATGGTGAAGCTTTAGTCATATTACCACCATTGGATGAAGTCTCTACTTCTCTAACCATACCATTGAACCCGCCCAAAGATACGCCACTTGATATTCACATAAGGGTAATCAAAATTTAATATTATAAGTAATCTATAATATAATATAATAATGATAGGGGAGGTAAGCATGTCACTGTATAAGCAGTATAAAAAATGGAATTAGCATTCAGCAACTGGAAAGAAGTCACTTAAGTGCCAATTTATATCACGATATTGTGTGACCCCCTGGACTTGGGTCCCCTTGCCGGAATTGGGAATCATCAAACCTTGAACCTCTTACCTGAACATGTGCCTATGGTAGCAATGATCTACCAAAGTGTTTAAAAACATTATTTCTAGGACAGACATCTGTTATGTACGATACAATAGATCTCAAACAAAAAGGCTTTAAGTTAAGGGCTTTCTGGTGTAGAAGAAACAAAGCAACAAGTAAATCCTTTAAAACTAAAACAACCAAAATCAAAAATAAACTTAATCGCATTAGCTTGTGAGCTTTAATATGTGAGGATAATAATAAAAATAGTTTTAGGATTCAAAATTAAATCTACTCAGACATTTTTTAATTAAAACACAGTTTTGTTAAAAGTAGATGCCTTTAAATTTAAACTTCAATCGACAAAAGTTGGAAGTGGTTGGAGAAAAAAAATTACTTAACATGATATTGGTAATTTATCCATGAACATGAAACTATTAGGTTTTCTTATGCACCTTTTACATCAACATAACCAATGTCTTTATTTTTAGGCTTTTGTTGGAAACAGGACATCTAAATATCAATTTCATGTTTTTGAAGTGACTAGACAGTTGCCAAGATTCTCAATGTACCTCGTAGCCCAGGCGGCCAACAAATCAATACCTGATAGTTGTGTAAAATTTAAATTCACTGAGTCTCCTCAAAGGGTAAGATATTTACGAGGTGCAACAATTAAATAACCTGACTGTGCAGGCCTTAGCTGTTAAGCTTGGTGTGGGGAAGCAGGAATACAATTTAGTTGACTTTGATGCTTCCAGTGCCGGTGATACGTTATTCCGTCCCTCTCTCTAGTTTAGTATGTTTTTAATCTTAGTTGGAGTAAGACGTTGTTGCGTCGGAGTGCCGTGATCACAATAAGCCTAAAAATCAAGCAGCACATTCAAGGAGTTCATTCAAGAGCACACATTCAAGCAGTTCATTCAAGGAGCTCATTTAAAGCAGCACATTTCTTTTTCACTTGATAAAGGAGATGTTTAAAGATAATTGCATGTCACGTAGCCAAATTTTTGAATGACCCAAATGATTTTCGAAAGGTCGGGTGGTTGTTGAAGATGATGAACGTTCTCAGATCAAGAATTGATGAAAATATTAAATAAATTAACAAATTAAAATTATGAGAACTTAAAAGTTTTTATTTTTTATTTGTACTACTCTTTAGACCAAGGGTTCTTACTAAGATTAGATGAAGAGCCAAATTCCAGAATCAGAAAATTTCTAAGGGAACTGTATCTTGTACATGCTTTTAACATTAAAAATATGTACTAACAAAATGATTAATCAAGCTTCAATACTATTTAAGCAAATATGCTTAGGATTTGTAGGAATATTTAATTAATTTAGAAATTTATTTTCTTCAATTAAAATCTAAAACGTGTAATGCTTGTTTGCTAATGGCTTTACTTCAAACTAAGTTTTAAGCTCTGTGCCTTGTTGTAAGTTGTAAGGCAATAAATTCCTATTTTAAATCCAAAAACACTCAGCTCTGCTACGTTCGCAGTTAATATTGACCAATTGGATTTTCAATAAGACGGAATTTATCCTTATATTTTTAACTCACAACGGAGCAAAACACCTGCGATTAAAGGGAATCTATCTAAAGTAGCAGTTGTGCTGTTGGAATTGCCGATCAAATATGGCAGGCTTTCAACCATCGGTCATAGGTTTTTAATTTCGTAAACATTTAATTTCTTCTAGCAACGTGAGATACCGAGCCGAAATATCGCGAGTCTTATGTACTGTCGGGGGCCGCACAACATTGTTCTAAGAGCCGCAAGAGGCCTGCGGGCCGTGTAGTGAGGATCGCCGCTAGACCTTTGAAGGAATTTCTTTTTTTAAGAAAAAAAAAATGAAATCGTGCATAAAGACCGATGTTTAAGTGTTTGGATAATGTCAGATATTACGAACATTGACAGAGAGAAAATAAGAAACATTTTTAACAAGGACTTGCAAATGACAAAAGTTTGCGCAAAAATTATACCAAAAAACCTGGCACGCGAGCAAAAAATGGACAGGAAACGTTCATCATCTTTTGTCATTGCCATGACATGCAATTACCTCTAAACACCTCCTTTAACAATTGAAAACCTTCAGTTGGAGATTTTTTAAATTTAACGTGGAATTTGAAATTAATGCACTGCTTGATTTTTAGGCTTATCATGATCACGGCCCTCTGACACGACAACATCTTACTGAAACAAAGATTAAAAACTTACTAAACTAGAGAGCGGGACGGAATAACGTGTCACCAGCACTGGAAGCATCAAGGTCAACTATATTGTATTCCCGCTTCCCCACACCAAGCCTAACGGCTAAGGCATGATCAGTCAGGCTATTTAATTGTAGCGCCTCGTAATTAATAAATTTTAAAAAAATTTAAGATGGATTAATAAATAAGAAATGGTAAGAAATATATAATAGAGACCACATACAACACATTTAATTATCATACAAATTCATTATTTTTAGTAGAAAAAAAAAAGAATGAATATTGAGATACAATTTTATAAATATAAGCAGTAGATATTTCTTTCATAAGCACAATATTCTTTTTAAGGTACATTATTTTCTTATACTTAAACTATTAGTTTTAACATTTAACCTTTTTAGGTACTTTCATAATATAAAATAAGGGTGTCAAACTGGCAGTCCAGGACTTTTTTTTCAACAAATACCAGTGCAGAAGCATATTTGGAGACTTTTATAGAAAAATATATAATAATAATCTCAGATATTATTACATGTATAAAGAATACACAAGATCTGGTATCTTCCTTGTTGATATTGTAGGGGAGATAAGAATAAATAAACTTAACGAACATTAAATACATAACGTTCAATACATTCACCAAAGAAGTGGTAAAATGTAAGAAAAAAAGCTGGGTTGGGATATAATGCATGTCCAAAAAAATGATCATAGGTATAAATCTGTGATGAATTAATAAATATATTTCTGAAAACCAGTTAGATACTTGGCAGAACATGAACTTCTTAGTCAGTTCAAATATGGAGGAGAGAGGTGGAGAAGGACCAAGTGATGCTGTTTGGAGCCTAAGCTTTACTTCTCTTAGAGATGGTACAGGAGCAACACTGACTGCCTCTGCTAGCAATATGACTATTGCTACCAAAAGCATTTCTCTAGCTGCTGATTTAGTGCAATCACTAGCAAGTTACTTCAACATAGATCATTTACAGGTTAGTCAGTTAAAATAAAAATATAACTAGGCAGTGAAGTGACCGAACTATTTTAAATAGTAAATATATTTAGTAGATCATGATACATTTTTATATTAGATAAAAGCGAAATATCGAGAGAATTCCACTAATAGCAGCAGAAAAATGAAAAGAAATAATCAACTTTTAAAATGACAGGACCTTTTTAGTCTTTAGCTCCTCAACAATAGAGTGCAATCTAGTACTACTATACAATGAAGGATCCAACTCATATTTAAGGATTGACTAACACCAATATGGTTTTCAGTCGTTTGCAGAATTCCCAGGAGTATATGCAGAGATTCGAGAAAGCCTAGGTAAAATAGACGAACTAAGACAGAATTCTACAAGAATGACAGCATCAATGGCAGATACAGCAAACTTAGCACGAAGTCTTATAGTGCAGGCAGAAGATTCCAGGCTTCTTATGCACATGTAAGTAAGCTTTAAACAATACTTCAATTAAAGTAAACTTGTAAGTTGTTAATCTTTGATATCATTTTATTTAAACGATTAAAAAATGTAGTAGGAATGCCCATATATGGAAAAAAATTGAAAGCAAAAAATATATATATAATGTGAATATGTATATGTAGTTTTTCAATAAATATAGAAATGGTGGCCATATATTGATATTGCACACTTAAGTTCCTCAAAAAAGTTTTGTTTTTCCATAAATTGTAAATTAAAGGTGCATTTGGATCACTAGTCAGGTTGACCGAGAAGTAACCAGAGTGTTTGGAAAGACAAACAAACAGCTGACAGCGTTCATAAACCTTTTGGATGTTTCAGTAGTCGACCAAACCATTTGTGACTTCTATAGTTAGTAACAATAATATTCCCTTCTGTGGCCCTTAATTTAAAAGTTTAAAACATTGTTTACTTCATGGTGCTTTGAAATTGGTATCATTACAGTTCTCTTTCATCTTGCATCTGTAAATATTTATTTGATACTACTCAGAAACTTAAAACGATAAAAATAATAGTTTGTAAATGTGAGTACTCACAACTGCTTTATTCTCAAACCAAACTAGTTTAAGTTTATAACCTGGTCAACAGCATTCTTTAACCAGATTCATTTGGCAATAAGAATAATTAAAGCTGCCATAACAATAACAACAAGTCAATCAACCTAGTAAGTCTTTCCGTATGGTCCCGCAGAATATAATAATTTAAAAAATCTCTATTTTCGAACATTCAGCAATATAATATATTTAGTCCAGGAGGTAGCGTGCAAAAAAGTGTCTGACTAACATCAAGCTAGAGTTTTGTGAGTAATTAATCTTTTGGTGCCTTTTAAAGTTTTAAGAATATATGGTCGGCTAAATTCGTCTGTGGGACATAGCTTGGCAATGGGCATTTGAAAAAAAAACAAACCTGTGGAGAACAGCCATGTCCTGCCCATTTTAATGGACAATGAGATTTTCATGATACTAGAAAAAAATGAGTTAGTAAACAAATCAACTTGATGTTAATTTGTCACTTCATAGGCTAGTAATTCAAATATTAAAGTAGTCACCTATCAAGTGACAAACTAACATCAACTTGAATTTTTGTCTAGTAACTAATTTTTTCCTAGGATCATGAAAATCACATTGTCCCCCAAAATGGGCGGGACATGGCCGCTATCTTTGTCTTTTCAAAGCCTGTTATGGTTTGTCTTTTTCAAATGCCTATCGCCAAGCTATGTCCTGTAGACGAACTTAACCAACCACATATTCTTAAAAGGCACCAAAGAAAAACTTATACACAAAATTCTAGCTTGATGTTAGTCAGACACTTTTTTGTACGGTATTTCCTAGACTAATTGCATTTTAAATTTATCAATATTTTATAAATAGTACCAAATTAAAATCATAATTGTCAGGTTTGAAACATTAAATTCAACTATAAATTTAACATCCACACTGAATAAAGGAACAAGAAAGTTTGAACAACAAAAACTGGTCAGCTTAAGGCTAGGTAGGTCTAGTATGTTAAAAATTTATAATTTATATTTAATGGAACCTCTCTTATTATTGGTACTTTTTATTTATTTATTTTTTTGTGATTAATGGTCCCAATAAGTTTACTTTCTTGCTAGTAAACCTTCTACTGTACAGTGGAACCGAAAAGCATACATTTCATTCACCAAATGAAAATGCCAACCCTGCTACTTTAGTTTCATCAAAACATTATTGTGAGAACTTTATATTCAAAAAGAAACCCAGCACTTTTTACTACCATGCTATAGTATGGTAGGACTAAAGTGAATTGTACGGTGCCATTCATTTTTACCCATGGTAGTATTCCTATAGGAGAGAAATGTGCATCTGCAAATTGAGATTAACTAACTGAACATGTAGGAAAAATAAGTTATTAACAAAGTTAACAGAAGAATTTTTAAAAAATGGATAGGATTACATACCATATACAGCTGGTATGATTCATAGCCTTAATTAACTTGGATCTACTCGAATAATACGCTACATGTAAACAAGCTCGTAAACCATGATACTTATGGTTCAAAATTAAAAGAAAAAACTAAGATATGTAGTAAATATAATCGCTTAACATACAGACTAAATAATAAAACGAATAAAGATATTTTTAAAGAGTTTAGCTGCTATAATAAAACGTGGACAAAACGAAGAAAACTTACATTAGAGTTGGATTAATAATGATAATTTAATTAGTTACCTTGGTAAGAATCATTGCGAGCTCCAACACTTGTTCATTTATTGCCTTTAATTGAATTAATATCACAGTTAACAAGCAATTTAATCACAGTTAAAACGCCCAAAAAACAGATAAAAAAAAGGAAATGAATTGAAACAGAATAAGACTCGGCTGGGCGGGCGATGACAGTTTGGGAGTCGGCAACAAAAAAGAAGGTTTCCAACGCCTGCGGTTATAAACAATCGTTTGGTACGGGGAAAAGTATAAAAGATAATTAATTATTATTTTTAATTTAAATTAATTAATTTAAAGATTTAATAAAATAAATAATTATCTAAATAAAAGAATAACATCGAACATTTTATTTTTTAACCTAATCTGTAGTTGTATTTTTTTTTTTTTTGTTCATTTGTAAAACCTACCCCTTGCCAGGTTATAAATGTAGACGTTTATTTTTTATCATTCGTTTGATTGTAGCATTGATAAATATTATTATTACATTTTCTCGTAATCTTAATGTAAATTAATGTATTTAATTTATAAATGCTCCGGAGTCATGTTTTCTAGAGAAATAGGACGTCAAATTTTGGGTAAAAATCACCGATATTTATTGGTTCAAAAATTAGTGAGAAACCAGTCAGTTTGTGTACCGCTTGTTTCAAATCAAAATCTCACATTTAATTTTTTGGTGGATAGATATGTTTGTAAAGACTTTCCTAAATTAACAATAATTAGTAGTCGAAATTATTCTGAGGTTTCTGAACCAGAAATCGATAGCATTGCCTTCGAAAAGGCGTGTAGTGAAACTTTAGACTTACTTAGTGATTTCTTTGAATCTCTCGTAGAAGATAATAACGATACTTTTAAAGGAAGTGATGTCGTTTACTCGGATGGAGTTCTAACTGTAAATTTAGGGCCGCAGAACGGTACTTATGTTATAAACAGACAATCTCCTAATAAACAGATATGGTTAAGCTCTCCTAAAAGTGGTCCAAAACGTTACGATTACTCTCCTAATACTGGCCAGTGGACTTACAAACATGATAACCTTTCACTTCATGGTTTGCTTGAGAGTGAAATCTCTAGTATTTTAGGTAAAATAGTTAAGATTCCAGCTCACTGATAAAGAGGCAGTTATTTCAAAATGACAAGAATAAGGTGTGTAATGTAATGTATAATAATAATGCAATCTTATGTATTATTGATTTTTTTTTTTTTTTTTTTTCATTTTAATTTTGCTCTTGAAAAACGTTTGTCTAGCTTTAGAAAAGCATTTATATATGTTAAACCGACCATACACGTTGCGGTATATCTGACAGGTAATCTGGACAGGTAAACCTGTACAAGTAACCTGTTCAGATAAACAGGAGCATGTGTACTATCAAATTATGACATAACTGCACAGTTATGATTGCACACTCACTCCGGTGCACAGGTTACTTGTAGGGTTGGGACATCGATGTCGATGTATCGAAAAGATCGATGTATCGGACAACATCGATGATTTCCTGAAACATCGAAAAAAATCGATGTATTGGACCCCAGTTGATAATGAATATCAGGAACAAGTACGAGGGATTTTTTTGAAACCGGCGATCTTTTTTTTTCTCGTTGGGTTGGAAGATCGATGTCGATGTATTGAGGCTATCGATGTTTAGCTATCGATGTCCCAACCCTAGTTACTTGTACACATTTACCTGTCAGGTATACCGTAACATGTTTGTCCGACTTGAGACTTATTTCTTGCACAGGTCTGATGACATTTGCTTATTTTATAACATTTTTCTACCTTTATTTAAGGTGCGTTTAAAATATTCCGGTGGAAGTAATGTTTACCTATCATGTACAATTATCAATACTGGAAATTACATCTAGAAAGAAAATTTTTAAATACAGCCATTATAAAATGAGTTACAAATAATATAATTTCGATAATTAATCTTAACAGTTTTTCTTGATGTAACCCATTTAACTGAAGAAAGGGATATGACAAAAATGTGACACATGAAAAGGTTGCGGTGAAAAAAATGATCATTAAGTGTCATGATTTGTGTCAAATAATAATTGCTTGACAGATGTGGAAGAAAATCACTGAATTTTCAAACACTGATGAACTCTAAGGCTGCGGCCACACCGAAGCTACCTCGTTTGGAGCCTAGTGGCTTGGTGAGTCGCCAAGCGTGTAATCCATGTGAACCAACCTTCTAGAACATATGAGACCGGCCACACTGCGTGCTTGGTTACTAGGCGAGTCACGTAGCGTGAGTCGCTAGACGAACAGTCCATTCTGTTCTACATGGCGACTCACCAAGCCACTAGGCTCCAAGCGAGGTAGCTCCGGTGTGGCCGTAGCCTTAGAGGTCTCTGGAAGCCCATGGTGGATTCTTCATAGTCCCTTTGTAGTCATGGCAGACTATTGTTCATTTTTGTGTGCTTTTAGACCTTTCACCACTCAGTTTAGAAAAATGTTTGATACCACTATTAATTAGCATTTTTCTTCATACTTTTAGGTAGTTTTTATGTGGATAATTTCCAATATTTTAAAGTGATTCTACCTGCACCATGATTTTGTGTTTAAAATGTAAAAAGTAAGATAAATTCGTATCAGATGCTTTAAACATCTAATCAATGTATCTGAACACCATATTCAGTTTTGTCAATATTTTAATAAGTAGTGCTAAAAACGTTTGGTAGGCTTAGGTATCTTCCTATCATCTTTGGTTTTGTTAATAAAATTAATTGTTCCTGGAATAGTAAAGAAGAAAGTTTTATCGATTATTTTGTTATGATTTCAGGAAAGATATGAAAGAGTATTACAATCAGTTGCAGCAAGTAAATAATGAATTAGTCAGGAATTATTCTCTAAGATGTTCTAACCATGAAGAACTCCTTAAAACTTTAAGAAACATTAATAACTACATTCAGCATGCAGCTAGGCTTAGGGGTAACTATACATTACATTTATTTATTTTTAAAATTTTAGGATGTTGCTTCATTTAGTCTGGTTGGTGTCGGTGAAACAACATGCAATGGCTGAAAAATAGAGTTGATAAAAAGTTACTTATATTACTCTCACCTCATCTATCATCCTGATAAACAAAGTAGAAAGAAATATTGTCAACTTCATCAACTTGGTTGTCAACCAAGTTTACATTCAAGTTGACAACATTTACATTACTTTTTACAAAGTTATCTTCACAATGAATGAATTATATTAAAGAGAGGCTCACCCCACATGATTTTTTTTTTTTTTTTTTACTCCAACCTGTGGACCAACATCAAATTTCAACCTCCAACCTATTCACAGACGATAAACATTGTCTTCAACATGGCATATTGACAACAAGGTTGACAACCAAGTTGATCGTCTAAGCGCCGCTTTAAAAACACATAATGTCAACACGAAATAAAAAATTCACTTGTTTCATTCTTATTTTTTATTAAGAAGAGGAATTTCAGAAAATATAATATAAGTATAAAAGTAAAATTAATTTAATTACACTACTACCTATATACTGTAATATTTTTTGATTATACCCTACTTTATGTGTCCATCACCAATCAATTAATAATTAATTAATGATTAAATGATAAAACAACCTTTGTATCTAATCACTTTTTTAAAATCTTTTAATGTTGTACTTTATTTTAGTGTTGTATTTATATCCTTTTTAATTTGTTTATCACCAATTGATTATTATATAATGTCACAATTACATTAAAAAACACAGATTTTTCTTTAAGATAAATTGATTCACAATTAATCAAATTAGATTAAGATTCCAATTGACTTTGATAATCGATTGATTAGATTTTATTAGGATAATTTTATTAGGAATAATCGATTGATTAGATTGCAATTTTATTAGGAATAATTGATTGATTAGACTATAATTTTATTAGGAATAATTGATTGATTAGATTATAATTTTATTAGGAATAATTGATTGATTAGATTATAATTTTATTAGGAATAATTGATTGATTAGATTATAATTTTATTAGGAATAATCGATTTATTAGATTATAATTTTATTAGGAATAATCGATTGATTAGATTATAATTTTATTAGGAATAATCGATAACAAAAATAATTTACCCATCCCTACTTCTAACTTCTAGAGAAGCATTCCATGATATTCTTATCAAAGAAACTCCTTATTCACAAGTCATCCTCAAATTTGATAATATTATTTTAAACTTTAGTTAAGATGTTTTACCTCTAGGTTGCTTCGTAAACTTACATAAATCAATATTACAATTATAAATGGCATGCAATAGCATATTTTCAATAATCGGTTACACTTATGTTTTGCTTGTAAAAATTATATCCAGGCGTTAGGCAAAAATGTATTTGAAAAAATACCAGAAAACAGTTTCCTCAGCTGTAGAATTTCATTAGATCTATTATTTTATTTATTTTGTTTATAAGACATGTCCTAGCTTTTATAATTAAAACCAGGTTACTGTTAGTGTTGTCCATTTATAGGCCTGTCAGCCTTTCGGACAAACTACTATTTTCTATTATTTTTATTTTATTAATTTGTAATTTATTTTGTTTGATTTCAGTTGGTAAATATAAAAATGAGATCCCGGGTCTCTGCAGAACTGCGTTGTCAAACAACAATGTTAACTCATTTGTTAAAATTATTAAAACAGGTGAATCATAATTGTAAATTTTGTTAAATTAATATTAATGAAGAACTTCTAAGACTTTAAAAATTGTTACCATAGGAACTGTAGAAATTATATTTTATTCTGCACATTCTTTTATTTACCTCTTTATCTTTCCTTCTTTCTCTATATACTTTACAAATTGTAATTATTGAAAGAGTACACATATATTTCATGTTATTTGTTAATTTCTAAAAAAAAAAAAAAAAATATTTAATTAGAAGTCAATTATATGTGATTTTTATTTTTTATTTAATTGTTCAATTTTGATAAATTATTAAATAATATATTAATGATTACGTTATTCTTTAATCAAATAATAATTTGATTTAATCTATTATCAGTGCCTTAATATGTATATTTATTTATTGGTTAAGGCATTAATATATTATTTTCATTGTATTATCGTTACTAGATCAAGTAATGATTAATTTTATTTAATCTAGATTTTTCTTTAGTGAGATTAGATTGATGGAATCTTTTGGATTTGTTTTATCATTTTCATTCACGTTAAATGTAAGTGGCAGTGTAAAATCTTAAATTTAGTAGTAAATAATAAACAATGAAAACCTTGTGCTTCAAATCTTTGTCTCTCAGCTATTTCATTTCATAGTTTGATCGAAGACTGTTTTTCAGACCTACAAGATGTATTTATTGTTTATGCACTGTTTATTTTTTCAAGTTTGAGGTGATTTTTTACTTTTAAACTTAAGAAGAAAATAACATTGTTTTAGACTTTATTTTTATTACAAATAACTGATTGTAACATATAGCTTGTATATTTATAAATATAATTATTTTAAAGTGTAAAATTCATGTTCCTTTAATAAAATAAAAGTATGGACTTAAACGCTAATGAAGAAAATTCTTGTTTTTGAAATAACTTGATTAAAATTCCAATATCTAATAAATCTAGATCTTCTTTCTCACCTGAGTTCACTTGCTAAAGACCCATCATGAACAACTCCTTTGAGATTGATCACAGTAAAGAGTTCAAAATCTCTGTCGCAGTCTTCTCTGGAAGATCTAGACTTATTAAACTCTGGCCGCAGAAAACTATGCTGTACAATTATCAAGATCTACTTCATAAATAAATTATAATATTTTGAACCCTTTTAAAAAAGTCAACCCTTAGACTATACGTTCATTAGCAGCAGAAATCCCATGGTGTAAAAAAATAAATATAGGGTAAACATTAAAAAAAAAAAAAAACTGCCGATGTACATTTTTTTTTTTTTTTTTTTTGTTACTATACATAAACAGAAACATTTTTTTAGATCATAAAATTTCTCTATAAAGATAGGAGATAAGAATGGAGCTGGTATTTATTTTTAGGTCTGATGGCGTCTTTTTATTCAGTCCCTATGCTACTTTTTTCTTATAAAAAATATTACTGTAAAACCCTCAGCAAAATCCTATAGAATCAACAGATAGTACCAGATTGCACATTCAAGGGGCTGGACTGGTATAAGTTACTTACTTAATCCTGTGTTCTGGAGAGCTAGCGTGGCCGTGTGGGTCAAACCACGTCTGCTCGCCCATCTCTGAATTATTAGTGGAACGAGACGGGGTTCGATTCCTCGCCGTGACGCTCTGATTTATATGGCTTACTATTGATCACATCATACTCGCTTCGGCGGTACAATGTACTTATGTATGATGTGAGATGTGGCTAGAACTCTCTACCGCAGGCGTAAAAAGGGCCTAAGTGATGGCCTAATTGCAAGGTTCGAACAAGTGGTTCGTCCTACCTGTTCTAGTAGAAAGTACTAGATTACTGCTACTACTAATCCTGTGTTCTACCATGAGATGTAGAGGTTGGACAAATAGATTTTTATTTCGTTCTACCTTCAGCTAGCTCTCGTGCTTGATTCCAGTCAACTCTTTGCGCCTGGAGAGAACTTCTTGTGTTTACTTTGACGCAGGGTCTTGTTTTGAAAGTAAGTTTTGGATATAGTTCATTTTCCATTCTTGTAGCAAGGCCAACTATTGAAGTTGGTTGATGCTCACTATGTTTCTTACGTAGTTGATTCAGAGATTGTCTCTGAAAGTTTGGTTTCTAATACGGGTTGGTATAAAACATACAAAATACCTCACTCCTTCAATGACTTAAGTAGTCATAATGGCTTAATTTTTCCCATGCCAAAAGACCTCACACATTTAAGGTAAGGTAAAATTATTTAGCAAAAATTAATGTTTAGGCAATGTCCATTGACTTTTCTGTAATTAACTAACAAACATTTAAAAAAAAATATAAGGTGTACCATAGTATCAAGGATAAGACCTGTTGTCTAGACTAGTCTAGAGTATTTTTAAGAAAAGAAGAGTTTGGTGACACTCAGGATAGCTAATTTACAATAGGGAGAAAAATAAAACTGCTAGGCGGCTAAATAGTGACAATTTTTTGGTTGGCTCAACCGAGCTGTCCAAATCTCAAGCTCTCACTAGCTCCCCACCCCAATTTTTAGAATCTACCACAGTCATCTAGATCCTTCTTCTCTTAACAATACTGTAGTACATAGAATTTCTGTCTGCTAGAAACACCTGTCAGTCTCCATGTAAGGTGCTTAATAAAGGTAAAGAAAGACCAAGGTATTAAAACATCTTTTGAGGAGAATGATATCCTCTTGGAGGTAAGTTGATGCTTGAATAGGGAATAATAACTGAACATGTAAAAAAGTTGGCACTTCTTTAGATGGTTACTCCCCTAATAAATAAAACAGAGGGGAGTAACAATCTAAAGAAGGTGACAGAATGTTCTTCTTTAGATTGTTACTCCCCTTATTAAAACAGAAGTGTGATATTCCTTTGTCCCAAAGTACATTGGACTAAACAACCCTTTGTCTTTATATTTATTTAGTCAAAGCCATTTATATTCTAAAAAAAAAACAGGGGAGTAACAATCTAAAGAAGTACCAAAAAAGTTATTTTTTGACAGAGCTAAAAAATAAAAAAATAAAAATGAAATCAGTATGACTTTTTTTATTAAACTGTTAATACAATTTGTGTACATAATGTAAAAATTAATTAATATTTGAGTCTTATTTTATTAGTCAATGTCTTTAATATAATGACATTTATTTTATTCAAAATAATCAAATAACAATATACTTTCTAATAATTTATACTTTTTTGTAATAAAATTGTACTCAATTTCATATGCTACTAAAGCGGACTAATTTATTTGGTTACCCTCCCTAAATTACTTTAATGAGTAAATATTCCCTTGTCATTATAGTTAATTAGACTAAAACCAGCCATTCAAAGCCCAACTTCAAGTACTGCACTATAGGATTCTTGCGGTTGGTCCAACCCCACACATGGCCATAAGTGGAATTCAACCTCAGTATCACTTCTAGAACTGGACTGGAATGTTCTTTAAACTATCTACTGTTTTCTTCCTCACACTTGTTCAATGTGGTCTTGTTGGATCCTTGGAAGGTGCTACCGTGTCACACTCAGTCCGATTTGCAGGACTGCGGTGCTTGTTGGATTCATGTAGGATCAACGGGGACTCCTACAGCGTCTTTGAAGAACTGCATGCAGTCCAGCACCCCACTCACAGGCCAACTGCCGTCCTATATTGGATCATCAGACTGTGTGTAGCCCTTCAAGTAGGACTGTGAATGGCTTGAATAAAGAATATTATCACCTTTACAAATAGAAGAGTGATGCTTCTTAGTCCCCCAAGATATCCTTTTGACTTTAGTCTTTTAAAAAAATTAATTCCTATTAAGTGGTTCAGTAAACAAATATAGAGTGGGTAAATAATTAAATTTTTGCACATGACCCCTGGATAGGTGGGTAACCAAGTAAATTAGTACCTGCTATAGTTGCAATTTTATATGAATAAATCTATCTTTTACATTGTGCTTGTTAAGAATAAATATGTATAGTAAGATTAATGAGCAACAAATTATATGGATGCATTACCTGCTACTTTGGATCATTCATGCCATCTTTTAAATTTTTTTTATTGCTAGCAGCATTTGACATCTTGGCCATTATGCTTCTGACACTCCAATAGATATATGATAGCCATCTTTTATGTACTTATTTCCTACTGTAAAGTATCAATGTGACATTATGGCTATATAATTTTAAGTTAACTACTACTTAAGATAATAGAGATTTTAAAAAAATTCATTTTAAGTTTTAGCTTAAAAAATAAAATTTGTTCCTCAATGGTATTAAAAGTTTGTTGCAATTTTTAATTGTAATTATTTTTATAACTCATTAGTTTTTACTAAATGATTGATAATATTTTAAACTATCCTTCACTAGTGGGACTAATGCTAGGAATCAGTGGCTATCATTTCTAGTGCTAATATATTAAAGTATCATGTAGGCCAAGCAATTGAATGAAATCCCTAAATAGTTCTGTTTCCAAAGCCTTTATAAAACTTATCAGAACTACCATCCATTACATTATCAAGAATAGAATACCCTGGAAATCGCAGTTTGAATGCAATTTATTACAAGCAAAAATACCTCTATTATAGTATTAGCTACAGTACATTTTAACTATTTCTTAATCAAGTTTGAATATAATGTCAAATAGATCTAAATTGTGCGTATAAAAAAAAAATATTATTCTGTACAGGAAGAGAAGTGACGAGCTATGCTTGCAGTATAGCAACAATGTAGGAAAAAATTAATTACCTGTTAATGGTGGCGTATAAATCTAGTAAATATTTTATAACTCCGTTTCTACTCAATATTTGTCAATGAAACAAAGCCTCGAACTTGTTTCACCATGATAGTGCACACTAAAAAATAATGGATATCACATACAAGTAAGAATAAATGGATTTCATTATGCCACTTTTGTGCCTATAAAGTTAGATGTGTGGAGAGGAATTTGCATAATCTCTTTGATTATTACAAAATCTTGCACTAGGAAAAGTTAATTGAGGAAATTTCACTTTCAAAGATTTCAAATCCCACAAATATATGTAGTGCTTTTTAACTATGATTACTCTAAATAGCGTGAACTACTAGGGGTATCACATGAGTTAGAATTACACTAGTACAATAATGTACACTAGTACATTATTAGAATTTTGAAATTACATTTATTCTGATGTTTAAGAGTAGAACTAACTCGCTTTATCACTTAACCATGTTTTAACCTGCTTTAACACTTTAGTTGATAATCATAGTTGGTAAGTCAGTTCACTGGTTATCACCAACTAAAGTAAACGATTACAGTACCTTATGTTTAATTGAAGTTTTTCTTTTGTGGACTTTGTTTTTTTATATAAGTAGTTGGTTGTTTCTTTGGAATGTAAGTCCTTATTATATTTGATTAAAACAAGCTTTCGCCTAGGGAACCTAGGCTTCTTCAGGTTTTTGAAATACTGTAAATTTAGAGAAACAAATGATCAAAATGAAAATGAAAACGAATTTTGGAAAAGAAAGTCTTACCAAAGTTAATTTTGATTGTTTTAATGTTTTTTTGAAAAGAATTAATTTTATTTTTTTAAATGACATACCTAATCAAAAATTTTGAATTATTTATTTTTATTTGTATTAAATATAATATTTGTGTAAATGTTGCTTAATTTATTGGTGTCTTGTTTCAAGTTTATGTTGTTAGTATTTGATTTTCATTTTGATCATTTGTTTCTCTAAATTTACAGTATTTCAAAAACCTGAAGAAGCCTAGGTTCCCTAGGCGAAAGCTTGTTTTAATCAAATATAATAAGGACTTACATTCCAAAGAAACAACCAACTACTTATGTTTAATGATGATGGGTTTTAACACTTACATTGATCATCATAATTGGTTTATCAGTTTACTGATTATGACAAACTGAATTAATTGAAAACCCCTCTATGTTGAAAATTAGCTTTATATTTGTTCACACTAAACTGATCAATTTCTGAGTAAGTTCCACAAATCTCAGTTGAAAAAGCTAATAAGATATCTTTATAAGACTAATTTCCGCTAATATCCTACAGTAACTTATTAGTAGTACTCCTCATCCAATAAAAGATCATATAGATACAGAAAACTTTCAGGGAATCAACTAGATTTTAAATAATGCGGGCAATGCATAAATTGACAGTGTACTATATTAATTTTAAAACTACAAAATCTATGTGAAAGCTTCAAATATTTTAAGAATAATTAATTCAAAAATAAACATAATAATAATTACCATGGTAAACACTAATTAAATTAAAACTTAAACGATGCAAAGATTAAATTAACTAAACAAAATTCCATTACAATATAATCATTAGCTTAGGACATATAATTATTGGTGTATTTTTATAATTTTTTCTAATAATCTTGAGATAAAAATATACATTTTTATTACATATAAAATATTCTTGGTAATTGTTGCAATGGTCAATTTATTAAATAATGTCAAAAAAGATAAAAAAAAAAAGGGGGGGAAAAAACCTCAAAATAAAGTAGTGCAATATGTCGGCATAAAGAAACAACAAATGTTTAATAATTGAATTGTGCTTATTTTTAACATTCCAAAAACTCAAATTATAATGCTTTATACCATAATAATTTAAGTTTTATGTATACCATAATTTATTTGAACAACTTTAAATTAAAAATGAAATAGCTCAAGCAAATAACTAATCAATGAAATAAAAATAGCTGAGAATCAGCCAAAAATAAAAATAAAATCACAGATTTACTGGCATTTCGGAAAAATGTATTTTCTTTAAATTGAATAAGGGAATATATTTTTCCGAATTTGATTTTGATTCTTGACCGATCCTTACTAAGCTCAAATTTATTTTATTCACAATGTACAAAACACTTAGTTTTAAGTACAGTAACATGATGTTTGAGTTTATTCATCCATTATTTTAGCTGTATTAATTATTTAAAGGTCAAGAATTGTTCTTTTCTTAATGTTTCCTATTATTATGAATAATTTTTCATTCCTTTATTTTATATTTAACTATTACAAAAATGATATTTCAATCATTTTAGAGTTTATAATAGTATGATACTTAAGTTATGTTCAATTACATAAAAAAAAAAAAATGCTCATCATTTTTTATTTTTAATAATAATATGATTATTTCTCAAGCTTAAACCTTTCAGTAAAAAAGATTTCTAACATAAATTAGCTTTTAAAAAAAGCATAAAATATTATGCTTTTTTTTTCAATAGACAGAGACTTTTTAATGTAAACAAAATATTAAATTACAAAAGAAATAAATATCACAAAAATATTGTGTCATTTTATGAAATAAGAAGCAGTTCCAAGCATTAAATAAGAATAACATTATTATAAAACCTTAACAGAGGTTTATTTAATACAAATTTCAAATATAAAATGAACAAACACAAAAAATATAGTATTTAATTTTACAATTAAAGGCAACAAATGTTTCTTAATTACTAAGGCAGCTTTGTATTATCATTACATTGGTACAATAAATTATATTTTGTTGTAAATTACATTATTGCTTATTTATTCTTTAGGGTATCAGATAAAAGTTTTAGAAAAATTGAGTGTTTTATCCTATAAAAGTGAAGTTGAGAATAGAATTTTAAAGAGGTTACAGGTAATAGAGGAAATGAAAGCAAGGTGAAGACATCACGAGGAAAGTCATGAAGTGAGTAAAGAACTGGAGATGGTATTAGTATCCCTCGTCAGACCATGATATGTTGTACCCTGCATACATGTCCTTCAGAATATCAGCTGTTACCTGGTGATCAGCTCGACCAAAGCCCTGAAATCACAATAATAATAATAATTAGCAAGTTAATAATAGTAGCAAGTTGTAGCATATGTAAGCTGTGTAATCAGTTATTTAAGAACAATAAATAAAATTCCCAAGCATGTGGTTTCAGTTCACATAAAGGTTCACAAAGGTGGTTTAAATCAGATGTGTTCGTTAACCAGAATAATTGGCCCTGCTGTTTCAAGATGGCGACCACTTAATATTTTGTTTTAGTATTCTTGTGTACAGAAGTGTTGTTTTGTTAACGTTAAACCATTTATTTTTAGTCCAGGAGGTAGCGTGCAAAAAAGTTTCTGACTAAGATCAAGCTAAAATTTTGTGTTTTAGTTAATATTTTTGTGCCTTTCAAGAATATGTGGTCGGCTAAGCTTGGCAATAGGCATTTGAAAAAAACAAACCGGTGATTAGTGGCCATGTCCCACTCCTTTGATTTGGAGTAATATTTGAATAAATATCCTCTCAAGTGACTAATTAACATCAACTTAATTTTTTGTTTACTAACTGGTTTTGTACTCAGGATCATGAAAATCACATTGTCCCCGAAAATGGGCAGAACGTGGTTTTTTTTTGTTTTTTTTCAAATGCCTATTGCCGAGCTATGTCCCGCAGATGAACTTAGCTTAAAAGGCACTGAAAGATTAACTTAAACACAAAATTCTAGCTTGATGTTAATTAAACACTTTTGCGCACGCTCTCCTAGACTATTTAATGATAAAACCACCTTAAAATAAATTTTTGTAAAGTTTTGTTTTGTAAGATTTTTACAATAGAACTACTCCATCTCAAGCTCAAACAGTTACCAAGATACATATTTTTTTTGGGAGGGAGGTTTCTATGGTCAAAATATCCACCTTATGAAAAAATTTCTAAAAAACCGTTAGGTAAGTATATCAGCGAATGTTTAAAGATTTTTCATTGATTTGTTAAAAGCATAGAGGGGGGGACTCAAAAAAACTCAATTTTAAGGACACATGGGGCAAAGATAAATTGGTAACAAAACGAAATCAAATATACATTTTTACTCAGGGCATCCTCCTTATTCTTTTAACCACATGATAGATTTCCGTTAAAAAATGCCAACACCCCTTTGGATTTAGATTTTCTCATTTTATCTTTCCTATTAACGCTATCTAAAAACTTACTATATTTTAAAATAAGTGTGGTGAAGTTAGGGGTTTCCTCCTTGAAGGAAGAAGGTCTAGTGCCTGCTGCCACCCAGTGGAGGAGTTATGAAACTCGCACCTGCGACGACTGGAAGCTTCCCCTCGTTGTCTTCCTTTCTGCTTCACGATGCCGTGTGAGAAGGTTGTGTATAGTAAAACCCCCTCGAGTTTAAACGGCATAATACTTTCCAAGAATTATTATTTATGTTTAAGGTGTTGAGCGAATATCAAAAAATATTTTGAGTTCACCAAGACACCAGTACCCTGATCCTTTAGTAGGTACTCAGGTGAGTCCCATTTTATATTACCCGCTTACTTCTATCTAGTTTTATCTTTTATCTTACCTTTTATCTCAATATATTATCCTAATTTTATATATCTACTTATCTACACTCCCCCTACAGCACAGGATCTCCGCTCCTCAATTGGTGGGGGGAATTTATATTTTTGTAAAATATTATGTATGAATCATGTTTAAAAAAATTTAGAAACCAACCACCTTACCTCCCTTAAATTTACTTTGACTTTCTAAAAGCTCAGGAAAAACAGGCCCACCCTTGTTTTAAAGGAATGATTTTTTGTGAATACCCTGTATTTTTCCTGAGTTTTGCTTATTAGACATTTAGGTTATAACCTAACAGCAAATTTTTGTTTGGTACTTTCGGAGATCAGGTGCGTTAATGATAGACAGACAGACAAATGCAGGAAATTATAAGAGTTTTGCCAACGGTCCCACGAACCCCCCCCCCCCCCCCCCCCTCCCATTCAGAAAAAGAAGAAACCCCACCATTTTGCACACCAAGCAAGTAGGAGCAGTGACGGATCTAGGCTTTCCGGCGCCCGGGGCAAGATTTTTTTTGAGCGCCCCCCCCCCCCCCCCCCCCAAATATATATACAATTTTTAATGTACATTTTTTTTAATATTAAAAATAAATTTAATGTGCATTTTATTTATAAATACGTTAACAAATCTTTTTAGGACGTGAAAAACGTATGTGAAAAAAAAAAAAAAAAAAAAACCATCCAATTAATCCTATTAAAAAACCTATTACTAAAATTTAAAACTTAATTTTTCGAGCTTTTCTGGTCACGAAAGACATAATAATGCCATCGTACGAGAGCTTAGAAGCTAACTCGTGTCCGATGTTGATAATACTTAAATTTGATAGGCGTTTTTCTGTAGTTGTTAAGTTTCTTAAATATGTTTTTATCTTTAGCTTGCTGAAGCTCCATAGCTACTGAAACAGGCATGGTAAGAAACATGTTGTACATTTGGATATGCATCTTGAAGGCCATTTTTTACTATTTTTGTAAACATATTAATTGGTGTTGCTGTGGCCATGGCCATATTTGGTGTCAAGTCGAGTGCATGATATTTGAAGCTATTGACTTCAACTACAAATTCCTCCTTATCGAGATCTTCTTTATAGAAATTTGCAAGCTCCGTTGCAAGCTCCGTTGCACGAATCTTGATACCCTCATCTGTCATTCCTTGCAACTGTGTTCTGTCTAAGACCCCAAATAACTTGTTAATTGATTGTAAGGCACAAAACCTGGTTCTAAGTGAACTTAGGATTTGGTTATTTGAATTCTCTTTGGTGCCATGCTTTTTGTATATAAGGCGGTTAATGTGGAGAACAGATTGAGCAATTGTAATATATTTTTTCTGGAGGAGTTTGTTGACAATGTCAATCCTAGTTAGCTCCTTGAACCAGTAGCAAGAAATATCACAAATTCAAAAGTGCTAATACTTATTAAAAGACTCCTAGCTTCTGTTTTTGTTTCAGAACTAAAAGTCAAACATACTACCATATCATTTAAAGCAGTAGTAATTCCTCCATAATACCTGTAAATAACTATTATCTACGATTGATACGAAATATAAACATTATATCTTTGTTTAGATGCGTAGAAAGTGATTATTTACGTACTTGTATTCATTGCGCATGCGCATCTCATAGTTCTGAAGAATTCCTCTTCTTTACCACGCTAGTGCGGTAAAGAAGAGGAATTCTTCAGCTTTACGCACGATTAGCGAGTTTGTTTACATTTAACAAAACTAATTTGGTGTTCTTTTATTAAAGTAACTGTTTATATCGAGATTTTAGTGAAAAACAATGAGTGAATCAAGTGACTTTGACGAAAATGTGGAGAATAATAATCCTTCAGAAATAATTAATTCGGCAAAAAATACAACTAATGAATTAATGCCATCTTTATCAAGAGAGAGATACGAACTTACATACAACAAGTTTATTTGTTTCTGTATTTATTATTTAAATCTAACAATCGTAGATAAAGTACGGTACGCAACTCGTGCGAAAACGGCATTTTGCATTGCTCGTGTGGTTTTACCACCCTCGCTATCGCTCGGGTGCAAACTCCACACTCGCATGCAAAATGCTACTTTCCGCACCGGACGCGTAATGTACTATTACAGCTTCCCGCTTTGTTGACCACCTGGTTCCTGTCTGTAGCTTGAGAGAGATAGGTATATTTTTTGAGCAAAACATCCCACCTATCAGTTGATGCTGCGAAGAATGAATAAAGACAATTTAAAACTCCAAAGTAAATTTCTGCTTCATGAGTGGCGCTCGCAGCCTTGACCCCAACTAAATTTAGTGGATGCGCAGCACAGGGTACGAAGTAAGCAAGAGCATTATTTTCCTGCAAACGGGTTAGAAAACCCTTGTACTTTCCAGCCATGTTAGCACCATTGTTGTATGACTGCCCTCTATAGTTCTTAAAATCCAAACTATCACTTTTGAGTTTTTTGTTTATTGCTTCAGAAAGTCCCGTCTTCTAACCGTCCGTAACTATTAAAAAATCAATGAAATTCTCGCAAGTCTCTGGCCCACTTTCACTTAATTTTACGTACCTAATGGCTTGAGACATTTGCTCCAAGTGGCTGACATCAGGGGTACATGTAGGGTACAGTCAAACATGACAGAGAAATATTTTGCTTCTCTTATGTCACTCAGAATTTTTTCTCTTACTTTTTTTGCTGTGATATCCAAAAAATCGTTTTGGATATTGTGCGAAAAGTAGCTGACCTGACCTTTTTTATGGCGGATTATGTGTTCTTGTAGTGGGGGGTGGTATCGAGAGAGTAAGTCAATGGTGTTTAAGAACTTTCCACGTTAGTCCAGTCAAATTAGCTCAAAATGGCGGCGAATCTTGCATTAAATCATGTAGTTCCAATTTTTTCAGGAATGTGTAGGGGGTGGTCCCCTGAATAACGCCTAATAAAGTCCCATCGATTTCAGGCGCCGCGGGAGGGGGGAGGGGGGGGCAAAAGGTCACATTTTTCAGTTTTCGGCGTTTATCTTGAAAACGGTACGTCGCACAAAAAATAATAATCTATTCAAAATTAAAGCTGATAAAATTATCTTTCAAATCATATACATCTTGTTTCAACCTAAGTCTTACCGTTTTTGAGATATGAGCCGTCGAATATTAAAAAATCGGTCCTAGACAACTCAGACAAACTTTCTCTTATACGAGTTCATAATTACATAGCCCAGTGTTTTCCATTTATTAGCTTTCGTATGTACATTTAATTATTATTGAACATTTCATCGAAATGTATCATTAAAATAACTTCTCCTGGGCGGGGAATTGAACCCGGGCTCCCTCCGTCCGCGTTTTAAGCTATTTTCTCAGGAACTAGATATTTCCCGGGAAAACGGCTTATAAAGTTAGATTCGTATTTAAATGGACTACATTTTAGAATTTTTTCATCAAAATCGTCGGAACCGTTTTCGAGAAATAATTTTTTTTCATGTTTTTTCAGAGTTTTTGGGGGGTAGCACCCCCAAATTTAGAGCTAAAATTCATTTCTTGATTTCGCATCGGGGTATGATTTTTCTGAACATGTATGCCAAATTTCGTCAAAATCGGCCCAGTAGTTTAGGCTCCAGGCGTCTGCACAGACGACGGACAGACATTTTTTAAAAACCACTTTTTTGGACTCAGGGGACCTCAAAACGTGTAAATCCATTAAAATAGAATTTTCGCGCCATCACAATACTTTCTCTTTACATGAGAAAGTAAAAATTAATAAAAAGGGGCAGTGGTTCAGGTATCTCGTCAATCTTTCTCTTCTAACTCTTTCCCCTTCGATTTTAACGATAACTCGTGGGAAGGGAAATAAAGTTGTAGAGCGAAAAATTTCCTTAAAAAATGAATGAAGTTATGCTAATAATCTTTACCTCGTAAATAGCTAGAGCGTTTTGAAGTTTAAGGGCACTTTTCAACATTTTACTAGTAAAATTCTGCTTGTGACTCAAGTTTTGTTTCCAACGTCTGTAACTCTATGTAAACAGTCTCTCAAGCGTTTGCGCCAAGTTATGATCGTATACAACATTTTTATTACAATAATAGGTCGTTCAAAATGAGTGAAAAGTGCTTAATTTGTGATGAAACAGCTGAAGAAGGTGCAAGTCAAAAGAGTGATAAAGGGATGAAAACGTTATTAAGTGATAATCTTACACGAAGAGATGAAAGACATGATTCGTTCCGAAGATTGAAAGGTTGTGTCGACCATGTGGAGTGCAGAAAACCAGGCCATAGTATAATGTTTCAAGCGGTATACCAATGAAACAGCAAACATCGCAAAATTGTTTTATGACCCTAAATCTTCATCAGGAGACATTGCTGAAGCTGGGGAATGAATGTTCCTGCTCATGTTCCAGGCCCCGTTAAATAAGTATATTCACAATCAGTACAGGTACCTTTAATTTTTCTTAGACCATACTGACCCCATTAAGTAAATTTAATAATTCTTTTAACTAATTAATATTTACTAATACGTTATCGTTATATTATTAATAATACAATAATTAGTATTCAATAATTATTAAATACAACTAGCTACAATTCTAATCTATTTTATTCTATTTTGTTCACTGATACATATGCTTCGTGATTCGTGAAATCCACTGCAATAATGAAAGCCAACCTGCGTGCTTTGCAGTCCACAACAGATGCTGCAATGCAACATTCATACAGAGTGTTTCTGGAGGTGAAGCAATGGTTGGGGAACGAATCCATCCTACATGAAAGTTGGTGCTGGACGAGAAAAGATGTGGACACCTTACTCCTATCAAGACAAAACCCCCCTTGGCACCAGACATTGTCCTCAACACACTCTTCTGCAGCTGTACCACTGGCTGCGGAACGATGTGTGGTTGTCGGAGAGCCAGGACCAACTGTTCCCTGGTGTGCAGCAACTGTCAAGGCTCGTGTACAAACAGTGTTCCGATCCAAGAAGACTTTGAGCAATTTGATTGAAGTATCATATTGACAGCTTTTAACAAATGAAAAAGCAGTTGATGAAATGAATTGTATACATATATTCAATGTTAGTATTGTTATTTGAATCTATTTTTGATACCCAATTTTTGATTTTATGAACAACTTTTATACATCTTAAATTGATTTATTACTTCCTCCTCTCTAATACAAGTGTCCTTCTATATATTACGAGATATAGATTTTGGTACATGCATACATAATTCATTATTAATACGGGTTATAATTACTATACTTATCTAATTAAACAGCATACAAAGTGATCAAGAGGGTTACAAACCTTGGAAACAAAACTTGAGTCACAAGAAGCATTTTACTAGTAAAATGTTGAAAAGCGCCCCTAAACTTCAAAACGCTCTAACTATTTACGGGGTGAAGATAAATGAGCATAACTACATTCATTTTTTAAGGACATTTTTCGCTCTACAACTTTATTTCCCCCGAGTTTTCGTTAAAATCGAAGGGAAAACAGTTAGAAGAGAAAGATTGACGAGATTCCTAAACCACTGCCCCTTTTTTTTACATTTTTTAATATTCAACGGCTCATATCTCAAAAACGGTAACACTTAGGTTGAACAAGATATATATGATTTGAAAGATAATTTTATCAGCTTTAATTTTGAATAGACTATTATTTACTGTGCGACGTACCGTTTTCAAGATAAACGCCAAAAACTGAAAAATGTGACCTTTTGCCCCCCCTCCCCCGTCCCGCGGCGCCTGAAATCGATGGGACTTTATTAGGCGTTGTTCAGGGGACCACCCCCTACACATTCCTGAAAAAATTGGAACTACATGATTTAATGCAAGATGAAAACCTAATTTGACTGGACTACGTCTGGGATTACTAAAGTTGAGGCTTTCATCCGATTCTCGAAAAGCACTGCCTTGCTAGGCCAAATGTATAATTACATCAACAACGGCATATAAAACTGACTTCCAGTGATTCTCTTCCTGTGGTATTTGTTCCTGTAGTTCTTGTGCAATTCCTCTTTTATTTAGAGAAACCTCTAAATAATGGAGGCTCTCTAATGTTTTCCAAGAACAAACACTTTTTTGTGGCTTTAGGTTTTTGTGTTCGAGAATTTTTTTATTTACCTTCTTCCACTGCGTGAAACCTTCCTCCTTAGCCTTATGGGAAAAAGCCTTTAATTCTTGGCGCCCCTGCAGATTTCTGTTGCGCCAAAGGCGCCCTTTGCAAAACATAACAGCTAAAGCGAATATATAGATATAATATTAATTAATGGATTAATATACATTGGTTTCCAAACATTTTTTGTTTCTCGGCTGCGCCCTTGCTGATTTCCTGTTGCGCCAAGGGCGCCCTTCGTCAAATTAATTTAGTCAACTTTAATAGGTGTTTAATTAACCCATTCAATAGCATTATTTTCCAAACATATTTTTGTTTCTTGGCGCCCTTGCTGATTCCTCTTGCTGCAAAGGCGCCCTATTTAAATCTATAACAATATGCAGCTACACACTTTGCAAATTAGCCAATATATAAATATTACAGTAATTACTGGATTAATTTACATTGGTTTCCAATCTTGTTTGATTCTGGGCGTCCTTGATGACATTAGTTGTTCTAATGGCGCCCTTTGTCAAATTCATTTAGTCGACTTTAAAAGGTGTATATTAATCCATTCAATTTGCATTATTTTCCAAATATTATGTTTCTTGGCGCCCTTGCTGATTCCTCTTGCTTCAAAGGCGCCCTACGTAAGACTATAACAATAACTGCTACACACTTTGCAAATTAGCGAATATGTAAATATTACAGTAATTACTGGATTAATTTACATTGGTTTCCAATCTTGTTTGATTCTGGGCGTCCTTGATAATATCTGTTGTTCTAATGGCGCCCTTTGTCAAATCTTTCAAAAGTTGTAATGGAAATGAAACAGGGAACACTTTTAATATTTCGCGACGCTTGGCTTCCTTTCTGGGTCTCTCCAGGACGTTGTAGCGCAAATTTTAGCACTTCGCCTTTATTTTTTTGCAGAATTTGTTTCTAGTACAAAAAAAAATAATAAAAAATAAACCAGGCAAGCTCGGCGCCCCCTCCAACCCGGCGCCCCCTTCAATCCGGCGCCCGGGGCAGGCTGCCCCCCCTGCCCCCCCCCTAGATCCGTCACTGAGTAGGAGTGCAACCTACATTAACTTTCAATTAAATAGGAACACCTATTTTTCGGATTTTACGAAAAAATCTTTGAAAAATCCACCCCTCAGTCGATTTTTTAAGTCGTTCCAGACCGGCACATATTCTGTGTAAAATTGAGTGTACATCAAAATTGCCCAATAGCAATCATTGCGAATGCAATGAAATGAAATAGAATTTTAAATACCTGATTTCTTCTTCATTGTCGACTAACGTCTAAATATGAAATATAGCTACCACAGATAGATATTATAAGACTAGGGTGCCCTCAGCAAATTCTAAATCACTAAGGGTACTACGACTTACAAAAATTGGGAACCCCTGCACTAAGACGGTTTTCCTGAGGGCATCCAGTGACATTTATATTTGTCTAGTTGGCCCGACTTTCTAGATGTCAACATCTGAGCTCTCATTAGCTGGAGAGCCCAGTTTTTCGAGTTTTTAGCGCTGTCAAAATGCATTCTCTTTTATACACAACTGTAGGGTGAAACAGGTTTTAACCCTTTCAAAATTCAAAACAGTGGTTTCGATATTGATTCCACGAATTATTAATCAAATTAGAAAATGTCTTACAAATAATAAATAAGTTAACAACTTTAGTGAAGTTTGTAACAACGTCTACTAAAGAAATTTAAACTGCTTCCAAAAAAGTCCTCACTTTACAAAAGGGATCTAGGAAAATAAATATAATAGAAATAGGAAAACAAACTTCGGTATTGCGGGTCTAAAGGAATTTTATGGCCTTAAAGAGTAAAATTCCATTCTATAATATTCCACTTAAAGTCTACTGAATTTAGAACCTACGCCACCGGAAGAAACCCTCTATTATTGAATTTAATTATACTACTTTTGAACTAACTACAAGTAATGTTTTTTACTTTGAAAAATATAAACTTGTTTTCATCCTCCAATGTTGGAAAATTTCTTGTGAACCCTTAATACAAAATTTAAACTAAAAGTCACTGAATGTTCTAAGAAAGTTGCCGTCAAATTACAGCGAATATTTGTTGAGCTAATGACGTAGCAAAACAAAATAAAAAGGTTTCAATTATACTTTATTATGATAGCTCATGCTTCATTGAAATAAATATAGCACACCCTTATTATTATACTTTTGAGATGTTAGAATCTAGATTCTAAATTCGGCACTGTTTTACTTTAGCACCCTCCTTGGTTCTAAACAATAGTCTGCCCTATAAAAGTCTCAAAGGTTTGTGTGTTAGTCTCCCCAAGACATTGAGACTCCTGGGGAAGTTTTATATTTAATATTCCTTTATCTTAATAGTTGATTAGACTAAGGGATATGATCACAATAATATACTTAAGTGTGATATTCCTTTGTCCCAAGATAAATTAGAATAAATATCCCTTCGTCTTAATGTTTAGACTAAGAATATATTATGCTACTCTGTAAATGTTCCTTTGTCTAAATAACTATTAACACAAAGGGATATAGGGGGGGGTGCTAAAGTAAAAAAGTACCCCAAATTCTAGCGGATACATCCCCTGCAACCTGTTCCTAAGTCTGATTTACCCCCTCTCTTCCTATTTCTTTTTGTAATATATATAGGCAAAAATTATAATTTTATTCGAACGTCAAACGTCAAATTTGAGTCGAACGTCAAAAGTCAAGGTTTGCCAAAATGTATAGTATATATATATATAATATATATATAAATATATAATATATATATATATATATATATATATATATATATATATATATATATATATATATATATATATATATATATATATATGTATATATATATATATATATATATATATATATATATATATATATATATATATATATATGTATATATATATATGTATATGTATATATGTATATGTATATATGTATATGTATATATGTATATGTATATATATATATGTATATATGTATATGTATATATATATATATATATATATATATATATATATATATATATATATATATATATATATATATATATATATATATATATATATATATATGTATGTATTATTATTATATGATTGATGTTGAATTCTGTTAGCGCAAAAATAACCGATACCTCAAACGTAGTTTCGAATGGAACTGCAATGCACCTCTGCCGATTCCTGGTCGGTTGCTCTTTCATATAGCATTTAAGGTGCCTAAACGTTTCGAAAAAATCATCTTATTACATTACTAAATCGTAAGACAATAAAATGTGAATGCTTGGATACATAATTGTGGCAAAAAGTTTGTAGCGCCCCATGCTTTTACTTTTAGTAACATACCCATGACCCATAGACTGTGATCGATCGTAGTACTGTGGATGTTTAAAAGTATGCAATTCTTTTCTCCTTTATAATGCATTCTTTATAAAAGCGTGTTTTTGTTTTTATTTTTTTTTTTAACTATAATATTTTGATGATATGAAGAGGTAGTTACCGTCGATACTTGCTTGATCTGACAATCTCTGGACCGGTTTCGGCTATACGCCATCATCAGCAGAAGAATAGTTAATTTCGAATCTAGGAGATCTCAATTCCTCTGTTGAAGATGGCGTATAGCCGAAACCAGTCCAGTGATCCTCAGATCAAGCAAGTATTGACGGTAAGTACTTCTTCATATCATAACTTACTAACTTTTAGTATAATAATCCTCAATTTGACTTATTTTTTTCATAACTGTTAACGTTAACTAATTTGGTATAAGGTAAATCTGCACTATTTGGCCCACTTATTTCTAATTGTTCGATTTCCTTGTAATTTTTTTGAACTGCTCCTTTTAACATTATAAAAAAATGCAAGTAAATCGGACAATTGAAAATAGGTGAGCCAAATAGTGCATATTACCAACTATATTGTTTGGTCAAAGTTAAAAATAAAAACAAAAATACGTATATAGACACTTTAAAATTGTTTGACAGTTTAATATTTATTATTTTATTTAATTAAATCGATTTGTTGATTAAAAAAATTTTGATTTGGATAAGCAGATTGACATTTTTTTGGAAAAGCATTTCTAAATTTTCCAACTGTGATCGAAGATGACTCCTAACAGGTTTACCTCGAAAACACAGGAGGAACGAAAACAAGAGGAGGTCAGAGCTTTCAAAATTAAAGCTGAGTATCTGAAGCTAACACTTAGAGGTCTCCAGGTGATAACATAATATTTTATTTGCTGAACATTACTTTTGCTAAACCTAGTCCAAAACTTTATTTGGCTATAAAATACAGAATAGAGGGGTCCATTCTGATAAGCATCGCCTTACAAGTGGGTTCTTTTATCCAAACGTTAGTGAGACAAAGGAATATCATATTTTCAGTAAAAGAAGTAATGATCATGTTTAACATAAAGACCCCTTTTTATACAGCGGTTTACCTTTGATAAAAAAATTACAAGTTTAAACAAAAATATGGCATTGGTGTATTAGCATTCAAACTAATATTTTGTAGTGTTTGAATCACACTATTCACACAAAAGATCGAGGTAAATATCTCGTATCTGAGCCACTTGTAACGTTATTACTGAGACTACTGCTTTTGTGTAACTATTACCTTTGAGAATAATTACCATATTTATGGCACAAACATATAAATGACAACCAACAAGACAGATGGTAAAAGGTTTGTTCCAACCAAGCAGTGTACCATCCGAGGGATCGTCACGGGCATGCGCAATGGATAAAAGGCGTTCCAACCCGACTTGTGACAGTGTTTCGTACCCTCCTCCAAAGTGTTGCAACACGCGCAGGGATTGTTTGCGAACCGTTTACAGTACCGTCCAAACAATCCTCTGACTACACCAAGTACTGGTTTGTATGACAATGACATGCGCAGTTATGTTAATCGTCGCAAATATCAACAGGAAGTTTCCCTAACTGTTAGGCTTCCTTAAATGTTTTTAATCTGACCAAAAACCACTTGAGGAAATGATTATAACACTATGTAAATAAGAATAATCACAATGAAAAAAGTTACAAGTACCAAAAAAAAACTACAAAAAAACAATTGGGTACTCATTTACTTGGTGCCCATAGGTGAGTAACCAAGTAAATTAGTGACAATGACTTTCTTGCTTACCTACCTTATATTTGTTTATACCACTTATAAATAATTTCTTTGTCTAAATAACTATTAAAACAGTGATATCTAGTCAAAACAAATATGGGACAAAGAAACATCACACTTTCTGTATGCAAAGGTGATAATATCCAGTGACGGATCTAGGCTTTCCGGCGCCCGGGGCATTAATATTTCGGCGCCCCCCCCCCCCCCCGATCTCCTTTTTTTGTGATTTTAGTCCCGTCAGCTTAGGTTTTTTTTATGACGTGGAAAAAACATCCAATTAAACCTATTAAAAAAAATGAAATATATTTAAAATAAAATATGTATTAAAGAACACTGATCTCCAAATTACGGTGATTTTTCAATAAATATTCCACAATCGTAAATGTTATAATAACCAGTCATATTATTCATAAAGCTACCCCTCCCTCAAAGCAATTGTTTCCTAATTGAAAAAGACAACATCATAGGAAAAATTGAAATTTGAATTACTCTATTGTCTTCTTAACGTCATACTCTTCTCTCAATCCTACATATTTGCTTGTAAGTGTTACCCTTCCAATCCTTAGAGAGAACTTAGGATGTGGTCTATTATTTGAAGAAGCATTATTTCAAACCTCGTCTCTGGTGTCCATTCAATACTTTCATCTTTACATATTTCATCAGCCATCCTTTTCTTTTTTCGTTTACGCACCTCTTTAAATTGATGATCTATGTTAAGGCCTCCAGCTATGGTCTTAGCTTCAGTGACTGCATCTCTTGCATTATTTTCCCTAGTTTCCTCCTGTATGAGGCGGTTAATGTGGAGAACTGATTGAGAAATTGCGATATCTTTTTTCTGGAGGAGTTTGTTGACAATGCCAAACCTAGACAGCTCTTTGAACCAGAAGCAAGAAAATGTCACAAATTCAAAAGTGCTAATACTTTTTAAAAGACTCCTAGCTTCTGGTTTTGTTTCAGAACTTGAAGTCAAACATGCTACCATATCATTTAAAGCAGTAATAATTCCTCCAAGATGCTTGTAAATAACTATTACAGCTTCCCGCTTTGTTGACCACCTAGTTCCGCTCTGTAGCTTGAGAGAGATAGGTATGTTTTTGAGCAAAACTTCCCCACTTATTAGTTGATGCTGCTAAGAATGAATAAAGACAATTTAAAACTCCAAAGTTAGTTTCTGCTTCATGAGTGATGCTCGCAGCATTGACTCCAATTAATTTTAGTGAATGCGCAGCACAGGGTACGAAGTAAGCAAGAGCATTATTTTTCTGCAAACGGGTTTGAACACCTTTGTACTTTCCATCCATGCGTTAGCACCATTGTCATATAGCTGCCCTCCACAGTTCTTAAAATCCAAACAATCACTTTTGAGGTTTTTTGGTTATTACTTCAGAAAGTGCCACCCGTCTATAACTGTGAAAACTAACTGTGAAAAAAATCAATAAAATTCTCGCAAATCTCTGGCCCGCACTTAATTTTACGTACCCAATGACTTGAGACATTTGCTCCAAGTGGCTGACATCAGGGGTACATGTAGGGTACAGTCAAACATGACAGAGAAATATTTTGCTTCTCTTATGTCACTCAGAATTTTTCCTCTTACTTTTGTTGCAATGATATCCAAAAACTTGTTGGATATTGTGCGAAAAATAGCTGACCTGAACTTTTTTAGGGCGGATTATGTGTTCTCGTAGTTGGGGTGTGGTATCGAGAGAGTAAGTCAATGGTGTTCAAGAGCTTAAAGTAAGTCATGCTAAGAAGAAGATTAAGTCACGCTGTTTAAGATCTTTTCACTACTGGGATCACCAAAGTCAAGGCTTTCATCCGATCCTCGAAAAGCACTACCTTGATAGGCCAATTGCATAATTACATCAAGAACGGCATATAAAACTGACTTCCAGCGATTCTCTTCCTGCGATATTTGTTCCTGTAATTCTTTGTCAATTCCTCCTTTATTTAGAGAAACCTCTAATGTTTCCAAGAGCAAAAACTTTTTTTGTAGCTTAAGGATTTTTCGTGTTCTGGAATTTTTTTATTTAACTTCTTCCACTGCGTGAGACCTTCCTCCTTAGCCATATAGGAAAAAGCCTGCTCGGAAAATTATTTGAGAATAGGTGTTCGAATAGGTGACTAGAAATTCCCCTTTACCAATAATTGTAATCCTTTCCTTTCTGCGAATTATTCTATTGTAATAAAATCCTTATTCTAATCTCCTCAACCATAGCAAGTTCCTCCGTTTTACCGCCGACAGATTTATACCCCCAACCTCGTTTACCTGCTCAAACCACCCACTCCCCAAGATATACAGAATATGTATTATGATATTTCTTTTTTTTGCGAATCCTCTGATAAATTTTCCATTTTGGAGTCACATCAAAAATTAAAATTGAAAAAAAAAATCATTGAAGTCTAAGTTCAATGCATGTGCAAATGTGAAATTACTATACAAGGTTTTGACTTTTAATGTATAAATTTACTGTGGGTTCCAAACATTTTTAATTCTTGACGCCCCTGCAGATTTCTATTGCACCAAAGGCGCCCTTTGCCAAACATAACAGCGTAATAGCAAACATAACAGTGAATACATAAATAAAATATTAATTTTATTTATTATGGAAACATTGGTTCTAAACATTTTTTTCCCCCTGCTGCGCCCTTGCTGATTTCCTGTTGCTCCAAGGGCGCCCTTCGTCAAATTCATTTAGTAAACTTTAATAGATGTTTAATTAACCCAATCAATAGCATTATTTTCCAAACATTTTTTATTTCTTGGAGGCCTTGCTATATATTTCCTCTCGCTCCAAAGGCGCCCTACTCAAGACTATAACAATAACAGCTACACACTTTGCAAGTATTAACGAATATATAAATATTTCAGTAATTACTATGGATTTATTGAGATGGGTTTCCAATCATGTTTCCAATACTGGGTGCCCTCGATAATATCTGTTGTTCTAATGGCACCCTTTGTCAAATTCATTTAGTCGACTTTAGAAGGAGTAAATTAATCCATTCAATTTGAATTATTTTTCAAATATTATATTCCTTCGCGCCCTTGCTCAAAAGGCGCCCTACATATGACTATAACAATAACAGCTATACACACTTTCCAAATCTCTGTTCTTCTAATGGCGCCCTTTGTCAAATTGTTAAAAAATTGAAAAGTAAAATGAAATAGGGAATACTTTTAATATTTCGTCTGGCTTCCTTTCTGGGGGCGTTTTAGCGTAAATTTTAGCACTTGCACTTTATTTTTTGCAGTTTAAAAAAAAAAAAAAAAAAATATATATATATATATATATATATATATATATATATATAGGCTAGCTCGACGCGGGCGCCCCCTCTAACCCGGCGCCCGGGGCTGGCTGCCCCCCCTGCCCCCCCCCTAGATCCGTCACTGATAATATCACTTAGTCTAATTAACTGTTAATATAAGGGAGTATTATCAAATTAATGTAATTTTGGGTGGTTAAACAACTAAATGAGTGCCAAAAAAATTGATAATGGAGTGATAAACTAAGAGGAGACAAAAAACAACAAAAGTATATTGATACAATAGTTTAGTACAGCTTGGAAGCACCACCTACTGTTTGAGCAAATTTTTGTAGCGATGTTTTTGCACTATGCTGCCCTTTACCCTTCTAAGCCTATTGAGGTTTTCGTACTACTTATGTTTGGTAACCTCACACCAAGGGGTGTGAGGTTACCAAAGGTAAGTTGGCTTCTGTTGCTAGAATGGTCTTAACACATTCTACTCGTTGGTTATCCTGTCAAGGGACAGGATAACCAACGAGTAGAATGTGTTATGACTATGACCATTCTAGCAACAGAAGCCAACGTACCAGATCACATTCATCTTATTTTACATCATAATTCGCTATTTGAATACCCTTAACCTTATTCTAGCCTCATTCTAGAGAGCCTCATTCTATTTGAAATAATTTTTCCGTTATATCAAAATCGGATTACCCCATCTAATATCGTTTGGTTTTATTACGAGTATTTCTTGAGATACTAAAATGCATTTCTTTTTTCACATTTCACATTTTTTACTTTCTCATATAAAGAGAAAGTATTGTGATGGCGCGAAAATTCGATTTTGAGATTATGATAGACTTGACTTACACGTTTTGAGGTCCCATGAGTCCAAAAAAGTGGTTTTAAAAATGTCTGTCTGTGCAGACGCCTGGAGCCTATACTACTGGGCTGATTTTGACGAAATTTTGCATACATGTTCAGAAAAATCATACCCCGAGGCGAGTTTTGAGGGCGCTACACCCCAAAAACTCAATTATTTATTAGCAAAAACAATTATTTCTCGAAAACGGTTCCAACGATTTTGATAGAAAAATTCTAATATGTAGTCCATGTAAATGCAAATTTAACGATAAATAAGCCGTTTCCCCGGGGGAAAATCTAGTTCCTGAGAAAATAGCTTTAAACGCGGACGGAGAGAGGCCGGTTCGATTCCCCGCCGAGGAGAAGTTGTATTTATGATACATTTTGATAAAATGTTCGATAATAATTAAATGTACCTACGAAAACTAATGAATGGAAAACACCGGGCTAAATACTTATGAACTCGTAAATGAGAAAGTTTGTCTGAGTTGTCTCGGGCCATTTTTTTTTTTAAATTAGACACGTACTATTCTTTGTAACGTAAAAAAGGAAATCTGATGCTAGACTAATTTTCACATTAAAAAAGAGAAAAATTGAGGGAAAAAAAGTTGCTTTAATGAAATGGTGCTTGGGAGAGAGATTACTTCTTTTTTTATCCGAAATTATGATAGAACGGCTTTCATTTTGTCTTATACTCTTGTTCTTATCTACACCCGTTCGTTTCAAAAGAATATACAAAAAAATACTCATCATATGAATTTGTGTTTTTCAAATTGATAATGTATTTCCATCCATTTCCGAAAATTAACTGATTCTTCAATTTTACTTTTTATTCAGTAGTACCAAGCGGCCGATTTACACTTTGGTTTGTAGCACTTGCAGATACGTACTGCAAGTGTTTAGTGATCAAAGTGTAAACGGACGCGTCACGTGATAATTGCAATTTAATAATTTAATAATCAATGCCTTGTCAAATAGGACAATACGAATAAATTACAGATCATACAATGTATAACTTCAGACTTCTTTTTCTTAGAATATGCTTGATGCGGAAAAGGAAAAGTTAATGCGAGAGAAGGGAGAAGTAGAAGGGCTTGCAAAAGAAAAAGGGTTGGTCCTACTTGAGCCAGATCAAGAGGACACTGTCTTCAGTAGAGAACCAATAACCTTCAGCAACAAAACGGAAAATTATGTACCTTATTCTCCTCCACCTCGTGAAAACATGGTACCAACAGTAAGCCCGGTTCAATATCCGGCTTATTACCCTGATAACAACCGTTTAATTGGTAAACATATTTCATCATGTATAATCATTTATTTTAATAACGTGACAGAGTAAAAAGATAGTCTGCTAATTAGTGTGGCACATCCAGTCATCCTATTATTGGACGAATGGTCAAATGAGTATAAAGTAATGTGACTCCACTGGAAATTGAAAGAGTAATTGTTTAGATTTATTTCAATTCCTAGTATGGCATATTTACATTTTTTATTAAATCAGCGCAGATGGCTGAAATAAATGAAGGACCATTTGTGGGCAACTTTAATCAAACCATCCAAATTTCATCAAAATAAGATCATTAGTCTTTAATATGGTGGTTCGAAAAAACGTCAGATCGACAAGAGACCACCATTTTCCCTCATGACTAAAACGGATTTCTGCCAAGGATTTTTTTTTAATTTGGAGATATAAAGCAAATTTTCGTTCAGAATGATCATAATGCTGCCATTACCTTGCAATAACAGAAAGTTTAGCACATATTTGTAATACATTATGTATATTTAACTATTACAAATATATTTGAAAGTTATAAACTACAGCTATATTTTGTAGCCGTGTTTATTTAGTACGCGTGTAGTACGTACAAAAAGGCAAACGTATCATTAAACAATTTTTTTTTTTTTTTTTTTTTTTTTTTTTTTTTTGCACATTTAAGCAAAATTCTGAAAGACGCATTCTGGAGTTGCTACCAAATATCTGACTGTATAACTTCTAAAAAGTGTAGTTAATCAGAAAATATTTGCCTTAAATATGATTTATTAATTAATAGTAACTGAATCATTTCTTCGCTAACTGCAAGTTTTTTTTTTTACAAGCTTTTATTTAACTTGCAATGTATGTATGTATGTATGAATGATATTCGGGTCAAATCTTGCAACTGAATTTTAAAGCAGTTATCCTCAACCGATTGAATTGAAATTATGCACATACGTTTAGTTTGGATGACAATGCATGGTTAGCTAAGTGACGTCATTCTAAATCCAATATGGCGGGCAGCCAAGATGGTGGACTAGATATTTTTGAGCATGCCCATGATGTGGGTATCAAATGAAAGGGTTTGGTGAGAAGAATACGAATAAAAGCTTGTATTAAAAATATTTTTTTTAAATCAACTTATTTTTAAATAAACTTGTTATACGTTCTCTATAAAGCCGAAAAACTGAAATTAATAAAAAAGATGAGTAGGTGACTTTCATTGTCACTCTGTCCAAAAAATACAACTGGACCCTCGCACACCGCGTTCTACGAACACAAGTAAATGTAGCGTTTGGTCTACATGTTAATAATAAAATTATAATCAATAATTATCATTGTCTGTTTAAATAAAATAACAGATTATTTATAAAGGTATTCTCAGAATGACAAATATAACATTAACACAAAAACTAAAATAACACATGTTTATGATTTTATGTCTAATAAGAGGAAAGATCAGAACAAATAGATTGGGGACAAGGAGATGCCTGCAGGGCATCATTTGCTGGCTCGAGAGACGGCCTTTTCAACTCTGGGATTGACTGGGAACCACAGCACTACGGAGATTATAGCTCAGCAATGTGGGACGTCCCTCTGCAAGAAAACTCCTTAGAAATATCCTACGACGAACAAAGGGATATGTTTCCAGACCAGATCTTCAACAGCGGTTATCTTGATCAGACAGTGTACAGAACACTTCCTGACGACAACCTTCCCTTTTATGATTACACTCCTGAAATGAACAACACTGGATTCACTCCAAACTACCTCCAAGAGGATCCGAATTCACTGTCGTCACACCAGCATTTAGCTTCACTATTGAAAGAAGTCGATCACATTACTCAAGCTATTGAAAATCTGGAGAGTGAGTAGTGCTAATACTACTAAGATTAATAGCTATAAAAACAAAAAAAATTATATAATAAACAATTATTAAAATTGTACAAAATACATCATTTTTCAGCAGATCTAAGTGCATAATATAGTTCCGCAATCCTTAATAATAATATAAAATACTTAAACTTTAGTTTATTGCTTTAGTTAAACTTAAACTCTAGTTGTCTTTATTTAAAAGAAAACTCAAAGCTTTTTTTTGGTGCACTTTAAGTTTTATACAATCCATAACAAATTGCAAGAAATAGTCGAATTTATGTATATATTCAACTTCATAAATTTGAATATACGTTCTCAGTACGTTAATTTGTAATTTATCCGTACTTTTAAAGCCCGTTGAATACTTAAAAACAACTTACCAACTTAAATTATATTTTAGTGGCTGATATTCGTATTTACGATCATCCTTTATTTTTTCATGTATTAAATTGACTTTTGAATTGAACTTTCAATGAATAGAACTTTTTCAAGCAAATCGAAGGGTCGAGCAAACATAAAAGGCAAACATTTTTGTTTTTATTAGTATATTGGATGAGACAAAGCCCTATTTATTTTATATTTTGCGAAAACCTTAACCTAACTAGCTACTGGTATGGATTAGTACTGGAATGGAATAACTTTAAAAATGATAATACAATTTATATTAGAAAACATATTTTTTAAAATAACAAAAACTTAGATTAATTAATATATCTCATTCAGGGCATAAAAAGAGACATGGCTGAGCATACTAAAGTTCAGCCATAGAAAAGAGATATACTTCACTCTAATATTGAATTATTACATACGGTTCCTTGGTTGGTCTCAATATAA
Source organism: Gerris lacustris (assembly GCA_951217055.1). Taxonomy (NCBI): domain Eukaryota; kingdom Metazoa; phylum Arthropoda; class Insecta; order Hemiptera; family Gerridae; genus Gerris; species Gerris lacustris. The sequence goes on from OX578276.1 coordinate 54,801,227, forward strand.
TGTTGACCCTGCAGAAAGACCCTAGACTATCATATAATATAGAACTTAGAAGAAAAGGATAAACATATGAGAGAAAAAAGTTACCTGAGAGTAGCCGTAAATATTCAGCTTCTTCTCTGATGGGGAATGATTGATTCTACCACCTCCAATGCACTCTGAGTCAAGCTTCAAGGAGGTAATTTTCTGCACCGTTTCATCATATATATCAGCTGTAACAAAAACATTTAAATAATTAGTTATTCTGGCGAGTAAAGGAAAGTAAAGAAGTAAAATTTATGAAAGTTTTAGTCATAAAATAACAATAACAAATTGTGGTTATCCTTTATATATTATTTAAAGTACTCTACGCCTCGCGTGGCTATTTCATTGAAGCAAACTTAGTGCAATAAATATTGAATATTAAGAAAATAGTTTATCATGAGTTGAAGTATGATTGTAGCGAGGGAATAGAACTATAATAAAAGGTATCACAAAAATTTCTGCTTGTATCAGGTTGAAATTTTACATGCATGTTTCAATATTACATTAAATTATTTAAGTTTAATTAAAATTCGATTCGTTAGAACGTAAGATAGGTGAAAACTTGTTTCTCTATTTTAAAATTTAGGTCTGCTTTAATAGTTTGTGATCTTTAACACTTAACGGCGGTGTCGCTGTTGGTTATACTAAAAAAATTGTATTTGAAAAAATGTTTGTCTCATCGAATATATGGAGTTAGAATTTTTTCCCGTCATAAAATTCTAATTTAAAATGTTCGTGCGAGCGTTGCGCGTGAACGCTTGAGCGGATAACGTTTCTAACAAACTTGTCCTGGGCATTGGTAAAATGGCATGGGTACCAAATTTCACCAAAACGGGTCAAGTTATCATCACACGTTTCCGACACACACACACAGAAAGTATGGATATGTATAGTTTGTAAGAAGCTTATAAAAAAACTGTTGGTATAAAAATATTAAAAGATTTGAAAATTTAACATCAGCAGATAATTCAAGATCTACTTATAAAACTAACAAAACTAAATTTTGGAGTATACCATGTATTAAAGGTTTGTCAGAACAGATTCATAGAAGCTTATATATATATATATATATATATATATATATATATATATATATATATATATATATATATATATATATAATATATAATATATATATATATTAGACCAATATATAGGTAACCTGAGAGGGGTCCAGCTTGCATTAATTAGGGTAAACTATTTTTTTTTAGGATTGTTTTGTATAGTAAGAGGAGCATGAAACCAAGTTTGGCTTGGCTACTTCGAAAGCCCTGGGGACAACTTTTGGTAGCCGAAAAACCTCGCAATTTTGGCACTTGTTTCAGTTTTTTTAATATAACTCATAAACGACGCCGAAATCAGGAAATTGTATTCTCTCCGAAATAAAAGTAGACAAAATTCTCTACAAAATGCACTAGTCAAACTTAATTGTATGTTATCCTAAACCATTTCTACAGGGCTTTGAAGTTTGACAAAATTATTTTAAAAAAAAAAAAATAATCAGGATTTTACTCATTTTTTTGACATTTATATAGTCCGTTTATGGTGCCCATTATATATTTTTATGATGTTATATTGATGATATGTATATCTATATATACCTACATACACAAACATATATATAACATCATAAAAATATATAATGGTAAAAAAACAAACAGGATTTTACTAATTTTTTTTTGACATTTATATAGTCGTTTATGGTGCCATAACCATTATATATTTTTATGATATATATATATATATATATATATATATATATATATATATATATATATATATATATATATATATATATATATATATATATATATATGTTTGTGTATGTAGGTATATATAGATATACATATCATCAATATAACATCATAAAAATATATAATGGGCAGGGCACCATAAACGGACTATATAAATGTCAAAAAAATGAGTAAAATCCTGATTATTATTTTTTTTTAAATAATTATGTCAAACTTCAAAGCCCTGTGGAAATGGTCTAGGATAACATAAAATTAAGTTTGACTAGTGCATTTTGTAGAGAATTTTGTCTACTTTTATTTTGGAAAGAATACAATTTCCTGATTTCGGCGTCGTTTATGAGTTATATTAAAAAAAAACTGAAAAAAAGTCCCAAAATTGCGAGGTTTTTCGCCTACCAAAAGTTGTCCCCAGGGCTTTCGAGGTCGCAAACTTGGTTTCATGCTCCTCTTACTATACAAAACAATCCTAAAAAAAAAATCGTTTACCCTAATTAATGCAGAAAATTAATTGTAGAAAATTAAAAAAGAAAGTGGGATAAACAATCAGGGTAATGTTTACAGAGGGGACAGATTTCAGTGAAGTTCAAAGTGTATTTCTGTTTACGTATATACAGCCTTATCAATTAGAGAGAATTCAGTCTTGGTTGGGAGAAATATCTTAAAATATGTATATTTACTCTGTAGTGTAGATATGATTCGCTTTGTGAGCAGAACTTGCAATTTATACGGTAGTCTGGAGAGTAAGTGCTGTTGAGAATTTGTTCAATGTCTTTGGAGAATACGTGGTTATTGTACGAGGTGATAAGAGCGTTGTAGCTGTTTTTGAAGAGATCCAAGTCTGTTTTGAATGCGTCAGGACGATGTATATTTTAAAGCAAGATTTTAAACTGTGATGCCCAGTTCAGATCTACAATGTTTCTATTGGAGTAAAGTTCATATAGTCTGTTAAGACTGATTCTTGGCAGGCGATTAGCGTCCGAGGCAAGTACTTTCAATAAATATTTTCGATTGTATGGTGAGAACTCCGCACTCAGTTTGAAGCGTGTAGTGAGGTGTAATACGAGGTACGTTTGGAAATTATTATCATTTAACATTCGCAACCAGTTAGTCGCCTCTTCACATGAGCAGTTACAAATTAATTTAGCGATGCTGGATTAACACAGAGCGGGGAGGGGGGGGGGGAGTCTGCGGTCTCTCATCCAAATGTTGCGACCACGCTCAATGCTGCTTATCTTTATTGATAGGGCCAGCCGACGCTCTCCTATCCAAGCCTCCGAGGCCCTTTACTAAAATAATAGCAATACAAATTTTTAGTGAAAATGACTCGTTAAGAATTGATTATTTAAGTAGATGAGCAATCAATCCATGAAAAAATGTATTGCTATATTTTATAGTAGAAAACTTGGCTGGTAATTAAGGAGTAAGTGAATTCTAAAGTGATCCTGAGTAAAGTAAAGTTTAGGCCAGACTTACGTCTTATGATGTGTAAGAACTTATATCGTAGTAGCATAAAGGGAGTAGTACATTGAGGTAGGACAAGTCGTTATAGAGAGTCAAGCAGAGTGATTGATAGCTTCTTAACCCCACCCAGCCCTAAGGCTTAGTAAGTGTCCCAACACTCTACAAGAGAAATACCTTACTAACTTTGTTACCTCCCTACATTCTCCTGCCTCCATACCTTAGCTAAGTCAAACATAATTTTATCCAACAAACTCTTGTGGATATAAGGAGCCAATATACCGATCTTTACGACACGGAAGTAAGCAAATATAACACTCACAAAGGTAAATAACAAATATCAGTTTAATATCCATATAACCTCTATAGGATTTTGTAAGTGTAAAATAATATAATAATAATACAATTGCCTCTATTAATACCTGTACATGTATGCTTGTATAATTGCCTGAACATGAATGCCAATTTCATCGAAATCGGCCTAGTTGTTTATGCTCCATGTGTCCGCTTAGGCAGTGTCCCTAAAGTCTGAAACAACTTTCTAAAATTTAAACGTAAGTGACCAAAATACGAAAACAGACTAATAAGAAATGACGTCTAAATTAGTCTTCGATACTATCAGGAATTTTACTCGCATGAAAATGGAGGACTTGGAACATCTTGCTGCATTAATAAGCCTAAAATTACAAAGAAATAAACCACATGTCTCTCGTGTATATGCAGCTTTAGTATTTACCCTCTTATATTTTTACCCCGATTATACATAATATAATATAAAACGAGACTGCAGACAAAATATACGTATTATCATAAAACACGAGCTTAGTATTTGTATATACTTTTTACCTACTTGCATATTCTTTTTTTATAAAACCATATACACCATACACTTTAATTTATTTACAAATAAATAAGTTGGGTTATCTGAAAATTATAAATTTGATAATCTGTTATACAGGGCATGGTTTGTTTAGGTAATACTATATTGAAATTACTTAGCATATTAACTATCATCCTACAAGATTATTCAGACTTTCACGAGGATTTTCCGAATTATTAACCGATTGTTTCAACTTATAGCATTTATGTCAAGTAGTAAAGGATTGCCATAACAAGCTTCTTAGTAATCCAAGGCAATTTGGATAGAATTGGGGTCAGTTACTTTTTTTTTATTCAAGCCCTAAATTTAGTAATCGAAAGGTTACTGAACTAAAATTGCTATTGCATGTTAAAGCTTTTAGTAACTTAGTTTATACATTTTTTATCCAGGGAACTATTGTCCAGGGACTGACAATCTGACCACGCTTAGACGTTTTCGATAAGTTCAAGTATATTATCAAAAGCTAATACGTTTGGGACATTTGAGCATTAATATTAAAATATATAGAGAGCACAAGTGACCTTTCTACCAAGGTAAAATAAATTAATTTTGTCCATACGTGCAGATAATATTCATATATAATATGATTACCAGCAGAAAAATCGTAAAGTGATTACACTTATCAAATTACTTTCGGACGTTTAGTCTCTTTAAAAGGCTTCTTGTGTATGACCCATAAAGGTCAAACAGTCATATGGAGAGGTGGTGAGGGGGGGGGGGGGGGGGTCATATTATTAAATAACTTAAAAATCAGTAATGTACTGTCAGTAACTTCATAGTATAATAATGTTAAATAGGTGTAAATTAGAAATACAATATAATAATTCTTATACCTTGTATACTAATAGTCCTGCTACAAGTATAGAATTTGCTAAAAGGATCTTTAGGTTTTTAATGATGATTATATCTTACTCTATGATTATATCTTTTTGAGATCATTCTGAAGAACAACCATATTTTTGTCTTTGAAACAACCATATTTTTGTCTTTGATTTCAAAAATCCGTTTCAGACATAATGGAACATTAAAAAATGTTTGATCTCATCTTTGTCTCTCGGTCTGCCTGCCAATATTTTTGCGAATCACATATCTTACTGAGTTGGACGAAATTTAAATGTTACGCCATAATTAGCTCGATGCTAAAAAATACCTTATATGCACAAACTTTTTTGTGCTTCTATCGACAACTACATCTTTAAAAATAATTTTGTAGTTCAAGTGGTAAGGACGGACATATTGCTTTCGTTCAACAATTTAAAAAGAATGCATAACTGATACATAATACTGAGTTAACCCTTAATTTTAAATTCTTTTAGTAATCCTTGTTTTTTGCTTCCGAACTTACCAAAGGTAACAGAAGCATTGTAATCTTCTAAAAAACGAAATGTTTGTCTCCCCGTCAACATTTTTTGCATATTTTAAAAAATACTACATCGATTTTCATGAATTTTCAACCTTCTATTGAATTTTTTCTATTGAAGTTTTTAGTAAAACTCTTATTTTTTAATCTACTTAATTATACTTTATTTTATACTTATGTGACAATTCGTCCAGTAATCGAGTACCTTAAAAAGGACACGAACTATGTCCTATCATAATTGGAAGATGTTTTATTTTACTACTACTCTGTGTATATATATATATATATATATATATATATATATATATATATATATATATATATATATATATATATATATATATATATATATATATATATATATATATATATATATATATATATATATATATATATATATATATATATATATATATATATATATATATATATATATATATATATATATATATATATATATATATATATATATATATATATATATATATATATATATATATATATATATATATATATATATATATATATATATATATATATATATATATATATATATATATATATATATATATATATATATATATATATATATATATATATATATATATATATATATATATATATATATATATATATATATATATATATATATATATATATATATATATATATATATATATATATATATATATATATATATATATATATATATATATATATATATATATATATATATATATATATATATATATATATATATATATATATATATATATATATATATATATATATATATATATATATATATATATATATATATATATATATATATATATATATATATATATATATATATATATATATTTAGTGGAATTTTTAATTTTACCAAGAGAGAATATCTAGAGGTGCCACCAAGTTTTTTTAAAATCTCTCCTCCTTATTTATATACTCTCCTCTAGGACAAAATAATTTGTATTAATCCCTAATTAGTGATTCTCCAATTCTGGGGAAACAGTTTTAAAAAAAAGTAGAGGCAAAAAAGGAGGAAAAAGGAAACGGAAGATTTAGCTTATATATCTCCCCCAACCCCCCGGGAGTCTTATCGAATTTAGGTAGAAATTGGAATTATCTTTCATTAATATTAATGTATTGGCTATATAAATATCTATAGGTTAATATATATATGGGCTTAAATCCTAAAGAGAAGCTTAATTTTTACCTTTTCAACTTCATAAAATCAGTCTGAGCTCAATTCCCTTTTATTACTTTGCTCTTATTTCCTCCCTTAAGAATCAAATTTCCCTTATTAAATCAAATATTTCTTAGAGAGAACCTAGGGGGTAAGAGGAACCTACCTTCAAAATTTCACGGCAATAGGACAAGTAGTTCCAGAGATAACGTGAAGTGTATTTGGATTTTATATAACATAGATTGGCAGCACTGAGTACTCGGAGCCAGTGCCGGATTTACCACTAGGCCGACTAGGCCTTGCCTAGGGCCGCAGGCTTAGGAGGGGCCGCATCAGATATGGGCAATACATTGATATGGCTTGCCGCTCAGCGGCTTTGACACAGTATATTCTAAGGAGTATTTCTAGAATTTGAGTATGATCCTGAGTACTAAGTTAGTTTGTAGACCAAGTATCAAGTTGATTTTAGCTTGTCACTTGATAGGTTAGTTATTCAATTATTTCTCCAAATATGAGTGGTCAGTGGTCACCTATCAAGTGACAAACCAGCATCAACTTGATTTTTGGTCTACTAACTAATGTTGTTCTCAGGATCATGAAAATCACATTATTCACCAAAATGGCCGGGACATGGCCGCTCTCCATGGGTTTTTTTTTTTTTTTTTTTTTTTTTCAAATGCCAATTGACAAGCTGACGAGCTTATGTCCCTTCTGCAAACGAACTTAGCTGACCACATATTTTTTACAGGTACCAAAAGATTACTTGATGTTAGTCAACCCCTCTTTTGCACGCTATCTCCTGAACTATACATTTAATAATCAGAAGTTTTTAAAAATGGTTCTGCAAATAAATAAAAAGTGTGAGTTTTATCGGCCTAATAAAACCTAACCATATATTATGTAGTACGTAAAACCAAATTCAAAAGTATTTCAAGAGTTAAATAGACTGCCAATTGGTGTGGCACATAGCTTCCTCGCATCCTATACCACGTACTTTATTGATTTCATGATTTTAAAAGCCATTATTGTCTAATTGGTTTAATTGTTTCCCCCGTTTTTTTTAATCTGTCAAACTTGTTCTGAGTTTTACACGAATTAAAGTATCAATTTAGCAAAAGTTAAAGAGCGCAGACGGTTCATAATAATCTGGAGTTATCTGCGGGTATCTTTCGATAAACTATAAAAGTTTCATTCAAATCGAATAAGTACTTTTGAAGCTATAGGTGTAAATAAATTAATATTTGTGCGCATGTGGAAGAGCAACAAATAGGCGCAGATGGTTGAAACTTATATGGGACCAACAATGGGCTAATTATGACCTACCACCTAAATTTCATTAAAATTGGCCGTGTAGTTTTTATGATATGTTGGTTCACAAAAATTGAACGACAGACCGAACGACAGACAGACACGGAACCGAAAATGATCCCTGATGTCTGAAACGAATTTCTATCTTGGAATGTTTGAAATCGGAGACCTAAAATTTTTTCGTTTTTCGGAACGATCACATAGCTTCCGTTACCTTCGGTAAGCTCAGAAGCAAAAAATCTTCCAATTTATTATAATTTTGTGACATTAGTTAAGTTAAGTTAGGCCTACGAATATTAACTTACCATAACAGTTTTGTAAAAAAATTCAAAGAAAACCCAATTATAGAACTTCTATAGTTCATAAAAACAGTAGTTCATAGGATGAAAGAACAATGTGGGGGGCCTCTAGTAAAATTTGGTGGGGGGCCGCTTGTTAAAATTTGGCCTAGGGCCTCAAAAGTCCTAAATCCGGCACTGCTCGGAGCAAGAGGGAATCTCCTCTACCAAAGACAGACGGGAGATATACCTATTATTGATAAATGTGTTATTATTTTTATCAGCAGCCTCAACAGTAATCGAGGGTAAAATATAAATAATTGGTTGGTGATAAGTGGGGCAGAAACATTTTGTACTATCCAAGTACTTTTTTATTTGGCAGTTTATGTCAAATTATCAACATCTTTAGAATCGTGATTCGGAGTCTGGAACTTATTTTTTTCTTCTGAGTTGTCTCCTTCCCATCACTCACTTAACTCCTTTGTGAGTACACAAGATACTGATGTTTTATGCCTTGGGCGTCGCGTCGTCTTGGTTTTTTACGAGGTTCCTGGGGGCCACTGTATTTTCCCTATATAGCATACTTTGTGGAAACTGGAACTTAAAAAAGTGGTCACGTGACACGGCGCTCGGGAAAAAGTTCATTCTCATGTTCACAGCAAACAGGATGAATTTATATAAAATAATAAATATTCGAGTTAAAGAGCATTAGTGTGATATTTGAGCCATCCAATCAGAAACAAAATCTGCCAACCTTACTACAGACGCAATAAGAGATCAAATAGTAAAAATCTTAAAATAATAATCAAATCTAGCTTCAACCAAGGTAATGGTAATAACCGATGGAGGTATGAAAAAAAAGTCAGAATCAAACTTGTTGATCTTTCAAAATCAGTATTTGTTGTATCTGTTTGTGCAGTAAGTTTTTGATACGACTTACGGTTAATACACAAAAAAAACTTAAACGTTGCATCCACCATTTTTTATATTTGTTTGGGGGTGATGAACAATTTAACTTTTTGGAATTTTCCCGTCGGTTACACACAAACGCTGCAAGTATACTAAATTTCAAGCTTCCAGCTATTCTGGAAGTAACTGATAATGATGGTGATGACGGGTCAGAAAGTCATTTACAAAAATGCAAACTTTAAAAACTACCCATTTGAAAAAGCTTAATATTAAACGCTCCATTTTTTTTACAGCGTCCTAAACTACTTAAGCTCAATCTAGGTATTTTTCAAATTTTAAAAGCCCAGCTTAAGAGGATGCAGAGATATGAGGATGAAAAAACCGGGTGAATTGGTTCAAGTAAAGATACGCTGCATGCTTACTAGATATTGGCCTGGCGCACGGCCGTGCACTCAGGTTTATTAAAATTTTCAAATGAAGTTAATTCAAGTAATGCTGTTGAACAAATCTCAAAAAGATAGCATTTACTGATTAAAAGTAACTTTTTCCGCATGCCTATATTTTTGGTTACTATATCACAGTTCTTTAAGAATCTCCAACGCAACTTTAACACTCCCAAATCCAAAGGTAAGAATCAATATAGTCCGATGAGTAAAAGTGTCCATTAAAGTGGTGCCGCTGGTTTCAGGTCGATATATTCCTCTAGGGACATTAAACCTTAGGCAAAGGGTTTATTATTTTTAATGGCCTTGGGAAAGAGGGACAGAGGAAAATGTAAAAACAAAAGTTTCTACAATTCCGTGTGAGAAAAACAAAGAACAAGACTCTTGGGAGCAGCCGACGACAAACTCACTGCCTTCATTAACAACTGAATAGTAAGGACCGAGTAAGACACAGTCAAGTTTTATCTCAGTCACTCGGATCACTTCAACAAATGAGTCTTCTTTTAAACAGACTTACCAATAAAATGATTAAACAAAGAGTATTTCTAGTAAAAGTAACTTTGTCTATAAAGTTTCTTAATAATAACTTAATCATTTGTGGTAATATTTTAGTACCTAACAAAGAAATCTTACTAAAAACAATTATTATTACAGAACTAGATTTAAAACTCAATTATACAGTGTGACCGGCGGTCACTCAATTATACAGTGTACGGTCGATCCGGACAGGATCGACGCATGAATAGGTAAAAAGACTAAAATTTATTAAATTAAAATTTTATCTTTTGGAGTTCAGGCCTGCTTGAATAGAAACTAATTCCTATCATAAGAATTCATGTTAAGGCTGCACGGGAACGGGGGTCGGCACACGCGCCATAAAATCACGCCTCTAATATTGAACCTAAAGACTTGAAAATTTTTATACATATAGCTTAAGAAAAGCCAGAGGGTTGTTAGTTTTTGTTTTTTTCTTATCGCCTTTAGCTGTTTTGATAAAAAATAAAATGTGAGAGAAAAAAAAATTAAAATATAAATTTCAAAATTTTAAAAACAGGCGGAAATTTATATTTTTACAAAGAGAAATTGTGTGAATTTTGGTAAAAATATATTAAGCTGGTGAGGCGTAATCTTATGGGAACTTTTTTTTTATTTATTATCTGGAAAGTGCTGACCCTAGCGGATTTTTTAAAAAATACAATTTATTAAATTCTGATTTGTTGATTTTCCAATTTAAGCCACACCCACTGATGTTTTTCACCCTTCTTTTCTGACAAATAAAATAAAAACAATTTCAATTTTTTTTTTTTTTAAATGAAAACAATTCATAATAAAAAGAATTGTTATTTAAATATACATACATTGAAAAAGATTAAATAATGCAAAAAAATACAAGATGAGAGGAAGGATTGAATGCTAGTTGATGAAAACAAGTTTGAGAAGAAAATGTTAAATTTTTTTGGGTTAATTTTTGGTCAGCGCAGAGTCCCAAAAATTAAGCCACCTTCTTTTCTCTAACACAGCTTGAAAATGATCCTAGGAAAGGAATGTCGCAATAGTAAGGCGATTAATTCCTTTAAGATCCCACTACTCAAGGATTGAAAACTAAAACTTAAGAATTATTAATTTGATTTAAGTTATAGGTATTTATAATCACAGTATGTTTGCTTCCGAGTTTAACGAAGGTCACGAAACGAAAGCATTATCATTATTTTGAAAAACGAATTTTTGTATGTTTCTGAATTAAAAAATTCCTGAACAGAAATCCGTTCCAGACAACACGGAACATTTTTTTTATATCGCAGTTTATCGTTAAACATTTTATCGAACCATCATATCTTAAAAAACCAATGCAACCCACTGATGATTCCGTATTAAGTTAGCCATCTGCACTTATTTATGAGTGACATTTTAATATAAAAATGACAGGAACCTATTGGGAATTCATTATTTTATACTAGGTGACCATTCATACAATATAGGTCGTGAGTATTCTATGTGCCACACTAATTAGCAGACTATTTTAACCTATTTGTGCTAAGAAAAATTTGGGGAACTAAATCGGAAAGAGTTTATTTTAGGCATAATTGTTTATTGATGCTTATAAATAAAAATTTCAACAGACCGGAAAGTTCTTGTTTATGGCAAATAGGTCCGATATATCGGTTTTAAAATAATTAAGTTTACCAAAGAAGTTATTTTATATCAAATTAAAGCACATACGAGAATAATTGTCTACTATAAAAGGTTCTAATAATTTTTATTGATAACTCTAAAGGTATTTGCAGGTAAAATCGTGGTTTTACCATGGCCAGGTAGAGATACACTTTCCATGTATCACCTTCCTTAGTGGTTTAAAAAAATAAGTTTATTTTTAGTTTTTGCTATTTTAAAATGCAACTTATAAAAAAAATGGTTTAAAATATAAATTAAAGCTGAAACAATATCATATCAGATTGCAATGTCTGAACCAGTTTGTACAAATTGTAAAATTAATTATCAATACTAAGTTAATTGAACGTATTTTTATATGAATTACAGCAAATATAATTTTTCATTTCAATAGAAACAGATAATGAAAAAATCGGTTTTAGACAACTCAGACAAACTTTCTCATATACGAGTTCGTAATTATTAAGCTCAGTGTTTTCCATTTATTAGTTTTCGTATGTATATTTAATTATTATTGAACATTTCATCAAACTTTATCATAAAAATAACATCTCCTGGGCGGGGAATCGAACCCGGGCTCTCTCTTTCAGCGTTTTAAGCTTTTTTCTCAGGAACTAGATTTTTCCCGGGAAAACGGCTTATATGGTTAGATTCGTATTAAATGGGCTACATTTTAGAATTTTTTAATCAAAATCGTCGGAACCGTTTTCGAGAAATATTTTTTTCAAGTTTTTTCAGTTTTTGGGGGGTGGCGCCCCCAAATTTGGTGCTAAAATTTGTTTCGCCTCGGGAATGATTTTCTGAACATGTATGCCAAATTTCGTCAAAATCGGCCCAGTAGTTTAGGCTCCAGGCGTCTGCACAGACAGACGACAGACAGACAGACGACAAACAGACATTTTTTAAAAACCACTTTTTTGGACTCAGGGGACCTCAAAACGTGTAAATCCATCAAAATCTCAAAATCGAATTTTCGCGCCATCACAATACTTTCTCTTTATATGAGAAAGTAAAAATTAAATAATATACCTCAATGGTTTTAGCTTTCCGATGATGTAGCATTTATTCATTTAAAATAATAAATTGTGGCATATTCTCGCTTAGTAAAACAATTTTAATGTTTCTTAACGGTAGTGTATACCCCTTCAAATTAAATTAAATACATTAAAAATAACATACTCCGTTGTGAAGCTTGGGCTTTATATGAAGCTAAATTAATATGTATGTATTAATTAACTAACTCACATTGTCTTGTAAGAAATTTGCTAAGCAGAGACATGTTTTATTTCAGCGCATACAAAATCATAACTTCACCTTTAGCTTTACAACACTTTTGTCCAGTAGATCAATCAATATTTATAAATACTTTTTTTTCAGTTTTTTACAGAAATTAAAATTAAAATATAATTGACTTGTAAAATATGAATTAGAATTAAAGGAATAAATAGCTTATTAAAAAAAAAAAAAAAAAAATTAAATAAAAAATTCTCTTTTTGACGAAAGACCCTAAAATCCAAACTGATTTAGATAGAATTAACAAATCCTTGGAAGTAGAAAGTTGATTTTATAGAGGGGGTTAATACGAATTGAATTTGACATTATCAAGCGAATTGAGGTAAAGCAAAATTCTAAGAGATCTTGGTAAACCACCAAATCTTATCCTTCTGGTTGGACTCGACATAAGCGGGAAGCATGCTACACAGATGGTTTAAGGTACAGCATAGACTAAATTTAGCATTTCGATTTAATATTCGAATAAAACAAAGCGAAAAATGTTCAGTTCAACCTAGCAACACATGATAATTAATATATGTTAAGTCAAGCATACGGGGATGGTGTAGTTATCATGTGCAGGATTACTTGCCAGGTCTACTTAGTATATGATACCAACAACTAAATACATCGAATAAATAATAAAGGTAGATTGCCACGGCCATTGAACAAAGGAAATTATACATTCAAAGTATTAAAGAGCTTTTTCTATATCTCGGCACATTACTAACCGGCGACAATAGTTTGAGAAAATATTCACAAGGAATTAATGAAGGGATAATGAACGGAGCTTAGATCAATTAGTTGGTCATTAGAACTACATCTAACTTAGGTAAAACAACATCTAACTTAGTTTTACAAAAAAACCTGAAATTAAAACAGGGTTTAATGACTCCATTTCTTGCCTCTTATCAGAGTAAGTAGAAATCTCGAACGTTTACAATACGAGATATTAGAGTGAAAAAAAAAAAAAAAAAAAAAAATCGGTTGAATAAAAAGATATATTCGAAGCAAAATATCTTGTTATCCAATTTATATATTAGCTGCTATGAAATGTTGCTATAAACATCTTAGGAACAGGCTTGTAATTTTATTATATAGGAAAATCCACTTTGGTGTCCACTTTGTATATTACCTAGTAGATCTATATACGCTTATAGAGCTTTTGTCTAAAATTTGTTTAACAAATATTTAGCAGACGAGTAAAATATAAAATTTTTAGCAGGAAGGTTAAATTAAGAGTAGAATTACATGTTTGCTTTAATTATAAAAGCAGCGCAATTCCTGTGAAATCCATGCTATTTGCACATTACAACTGAGATTTTTTTTTGTAACATTCAAGCTTTCTTTATTTACTACAAAAAATTAAATGTTATATGGGTTGATTCAGTTTAAAACCAAATTTATAAGGGGGTGCCATTGTCATTTGAAAATAAATTCTCTACTTTTCTTAATAATCTAGTTATTGCAGCACAAATTACATATATTATTAAAATTCTTATTTATAAAAATAGTTTATCAATAAAAATCTCAATTTTCTAATATTTCCGTAAAGTGACATAAATTAAAGAAATTAATATTTATACATTTCTGTTTTTATTTATTTATCTTAAAAAAATGCAATGGCCGACGTTATGTCATAATAATGGGAGGGGTAATGTGGGCGTTTCCTATTCCTCCCAAAATAAACAAGGGGTTGAAAAAAACTTGTGAAAAGCAGCGCTATCTCTGGAGAGAAGGTGACAACACAACTCACTCCCGCGGGCTCTTAATTTTCGTTTTGAAAAATCAATTATGTCTTAAAAATTTACAAAAAAAAAAAAAAAAAAAAAAAAAAATCGGACCTGAATAATACGACAAAATGTTATTATAAAAACTTGTTAAGAAAGAAAAACTGAGTAAGAAAACAAAATTTTAAAACCATCCGCCAACTTTGATAAATTGCTTATTTACCAATTTATTTTAAATTTTTGAAGATATTGTAAAATGTCGTTTGGAAAAGTTCTTACAAAATTGATAAATTATGTAAGTGCAAAAAAGTTTTAGTTTACTTTCATTTGTCTGTTAAGATATTTAGGTAGTAATTAGTAGAAATAAGAATAATAAAAATAACAAAATATGGAAAAAAGAACTTCACAAGTGACTTTACTAGAGACGGAGGGCAGTAAAATAGTACTTTACGCGTCTAGTGCGGAAAGTAGCATTTTGCAAGCGAGTGTGGAGTTTGCACCCGAGCGAAAGCGAGGGTAGTAAAACCACACGAGCAAAGCAAAATGCAGTTATCGCACGAGTTGCATACCATACTTTATCTACGATTGTTGGATTTTAATAATAAATAAGAAAAAAAGTTACATTAATTAAACAAATAGCAAATTAGTATTATTAAATGTGAACAAACACGCTAATCGTGCGATAAGGTGAAGAATTTTTCACCTTATGATGAATAAGTGAAAGAATAAGCATGCGAATGGAAAGTAGCATTTTGCATGCGAGTGTGGAGGAGTTTGCACCCGAGCGGCAGCGAGGGTAGTAAAACTACACGAGCAAAGCAAAATGCAGTTTTCGCACGAGTTGCGTACCGTACTTTATCTACGATTGTCGGATTTTAATAATAAATTCAGAAAACAAATATTTTATAAACTTCCTGTGTGTAAGTTTGTATTTCTCTTTTGATAAAGATGACATTCATTCATAAGTTGTATTTTGTGCCGAATTAATTATTTCGGGAGGCGTATTATTCTGCTCATTTTCGTCACAATCACTTAAATCAATCATTGTTTTTCACTAAAAAGTCGATATAAACAAACAGCAAATTAGTTTTATCTACGACTTGCATTGTAAGTGGACTTTACATTGCTAATAACAGGGCGGGAATTGTTACTTCCCTCCCATGGGAGTAAAAAAACAATCATACCAACTTAAAAGGTATTTTTTTTAGGTTTTAAGTATTATGTCGGTAGTAAAGTTTTTCCGCTGTTTATAGCTAATTTTTCGGGAAGGTTACTTTAGGTTATTATACAATGTCTTTAAATTAAAAACAAACTATTGAAAGTGTTTGTTGTAAAACGTGTATATTTAGTATAAAAATTGTTATTTAAATAAATGAAGTAACTAAATATCAGTTTAAGGTGTGTAAATTACGTAATTTGTAGGTAAAACTTTTATACCTACAAACTTAATAGCTATTAGCCAAGTGCACTAGTCGTAGATAAAATATAATACGCAACATGGATCGAAGTATTTCTGCTCTCGGGATTATCTCCCTCGGCCATAAGGCCTCGAGGGTTAATGAAGTTTTCTCCTTCGCCGGTGCCTCAGGAGAAAACTTAACCTCGAGCAGGAAAACATACTTCTCTCCCTTGTTGCGATAACTATTGTTAAATGTAAACAAACTCGCTAATCGTGCGTTAAGGTGAAGAATTCTTCTTTTTTACCGCTCTAGGGCGGAAAAAAGAGGAATTATGAAACGCGCATGCGCAATAAATACAACGACGTAAAGAATCCCTTTGTACGCATCTAAACAGAGATACAATGTTTATATTTCGTATCAATCGTAGATGATCAAATTTACAGGCAGACAGAAGAAAAGCCAAACGGACGAGTCTGGAGTTGAAATGTGGCTTCCCTCAACTCAGTCAATTATTATCTAGTCGGTTCATTGTTTACTTAAGTTATAGCTTTTAGATCACTGACTCTTACTTTCTATTACAATTTCCGCAGACAGACTTGATGTAATGAAACATACAAGTAGGAAGACATGATAAATTACTTGGAACGAAGATCTATTAGTAAGCTGAAACTGCAATTAATAAGTAAGACATAGGGTGTTTAAGCCGAGAGTTTTGATGTTGAAAGCAACAAGTTAAGATGGAGTCATCAAGTCGAGGGAGAATGCTGCCTGTTGTTACGGAGCTGTAAGATCTATCTCCTTCTATTCGAGTCTTGCCTTTGTTCTAGAGTTACACAGGATCATAAAGCGTCCTGTCCCAGAACTCATCCCCCTACCCTATATACTAGGGATTATCCGTCACTGTAATGACGACATTTCGGCCTCCCTTACTAATGATGGATCTTCACAGCTTCATCTTTCTTCGTATCCTGGTTTCCGTTTTCATCAATTCCAAACTGTGTTCCGTCATTATAGAAGTATATCATTCCTAATCCTATCTGACAGTAATATAAGAAATAATAGAAACATTATATATCTTCTACGAACTCTTTGTCCAATTCAATCATATTTTTAATTAAATTTTCATGTAAGGAGTATGAAAGCTTGTATTTTTTTTAACTAGGCATAAGATAATAAAAACACTATAACTTCTTTCTTGATTTCTTATAGGAATATTAACCTTATTCAGAAACTTGTAGATATTTAACGATATTTTTTAACTATAAGATTGTAAAACAAGGGTACTTTTATAATAAAAAAACATTTAATTAAGGTAAAAAAAAAGGTTACGCTTAAATTATAAAACAAAAGTGTATGCCACTCATATAATGAATGCTTCCAGGCCAATTAATTTAAGTAATGATGATTATAGAGAGGGAAAGAAAAACCGTCAACATTTTGGTACTTAATTAAAATAAGAACAGTATTATTTGAAGAGAAATTAATTTAATCATTTTTAACATCCCAATTAAATAAATATTATTTGTTTCATTTAACGGTCGTTGTTCGCACCAGGGAGAGCTGAGCTTGACCTGACAACGACTGAAGTTTAAAAAATAAGAAAGAGACTTAAACTCCCTTTAGATTTGCGAAGGGATAAAAAAATCACAATCAAAAATCGAAGGGATCAAAAATCACTCAGCGTTCACATTGGGGGGACTAACTTTTAAAAGAAGAACATACAAGCCCCCTCAGATATGGATGGGCACTTCTTGAAGACTGATTCATCGTCGGGAGGCCTGATCAGTCGTTGTTAAAACGTTGACCACTTAACAAGCTTTAGTTAAGCACAACACATCGCGTAGATAATGTGTCACCGTCACCCATGACTGAAGGACGCCACTTTACTTTTAGATAACAAAATCTAACCAGGAACTCCTACATGCTAAAAGAAAATGATACATGCTAAGGAAGTAATGAGATACCGAGAGACCCTTAATCACTTATGTAAATTTCTTTTTAATTTTTTTTTTTTTTTAAAAACATACGAAAAAGTTTTGTTCGAGTTTGTCGTACCAAAAAACCTTGAGTCCAAATCAGAACGTCTAATAATGGATTTAAAAATGGCGCTTGGAGCCCTTTATCATGTATAATATACAGGCAAATGACTTCTATACAATAGTGCAGTAAAAATGTGTCAAACAACAGCCGAACCCCAAACAAATTAGTACAAGCAAGAAATTTGGTAGAAATGTATCTCCCCCCCCTCACTGTAGCTTTGCAAGCTATTGATGGTTTCGCTATGTGCTTTTATATGCGTTATTATTCATGTCATGTATATATCATTGTGAAACATTTAAATAAATAAATAAATGTTGAATTTACCTACCTGTTGAAAGTCCCCTAAAATTGAAGCCGTGCTACGGGCATCCTATTGAAAAATGGCGACTTTAAATATTACAGACAGAAAAAAGTTTCAAATAAACAGGTCAAGTGTGGGCTATAGTCAGCACACAGCGAGGGTCAGTAGGCAACCCTGTATAGTTTAAGTAGCACCCTATTGATGGTGTTTTTTTAAAATGATGATAAACTGATATTCTCAACCACACAAACAAACTTCTGATAAAGTATTTTTTGCCACTGAACCGGACTACAACCATATAAATACATCGAAAAGACCATAGTTATAAAAAAACGTATTTTGTCAATAAAAAATAAAATAATATTTTTTTCGAAATTTCCAAAAAGTGATATCTTTACTTTTGGTCGAAGAATGTTCAGGAATTTTTTCAGATTTTTTGCACTTCACATAAGCGAGATAGAAGGGGACACGTTTCACACCCACTTCAAACTTGCCTACGCTCGCCCTATTTAAGTTATAACCAAATAATTATATATTTTTCGAATCAGCTCAACGTACCCTTTAATATGATACCCCTCATGGTGTCGAAAAAAAAAAAAAAAACATTTAACCCTTAAGTTTTTTTACCCTAATTTTTTTGAAAAATATTTTTTTTAAGTCACTATATTTCTAAACTATGTGGGTAGGTACAAGACACATACATACCAAATTTCAAAGTGATCGGACAAAAGGTGTAGCCGTGAGAGCAGGCGACCGGACGGACGGACAGACACAAAATATAAGGGTCCTTGGTTTTGCCTACGGACCCTAATAAAAATAGTTCACCACAAAATAAACATATTTTGTTCTTATCACCTTCTCTCAAAACCTAACCGAACAATTTATGTGACATAAAAGAGACATTTTATTTAAAATCTAACAGAAACAATTTATGTGTAGTACTAGACACTCCCGTTAATGGCAATTTATTTCGTATTATGTAATTAAAAAAGTGATTATGATGTATTGGTGACTTTTTGTTTTTTATGATTATCAGCTAAATTAGTTATTTTTCCGGGAAAACTACTTATATGGTTAGATTCGTATTTAAATAGACTGCCGGTGTAGCCGAGGGGTTAACGCACTCGACTCTGAAACCAAGGTCTAAACCCCGGCTGTGAGTTCGAATCCCAGCTGGGTGAGACATGTTTCACACTGATGATTGATCTCATCGATTAGATGAGTAAAGTGGCCGGATAACCCCCGTCCTGTAATGACCTAATAAAGCTGTTGAACGGGACTAAAACTACAAACCAAAAAAAAAAGAAAAAAGAAATAGATTACATAGATTTTTCAATAAAAATAGAATTTTCGCGTCGTCACAATACTTTATCTTTATCTATGTTCCTGAGATTGTAAAAAAGATTTGTCATCTTTAGTCTGGCGAATGTGCAGACGAGGAGAGCTAAACTACTAGGCCACTTATGATGAACTTTGGCATACATTAGAATAAAATAAAATCATACACCTAGGCGAAATATAAAATAGTATATTATGTTACTAGGCTGTGAAGTAAGTTTTTTCTCTACCGCGGCAATTACATTTACTGTCGAGCGAAGCGAGACAGTAAATATTGCCAAGGTAAGGAAAAAACGCTTCACAGTCGTGTAGCATATGCTATTTTGTCCGTGGTAGCAGACAATGAAAACACATTAAACATTAATCAATAATCAATATAATAATAACAAATATTAGTACATACTTAAAACTCAAAAAAAGAAACCTCATACAGAAAGATAAATAAACGCAGAGAAAAGATAAATAAACGCATTGACATCTAGCGGATTTTAATCGTACTAGAAGCATTTGCACAAAAATTGCACCGCTAAAACGGAAGTTTTGATAACTACCAGCACGAAAGGAATTTTTTTTTAGGTCCTAGGACGTAAACATTTTTTTCTTTACAGCTAGGAGTAATGAAAAGATTTCTAGGTCCACGTAATGAAATAATGGATTTTAGCTATGTTTTTTAGGCTCTAAAGTTACTATTTCACAGCCAACCACGGAAAAATGTATTTTAACTATAAATTTAAGATCGCTGTTCCATTTCATTAAAACAAAAAATATTTTTCAAAAGCACTTCCGACGATATTGATTAAGATAAATCTGATTTAGCTGAAAATCCAAAACGAAATGTAGCCAATCACCTGTTGAACACTTATTAAAAATATGTTTTAATAAATTAAACGATTTAATTTTTATAGGGTTTTAATTCAGTATCACGTTTTGTTCGAGCCACGATGGTAATGTGACAAAATCCTGCAATACAAGCTAAAAGTTCGACTGTCAATTGCTGTTTTTACATTAAATAAGATCAAATATTTCACATGGTGTAATTGACTAAGGTCCTTTGGTGTCGCGCAAAGATTTGTCCAAGAAATTGTAAACCTTGCCTAAATAAAACGATTCATTCTGATTATTTTTCTCTTTCATAAGAACTACAATTTTAATTAATGATTCCTATCCCTTTTTTCGGCAATTAACATTTTTAATAAGTTTGTTTTTTTAATTAGTTAAGATATTAACAATCTTTCACCTTAAAAGGAACAAGAGCCTAATGTTTAAGGAAATTAATCTTCTTAAAAATTAATTATAACCAGTTTAAACATAACTTTTAAAGACTAAAAAATAGATATCTCTCTAAATTCTTTCTTTTTCTTTTTTTCCTCCAAATGTTAACATAAATATATTAAAGAAGTTGAGACTTTTTGCATTATATTAAAATAAACTTTTTTGTTTCTTTTATTATGGAACTTTCTTAAACTGTATCATGTTTCTTTTTAACTAATAATGAATTTCTGTTAAGGGTTTCAGAAGCTGTAATTTTCTGTATGACAGCTGAAAGAAAATACTACCACAACTTCTAAATGAACCCTAATTATCACTTCTTCCAGATTCATTCAAATTTTACACGACGTAAAAGATTAAACATCATTAGATTAAAATTATAAAGAAATATCTAATAAAAATTATTTACACAAATCACAGGGAAGTACTTTCGTCCGAGTACTTTTTTGGGTTTCGTAGGTTATTAAGCACTTATAATTTATTATATTCGGGAGAAAACATAAATCCCCCATCACGCCCTATATGAAAGTAGAAAAATATAAACAAGGAGTAGAGTAGGGGGCCATGGTTCGATCCCCCGGGGGGACACAAGTTTTTATTGGTAATAACGAGAAGGTAAATTACATTTTTCCAGAAATTTTCATTGCCCCACCATAAGGTATTAGCATTTTTTTTTTTTTTTTTTTTAACAACATACTTTATTGTATAATATATAATTAAAATATTAGTAATTTGTATAATATTAACAATTACAATAATATTATATAATGATAACTTAAGTGCATAATATTGTTGTTATACTCCTCTACTAGGTTGCTCGTGCTCGTGCTAGAGGAGGAGTCCTTTAATTATTTAGAACTTACATTTCGTGTAGAATTATGAAAATCAAAGTATACAAATGAAAATAACCTTGAAAGTTATTTTTATTGATTTAATATTTATTGTGTGTTTTAATATAATATAATTTTGTTTATGGTTTTTGAAGTTATATTTTATGTGTTAGCAAAATATAACTTTACTTGTGTTTTGAAAGAGTTATATTGTTTAAGTGATTTTGAAGTTCGTTGAATAGTTTTGGAACTATCTGAGTCCAGTATTTAGTTGCTGTTGTTGTTCTAGATCTAGGTAGTGCAAGTAGTTCCTGCGTCTGCGTCTTGAAGTTATGTTCAATTTGAGCGAACGTCTTATAATGTTATTTTACCATAAGTAGGGTAGAATATTTAATTTTTTGTAATCTACTCATGGGCAGATTCATTTGATACCCCACTCAAAATTTTTTTTAAAAAAAATAAAATTTCGGGCTCATTGCGCACACAAAATTTGCAATTTATCAAAAGAGTGATTTTGTTCAGGAATTTTTCATTTCCCAACCATAAGGTATTAGTATGAATGATTTAAAAATTTTAGGACTAGCTGTTATAAGGTGGTCGGGGGGGGGGGGCATTTTTGGGGGTGAAATTTTGGCGCTAAAAACGAAATGTTGGCGTTAAAAAGCACAATATACATAAAATATAATACATGCTTGTAATCTGCACTTCAGGAGCTTTAATTTGATACTCTTTCGAAAATTAAAAAATATAAAATTTTGAGCTTAGCACATTTTTGCGCGCATATTTACATGTTCACTGCTCCATATTTTTCCTATGAATGTTTCAAAAAGTTACGTCAGTACATAAAATTTCAACTCTCTAGCGTGAACGGTTCGGAGGATATAAACCAAAGTATAAGGGTTTCGAGGATGAACTCTAATAATAATCAGTCCGACAAGTCGTACTAAACTTTTTCATATTCATAGTGATTACTGAATTTTAATGTCATAATATCTCATTTAATTAAATTTGTAATTTAACGACTTAGGGGAAATTTTCATCGCTAAAGATTGTTCTTATATTTGGACATTGTTCAAATATTTGGTTTTCGATTATCAGCTAAATGAGATTTATTATTATTATTACTAGTCTTATATTACTTTGCTTTGTAAGTTTCATCGCACATTTCCGTTTACCCAATTTTGAACCACTTCCCGTGATTCAATCTTCCCCAAATTTTGCACATAGAAACAACTATGGTGAAGAATACAGAAACAAAAAAAATAAATAAATAAAATAAAAATGGCGTCAAATTTATTTGCTTTTTAAGTTTCATCGCACACCTATTACCCCAATTTTGAACCACTTCCCGTGATTCAATCTTCCCCAAATTTTTTACACAGATACAACTAAGGTGAAGAATACAGAAACCACAAAAGAAAAAAAAAAAAAAAAAATGGCGTCAAAATTTTTTTGTTTTTTTTAAGATTCATCGCACACCTATTTCCCCAATTTTGAACCACTTCCCGTCATTCAATCTTCCCAAAATTTTGCACATGGATACAACTAAGGTGAAGAATACAGAAACAAAAAAAAAAAAAATGAAAAAAAAAATGAAATAAGACCAGTTTTAAAAAAATAAATTTTTATATTAATTATTTTTATCAATACCTCGAGAAACTAAAATTTTCCCAGAAAAACCACTTGTATGGATAAATTCGTATTGGAAACTTGATTTATATCGGAACATAGATACAAATACGAATTATATTTTATCACATGTGAAATATTATTTTCTTTAAAACCGTGTCTTTTTTATCAATTTGTATTTGTTATTATACTCGTATTAACTGGCCGCTGTCAATACCTAGAAGACTTTTAAGGATATTGAAAATCTTAAAGACGTCTGTAACATGAAAACCTAATGGATTAATATCCTTTCTTCTTAGTATTTCTCGTGAAAATAAAAAATTGTGTTCACAAGCGTAGAAATACTACTATGCTATTAAACGTTTTTGTTAGATGAAGGCAAGCCAATAAATTTTCCCTTTTCACTACCACAGAGTTCTCTCTATTCAACGAAGTCAACCCAAAAGAAGAAGAACGTAAAAATCGAAGCATAATGGGAATAACAGACGAACTCCTCCTCCTTGCTTTTCCTTACATATTTCATGAACTCTTTTCTTCTTCTTTGCTTTTCTGTCTAGGGTTTGTCAGAGGAAACAGTTTTAAAAGAATGAGTTAAGAAGGTTCCCAATCCTATGTTGACAAAATAAAAAAACGCAGTATTGGCTTCAACATAAAACGTTTCTTCTTTTTATAGCGGTCATTCGGGTGCACTATTACACTTCAGAGGTAACTATAATAGGTATACTTTTTTAACTGTTCCTTCTTTCAAATAATAATAAAAAAGTTATATACCTTTAAAAAAATATAATGTTATGAAACTCTTTGTATAGATTATAGCTTTTAAGGGTTATTTTGCATAAAAATTAGTCTGCATTAAAGAATTTTAGATTCAAAATGATTATGAATATAAATATTATTAATATTTCTATTATGTGTTTTATAGGGTATCTAATGTATATTGTATATTGCAGAAGAACTCCAAACTTTCTTTCAAATCATCTGATTACCTAGTTGTAGACATAATATTGGTTGTGAAGTCGGAAGTTTCAGAGCGTTTTGAAGCATCGTCAGGGCTGTTGAGTATCACGACGTTAACTAAAAGCTAAATTAAAAATTTACTGTTTGTTGATATCTCGTTTAGAGGTTAAACGACGGACGATTCACATCCTTTAAGACTTGGTCTTTTTAGGCCCAACACCTTGATTTGACAAAGAGAGAATAACAGGTTCTCAGTATAATGCTATCTGTCCTTACGGGCACTTCTTTAGATTGATATTCCCTTTATAAAAAAAAACAGAGGGGAGTGACAATCAAAAGAAGGTGTACGGAGTGTTCTTTTTTAGACAGTTACTCCCCTTATAAAAAAAACAGAGGGGAGTGACAATCTAAAGAAGGTGTACGGAGTGCTCTCCTTTAGACTGTTATTCCCCTTATAAAAAAAAACAAAGGTGAGTGACAATCTGAAGAAAGAGTACGGAGTGCTCTTCTTTAGACTGTTACTCCCCTAACAAAAACAAAAGTGTAATATTCATTTGTCCCAAAGTACATTGGACTAAACATAACTTTGTCTTAATAGTTATTTAGTTAAAGTAATTTCTATTCTAAAAAAATTGCTTGCATACGAGTCTGCAAGACAGTGAGACATATTCATGTAACGCTTTTTGGTGTCGTTTTTTGGTAACGCTTTTCGAGTTTATGTGCCTGAGTTAAGCGTTCAGTTTTCGCGTTTGTATATTAGGAATTAAATCAAACGTATGTTGTGCACGAAGAAAGAAAGTACTTTTCTTCTTTTCAAGTTTATTAAGAAGTGATATTTTAGCTTCTTCACCCATATTTTTATAATAAATGCAAATCTTATAGTATAACAAAAAAAAAAAAAAAAAAAAAAAAAAAAAAAAAAAAAAAAAATTATGTATGTTAGTTTATTAGGAATAAAATTTTAAGAGTTATGGCGTTTGTCCGGTGCAAATCGGAGCAGTAGAACAGGGGTTGTAGTTGAGGGGGGGGGGGCACTGGGAGAGAGAAGAAGTCAGGGCGTAGAGGCAGTTACCGCGCTAGGTAAAGATGTAGCCCCGAAGATGGTGAGCCCGCGGGGGGAAGGCTGAAGGCTCTCTCTACAACCCTCTAGACCAGAGGTTCTTAACCGGGGGGCCTCGAAAGGTATTTAGGTACTATATTTATTACATTTGGAAATTTTAAGGGGGCCGTAGTTAGCAAAAGGTTAAGAACCACTGCTCTAGACTTGATTAAACGATTAAGTGAACTGTAATAATGATTAAGGGCGAGTAAAATATAAAAACGAGAATTTAAAAATATAGTCGTGTACTTAAAAAATCGTGACATACAATAGAGTAGACATGGCCCGACTGAGGCTTACTCTTACTTAAGACTCAATACAAGGTATCACATACATAAGAGGAGAGAAGAGTGAGTCAAAGGTGGGGGAACAAGGCGCGAAGAGAACCAACCTGTCCAAGGCCAAGCAAACATGCCTATATCGGACGGTAAAAACTCGAGATTAAACAAGACTAGACTGGACTAGACTATGCAACTACGAACTACCTCCTGCAACGGCCTAGTTTCCTGCTATCAGTGGAACTCTTTTCGAATTCTTCGGCCTACGAAGCGCGGTAGGGGAAGGCACTACAGCTGGAGACTGGATTACACACCTCCTATAGCTTTCTAACTCCCTGTTATACTTTTCTGAGTTTTTAAGCTAAAAGTAACAACGCTTTTTGAGTTATGTGCCATAGCCTAAACATGAAAATGTTAACATAGGGAAGAAAAAAAACATAGGGAGTAACAATCTAAAGTTTAGAAACAACTGGGCCGATAGCGATTAAATTCGGCATACATGTTCAGAGTACAACAAGGAGAAATCGGGATATTGACAAAAAATCCTGAAACCATAAATTTCTCAAAAGTGGTATCGAAGATTTAATCAAATAATTAGTTTTCTGGGATAAATCTAGGTCCAAGACATTGATTCAATAATAAATAGTATCTCAAAACCGAAAGGTAAACAACCATTTTGCCAATATTTTTAAAAAATAAATAAATTAAACGAGGTATTATGGGATTTAAATTAAGTAATGTGTGGGTGTATGGGAAAGTTTTGTTATTTTTTAAAAAGTATGTTTACAATTTTTGTTAAATTTTACCATCAAAATTTCTATAAATGTCCAAATTTATAAATATATATTGGCTAATACAAACGATTTTGTAAAACTATGTCTGATTATTGTATTGTCATCGGATATTCATAAACTGTGGGAGTTTCAGCTTTCTAGGCAATCGGGTAGTGGGCCAAATTTAGATTAAAATATTTTGTGAAATAAAATAAAAGAGAGTAACAAAATAGAATACCTCATATTTTAAACACATACAAAAGCTTTTCATAACAATCTGCAGAACGAGTGAACGCTGTAAATAAATAAAATAAAATATGTAAAGAATAGAAAGTGAAAGAAATGTTTCAAAAATAGAAAAATGAATTTATTAAATAGAAACAAAGATTGTAGTCTTCTTTAAATATAAAGTAAAACAAAGTTCGTACAAAAAGCTCACTAGAATAAAATCATCTCTGAAATATTTTCAGAGTTAAAAATTGCTGATTGCATCTCTGGGATCGTTTGTTAAAATAGAAACTCAACTCTTGAAATACCCTAACCCTGAATCGGAACCTCTTTTTTCATTATAAACACAAAAACTTTTACTTTTTAAGAGTGAAAGGAAAAATTCCCTTTTTAAAAGGGATTTATTTCGGAGAAACAAATCAATAATAACCTAAGCACAGTTTGCTGCAGTTTCCATGAAAGAGAAAGTAAAAAAACAAAAAAACAGAACAAAATACAGCTAAAATCAAATTAGAGGGAATTCTCATCAGCATCGGGCCGAGATACCGTAATTTATTTTCGATGTATGTTAGTAATTATTTGCATAAAACTGGAGCAATGAAACGAGATGAAAAAGTCTGTCCGATACAACGCGTACTAAACTTTATCACACAGGAGAACATAATTACTTGCTCCAGTGTTTGCAATTAATTAGTTGCTTCTTTTCCATCTTACATTTAATTATAATTTAACATTATATCAAAATTTACCTTAAAAATCACAAGGAAGTACTTGCATCCAAATTCTTTTTAGAATTACGACATAAATTTTGATTTTTTCGCCCGTATTGATATTCGAGATATTCGGGTAATAATTTCATGCACTTCTTTTCAGCAGATTTCATTTGAAACTCCACTCAAAATTTAAAAAAAAAAATGTGCGCACTGTGCATGTGCGCACAAAACTTATTTAATCCCTAAAAAGTAGGATTCTCTTTTTAGGGAAATTTTCATCGCCCCATTCTTTGGGTATATTTCAACTCAACAAACCAATTAAAAATTCAATGTTTAAAAAATTATTCATACATATGTAAACATACTATTCAGCAGCTTTTATTTTATACCCCACCCGAAAATTAAAAAAAACAACTTTGAGTTTACAAAATTTGCGGCATTGCGCATACGCATATTAATTTTTTATCCTCACTTTATTTTCAAAAATATAGCGGGGATAAAAACTAATAAGCGAAAAAGACGCGCCACAGTTTTAAATTTCAACTCTTTAGCTTAAACGCTTCAGGAGATAAGGATAAAAGAGCGATGGACGTACAGGCAAACCCCCTCAGCACAAGAGTTTCGAGAAGGATCTACGAAACCCTAAAAAGACTCACAGCTAAATTTTCACCTATTACCATAAAAAAGTAAAAACGTTTCGGAAATACAAGCATTTTTGTAAGAATCATTTTTTTTTTTCAAAAGTTCTAGAAAAAATTATAATCCGAGGATACTATTTATTAAGCACAATAGATCGATTTGAGAAATTAACAGGTGTCATGGTTTTTTCATATATGTATTTTAAAACACTTGTATTTGGAGTCCGTGGGCAAAACAGAGGACCCTTATAATTTCCTGCGTTTGTCTGTCTGTTGTTAACACACGTCATCTCCAAAAGTACCCAACTCAAGCACAGGAAAAATATATCGAATCCTTAAAACTTATCCCTCAAAAACAAGAGGTTGAACATTTAAATGGAAATGCGTCACGTGGGAGTGGTTAAATGAAGGAGGAGAACACCCTGAATATATATATTTGTTTTTGTTTTTGTACTAATTCATCTTTTCGCCGTGTCCTTGAAAATTTCGTATTTTGAGTCCCCACTCACCTTTATTTTATAATAAAATCAATGAAAATCTATTAACAAAATCTATCTGATACAACTTTCACATATATAATTACTTGGTCCAGTGTTTTTCATTTGTCAGTTGCTTTGAGTTTTTATAAATACGAGTACATAATTACTTGGTCCAGTGTTTTTCATTTGTCAGTTGCTTTGAGTTTTTATAAATACGAGTACATAATTACTTGGTCCAGTGTTTTTCATTTGTCAGTTGCTTTGAGTTTTTATAAATACGAGTACATAATTACTTGGTCCAGTGTTTTTCATTTGTCAGTTGCTTTAAGTTTTTATAAATACGAGTACATAATTACTTGGTCCAGTGTTTTTCATTTGTCAGTTGCTTTAAGTTTTTATAAATACGAGTACATAATTACTTGGTCCAGTGTTTTTCATTTGTATTCTACTTCGAGTTTTCGTGGTTATATTTATTTATTATTGAACATTGTTTCATCGTTGAACCGGACTCACCGTCCGCGTTTTCTTAGAAACTAGATTTTCCCGAGAAAACAACTTATATGGGTAGATTCGCATTTAATTAACTATATTTTAAAATTGTTCATCAAAATCATCGCAACCGTTTTCGATTTTTTTTTTTGTGACGTTTTTCCAAATATTTTTGGGGGTAGTGCCCCCAAATTCGGAGTTAAAAAAAATCCTTTCTTAATTAAACCTCAGGGAATGATTTTTTTTTTTGTTTTTACTAATCGGCCTAGTAGTTTCTTGCTCCATTCGGTCTGCTTAGACTACAGACTGATATTTTATATAAAAAAAACACATTTTTGGACTCAAGGGTCCGGAAACTTGTAAATAAATCAAAATCTAATTCACAATTTCTTTATATATACTACGTATATGAGATAGTAAAAATCATAGTTATTTTTTTAAAATACTAAAATGTTTTTAAGGAATTTTTCATACGTCACATATTTTGTATGGAAAAATTGTTTTTCCCCCAACAATCTTACAAGTATCCTGAAAACGGCTTGAGACTTCGGAGTAGGTTCATTGCATTTGGACAGTAAAAATTCCATTTAAGGGCTTCAGTTTCACGTCATTTTTTAACGTTTAACAGTAGTCATTTTTAAAACGGCTGGGCCGATTATACTGGTAAGTAAACTCCTTCAAGATATTCGGATTAAAAATGTCTGTGATAAATTTCAACAAAATCAGTAAGTATATCTATATATATAGATTCACAGATCTATAATAAATGCCACCAGCCCTTTTGTGCGTACTAAAAGCCCACCTGTCAGTAAGAGTCATCAGCTAAAAGCATTGACATTGCATTGCCAAGGGTATTGATATTTGACAACATTTAGCTTATAAACCCCAACCAAACAACTCCTAAAATATCACTCATTAATAAAAAAAAAATTCGGCCCAAGACAACTCAGACAAACTTTCTCATATACAAGTTTATAATTACTTAGCCCAGTGTTTCCATTTATTAGTTTTCAAATATACATTTAAATATTATTGAACTTTTCATCAAAATGTATTATAAAAATAACTTCTCCTGGATGGGGAATCGAACCCGGGCTCTCTCCGTCCGCGTTTTAAGCTAATTTCTCAGGAACTAGATTTTCCCGGGAAAACGGCTTATATCGTTGAATTCGTATTCAAATGGACTACATTTTATAATTTTTTAATAAAAATCGTCGGAACCGTTTTCGAGAAATACTTTTTTTTCATGTTATTTCAGAGTTTTTGGGGGGTAGCGCCCCCAAATTTAGAGCTTAAATTCATTTCTCGATTTCGCCTCGGGGTATGATTTTTCTGAACATGTATGCCAAATTTCGTCAAAATCGGCCCAGTAGTTTAGGCTCCAGGCGTCTGCACAGACGACAGATGACGGACAGACATTTTTTAAAAACCACTTTTTTGGACTCAGGGGACCTCATAACGTGTAAATCCATCAAAATCTCAAAATCGAATTTTCGCGCCATCACAATACTTTCTCTTTATATGAGAAAGTAAAAAACAAATAATCACTAATTACATCTCTAAATTAACATTCCTCTTCTAGCTCCTGTAATTGAAGTTAGAATCAATTCAGTTTATAGTTCTCTCCCAGGTGGCAGTATAGTTGTCGGTCACTTCCTCTATTTGTTTAATTTACCTTGATTTTGCACAGATCTTCATACCTATCTCGAGCTAGGTTTTAAGATAGTCTTATGTGTATGTGAGTCTAGGCCCTCTACACACCATAGAAATTATCTTCTTTCATTGGTGGCGAGGCCAACCGACTCTGGCTACAAGCGACCAGAGTGGCACCGCCAGATAACGTGGTGGTGCCACCATATTGGCCCATGGTAAGTTGCTATTATTTGGTTATCGGTTGTTTGGACATCACTTATTATAATATTCGTTTGGTTAATTCAAGATTTGTATTGAGTCTACTCAATGTTAATAGTATACAGTCTACAACTGTCTAATGCCTTAACACTAGATTTTGATCTATATTGTCTTTAATAATTTATATACACGCATTATGTATTGAAGCATTTCAAACTTGCTAAATTAAAGAAACTTTTGATGTTAGAATCAGAATCAATTTAACAGAATTATAAATAATTTTTGAGCGTCACTGACGACGAGAAAGTTCTGATTGACATCTTAAATTGTCATTCCACTAAAATACACTCAACAAATATGTTTTCGATTCTATAAAGTGAAGGATGTTTTATAACTAAATTGGTATAACTTGTAAATGTTTATTTTACTTAAAAGCCTCCGTCTCTCCGCCTTTTAACAAACCAACTCGTTAAAACTCTGCAAATCTCCGAACAAAAAAGTTTAAAATTCTAAGGAATCAACAAACAACACCCACGCTTCAGCTAAGAAATTATAAATATATTATAAGACGCGCTTTTCTAACTCCTCCGAAATAAGTCAAGAGGAATTAATTTTCTCAGGTACAACACGTCACGCTATGTAAATACATTGAGTACAATAAGATGACTTTTCAAACTTTTTTTTTTTGCTAACATAATATAATTTTCACAATTTCTCATCTGTGAAAACTATTTTTAAAATAATTAGCCAATTAGTGTAGTACATAGCTTCCTCGCGTCCTATTTCGTACATTGAATGATTTTATCCTTTTACAACATATTTTGTAAATTTAATTTAATTTTGCCCTCGTTTTTGAATCGGCTAAAATTATTTTTATTTTGCTTCCGAGCATACCGAAGCTAACGGAATCTATATGATCGTTTTGAAAAACGAACATTTTTTACTACGTTTTTATTAGCTTGCTTTCTTGTTTGTTTGTCCAGTACAAATTTGCAATCGATTTTTAACTAACTTCCCAAACTAGCTAGACATTTGAAACTTCTAGAATAGCCCAGAACACGATGACAATACATTATTTTAACACTTTTAGTCATCTTTCAGCAGAATTTAATTCATTTTCAGCAAATTTTGCTGAATGGAAAGTTAGTTCGGAAAAAATCCGCAAGTTATTTTATTTGTTTTGACATGACCTATATTTACGATCTTCATTTTGACAGGTTTCAAATTTATGATTTATAACAGAAAATTTAAAAACGTAGGGTATAAAAAGTTCTTTTTATCTTGCAATTATTTATATCTCTGATTACAAAAATTGGCACTGTTTTACTTTAGCACCTTCCTTGGTTCTAAACAATAGTCTGCCCTACAAAAGTCTCAAAGGTTTGTGTGTTTGTCTCCCCAAGAAATTAGGACTCCTGGGCCCTAGGGAAGTTTTTTATTTAATATTACTTTATCTTAATAGTTGATTAGACTAGGGATATGATCACAATTATTATATACACAAGTGTGATATTCCTTTGTCCCAAGGTACATTGGAATAAACATCCCTTCGTATTAATAGTAATTTAGACGAAAGAATATATGCTACTCCGTATAATGTTATTTTGTTTAAATAACTATTAACACAAAGGGATATAGGGGGTGCTAAAGAAAAAAAGTACCCAAAAATTCAAAGACAGAAATTCGTTTCAGAAATTAGGGAACATTTTAGGTTCCGTGTCTGTCTGTCGGTCTTATTTCTTGTGAACAACATATCTTAAAAAGTACTCGCCAATATTTATAAAATTTAGATGGAAGGTCATAATTAGCCCGTAGTTGGTTCCATGTAAGTTTCAACCTTCTGCGCCTATTTGTTTATCTTCCATTCTAACCTGCGCACAAACATAAATTTATTAACACTATATCTTTAGAAGTACTCATCTGACTTTTATGAAATTTGGATGGTTTGTTGAAAGTAGTCCATAGATAGCCCAAGATTAATTTTAACCGTATAATCTTTTTAAATTTTTTTTTACTTTCCCATATGCATAGTATATACAGTGAGTCCAAGATAGACTATCGATGAGGAAAAAAATTTCTTATCTTTGGGTTTTCAAAAAAAAAAAAAAAAAATCTTCAAACTTCTACTTGTTCTTAAACCTCTAAAAAATGGTAATATTTTCTTGAATGTGTTTACAGGCAGTTCATCAGTTATCTAAGAGTAAACTAGCCTTATTTTTAATGATATTTAAAAATATTATTGAAAAAAGTGGTTTAGCAGTGGAAAAAACTTGTAAATATTAAATATTATTTTATTTTACAAAAATAAAATAAATTATTTACAAATCAAATAATAAGCTAATATAAGAATATTGAAAAACTTTTGGTTAGCATCACACGTAATTAATAATTTTAATATTTACACCATGTTAGAAAACAGTTTGAAAAAATATAGATGGTTAAAATGTATACCGGCAAAAATCGTTTCCAGGGGAAACAACTAAATATAAATATTAATTTGGAATCAGGAGCTTGTTAGCACGCTATGTGTAAAGTAAAGATGAAGATTAAGAGAAATTTTTCATTATTCTAAAGTAAATATATTGTAGTTTTAATAAATGAGATAATTAATAAATGTTCTCCCAAGAAAAATCAAAGAAATAAATATCCCGAGCCTATTTTGAGAAATTGTAAGCATTTCCAAACAATTGCTAAACATTTGTAGCTAAAAATGGCCAAAATAATGAAAAGTGGCGAAACATGGCTCATATTATGGTGCTTGAAGAATTGATTCCGACATACCATTTCATTTTTCTCCTTGGCCCCGTAAATCCTGTAAAAAAAAGTCGCCCTATTTTGCCTCATAATAGACGTTCCGGAGCCGAGAGCAAAAAAAATTGTTTAACAGTTGATTATCATTTAGCAATTTTCATGGGAAATTTATTCTAACACAATCAGTCAAGTATTGAATCGAATAAGGATTAAATTTGTGTATCAGCAATACCTTTTATTTTTAGAAAATTCGTCTGTAAAAAAATCCCAGGGTTAAGATGCATCAGAAATGCTTCAAAAGGGAAAGAAGTCGACTGAAGCATGATTTAAATACTTTAAGAGATTGTTCTAGTCCTAAAAATCAGCCATAACGTTAATAGACTGCTATTTCTTAACCATACCGAAGTTTTGGGCTGATTAAGCCAAAGCATAATCAGCTCAGCTGACTATTCCTTGAGACTCTCCACATTTTAGGTATCCCGAATATATTTTTGTATAAAAATTATCATTATTTTCTCAGGTGACTTCATAATGTGCCAAATTTATCAAGTGGGAGGGGGTGGGGAGAAAAGAAAAGTAGATAAAATCACTAAAAATATGTATAAAATATAAAATATAAAATCAATAAAAAATGTATAAAATCACTAGTGGCGTGATGCTTTTATACATGACTAAATTAAATAAAAGAAAGCATGGGACTCCAGCACCACTTATAGGTTTACCAAAACCAGCCCTAACCACCTGATGTTAAGGCCTACTTCTTTTTATTTCGTATTTATGTCCTTCAACTAAAACAAAAAAATGTAATATGAAAAATATTATTTTAAAGCTATTAAAAAGCACTGTCTTTCTTTTAGTCCACAGGCCACCATAAGAAGTGAGTCGCTGATTGATAAAGTTTTCTTACCTTATGGAATCGCTTATTTATGCCTTGTCCACCGATGAATTGGGTATATGGCAACTGGGGGCTGGGCCATTTCTTTTTTGTTGACATGCCAAACTTGCCCTTCTGCGGGAACATTGAAAAGAGATAGATAAAGTTTTGATTTTCACAGGATCGTTAAATTAAATTATTTAAAAAACAGTGGTACACGTGGCCACCGATAAGAGTGGGCCGTTTGGGGTGTCCACCGCCCCAAACATATAGCTTTGCGGGGACGTTGAAAAGAAAACGGCCCACTCATATCGGTGGCCACCTTTACCACTGTTTTTTAAATAATTTAATTAAACGATCCTGTGAAAATCAAAACTTTATCTATCTCTTTTCAATGTTCCCGCCGAAGGGCAAGTTTGGCATGTCAACAAAAAAGAAATGGCCCAGCGCCCAGTTGCCATATACCCAATTCATCGGTGGACAAGGCATAAATAAGCGATTCCATAAAACCACTTAGGGGAGTAACAATATAAAGAAGTATCGTCTTTGAAATATGAACAAGGTATATTTTTCCTTAAGAAAAATACCTGCGCTTTAAATTGGCGCATATAATAATCTTCAGCCGTTTGAGTTTTAAAAAAAATCATATATAATCTATAATAATATATAATAATTCTACAACTAAAAAAAATAGTCTATAATAACTTGTTGGCTGCTTGTTTAAAGTAGAATCACCTTTTTATTTACAGCTTGCTGTAAATCACTCCCCCCCCCCCCCCTCCCCCTCTTAAGTTTTACAAGCGCCACTTGACCTTTTTGACTCGATTCCTTAAATATATAGGTAAAGACAAGTAATTTAAAAAAAACTTTATTATATTATTGTAATTTTATTGTTTGAAGGGAGAAAGGGAATGAAAATAAAATTTTTTAGATATATTTTATGTATCTAGGTTTGATGAAAAATACAGGTCTGTTTGATATAATGTTTTATTTACGACATCAAAAAATATATTATGAGTCGGTACCGAATTATTATCGGTTGCAATAGACTGGAGTTCCTATAAAGGTTGAAGACGAAACCCTTATTTTACAATAATTGATCGAAAAGGACTGAAAGTTGCTATAATTCTGCTGGGGATACGATATAACGCTAAGTATTTAATGGCTTTTGGTTTTTACAATCTAAAATCTCTACAAAGGGCTATTATAATTTTCCTTTTATCTTTCACTTTCTATTGTAATATTTTGTTTCTCATTCATTTCTTTTTTCCATCTTTTTCGTCTCAAATTTTCCCTTTGAAACAATTCTATAACGAAGAGTTGTTGAAATTTTACAGGGGAAAACACACTTTTTTTTTCTTTCATCAGACAAATCATAGAGTACAAATAAAAAAGAAAATGAGCAGGTTCATTTTCTTGTTTTACCTTTCTTCTGCTTTTTTCAAGAATTATAACAATGGTTATATTGAGGGTAGACTAGACAGTGCTTCAACGATTCACGTACTCATCACGTATTGGGCTTTTAATATCTTAAAATAACCATTAAACAATTATTGCTTCCAAGCTCACCGAAGTATTTTTATTTATTTTTGTTTGTCTTTAAATTCAAGAATTGCTAGACAAAAATCCATTTCAGACATAACTTATCTCGTCTGTCGATCTGTCGTTCACTATGATGAAATTTGGATGGTAGGTCATAATAAGCCCATTTTTAAGACCGTATTAATTTTAACTTCTGCCCTCATTGCTTTCTCTTCCGCATGCGCCAATTTTTTTTTCGCAACTCCTACATCTTGAGGATCAGTGTAGCCGATTGGTTAGCGAACTGATAAAAGCCGGGTCTAAAACCAAGGTCATTACCGATATTCCTAGTGATGGGATCCCAGGGAGAAAAGATATGATATGTTTCACTGATGATCATATCAAATGAATGTGTAAAGTGTTCGACCCCCCGGTACGCTCAATGGACCATTTAATATTGCATAAAAAAAGTTTGACCACAATGGGTCTATACAACCAAACTTTAGATATTTCTTATGATCATTTGTCCACTACAATAATAGGATGCGAAAAAGACTACTTACAACGGAACCCAAAAAGGTGGTTTAGCAAAATAATAATACTTTTAAGTCAGAATGAAACGAATGAAACACAAAGTCTTTGTGATTTATGTAAAATTTAATTATCCAACACCAAAACCTAATTAATTAATTAATTATAAAACCAAATTAAAATAGTAATTATCTCTAAATTTCTTTTCATCTTTGCATTTTACCATTCCCTTGTTAACATGAATATATTAAAGAAGCAGAGAAATCTCAGATTAAATTATTCTTTTCTTTCTTTATTTCCATTCTTTATATTTTTTCATTTATTCTAATTTATTTTCCCAAGGATTTTTCTTCTTTTCGAGCTGCCTCGTTTTTTTCTCTTTAAAACTTAAAACAGCTTAAAGGTTTGCAAGCTCCTAATTCTGGGTAAAAGAAGGGGAAGTGGGAGACACCAACTTCTAAATAAGCCTCAATTAATGACTTCTTCAAAATCCATTATTTATTTTTATATATATATATATATATATATATATATATATATATATATATATATATATATATATATATATATATATATAAATAGGAGAAAAGTCTCACTTTCCGTGAATTGGTTTAATCAAAATAAATTAGAACAAATGTTTATAACAGTAAACAGATCATTATAAAGAAAAGGAGAAACATATATTTTGTTTTATCCTTTAGTAGAAGCTATATCTTGTAGAAGAATCCAAAAATTTCAAACAGGTCACTGAAGTATATTGGAAATTCCATAAAATCTCGCGTATACGCACAATTTGTTCTTCTAAAATAGGGGTGCGTATCATACACGATACGCACTTAACTTACTGGCAGAGGGAGCTCCTAAGTATGTGATAATATAATATACTCGTGTATATTATATAAGCGGCAAAGTCCTGATTGACTGGCTGACATAGAATCAACGTACAGCAAAATCTGCTAAACCGAGAATCTTAAAAATTTGAAGATATAATCTGTTCATATCATACACACCCAATAAGTAAGGATTTTGCGTATATTGATTTGGTACACAGGGGTAAGGGTTAAAAAATGTCAAAGTAATGAATACCCTTCCTGATGCATATAAGAGTACCGTAGTTGTTGTTACGTACAGTTTTGTCATATTTTCATTTAAGAGGGAGGTAAAATGGAAAAATACAGTTATATCTTAATCATCAAGAGTCATAGTTCAATCTTTGCCCATGACTCATGTCAATTGTGTGTGAGAGAAATTATTTTTAATTTAATTTACTGTATGGAATTTCCTAATGACGGAATTAAGAGTGGGATAAGGAAATATGTATCCCCTTTCTAATTGACTATTGACAAATAAATTTAATTCTCGCACAGTTGGAAATAGTATAATGCTTGAAAATGTCCTAAATAAAGGACGAAATATTGCCAAAAAAACGTAGTTGGTTTTTATACCCCTGAAGACCCTAAATAGAAATCTCTTAAAAAGTTATATCTTAAATAAAAAGATGTAGTGTCTGTATGAGATTATGACTTTTATAAAAATCTACAGTTTTATCCCAATTTGATGAATATTTACACACTTTCCTTCAAA
The DNA here is from genome assembly GCA_951217055.1 of Gerris lacustris. Classification (NCBI taxonomy): domain Eukaryota; kingdom Metazoa; phylum Arthropoda; class Insecta; order Hemiptera; family Gerridae; genus Gerris; species Gerris lacustris. Next base: position 54,839,571 of record OX578276.1, read on the forward strand.
ACAAGGTGAAAGTCACTGCCTACATGAGATTACGAAATTAAAATTTTGTACACAGGGATAGGGGCTACAAATGTCAAAGTAATTGATACCCTTCATGATGCATATCGTTGAAAAGCTCTTTGAGAGAAAAGTAATTGATGTTATGTGTACATTTTTGTCATATTTTCATTTAGGAGGGGGGTAAAATGGAAATTTATAAATATATCTATATCTATATATTATATAAAAATCAACGTTTGTGTGTGTGTGTGTATGTTCTTTATAAAAATCTACAGATATTGTCCGATTTCGATGAAAATTTGCACACTTGACCTTCAAAGCAAGGGGAAGGTCACTATCTACATGAATTTTCGAAATTTACAATTTGGTACACAGGGGTACGGGGTACAAATGTCAAAGTAATAAAAAAACTATCCTCACTTTTTTAAAACAGACATAATTGAAATAGAAAACAAAAATATCAAAATATTAATTAACTTTTTAATCATAGTATGCATTTTTAGTCTCATAGGTGCAATTTTGTTCTAATAGAAAGTTTGTGTTAAAACAGAGATTAATTAAGCTTGTCTGGCTGAAATTACTAAATTGAAACATACCTATTACCAAAACCTCTCTCTGTGTTTTTAATTAAATTCTAACACATCCACTTGTTATTAATCAAATAAAACATTAAATTAATTACATCAAAGACTTTTGGAAACATAATAATCTAGGCATCACGTAGTTCTCTATTAAAGAATCGAGCATAATGCAATAAATATTGAATATTAATAAAATAGTCATAGTAAAGATGAAAAAATATTATACATGTTAAATGATGATAGTCATTTTCCGTTCAAAAAGTCTTATATAAAATTTGAAACGTGCATTGCTTTCCAATGCTTGAACTGAAAACACTGTCCAACGAACTTAATCTGAGCATTGGCAAAAGGAAAACGTATACACTAATTTCTAAGTAGAACAATAACTAATTTTAAAATAAGTATATTTTGATGAATTTAAGAAGCTGGCTTGAATTAATTCGAGGGTAATTTAGCGGATATATGATCTAATAATAAGGAGAGGATTTCAGCCAGGTTAAAATGTATGCACGAGAAGGTCGAAGGATAGTAAAGTAATTGGACTTGTTCACATAAGTAGACAGTAGACTTCTGACATTCGCGAAATATTTTATTCAGAATTGAAGACTAAAAAAGTGAGGATAGTTTTTTATTAAATACCTCTGTCCTCTTCAAATAAATTCGTCAGATACCTCTACAAGATTATAAAATAAAGAAAGGGTCCAGAAATGAACTAGAAAATTTACTCTAATAAAAACAATCTGGGTCAACTGAAGTTTGGTGAAGATACATTTTTAAGGGTGTAAACTCTTTGAAATTATGCAAAGAACAAAGATACTTTAAATGAAGAAAGAAAAAGTCACTCCACGTGAAATAAGTTTATTTTCAAAGCAGCTTTCAACCACTATAGGGTCATCATCAGTGCTTGCTTGATCAGAGACGCTCCTGTAGGCTCGACTTGCCGTATACGAATGAGGATATGAGGCGTTAGTGGAGGTCATCATTAAATGAAGAAAGAAAAAGTCACTCCACGTGAAATAAGTTTATTTTCAAAGCAGCTTTCAACCACTATAGGGTCATCATCAGTGCTTGCTTGATCAGAGAAGCTCCTGTAGGCTCGACTTGCCGTATACGAATTAGGATATGAGGCGTTAGTGGAGGTCATCATTAAATGAAGAAAGAAAAAGTCACTCCACGTGAAATAAGTTTATTTTCAAAGCAGCTTTTAACCACTATAGGGTTATCATCAGTGCTTGCTTGATCAGAGAAGCTCCTGTAGGCTCGACTTGCCGTATACGAATTAGGATATAAGGCGTTAGTGGAGGTCATCATTAAATGAAGAAAGAAAAAGTCACTCCACGTGAAATAAGTTTATTTTCAAAGCAGCTTTTAACCACTATAGGGTTATCATCAGTGCTTGCTTGATCAGAGAAGCTCCTGTAGGCTCGACTTGCCGTATACGAATTAGGATATAAGGCGTTAGTGGAGGTCATCATTAAAGCTATAGTGGTTGAATGCTGCTTTGGAATTAAACTTATTTCACGTGGAGTGACTTTTTCTTTCTTCATTTAATGATGACCTCCACTAACGCCTCATATCCTAATTTTTAAAGATACTTTAGTTTAGTGAAGTGTTTTGCGTTATTCTATCACTATTTATCAGCTATGGTTTCAGACTTCCCTGTAAGAGAAATATGTTTTTAAGAGGGTTGTCGATCTCTTTAAACCACACCAGTAAAATATAACAAAACGTTGAGGTGTTAGTCGGTAAGTGTAAAAAAGTTTTTTAAAATAAGTTCATCTTAATCGGCTATATTTCGCCTCCACCGAGGCATATTCGTGCCGGTAAAACTGTAGTTTAATTGTACATAGGTGAGATCAACTAGTCAAAAAATCTTCCAATCGAATTGGATTTGTCGTATGTTTTTATAAATTTTACTTGCACAATATACATCTCAACACTTTCTCGAAAATAATAAAATAATTTAATAAAAATACGGACGAGATCAACATGTTAACTTGAGGTAACCTTGAGGTTACCATGTTGATCTCGTCCGTATTTTTACTACGTTTTTATTAGCTTGCTTTCTTGTTTCTTTGTATGTTTGTCCGGTACAAATCAGGCAATCGATTTCTAACTAACTTTCAGAATAGCTAGACATTTGAAACTTTTAGCATAGCTCAGAACACATTTTAATACTTTTAGCCATCTTTCAGCAGAGTTTAATTGGTTTTTAGCAAATTTTGCTGTATGGAAAGTTAGTTCGGAAAAAATCCGCAAGTTATTTTTTTTTTTTTTTTGTCATGTCCCATATTTACAATCTTCATTTTGACGGGTTTTAAATGTGTGATTTTTATAAAAAAAAAAAGAAGTGATAAACATTGAATGATAGCAAAACAGGAAATATATTGATTATATTATTTATCGATTATATTATTTCAAATATATCGATGACAGGGTTTAGATCTGGTGTTGGGGAGATCCGTTGTACAAAGATTTGTCCTTTTATAGGTTTAAGATCAGCTCTCTAGATGGTTGTCATTTATGTAAAGTAAATAAATTCAGAACTATTTTTTTTTCACAAACATTATATATTATTGTAACAATAACAATCATATTATCAACATTACATACGATTCAACAGACAATTTAAAAACGTAGTACATATATAAAAAGTTCTTTTTATCTTGAAATTATTATTAAATTAATTTATTACTTATTTATGTATATTGTATATGTTATATTAATAGTTTTGTTAAATTATTAATATAGATGTTCGAGAAAGTGTTGATATATATTATGTGCAAGTAAAATGTATAAAAAATACGACAAATCCAATTTGATTGGAAGATTTTTTGACTAGTTGATCTCATCTATGTAAAATTAAATTGCAGTTTTACCGGCACGAATATGCCTCGGTGAAGGCGAAATATAGCCGATTAAGATGAACTTATTTTAAAAAACCTTTTTTACCCTTACCGATCCACACCTCAACGAATTAGATACTAAAAGGGACAAACCAACAAACTAAGTAAAAAAAGTATAATTATAATAATTACAAATTTATTTACTCATTCTGAAATCCAATAAGCAATAGAATTATTTCTACAGCTCCAAGATAGTAAAGAAATGTGTTTGTTTTCGGTTACTTCACTGTATCTTAGCTTTACCAATAACCTGAAACTCTGCTGTTAGATAAAACCGTAGGTGCACGGAGCCCAAGCTGAATTAAGCAGCTTCAGCCTGATTAAAGTTTTGTACTGTCTTCCCTTTCATTATGTAAATACCAGGTTAAACCTTACCATGTATACGTGTAGGGTCTGTCCTAATTTAGTATCCTATTGAAACCTTTCTCTCTTTGACCTCTCATCCCTTTTTTAGGGTTTCGTTGGTAAAACAAAAAAAAAAAAACCTTATAGTTTTGTTCATGTGTCTTTCACTCTGTACGGTTCCAGTAACTTTGGCCAATTGGCAAATTGGCCTGGATCAGACAAAAAGTGAAACGCTTCCCCTTCTGTCGACTTCAACCGAAGTTAAAAGGAAAGAGTGGGAGAATCGTTTCTACTCTTTCTGTCAAATGCGTCATTCGTATATGTGTCATACGTACTCAATTCGCATGCGCAGTGCATAAACTTCAATTTAGACGAAGCTCAAAGATTGATAAGATTGTTGGATGGATATAGGTATATTAAAATATTAAAATTAAAGTAATCAGATCAGGCACTACGCATCAACGCAGAATTCTCTCGGTATTTAGAAAATTGGCAGTCCTAATTATTTTCAGCTACCAAAAATCCATAAATACTTTCTTAGAGCATAAATTATAAGAAATTGATGAATTAAATAATTAAAATATCATGAAATATTAAAATTGTCAACCTTCAAGAGAGCAATCCATAAAATCAATTGTTTTTAGAACCTAAGAAGTTTCACTTCTAACGCATGAGTCTCACGCATATTTTTGAAATTTTTAGTGGGGGTTCCTCTGCCGATTAATAATTTTATGTTCACAATACCAACGAAACCCTTAATTTCGTGAGACTTCATGCACAACCATTTTATTGTTTTGTAGTTTCTCCAATCTTGTTTAAGTAGTATACATGGCGCAGAACATTTAATTTTTACGTATGGTGTTGGATCCTTTAGGGTAATAATGCAAAACCTCTTATTTACGTGGCAACGTTTCGGCCTAGCCGACCATTCTCAAGCCTAAAAAAATATACTTTATTTAGCAAAACGACGTAATATAAATATATCTGCAAAAGTGTTTTTCTTGATTTACATTTGACTAGCATACCTGTAATTTGAAACTGTGAGGATCGTTACATGTTAAGTGAAAGTGAAAGTATAGTTAAATCGGAACCACAAAGTTCCTTCGTCAAAACATTGGTTTTGAAACATAAAATAAACCATCTCCTCACTACCGATCATACAACTTTACGGTTGCATCGCAACTCAATAACAATAATATTTACGATGGATTAATCGTGAGGTCCCAAAGTCCATAAAGTGTTTTTTTTTTCAAAAAAAATAAAAAAATGCTATGTAAGTCGTCTGAGTACGTTCGTGGCACGTAGTGCCTACACGAAGGATCCGATTTCAATGACTTTTTGTATTTTGTATACACATTTTAAATTAAAGAACGGATGATTTTTTGATTTTGATATTCCTGTTGTAACATCCTCCACATTTTTTTCTAATTTTACATTAATTGAATCGCATTAATACGAACGAATAATCATGATTATTTCAAGCTAATTTTGATAATATTTTTTATGCGGCACTTAATCAATTATTTTTCCAGGGTTAAAAGTTCAATTAAGAAAATTTTAATTAATAAAAATCATGTCCTTTTTTAAACTAAAAACAAATACGAAAATAATCATAACGTCGAATGCCAAGATTATGTTACGCAATTATATAAAAAAAAAATATACATTGTACGAGTATAAATTTAATTAAGGAAATAATTAAACAATATTTCACTAATTAAACAAAATACTCAATTCTTCTAGTTGGACAAGGTATAAAATTACACCATTCCAGATTATTTATAATAGGCAAGGACGATCCCCTCGAAAGCAATCAATTTTACTCGTAGTAATTTCCTGAAAATCAAACGAAGGAGGGATTCCTCACAGAAATAAATTTAGCTAACCTTCCTTAGCTATCCCTTTATTTATGCTTAAGCTCAACTATTTCTGCTATTACTATGAAATAAACAAATTAAATTTCTTCAACTTATCGATAGTTTTACATGTTTTAAAGTCGCTTTATTTATAGATAAATAAGTACTATTTATATATTATCATAATAAATAAATGATATAATAAGTAAAAATCATAATGAGTATTTATGGAAATAAGTAATATACAGGGTGGGCAAAAAAACCGCACTTTTTTGAACACTTATAGCTCAGCTTCTGTAATAGATAGAGATATGGGGTCTGAAAACTACATTCTTCCACTTTACATTTCATATCTATAACTTAACAAACTATTGGGTGAAAGCTATGCACTATGCACTGACGGTTTGAATTAGGATCTTAAAAAAGTTGTTGTCTGAGTAGTATTCGTTATCTGGTATTTATTGTTTTGATAAAATAAATTATAATATGGTGGTGGAGTGGGGGGTTCTCAAAAAACATTGGAGAAGTCTTAATTTCAATGTTACCTGAAATTGAAGATCAAATGCCAAATTACACGTCTATGCAAGTTAGTATCCCGTCCCATCGCTCCTTGCAAACAATTCAATACTTGCCCAGATTTCATTCAGCAAGACGAGTGGCCGCGTAACAGTCCAGACCTAAATTCAAATGATTACTCTGTCTGGGGTTAGTTAGAACAAAGAGTATACGTGGGAGGCAGAATAAAAACGTTGATGAACTTCGAAAGAGGATTTCTTCGTACCTGGGATGATATGCATCAATAAACTATTGCTGGGGCCATATCCCCCTAGAGAAGGAGAGTATTTTATTAGAGCAGTCTGTCGTAAATGAACAAGGAGGACATATTGAACCAGAGAACAAGTAAATCTGTAAAATATGCATTACTTGTTTTTTTGATTTTTTTGAAATTTTGTAAAATATTCATTTTTTTAAGTTGATTTGTTTTATCAAAACTACCCGGACAACGACTTTTTCTAAGACCCTAATTCAAACCGTCATTGCGTGGCTTTTACCCAATAATTTATTAAGTTATAGACATAAAATTTAAAGTAGAAGAATGTAGTTTTCAGACCCCGCAAACCCCATATCTCTATCCATTGCAGAAGCTGAGTGTCCAAAAAATTTCGTTTTTTTGCCCACCCTTTATATTATAATTAGATAATGTAAGACATAAGATTAATAAATAACCAATCAAATATAAATAATAATAAACTAAATATAAAATAAAATAATAACAAGGAATAAGTATGAGAATATAACATAAAATAAAAATGAAACCATATAATATATAAAAAAAAATCGGGTTCGGGGTATCTCGGAACTTTTCCTTACTTCGGAGGCCACTAAAGTAGCCGCTTGAAATAATGTAGAGAATAAGAATAATACTCCTCCAGAAATAATTAATTCGGCAAAAAATACAACTCAAGAATTAATGCCATCTTTATCAAGAGAGAGATACGAACTTACATACAGCAAGTTTATTTTTTCCTGTATTTATTATTTAAATCTAACAATCGTAGATAAAGTACGGTACGCAACTCGTGCGAAAACGGCATTTTGCATTGCTCGTGTGGTTTTACTACCCTCGCTGTCGCTCGGGTGCAAACTCCACACTCGCATGCAAAATGCTACTTTCCACACTCGACGCGTAATGTACTATTTTCTTTACAGCTAGGAGTAATGAAAAGATTTTTTAAGTCCACGTAATGAAAAAATGGATTTTAGTTATGTTTTCTAGACTCTAAAGTTATTATTTTACAGCCTACCACGGAAAAAATCGATTTTCTTTTTTCTATTAATCTATTTTATTTATAAAAAATATAATGGGGAAAAACAAACTAAAATTTCGCAAATATTATTTTTGATTAATTGTCATTGAGAGCAATCAGTTTTATAATAACAAATACATATTAGGTTTGTTCTAACCCCGTTATTTATAGCGTCCTTTGCACTTGCATCATCCCGTGGATTTGTGGATCGTACAAAAATCGTTTAGGAAAGTTGTGACTATAATTCGTACTCTATAAAAACAAACAAAACAGGAAACCTAACAGATTGGAAACCTTCCTGTTGTTATTCGTGAGATTTGACATAACTGCGCATATCATACAAACTAGAAATGGGTATTGTCTTAGCACCCGACTGTACTGACTTCGGCACTACTCGGAAGTTCCGATTTTAAACGAAGTTAAGCTCTCCGTTTCTCCCGTGTTCATGACTTCTTGGTCGACCTCTAGAAAATAAAATAATTGTAAATATTATGTAAAATATTCTCTGCAGTAATGTCGTTAAGTGTAATAATTCCTGATTAGATTCTTATAAAATCAACTCCTTGAGGGCGGAAATAGGGACAAAGAAAAGATTTATATTACTTTGAATAAGTTAATATTTCAATTCAATTTGCCGATAAAAATAAACAAAACTTCCACTGGATAGACACACACAATAGAGTGCTTAAGTTAAAATTACCGTGGAATTTTATTTTATATTATTTAAATAAACACAGCCATGACTCCACAATCTTTTAAAAAACATCTCGTTAATCTTGGAGCTTATGAAAAAAAAATTCTAAAGCTAAGTCATTCTTCACGCTTTACCTAATAAAAAAAAAAAATGTATTTCGAGAATCTCGTTTATACATAAAGTTTATTTAAAAAATAACTTTCTAAATAAAAATGTAGGCATTGTATAATCTAAATGCATCAGTGTGCTAGGATTAAATTGTAAAAGAAAAAAAAAGAAAAGAAATACTTAGCTAGCTTTATATTAATTTAAACAGAATTAGCAGAGAAGGATGTCTTTTTCCAAGTAAAAAGTAAGTTTTAAAGGTCGTTTTTAATAACAAAATGGTCGAAATTACCTCTCGGTGCACAAATGTCACATTTGATTTCATTCATTGAGCTTTTTCTATTAAAAAAAATACAATCTATATCTTTGAATTCTTTTGATTTGACACTCTTTGATATAGTCATTTAAGTCTAATAACTTTTGAATGCGATTAGGCAGAAACACACGTTTAATCTCGTCTTTTAGGTAAAATTATCTTATTAATATTTTTAATAGTTGTTTATGTTTTATTTTTTAATCTGAAATCTACGAAATTCCATTTCACTAATACATAGTAGAAGTAGTAGTAAGGTCATAATTCTAGTATTAGACGAGTTGGACGAATCACTTGTTCGAACCTAGCACCATTTTACTAGCCACGTGGTAGAGAGTTCCAGCCACTTCACAAAACATAACTTTGTACATTGTACCACCGAAGCGAGAATGATGTGATCATAAGTGAGCCATATAAATCAGAGCATCGCGGCGAGGGATCGAACACACGACCTCGTTCGGACTTTGATTCATTGTTGGCCGAGCAAACGTGCGGTAATTTAAGTACCGCTCTCAATTGACTAATAAGTCAATTATTATTATTTTATATAGAGATTTTTTGATGAATTAAATTAATACTAATTTAATATGTACACCTTATTATTTTTAAATACGAGTAGGAAGAGTTGATGGATATTACAGGTGTAAGGAAAATAATTTTCTTAAATAAGAGACATCATTTTTTCTTATTGAAACGTTTCGACTCAATTCAGAGTCATCCTCAGTCAAAATGTATTTTGTATGCTAGTCAAATGAAGTTGGTGTGTGTTAACATCTAGCCTCCTTTAAGAGGGCGTCAAAGAATTAGAAGTACTTCTAATTCTTTGACGCCCTCATAAAGGAGGCTAGATGTTAACACACACCAACTTCATTTGACTAGCATACAAAATACATTTTGACTGAGGATGACTCTGAATTGAGTCGAAACGTTTCAATAAGAAAAAATGATGTCTCTTATTTAAGAAAATTATTTTCCTTACACCTGTAATATCCATCAACTCTTCCTACTCGTATTTAGAGATTTTTGTAGAATTTCTTCTTATTAATTTAAAGAGTAATGTATCCATTCCATAATAAATTAATTCATGATGTCTTAATTCATAAGCTCAATGTAATGCTCCACACCTTGAACTCCACAAAGGGTTGTCCCTTTGTGCCCTACATGCCTCCATGTAGGGGACCGGTCAGTGAGAGAAGAAAAATGAGCCCAAGATCAAGAGGGGTTGTTAAGGTTTTTGCTCTTCCTATATCGAGCATGGGCGATCGGGTGCTCGGTCCCCGGTTCTATTAAAATAAAAATCGTTCCGAGACAACTCAGACAAACTTTCTCATATACGAGTTCATATTAACATAGCCCAGTTATTTCAGTTTATTAGTTTTCGTGTTTTCGTATGTAGATTGAATTATTATTAAACATTTAATCTATATCCTATAGGAATTAGAGCGTTGATAGAGATCATCTTAATGGATTGACTAATAAAGTAAAAGGGCGTAGGACTTTGAAATTTCGCAGAAAATCAGTGGTTTGTCGTACAGATCGAAGGTAGGGTGTTATTCAACGAAAAATTATATTCTTTACAAGGGTGTTTTATGGTAAGAAGCATATTAGTACGTCACTAAATTACTGAGCTATTTTCTTAAATTTTTAATATTTAGCTAAAATAGTTTTAATTAAAATGTCATTTTATTTCACGATTTTGGGGTGCTGCGCCAGGACCCCCTAATTTCAGCACGGGATATGATTTTTCAGCACATGTAGGTCAATTTTCATAGAAATCGTTCCAGCAGTCTCACGTGCTTATACAGCCAACAGTCAAGAGAAAGAATTTTCGACAGAGAGGGACAAAGAACCAGATTTATTTTTATTTTATTTTTTTTTTTAATTTTTCCTTTTTTTGTACATTTAATTACATTTTTTAAAAATACTAAAGTTTTTGATAAAAGTTGATAAAATACTAAAGTTTTTAGGATTGCTAGAACTGCCTTAGAATTATAGTGGGGCAGTCAATCAGTGTCAAAATAACAAAACACAAAACTTTAGGCTCATATATCATATGTAACTAATATAATATGGGTAGAGGTATGAAATTTTTATTTCTGGTTAGGTTTGTCATGAACTCTTAGGGGGGGGGGGGGGGGGGGGGTCCAAAGAGCCTTGAGATGGTTCCAGTAAAGGATGGTACTGCATTACATCAAACTATGTAATGAACTATTGTAATATATATTGTTATAAAGTATTATAACACAAGAATTTATACAGCGAAGACGTTACAGTGACAAAGAGAAGAAATACATATGAGCCAACTGTACCTATAAATAAACTTGTGGAAAAACCTTTATACCCTAATATTTCTCTTTAAACAGGGGTGTTATTAACTTAAAAACCTGGCTTTAATATCTTCTAGAATTTTACAGGATTGACCTATTTTAAAGAAACAAAAATCATTACTTCAAAATTTGAAACTTAGTTTCTTCTTTACTTTCTACTTTAGATCTTCCTGAGTGCTCACTGCCTATAATTTCCTTATTTTAAATATTTATCCTATATTTTATTGCTAATTTGGTTTTTTTGGAAGTTCCACTAAACCTTAGTTTAGTAAGAAGGTCACACAGACGGCCGATTTTAGATTTTATGGAGATTAAATCCTAATATTAAAGAAACCAACAAAATAATAATAATAATGTTTATTTAGTTAAGAAAGATTTTATAAACATAATATAACATAAAACATTTTACAGCACTGACCTTTTGGTCGACTGCCGGGGGTGGTAGTCATAGCATAGAGCCAAATGTATACATCATATTATTTATGTATACGCATTTATACAGGGTGGTCCAAAACTCCTCCCCCCCCCCCCCCCCCTCTTAACTTTTGAACGGGTTGAGATAAATTAATGAAACTTGGGGGATCTCTACCATGCAAAGGGAAGTTTGTTTTCATGCAATCACCCACTAGGGGCAACCACCCACTTTGCCCCCAGGTCACCCAACTTCAGAATTTCAAATTGGAATGTATATTTTTGATAGCATATTTGGATTCTACAGTGAAAAATAATAAACTTTTACTTAAAACTATTTTTTCTATCTCCAATATTTTGCCCTCTACAGGGGGGCAAAGATAGCGAAATAACCCTTCCGAAATAGTAAAATAATCCTACCGCGGGTTTCCGCAAGCCAAGCGAATTTCCATTGGAAATTTGTATTTCAATGTTGTGCAGTTTAAACCTCTTTAAAACTACTACTATTATGTTTAGCTAACCATTATTATAAAAACCCTAATTTAACTAAAATATTTCTTTTAAATTGTAGTAGTTATTTAGGAAGTTTAAACTGCACAACATTGAACTACAAATTTCCAATGGAAATTCGCTTGGCTTGCGGAAACCCGCGGTAGGATTATTTTAATCTTTGCTGACTCATCAGGAGGGGTTAATGACGTCATAAAGATCCCATTTTTTTAGGGAATCCTCATCTTAACGAGCTTGATTTTTCGGTGCAAGTTTTATCTTGATACGCCAATTCCTTCGAGAGCTATCGTGCTCACAAGAAATCCACTAGAAATACATATACCTATATATATAAATATATACTATACATATATATATATATATATATATATATATATATATATATATATATATATATATATATATATATATATATATATATATATATATAAAGTTTTGTAAAACCTATTTTTTCGTGATCAGGGACCCATAAAACGTATTTTGGCCACAATCCCGGCTCAAACTCCCGCCATGCCAGTGGCTCTATTAGCGAATTTTTTCCAATGGAAATTCGCTAAAAATCACACTTAGATCGTTATAAAATCTAAACGGTTTGAAATAAAGTAATGGAACTTGGGGGATCTGTACCATGTAAAGGGAAGTGTGTAATCATCCACTCGCGTACTAGGGGCAACCACTATTTTGACCCCAGGCGCTGAAATCAACCATTTTTATACCTTTTCCCCCTATTGGGGGCAAAATATTGGAGATAGAAAAAAAAGTTAGAAGTAAAATATTTTTATTTTTTACCGTAGAATCTAAATCTGCTATCAAAAATATACATTCCAGGTTAAAATTTCGAAGTTAGGTGGTCTAGGGGCAAAATGGGAGGTTGCCCCTACAGCGCGATAGCATGAAAACAAACTTCCCTTTACATGGTAAAGATCCCTCTAAAGTTTCATTAATTTATCTCTAACCGTTTAGATTTTACAACGTATTATCGGAAGGGTTGTTTTTGTATCTTTGCCCCCCTGCGGGGGGCAAAATATTGGTGATAGAAAAAATAGTTTCAAGTAAAAGTTTATTATTTTTCACGGTAGAATCCAAATATGCTATCAAAAATATACATTCCAATTTGAAATTTTGAAGTTGGGTGGCCTGGGGGCAAAGTGGGTGGTTGCCCCTAGTGGGCGATTGCATGAAAACAAACTTCCCTTTGCATGGTAGAGATCCCCCAAGTTTCATTAATTTATCTCAAACCGTTCAAAAGTTAAGAGGGGGGGGGGGGGAGACTTTTGGACCACCTTGCATAATATTTAGTATAGTATATATATATATATATATATATATATATATATATATATATATATATATATATATATATATATATATATATATATATATATATATATAATTTGTTTTTTTGTTTTTTACAATTACAATTACTTCTAATATTACTAATAAACATGCATACATTTATATTAAACAACAATTAGTGACAAGACAAGAATAACAATCAAATAAAAATATAATTTAATTTATATGCAATATACATGCATACCAACACTTGACCAATTGCAAGGTGGTCTAGGCTCTAGACTAGATAACAGATATATGGTAAACCGAGTCTTGATTAAGCGTGGGTGCGCGAGCCACTTTCTGACAAGATAACATTTCATTGTTCATTATTTTTGTGTTAATTCATTAATTATTATTTTTTGTAATAATGTGTTAATCATTATTGGTTTTAATAATTCACTAATTATTATTTTTGTAGTATTAAAAATGTGTGATATAGTTATATATTTATTTTTAGTAATTAAATTGACCGATTAGACATTTTTTGTATCGACTTGCGTCTTTAATGTAGTTGTATATTTTGTAATAATCTTTCCCGTTCATATAAGCATAGACTTCTTGTGTTTCTAAGACATCATGTCCAAAATATTTAATTCTATAAGGTCGTAAAATGGGGCAGGTAGCGATAAAGTGGATTGTATCCTCGGTTTCATTCAAGTTACACATAGAACAGCGTTTTTCCGATTCGGATCTCCAAATCTTACAACAGAAACCAACAAAAATGAAATTACTATAAAAGTTCTAAACATATTTTAAAAAATAGAGTATAATACAATGTATGGAATGACTATTATTGATAAAACAATCATTATTAAAGATATACCTAAATATCCTTGATTCTGAATATGTATGCCATATTTAATCAAAATCGGCCGAGCAGTTTAAGCTAACGACGAAGGACTTTCTTAAAAACCACTTTTTTTAAATTAAAAATCTCAAAATGGAACATTCGCGCCAACAAGAAATCAATGGCAAAAATCGGTGGGCTACCGGAATGAGCTAAACAAGAGCAGTCAAAATTACAGGAGGCACCACCACAAACTATAACAATTCAGAACATGTTTCTTTATAAATATGTACACATCATTTTATCAAAATCAAACAGTGTTTTATTCTTCAAGCGCGTGCAGATATACCATCACAAACGACAGGCAGACCTATTTTAAAGTAAATCCAATAAGATTACATTATTGATCAAAATACTGACTACTTATCCTGTTTTAGTGCAGAACAATAAACAATATTTTATATATATATATATATATATATATAGGTTTATCGTTCCCGCGGTAGGTGCTCAATTCTTTCATAGTTGCTCCCTGAGGAGCATCTAAAACAGAGCAACTAACACAAAGATATAAGGTTTGGGAGCATCTACCACAAATGTTTTAATAACAAAAAAGAAACCCTTATATAATTCTTCAGGATCACCTAACACTAGAACGCATGTAGAGAATTTTTATTAATTAATGTTGGCAATACCAAAGAGCATTTAATTCAATTATAGGTTTATACATCCCGTGTAAAGTGCTCTCTTTTATTGAGGTTCCTTGAGGAGCATCCACTACGGTTTGGGAGCGTTTAACACTATATATGGGAAATATTAATTGACCGAGCGAAGCGAGGTCTCCGTTTTAACTCGACCGTTTGGCATTTCGTCTGTGTGTCTGTCTCTCTCTTAATTTTTGTAAATCGACAGTCTTTGCGAGGGAGGCCGCAGGCCGACCGAGCTGAGATGTGGGGCGGGGGACGCAACTTCATTGTTCGTCGAATGGGGGAGGGGGGTTAAAAATTACTTTATTTTAAGGCGCCACGGAAAAAAACAAAAAAATAATTATACCCCGACTCTTGATTTTCGGAAAAATTTTGAGTTGGTAATGTCAAAATCGGATAGGAACCTTAAAAATCGCTTGACCAAAAATAGGGTATGGGGAGTTTTAAACCACTCTTTAAGGGTGAAAATTGGCCTTAAAGGGCGATATAGGGTGTTTTGGATTTTTGTACTGATGGGTGTGTTTGTCATAGAGACATGCAGTTTTCTGATAATTGTTAAGGTTATAGTTTATAAACTAAAAATTTTCCGGGAAATAGGCTTATTTTCAATGGGAAATCGTCTACGGTTAAAAAGGGCATTTGTTTTAACACATTTTTACGTATGACATTTGAAATAATTGAACATTTTTAATTTTTTTTTTCAAGGTTTTTGTAGATCCCGCAGAGTTCCATAGCCGGTAACGAGAACTTTTTTTTACGTGCACCCCCGCTTAGGGTCGACATCGGGAAATTTGTTTTTCGCCGATCAGAAAACCGGAGATATTTGGTACGGGGTGTCGTATATCGTTGGAAAGCCCTTGGGAAGAGTAAAAAGGTGATGAAAAAACATTTTAAAAATTTTCACATTTCAGGCCCTTTAAAGCGAAAAAACATTTTTTTTTTTTAAACGTTTTTCTGCATGGTTCACGTATCTTCTCCTAGGGTATTTATACGACGCTATTGGGCTTTTGAGCCTTAAAAGTCTATGAAATGCTGCTCCTGGCGTTTTGCTTTTAAACTCGATGGTACTTTTACTTCTTGAGATATGGTACTTTAAATTCAGAGGTGTAAGATGGTACTTTGGAGGTACGTACATAGAAAAAAAAAGTACTCTCCTACTCTGCTTCGAATTCTCTAAAAATGTCTTTTTCAAGGGGTAAGTGCAATCCCCTTTCTTTAGTACCTTCGAGGGGGGTAAGTCGAGTACCTCGGCGAAATACACACGAAAATCGTGTTTTTCCGAAATTTCGAATTTGACCTTCTGTACCGTTTGCAATTTTAATCGGACAGGGTTCAAAAGGGTACCGGACTTTAGGTCATATAGTCCTCTTTAAGAATCTGGTTTGTTATTATATTTCTGATCCCTACTTCGGGAGCTACGTCTATGTGAAGGACGTCCTCCTTGGGTAGCAGCAACCAGAAGGGGACGTTGTACCGATTTGACAGAGGTATCATTGGAAAGGCCATTTAAAATGTACCAAATTTTTGCAATAATATTTTCGAAAAAATGTACTAGGTTGGTACTTTAGTTCCCTTTTGTATCTGCTTTCGAAATTTCGAATTTCCCCTCCCCCAAAAACAAGGTTTGAAATTGAACAGGTTCTTTTCGATCCTGTCTTCCTGAGTAGTTTTGATATATACAGATTTGAAATATAGGAGAGTCATATGGTTTACAATTTTGGGATAAATAAAAGGAGTAGGCTAACATTATTATTTTAAGGGCTAAATGTCCTTATTCTCAAATAAAAATAAATACTTATAAAGTAGGTAAAAAGTTGAAATTATATGGTAACTTATGTGAGTTACTAGATAACTGAGTACTAAAACTAATTTGAATTTGAACGTTTTTTCATCAGCCTCTGTGCGAATATATTAACTAGATAAGTACTTGTAACTAACAGAGCTTTTGCATTTTAAATATGATAAATAAAATAAATCTGCCTTTAAAAGGTATTTGAATATTAAAAACACAAAAAACTATTCCATTTTATTGGAAATAGAGGATAAAATGGTAATACTTAAAATACCTAAATATGGTAAAGAAAAAGGGCTAAAGTAATCATAATTAAATTAATTCACAAGATTGACCATCACAGATAGTAATTATTATCAGGTATATAATAAATAAACCATAAATAATTTGGCAAACTCTTTTTATTACAGAAGAAGATTAGAAAAAACAAAATTAAACATATATGCGTAAAAGATATTATTTTTGAAAAGTCGAGCTTAGAAAATAAATTTTAATTTTTCAGATTAAAATAATATGTAGTTAAAAAATAATTTATTTATTAAAACATAAGTCTATTTATAAATAATAAACCAATATTTTAAAAATTGAAAGCAGAACAAATTAACCAACTATAAGAATAATAAACAAAATGTTGGTTCAAACTATATACAACAAATTAATAAAAAATATTTAAACATAAAGGAAGTGCAAAAATAAGTAAAATTAAATTAAATCGCAACTTAGAATGAAAATACACAAAAAAGAAAATAAGTATATATATATTAATTTACTAATAAATGGATAAATACAAAATAAACCATAATACTTTTTCACAGTATGAAAGTAATAGAAAATAAACTTTATTTTTTCTTTTTAGGAGTAGTTTTTTGCAGTTTCAACTGCTGCTGTAATTTTTTACACATGTTGTGTATGTACGTTTTTAGTTGTTCGGGAGTGCGGTTGGAAAATCGCTCCTCATTTTCTTCTATAAACAACTTGCATCGGCTGACAGAAGGCAGCCTTCCCTTGGAAATCTCTTCCCGAAATTGCAACCACACTAAGTCTTTCATCGGGGTATCCCATTTTTGTCTTACATGGGACGATCTCTTAGAAAATTTCCTGATTCGATCACCTCGAAATTTGCGGGGAGTTTCATCTCGCTCAGAATCAGACCTATAACTCTCATCTGAAGACGTTGCTTTGTGGCGCTTGACTCTTGATGTTGAAGGTTTGTTCTGTTTCACTGGTGTAGTCACTGGGTCATCTTCAGATTCCCTTACAAAAGATAAATTTGACGAAGAAGCTTGGGGGATCTTGTCGATGACATTTTTATTTAAAATAGGTTCAGATTCCCACGGATCCAGAAGATAGTTAGGATCTTCTTCTTCTTCCGCCTGTACAATATCTTCTTGCTCATTTTCTTCAAATTCTAAAGATGTTATGTCTTTATTAAGCACTTCATCTAATCGATCTTGTTCAAAAGCGAATAATAATTTGCTAAATCGACCCATGTGGAAAGCTTCATGGTCTCCTCGATAGGTTGTAATATGTGTTTTATCTGTGTGGCCAAGACACCTTGCAACCTGTTGAAGGTCTTCATCAGTTAAATTGGCGCACTGGACCATCGTGGCGATGTGTCTTCGAAGCTTTGTGCCTCGCAGTAGATGTGGGTCTTTCGCCCCACACTTAGAAGAAAACTCCCTCATTATCTTAGTTCCCTCCAAGTATGTTGACTGGACCGCAAAGAGGTAAGGATTATCGGGATGGATGTTGGCCTTCTTCCTAAGCTTTAAATAGAGTTCGAATTTCGGTTCATCATTTATGTGTATTAATAGACCAACCAACCGATTTAACTTCCCTCTCACGGTTATTCGTTTAAAAGAAGTAGAGAATAACTTTTCTGATTTAGATAATGTGCGGTAGGCGTCGCTGTTGGTGTCCATAGCGGTTCTTTTAACCCAATCTTCTAACCTTAATCGGTCAACTTCTGCGACTCTCTTTCTATTGTTCAGCCACAATTTCAACAGCAAAGCCTTTCCCAGTTGTAAATATAAATTGTAACTAAATTTTATGTTAAGGCCGTGATATGCCATATTCGCTTGTTCAGATATAAAATCTGATAGTTTTTTAACGTCTGCGGAAGATGGAATTGCAGCTTTAGAGTGTGCAGTACTTTTTTCCGACTGCTTCCTGGCTTGAGCACCAACTTCTATATTAAACGAAGTGTCGTATACTCGTTGCCAATCTTTAATTTTTTTTCGAGTTTCACTGTCACCACTGCCTGTAACGCAGTCTCTATAAATAAAGTTTGAAAATTTTCTAAAGTGGCCTGCATACTGGTTGACAACTGCTGGTGATTTATATGCTCTTCCTTCGCCTTCGCCTGACCTGCATACTGCCTTAACACTATTTATGAAGAGATCATATTTCTTTGGACAAAAGAAATCAATTGATGATTTTACAGGGTTATTACTCAGACAATCAGATTTAATCATATGGATCGCTATTCTAGAGATACTCCTGAGGACTTGTCGAATGAAACGGCTTTGATTGTCCGCTTCATACCTTTTACACAACTGATTACCAAAACCAATAAGGTTTCCATCGGCCTTAATATAATCTTTAATGCTGTCTTCCCTAATTAATGGCCAAACATCCTTTTTAAAATCATCACTCATAGTGGTGATGTTTCTTGCAACTAAGCGGCCAGACAGTCGTCTGATGGCACGTGGCCTGACTGATTCACCTTCGATGCTGCACGTTCTGAAATGCCGAGTCAGATTTAATGAACTTATTAGGACCTTACAGTTAGGACATGGTAATCTCGGATGCTGTTTTTTTTTTAGTGACGCATGTCTTCTAACGATGGTATCTTCAGGGTTTCGTTGGTTGTAAAGGTCATCACCCTCTGCCATTATCTCTCTCATTTTTTTTAACTTTTCTTGTTTTGTTGGTAATAGATTATAGGCAATAGCGTCTTCCTCATTGGAGTGCTGGCGCAAGAAATGCCTTGTGAAATTCGCAATTAAAACATGGCAAAATTTACAATAGTGCCTTTTCCTGGTTTTCTTTTTTAAGCTGGCAGGTGGACTGGCCTCATCACTGTCTGATGAAGAGGACAATCCTTGTCTATCTTCCAATATATCCTTCTCCGGAAATTCGCCTTCAGGACCTGTTTCTAGAGTGTCCACGATTTCTTCTTGAACGTCTTTAGGACCTATAAATTATATAAACCAATCAATACATTAAACATATGCTGTTAAAAATGTAAAAATTATAGTTTTAGAAAATGATAACACTATTTTTGAGAAAAATAAAGAAAAAAATTGGTTTTTTTAAATAAATTAAATCAATCACAAATGACCTGGTAAATAATTGCATACAATTTAGAGAGTGACGGGTGTTTTAATTCATATACGTAGTATATATATAAAAAGGAAATATTGTGATGGCGTAAAAATTAAATTTTGAGATAGATTTACATGTTTTAAGGTCACCCGAGTAAAAAAAAGAAAAGGTTACTAAAATAATGTCTGTCTGTCGCCTGTGCAGGCGCGCGGGTAGCCTGATTTTGATGAAATTTGGCATAAAGGTTTAGAAATATCATGCCCTGAGTCCTAATCGGGGTATGATACCCGAAAATTAATAATTGTTGCTCAAAATTGAGGGGTTTACCCCCCAACAAATGAGAAACAACGAGGAAAAAAATGTATCTCGAATATAGTTCCGACTATTTAGATTAAAAAATTCTAAAATGTAGTACATCCAAATAAAAATTTAAATTCAATTTTTTAAGTTTTTGGTAGTTTTCATACTACGGAAAGTTAAATTTTAATTTAAATCAAATTATAATTATTATTAACTACGGGAAACAGACAGTGAAAAATACACTCCTGTGCCGGGATTTGAACCACGGGCCTCTATATTTCCAGTATAGCGCTCTTCCATCTAAGCTACGCAGGAGAATGATTTTTCACTACCGTAATCGATAACTAGTCCCGAATCCAAGCTTTCAATATTCATATACATTTAGACAGTCAATATTTATGACATTAGAACTAAACCAGAATTAACGCTTATAATTATAAAGTACTCAATTAGTACCTGTACCTTGTACAATCAATTCGAAATTCAATTTTTTAAGTTTTTGGTAGTTTTCATACTACGGAAAGTTAAATTTTAATTTAAATCAAATTATAATTATTATTAACTACGGGAAACAGACAGTGAAAAATACACTCCTGTGCCGGGATTTGAACCACGGGCCTCTATATAGAGGCCCGTGGTTCAAATCCCGGCACAGGAGTGTATTTTTCACTGTCTGTTTCCCGTAGTTAATAATAATTATAATTTGATTTAAAATAAAAATTTAATGGTATAAGTCGTTTTTCCGGAAAAAATTTAGTTTCCGAGATATCAATGAAAATTAATCTGATTTTTTGGCAATCGGGAACATATAGTAAACTTTCACATGTTGATCACTTTTTAAAAATGTTTATCAATTAAATGTGATACATATTCTGGGATTTAAATACAGTATATATCTATATGAGAAAGTTTTGTTCGATTAATCGGACCGAGTATTTACGCTGAACATCTAATAACTTTATATATATTTTTTAATCAAATTTATATATTTATATATATTTTTTTTTAAAAATGAGACGTCTATTAATGTTTGATTGAAATGAACTCCTTTGATGGTCCTTTGATAAGAAGGATAAAACCCTTTAAACATATTTAATTTTCACAGTTTTGGTCGCTTTTTGAGTTAGCTTGCCTAATGTTTTACATTAATCAAATGCAGTTTATGCGCTCTGGGTCTGAAAATTAATACATTATCTCGTTATAATATGCCTAAATTCCTATTTGCCCCAAAAAGTTTTAATATTTTTTTTCCGTCAAGTTGGATTTTTTAAAATTTGAAAAAATGTTTTAATGATTGCTTGCCAGCTTTGAGAGCTTTTTAACTTTGTAAGACAAAACTTGGAGCCTAGGCTTCCGCGGGTAGATTTGTAATAAACAGTTTGGTTTTCCGGTGAAATCCGCGCCACGAAGGAGTTTTGGTCCAACGTTTCGCTTCCACTAGTGGAAGCATCTTCAGGAGTGTGGTGCATCGTGATGTTGATTGGAAGGAGAACAGTGCATCCTGTGTTTGCTTCCAGTCAACATCACGATGCATCACACCCCTGAAAATGCTTCCTGTAGTGGAAGCGAAACCAAAACTTAAACCCCTTCGTGACGTGGGTTTCACAGGAAAACCAAGCTGTTTATTATGTAAGACAAGCATAGGTCGTGAACCAATAGTTTCGCACCTCCTCATGGGGCTCAAAATTTAGGGGCGCTAAATCATGGAAAAAAACTTTTCACATAATAGAGCTTATGAGTGGGCATTAATTATGAATTTTTTAATTTTAGCTCCCAACCCCTACCAATCGCTGAGAGTGAATGCATGAACAAATTATTTTTGAAAAGTAGTGATGTTTGAAACATTTCTCGACGACTCTAACTAGCAATTTTCAAGCTATGCTCATACGCAAAAATGGCCGAAAGAATGATAGAGAAAAATGAGTTGCCTTAAACGAATTTAAGAGTAAAAATGTTGAAGGTTGGAGACCTGACAAATGTTTTGCTTCGACAACTCAATTACCTTCCGTTATCTAACATTCGGTTAGCTTGGAAGTTAATAAATACATATAATATATTAAATACAAAAAATATGTGACATACCAAGCTCTGATAATATGACGTTATCATCTGTTTGTACAGAAGTCGACTGACATTCTTGGCTTATCTGTACACCCACAGATACACCTTCCAAGTTACGGAATGTTGCTAATACTTTTTCGTAACTCCTAACTTCCTCCAATAACTTTTGGAGAGCAATAGGGTTGTCTGGAAATTAAAATCGCAAAAAAAAAAATAAATAAATAATATAGCCATAAATTTTAATTGACTTAAGAGCACCCGGTCTTACATAAAGGAAGTTCTTAATTTGATCAAATATACAATATTTAGAACAACTCAGAATGTTGAGAAATTCTTATACATAAGTAATTGCTAAATGTTTAAGAACTATTGATCAATTTTTTTATACATGTTTTCACAGGGTGTTACCGACCAAAACCGATTTTTTTTTGTGTAAAACTAGATCCAAAATGGAGCAAAACGCCACAGAGGGCACTTTGCTATCTTAATCCGTTGCCGAGATATGATTCTTTGAAGTTTCCTTAGAAAAACACGTTTTTTGCTACACAAAATCGAATTTTTTCCACTACAACTCAATTTTTTCTATTTTGACCGCATTCTTCTAACTTTTTTTGCATTCTGCCTTGAATTTCTGTATTGAATGAGGAAGTTTTTGTGAGATTTGACAGTCTCCAAGAATTTTTCTTGGAAAATAGTGAGCATTCAAAGAATTTCAGAAATTTTAATTTTTCTAATTTTTGGACGTTTAAACTGTTATTTCGGTATTAAGTTAATGGTTTCCAAAAATGAAAGTGCTCTAGTTTTATAGTAAATTTAACGCTGATTTGAAAATGCGGTCAAAAGTAAAAACAAAACAATAAAAACAACAAATGCTGTTTTATTAGCAAACAACGTGTTTTAAAAAATAAAAAATCGGTCCGAGACAACTCAGACAAACTTTCTCATATACAAGTTTATAATTTCTTCGCTCAGTTTACCTCCATTTATTAATTTTCGTATGTACATTTAATTATTATTGAACATTTCATGAATATTTATCATAAAAATAACTTCCCCTGCGCGGGGAATCGAACCCGGGCTCTCTCCGTCCGCGTTTTAAGCTATTTTCTCAGGAACTAGATTTTTCCCGGGAAAACGGCTTATATCGTTAGATTCGTATTTAAATGGACTACATTTTAGAATTTTTTAATCAAAATCGTCGCAACCGTTTGCGAGAAATATTTTTTTTCACGTTTTTTCAGAGTTTTTGGGGGGTAGCGCCCCCAAATTTAGAGCTAAAATTCATTTCTCGATTCCGCCTCGTGGTATGATTTTTCTGAACATGTATGCCAAATTTCGTCAAAAACGGCCCAGTAGTTAAGGCTCCAGGCGTCTGCACAGACGACAGACGATAGACGACGGACAGACATTTTTTAAAAACCACTTTTTTGGACTCAGGGGACCTCAAAACGTGTAAATCCATCAAAATCTCAAAATCGAATTTTCGCGCCATCACAATACTTTCTCTTTATATGAGAAAGTAAAAACCCATATCTCATGCATTGTAGGATGTTATTTAATCCCTCTTTAGCACGTCCTTGTTAGTAAATTTATGCAATATAAGATACATCTTCAGCCATTTTTAAATCAATATGGTGGTGACTTTTTTCTTACAAGTACAATTATCTTAATCTATATATTTATAAAATCAAAAATGAACTCATTTTTGTTCAGACAACGTCAAAACCAATATTAAGAGTTATTAGTTAATGAAAATACAGTGATAACAAATTGTTTAAGTTCTTTTGATTTCAGAACAGGCGGAAGTCGTATTGTCCCCTCTACCCCTTCTAAGCTCTTAGTAAATAACCTCCATTGAACATGAAATTTTTAAAACATTAACGAAAAATATCCCTAATTCTTATGATTTAGGCAAATTAGTGGCCTTCTCGTAATTGAATTGATTTATTTTTTATGAGCTATCAACGCACAAAGTTATAGATTTATTTTATAATAATTTTTGAGGAAAAATACTCTTAATAAAATAGGGTAAAACTATCGGCATTTTGAATTAAACATAGTGATTAATTTTGTATTTCCCAGTTAAATTGGTGTATTTATTTTGGATGAGACATATTTCTTATTCAAATTTATTTTTTCCAATATTATTTTTACTTTCTCAGATAAAGAGAAAATATTTTGGTGGCGCGAAAATTTGATTTTGAGATTCTGATGGATTTACACGTTTTGAGTCCAAAAAAGTGGTTTTTAAAAAATGTCTGTCTGTCATCTGTGCAGACGCCTGGAGCCTAAACTACTGGGCCGATTTTGAAGAAATATGGCAAAGATGTTCAGAACAATCATACCCCGAGGCGAAATCAAGAAATGAATTTTAGTTCCGAATTTGGGGGCTCTAACCCCTCCCCCCCCCCCCAAAAAAAACTGAAAAAACGTGAAAAAAATTATTTTCCGGAATCTGTTCCGACGATTTTGATTATTTTTTTAAAAAATATAGTCCATTTAAATACAAATCTAACGATATAAGCCGTTTTCACGGGAAAAATCTAGTTCCTGACAAAATACTTTAAAACGCGGACTGAGAGATCCCGGGTTCGATTCTCTGCCCAGGAGAAGTTATTTTTATGATACATTTTGATTAAATGTTCAATAATAATTAAATGTACATACGAAAACTTATAAATGAAAAACACTGGGTTAAGTAATTATGAACTCGTATATGAGAAAGTTTGTCTGAAAGTTGACTGTTTGTATATGGAAGAGTTGTCTCGGACCGATTTTGTATTAATTCTATTCCCTCTAAATTGAAACACCCTTCTTCCACGATGTTACATAGCTTCCGTTACTCTCAGTAAGCTCGGAAGCAAAATATAAAATATATTATATAATGTTATCATTATTTTATTCATACATTTTGATATTTCACTATTATTGTTCTTGATGACATAGAGCCTTTTTTTAAAACTATTTTAAAATCTTTTGAAGTGGAATACTAACAATCAATTGAAACTGCAATCTGTTGAAACAGGTAACAGCAAAGTTGCAGGGGGATAATGTGTACAGAGTTGTCCTACACTTTATTAGGTAAAGATTATCTTTGAGCCTTGTATTCATGTTATGTGTGTCACTATTTTTTTATATAAATTTCTCGGGATAAATGTAGTTTAAAAATATATACCATTTATGGAAAATGTATCATTTTCTGCGCTATTTTGTCAAAAGCATCAAAATTTTGTGTGCCCCCCCCCCCCCTTAAATCGTATTTCTGCATTTACTAAAAATGTAGAAAAATGTGCTAAATGTGCGGTTTGCTGGGCCAATGAAAAAATAGAGGGGATAGAATTAATACAAAATCGGTCCAAAATTTTTTTTTGGAATAGCCGTTATAGGGTAGTTGGAGGGGGGGACATCTTTCATTTGATACCTCCTCAATTTTCTTTTTTTTGAGCCATTCATTATTTCTATGGGTAATTTTATTTTTTCATTGGCCCAGCAGACCGCACATTTTGCATATTTTTCTACATTTTTAGTAACACCAGTTATACGATTTTAAGGGGGAGGGGCACTCATAATGTTGATGCATTTGACAAAAGACGAAAATTAAAAATTTTCCTTAAATGGTATATATTTTTGTAACCTACGCTTCAATACATTTCATTTGATACCCCACTCACAATTTTAAAAATATATTTTATTCAAGTAACATGAATTATTATCCGCCATTTTGGATTTTAACGGATGATAATTTTGAGTTTGCTGTATTTTTCCTGTGTGCGCGTCAAAACGATCTTTAATACTGCAATTTTTTTTGTTTTTAACTTTTTTGAAATAAAAGTTATTGGAACCGTACAGAGTGACAGACTGACAGACACAGGAACGAAACTGTAAGGGTTCCTTTTTTGGTTTTGCCAACGAAACCATAAAAAGTAATTATTTTTTAACATCCACAGTACTATATAAACGATTAGTACAATATATTTTAAACAATACAAGTTATTTTAGAGGATTTAGTAAATGTCAGGTCAGAATATTTCGAAAATCCCGAGAAATTTATAAACATTTCAAGATAAAAAGAACTTTTTATATACTACGTTTTTAAATTTTCTGTTGAATCGTATGTAATGTTGATAATATAATTGTTATTGTTGTATAATATACAATGTTAGTGAAAAAAAAGACTTCCAAATTTATTTACTTCACATAAATACCAACCATCTATAGAGAGCTGATCTTAAACCTATAAAAGGACAAATCTTTGTACAACGGATCTCCCAACACCAAATCTAAAGCATGCCATCGATATATTTGAAATAATATAAATAATATAATCGATAAATAATATAATCCATATATATTTCCTGTTTTGCTGTCATTCAATGTTTATCTGTTATTTATAAAAATCACAAATTTGAAACCCGACAAAATAAAGATTGTATAAATATGGGATATGGCAAAACAAATAAAATAACTTGCGAATTTTTTCCGAACTAACTTACCATACAGCAAAATGTGCTGAAATCCAATTAAATTCTGCTGAAAGATGGCTAAAAGTATTAAAATAATGCATTGTCATCGTGTTCTGAGCTATGCTAAAAGTTTCAAATGTCTAGCTATTCGGTAAGTTAGATAGAAATCGATTGCCATATTTGTACCAGACAAACAAACAAGAAAGCAAGCTAATAAAAACGTAGTAAAAAATATAGTGACACACATAACATGAACACAAGGCACAAAGACTATCTTTACCCATTAAAGTGTAGGACAACTCTATTTTTAAGATGTCTAAATATCCATAAATAAAATTATGGATAGGATAGGTATTCTTCTGAATTTTATCAATACAAGGAATAAAAAATATAAAGACTTTAACAATTCGTATGGCCGCCTTTGATTTCAGGCGTTTGTTATTAGCGCCAGTGGCACCCCGTTCGTCCTAGACAAAAATGCCATAGAATAGTTTTGGTTGCAAATTTCGTCTTCTTTTCGAATATATATTTATTTTCCCCAAAAAACAATCACATGTATTTATTGTTTTGAAAAAAAAAAAATTTTTAGAGGGGGGGGGGTTCAATTACAAAATATGGGCGTTGTGGGGGGAATTTCGAGATGGAAGTTAAAAATTCGTATTTAGCGACCTAAAAAACCATGAATCAGCCCATTTTCAGAACTACCATGAATTCTCCCAGGCAAGGACCCATATGGTTTCTTTTGCATGGACTAATAAGACTAAATCGTTAATAACTCAAAACCTGTTAGGTTTAGAGAAAAAGTTATAATAACAAAATTTGTTTAATTTTTGTTAACTTTTTTTCTATCTGCAATATTTAAGGAATTTCAAGCAAAAAAACGAAAATGGGTCGCAATTTATCAATATGGTGGCCGTAGCGCAACTTCGATTTTAGGGGGCTTTTAGAATATTAGGAAGCTAAACACAACATCTCCACCAAGTTCCCTGCTTGTACTAATTTTTTCGAGGTCAAAACCTATTTTTACTGCACTAGTAGTTGTGGCTTAATTAATGCCCTACTGACCAGTTGGAAAAGAAAAAAATAAATAAATTAGAAATAATGGTTTTAAATAAATAAAAACTGTGCAATGGATGAAGATAAGTTTGTCAATAATGATTTCTCCCTAGTGGAGATAAAATATTGTATGTACTTCGAGAGTAAAGTGCTTTCATTCCCCTCCCGATAATTATCTCCCTCGGTTACGCCTTGGGAGCTAATTAGCGTTATTATACAGGGTGGTCCAAAATTCTCCCCCCCCCCCCCCTCTTAACTTTTGAACGGTTTGAGATAAATTAATGAAACTTCTGGGATCTCTACCATGCAAAGGGAAGTTTGTTTTCATGCAATCACCCACTAGGGGCAACCACCCACTTTGCCCCCAGGCCACCCAACTTCAAAATTTCAAATTGGAGTGTATATTTTTGATAGCATATTTGGATTCTACACTGAAAAATAATAAACTTTTACTTGAAACTTTTTTTTCTATTCCCAATATTTTGCCCCCTATAGGTGGGCAAAGATAGCAAAATTACCCTACCGATAATACTTTGTAAAATCTAAACGGTTAGAGATAAATTAATGAAACTTAGGGGATCCGTACCATGTAAAGGGAAGTTTGTTTTCATGCAACCGCGCTGTAAGGGCAAACTCCCATTTTGCCCCTAGACCACCTAACTTCAAAATTTTGTCCTAGAATGTATATATTTTGAAGTTGGGTGGCCTGGGGGCAAAGTGGTTGGTTGCCCCTAGTGGGTGTTTGCATGAAAACAAACTTCCCTTTGCATGGTAAAGATCCCCCAAGTTTCATTAATTTATCTTAAACCGTTCAAAAGTTAAGAGGGGGGGGGGGGGGGACTTTTGGACCACCCTGTATAACGCTAATAATTCGCCTCGGGATTTAGGGGCCATGGTTCCTTCGGCTTCACCTCAAGAAATGACTTATTCGCTCAAGGAATAAAGGCTTACTTTACTCTTTAGGTGCATAAATAACTATTAATATTACGAGTAAATAAAACTAAATCATATAAATTGTAAAAGTAAGTATTTTATAACTGATATTCCTCCTTTTAGTTTGTGTAGTAAATGTTTTTATATTTTTTTGCATTACATATTTTAATGTTGTTACTTTCTTTTACCGTTTATTCGAGTCTGGTTCCTTTTAAGCACGTGTAAGAGGCATAATGGTTAATTCTCGAAACGGAGCTAAATATAAAAAACAAAAAATAATATGAAAAGGTCCCGGACGGAGATCGAATTTGGGAAGGTCTAAGAAGAAAAGTAACATATTTTATGAAGTAATTTTTTCTTCTATGCTAGAATTAGAATGCACGTGAGGATGGTTGACTCGCCGTTTTAACGAATAGAAGAGGCCCCCTTTGTTCTTATAAAATATTCCCCAGTACTTCAAGTTTATCTACCTCATTCTCTGAATATGATATCTGATTAGACCAAAAAGTGACAGCATATAGCTTTCGTTTCAATGTAGCTATCCATGAAAAAGCATTGGAGTTTCGCGAATGATAAAATTAAATTCTTGCGAATCGGCGAACGTTCACATAATAAATGATAAGGATTAACTCAAGTTAAGATTCATTTTAATTAGCCTTTTTAAATCCTAAGACCACTATAATCTTATTATTGATTATTTATTACTGATCCAAAGTCAATTTGACTCCTGTATATTTTTTGAAAATTATAGTTTAAATTGGTGGGAAATGCACGTAAGATTTGGTTTCAAAAAATATAATTTTATTTAAAAATGCTAGATCTAATCAAAAGTATCGAAGTAATAAAGGTTTATGTGACAATTGATACAAATGTTTAAATAAAATATTAATAAAGGTAGACGGATAAGTTTCCCGACATAATACTCTAATCATTTACAAAGCAGCTTTCGGCTATGATTTTTAATTTCATTCAAGCTAGGGTGTGATTTATCAATCATACCCTAGTGAAAATAAAAAAGGAAAAGTATTTCTTGAATACGGTTTCGTCAATTTTGATTTATTAAATATTATGTACTCCATTTAAATACAAATCTAAGCATATCTAGTCCAGTCAATCTGTCGTCCGAAAGGGGTGATCGCTTGCAAAAGGTCGGGTAGTTTTGATTTTTACTTTCTCATATAAAGAGAAAGTATTGTGATGGCGCGAAAATTCGATTTTGAGATTTTGATGGATTTACACGTTTTGAGGTCCCCTGAGTCCAAAAAAGTGGTTTTTAAAAAATGTCTGTCTGTCGTCTGTCGTCTGTCTGTCGTCTGTCTGTCGTCTGTGCAGACGCCTGGAGCCCAAACTACTGGGCCGATTTTGACGAAATTTGGCATACATGTTCAGAAAAATCATACCCCGAGGCGAAATCGAGAAATGAATTTTAGCTCTAAATTTGGGGGCGCTACCCCCCAAAAACTCTGAAAAAACATGAAAAAAAATTATTTCTCGAAAACGGTTCCGACGATTTTGATTAAAAAATTCTAAAATGTAGTCCATTTGAATACGAATCCAACGATATAAGTCGTTTTCCCGGAAAAAATCTAGTTCCTGAGATATTAGCTTAAAACGCGGACGGAGAGAGCCCGGGTTCGATTCCCCGACCAGGAGAAGTTATTTTTATGATAAATTTTGATGAAATGTTCAATAATATTTAAATGTACATTTGAAAACTAATAAATGGAACACTGGGCTAAGTAATTATAAACTCATATATGAGAAAGTTTGTCTGAGTTGTCTCGGACCGATTTTTTGATATGCTGAAGGTGCAGCTTCATTAATGAAAACCCTACGCGCCGACGAACCGCAAAAAGTTGGACCTATTTCCAGTTTTTAAAAAAACAAAATTATTTACAAACTTTATAACTTTTTTATACTATTTTCCAATAGACAATTAGGTAGTCCAGTAAATATAGCTTTTTTCTTCGGAATAATTTTAAGCCAAGAATGTTTACACAGAGCTTTGTTAATAATACATATAGCTTTTGGTAATACCTAAAAAAGACCCCAACTTTTTCTAGGATGAAGAAAAAAATGACTTTTTCTAGGAGGATATGAAGATACTCGTTAACGCTGGAGTGCACCATCGGCCAATTTGACCAAACTGGTCCCAAAGTTTTACAGTGTAGTATAATAATTGTAGTGTAATGTAATGTAACGGTGTAAATGTAATTTTTATTACTGGTCTTATTATTATTTATATTACTTTGCTTTGTAAGTTTCATCGCACGTTTCCGTTACCCCAATTTTGAACCACTTCCCGTATTTCAATCTTCCCCAAATTTTACACATGGAAACAACTAAGGTAAAGAATACAGAAAAAAAAAATGGCGTCATATTTCTTTGCTTTTTAAGTTTCATCGCACACCTATTACCCCAATTTTGAACCACTTCCCGTATTTAAATCTTCCCCAAATTTTGCACATGGAAACAACTAAGGTAAAGAATACAGACACAACAAAAAAAAAGTTGAAAATAAGACCAGTTTTGAATAATGGTATTTTTATATTAATTATTTAAAAAATATTTCAAAATTGCTAACCTAGTGCCGAACTTTGGGACCTGTTTAGGCCAAAGTCAAATCGGGCGATGCACTACAGCGTTAACTTGGATATAAAATATGGAATTTACGACGTTTGTGAACCGTCGCAAAACTAGTGAAAAAACTTTCGGACCTGGTTGGGTCAATATGCACTCCAGTGTTAACTTGGAGTGCACATTTGACTTTTGCCTAATTTTGTGCCTAACTTGTGACTTTTGTGCCTAATTATGAATAAATTTATAAAGAAATTCAAGATTTTTAGAAATTTTTTTTTTTTTTTTTTTATTCATAAAATTAAAACTATTCGTCCTAGAAACCTGATTCTTGTCTTATTTTATAGACAATTGAGTTGCTTGAAGTTTTACTCTCACCGCTTTTTTGCTAAAACTTATAGATTTGGTGATATTTAGCATTTATCATGTCATTTTTATGTAAAATCTATAACTTTTAGCAAAAACTGGGTGAGAGTAAAACTTCAAGGCAACACAATTGTTTATAAAATAAGACAAGAATCAGGTTTTTGGGATGAATAGTTTTCATTTTATGAAGAAAACTTTGATTTTTTCTAAATTTCAACCTAAATTAGGCACAGTTTACTCAACTTTAAAATGCCGTAACTCGAAAGCTATTTACAATATAACCCTAATATTGGTTGCACATGCACATTATAGAATTATAATTCTACTTAAAGCTTGGTCCTTATAAATTATGATGGAAAATCCAGTCTTCAGGGTGGAAAATTTAAAAAACCAACTAAAATTAAGCAATTTTGGAAATATTGTTAAATCACTTAAGTTTTGGAGGGCTGTAAATATGAAAGTAATAGTGTTAGAAAGGAGATTATTTTTTTAAATGGTACAAAATTTAGTCTACTTTATTACTTTAATAAGTAATAGAATCATTATCTTCGATTACACCACTCCTTCATGGTGAAAACTGACAAAAGGTCCAACTTTTTGCGGTATTTCGGCGCCGGCGGCGCTTCAACGAGGTCGAAAACTTAGGATTTTCATTAATGAACCTGCACCTACAACATAAAAAATCCTGCTTCCGAGTTATTTATGAAAATAAATTTATCTTAGTCGATAATCGAAAAAAAATAGTAAATAACGACCTGTTGAACCCTTTTGAAATATGTTTAAAAATAAATTGATACAATTAAATACGAGTATTTGCTTAGTGCAAAGACTTCGTTGACTCATAATAAATAGTTTGGTTTTCACATTTTCAATTTTTTAAATTTACATATATATAATAATTCATATTGGAAAAAATGTAACTTATAATAACAAAATATTTTTAACTTTATTGGATTTATAAAACCACCTTTTGATCAATATTTGTTCTGTATACTCCTGATTATATTAATTCTACTTGAAATCTATTACTTTTGTTTATTCTACCTTTATTGGCATAAGAATGCCAATAAAGGTAAATGCCAATTGGCATAAGAATGCCAATAAAGGTATATAAACGGAGATTAAAATTACCAAACATATAATATTATATATTATATTTTTTTTTTTGGCATTTAAATTAAATTGAAATAATAACCGGGCAAATAGTGTGTGGCACATAGATTCCTCAAGTCCGTATTTCTTATACTTTAATGATATTGTGCTTTTACGACCTATTATTGTAAAATTTATTTAAGGATGAACTTTTACTATTTTTAAATTAAAAATGTTTAATTAAAACAACTCACCTCCAGTTGAAACAATAATGGCACGGCATACATTTCCTTTGAAAGTTACTGCAAATACATTATCAATAGTAGTTGCCTCCAGATCTTGTGATTGGAACACATTGAAGTCGTTATACTCTAAAATTTTAACGAGCACCAACTTGTTACTGTAAAGGAAAGAACTTAATTCAATATAGGTGTGGATAGATTACATATAAAAGTTTTATATTAACAATTAAATTTCAATGGGGACATATAAATGTTTAAAGGTAAGTAGGTATATAAGTTATGTATGTATGAAGTATCAGTATAAGTAAAAGATAAAGTTTTTAGATATGCTCAGTTAAGATTCAATTGGGATATATACTCAATTTTTACAGAATAGCTCATAAGATTAGGAAAATTCCCTAAAAATGTTCATGTAATAAAATTAAAAAGAAGCATACACCAAAATCCAGTTTCGGCATAAGAAAATTACTTCGATATTTTTGCTTGGTTGTCTGTCTATGGTTAACGTATTATGGGACGCATAAATTGACATTTTAATTTTGATTGAAAACAATATATTACCAAATTATATAAAAATAACCTGTACGAAACATAAATAAATATTTTAAATAATGAAGGGAAATGTACTTACCGTCCTTTTTCAGCTGATGACGAAGAACTTTGCACCATTGAAAGCATTTTCATTCCACGATTCATAATGACAAAAATCAAGAAATAGTTATCTCTACTAAGATTAAGTTAGCTAACTATCACACTTGTGAGAATGAGAATATTCGATTTGAAATAATATCGTACGTTTAGGCTTGGTGTCAAAGGATGACTGAACGAAGCAAGGGAAAGGGAGAAAGGGTCTCCTATACCCCCCTATTATTGTTCCAAGAAAAACTGAATTGCATTTAATTTATAATCCCATTAGCGTCGTGCGTTACGATATATTAACGCTGAGTGAGGGATTTAAACAACTTATTAGGGATTCTTAAATAAGGGATTCATAAGTATACTGTACCTACACTTATCCCTTACTATAGTGGATTTTAAAATCTTGGAACCGCTAGCTGAGGTGGACAATATTTTATGAATGACATTGGTTCATTAGTCCCTTAAGTTTCTTTTAGAAGTGATTCCGACTTCATCTAGTCTTCAATCAATGAATGAATGAACTATTCATTAATCTTCAATTATGTTTTCATTATTAGTTTTTTTTATTTATTCTTCAAGATTAAATCAGCTGAGGCTGTGGTTATCGAGTGCACAAGACATTTACAAAATATGTAATAGGACACAAGACGTGTATCGGAACTTTTTCTTACCAAACATATAAACATATTAATGACAACCAACTAGACAACATTAAATATAATAATTAAATATTTTAAAATAATATCTAACTATTTCCTATATAAAAACAATGTACCCATTTCAAAAATATAAAAGCCTTTATCTTTTGAACTATTGCATTTATATTGATTGGGCTTGTTGCATTAAACTTCAGCGCAATCGGAACATTTTTTATTTTTTACGTAGCAAAATGGGTTAATGGCTCACAAATTTACGAATTTCCGGGTAGCACAGTTGCAATTAAATACTTTTTTTTACCAAGTCTCGACTATCTAGCTTGAAAATTGTTAGGCTTAAAGGGTTATGCGTTACACAGACAGGCAGTGATCTTAAATGCTCAAGATAATTCCGTTGAAATCTCGATTTCGGATATTTTGGGAGAAAACAATACTTTTCCTATATACCTTCGGAGAAGGTGAAGAAAAGTAAAAAAAAATCAGCTGCAAGTCATAGGATAAATCTAACATAAATAATAACTTGGCTCAACAGTAGCAAGCGACGAGATTAATGGTACATAGTTCGAAGGTAATCATCATATCATATGAAACAGTAAATCTTATGATTACGAAAAGATTTTGGTGGGAATAATTTTTAATTTGAATTTTCTAAATTGGCACTATAATATTTGTTTAGCTCTTTCGAGTCCTGTTTGTGGTTTATATTTTTTGTCCTTAAGCCTAAATACATTTATATCATAGTAGTTATTTGTTAATGAAATTAATAAAGATATTTAATAGTTTATTAGTGGGTAAAATGTCATTAGGGTATAGGTATACATAATTAGTTGTTATAGAAAGTTGATTTTTTTTTCATATTTGGTTATTTTGGATCTCCTAAAGTGAATTTTACTATAATTCAAGACAATATAGGCATCATCTCTTAAAAAAGTCAGTTTATTAGTACGACCGAAACCGCGAAGAAAATTATTTCCTTTATAACTTTATCTTTCTTATCAATGGGCTTAGTTGTAGATCCTTTTTTGACGTATAGCGTATGTAATGTAATACTGTACTATTCAATATAATAAAATACATTTTTAACTTGGATCATTCCGTGAATATTTACCCAACAACATCATTCATGTGAAAAATCGGTCGACACAACTCAGACTAACTTTCGCATATAATCTCGGTCCCAGAAATTTTTGTTGTTAATTTAAAAAAAAAAATATTTAAAAAAAAAAACCCAAATATTTTCATTAATATCTCGGAAACTAGATTTTCTCCAGGAAAACAACCTATATCTTTGGATTTGTATTTCAATGGACTACAGTATATATTTTCTTAATCAAAATCGTCGGAACCGTTTGCGAGATTTTTTTTTTTTTTTCACTGTTCTTTCTGAATGTTTGAAGAATACAAAAAAGAAATAAATTATTGTATACAATAATGTACTGACTTATTTGGAAACGATCTTAATATGAAACAAGTATTATTGAGCATCAATGAAAGTCGTGTATTTTCGTTGTGCAGCGTAACTGTTTGTAGCGCTGCTTGGCGTACCTCTCAATTTTTATAAATAAGTCGGTGAGAGTCAAAATAACGAAACTTAAGGTTCGTATATTCCTATTATAAACTAATAAAGCTATAAATGTGAAATGTTGATAATTGCTCATATTGATCAAAAAAAGTTGTGGTAATAACCTACGAAACACCCAAATAAATAAACTTGCGCACAAACTTAAATCATTTTAACATCTTTCACAAGTAATCGCATCTGATTTTTAAGAAATTTGGATGGTCTGTCAAAAGTAGCCATCAGATAGCCCCGGATTAAGTTTATGTGCCTGCGCATTTATAATATTTCTAATTTGAGACTTTTATTCCTGTAAATAATCAAAAAAATTTTACAGATTTAAAAAAATGCGGAAAACTTCATATAATTTGAACTTAATAAATTAGAAAATAATGGGTTATAATAGCATAACATCATTTAAGTATGAGCCATAAAACTTGGGGAGGCTATATGGCAGACTATTTTACTTTCTCTTACGCGAGTATTTAGTGCAGTAAAAAAAAAATGTCATAGAATACATTTTGTTGAAAATTTTGACCTTTTTCAATATCTATTTACTTTTTCCAAAAACTGACACATGCATAGATTTTTTTTTTTTAATTCTATTTTTGGAGGTTAATTAAAAAATTTGGGAGTGGGGGGGGGGAATTTTTGTTGTAAAGTTCAAAATTAGGATTCAGCGAACCAAAAAACCGTAAATTAGCCCATTTCCACAACTACCATGAATTCTCGCAGGTATGGTTCCATATTATGGTCTCTATCGCATGGACTAATAAAACTAGATCGTCTATAAACCATTTCGATTTAAAGGGACTTCTAGTATATTCAACAAGAAGCTAAACACAACATCTCCACCAAGTTTCTGTCTTGATCAAATTATTTCAAGGTTCGCCGGTTTTTTGGCCTATTTTTACACCACACACTATATGCTCTATATATATAGAGAGAGAAAGCCCGCTCCCTGACTTGTCGGTACGGTATCGGTAAGCTTGTACGCTCAGTACCGATTCGGTACAGATTCCTTACTGAGTGCCTATACCTATCTAAATGAGTCCTCCCTGACTAGGGCGGTAAGGGATCGGTATATGCAGAGAGTCGGTACGAACAAGCAGTAAAAACAGAAGCGGTAAAGTACTATCTTCTTCTGAAGACGGCATAATCACGCCAAGACTCTACCGTTACTGCAAGATTCCACCGAAAGTATACCGACAAGTGGGGATATGAAGGCGGTATCGGTAAGCTATCAGCAAAGTAGAAAATACCGCATACCGATACCGTACCGACAAGTCAGGGAGCGGCCAAAGCATTGTAATGGCGCAAAAATTAGATTTTGATGATTATCACTTTTTGAGGTCTCCCGAATCCACAAGATTATTTTTCAAAAAAATGTCTGTTTGTTGTCTGTATAAGGCATTGTACGGGTCGTATAAGACAGATTTTCTTACTCTATCCCTTTTCTTGATAGAGAATATTGATTATTTTAATTTTATAAAAAAGGTATTTATTGTTAGGAACGATATTTTTTTTTACATATTCGCGAAAAAGCCCCGTGCAAACACCACTCTCGGGGACTTTTAGTATGTTATACAATAGACGCCATTGAACAACTGTGCCAAGTTTCAAAACTATGGGATGATTTTTGCTCTAAAAGTCTAATTTGACTGGGATAGGTAATAATGTAATAAATAAAAAAAGTCTGTCAATTTGTGTGGCACATACCTTTCTCGTACTTTATATTGGTGATATGCATTTAAACCCATTATTGTCTAATATATTTAATTGTTTTTCTCTTTCATTTAAATCTGTCAGACTTGTTATGTTTTTTACATGAAAAAAGTATCAATTAAGCAATACCTATTTAATTTCTGCGCCAGCGGTTGAAATTAATCTTAGGCTTTCTGCGGACTATCATCGGCAAACAATACAATTTTTACTTTTAAAGATAAGTGTAAATAAATGTATGTTTGCAAACTTATATGAGACCAACAAGGCAAATTATGACCTACTATCAAAATTTCATCAAAATCGGACGAGTAGTTATTAAGATCTGTTTGTTGGCAAAAATTGACGGGCAGACCGACAGATAGACACGGAACCAAAATTGTTCTCTGATGTCAGAAACGGATTTCTGTTGTTAATTAGAAATTTTTTTAAATCGAGGACGTAAAAGATTTTCATTCTCCAGAACGCTCACATTAAAGCAAAAAAAAGTTCATGCACAGATGATCATGCAGGAGATGTTTTTCTTATAAAAAACGTCCGTACTGCACTTATAGTGTTAAACTGGTTAACTCAAATAATAATATGAATGACTATCACTACCTATTCAACGAATAGGTGGACATTACAATTCTATTGATAAGAGACAAGAGAACGTTAAATGTATAACAAAATGAAGTTTGTTTGGTAAAAATTGGATGATTAGAACAGAAGATACAGTGAATGATACGAACTCGAACAGGTGACGAAGGGGTGGGGGTAGACTGGAATGTAGAATTGTCAAATAATAGAGAAAAACCAAATAGAGAAATAAGGCGTACTGGGATGGTCTAGAAATCAAGGCTTTAACATAACAACACTGGATGACTACATCTTCCTAAAAAACTATCAACCTTTACAATCCGCCTCAACTACCATTAAACTATAAATATGTTTGCCAAATAGTGTGGCTCATAGCTTACTTATATCCTAATCCTACCAGGAACTTTATAAATTTTATGCTTTTACAACCCAATAATCTAGTTTATTTAATTGTTTCCGCCTTTTTTAAATTCTGATAAAGTTTTTTTTTACGATTAAAAGTATCAATTTACCAATATTTAATGTTTACAGGCGATTTAAATTAATATAGGGCTATCTGCTGGCTTCTTTCGACAAATAATCTAAATTTCTTAAAAATCAGATGAGTACTTTTAATATAAAAGAAGGAATAAAGAAGGAAATAGGTATAAATAAATGTAAGTTTGTGCACACGTGAAAGAGAAACATATGGGCGTAGAAGGTTGAATTGTAAAATACCATCCATGTTTCATTAAAATTGGACAATTAGTATTCAAGATATGATGGTTCGCAAAAATTGAACGACAGACAGACAAGTCGAATCATGTTCTCTGACGTCACGGAGACCTAAAACATTGTCGACCTTTAGTAAAATGACATAGATTCCGCTACTTTCGGTAAATTTAAAAGCAATAGTGTTTTGGGGAGGAAGGGGGAGGGGGCAATAAGGTTGGGGAATTGTAAGATTACAGATATTAATACTTACATACAAAATCTTGTAACACAAGGGCAAGTGGGGTATTCAGACTAGAGAAGAGGGATATTTTTATTAGAGGGAATTTCCCACATCTGTAAGCCTGGTTCTATGAATTTGTATAAGATACTCCTCCCATATATACTGAAAATTTGCATTTTGTGTTAAATGCTCGAAGCATCTAATACAAGAGCGTTTAATGACAGGATGGTGCATATATATATATATATATATATATATATATATCATCTCGAAAGAAAATTAAATATTCATTCTCAAAAGATTAAATGATATAACCACACCCTTACAAAATAACTTGAACGCGTTAAAAAAAAGTTTATATATATATAATAGTAATTAAGATTGACTTTTTTATCGACTTTTTTCCAAGTTAATCTAAAAGGAGATAGAACTGATTCTATTGTTAAGGTAAAAAAAAAGTTATTGAACTTTTAAAAAGCCAATCTAAAAAGGGAAGGAAATTCCACGAAATAATTAAAATGAACTCGGTCTCTTAAATCTAACCCCCGACTTTGAAATAATTCAAACTTTTTTTTTAATTTAATTTCCCTGATTTAATTTTTAAACCATTGATAAATTGATAATTTTTTTTCTATAAAAAATTGTTAATTACTCTTTTATAGATTTTTAAGTTATAATTTAATTTCATTTAAATTTTAACTTTGTAAAAAAATTTATTTATTTTCTATATAAAATATGAATGGGTATAGAAGAAGTTAATTAAGGCTTACTGAAAAGTTTTTAAGGTTCTGTCACTTACTTTAGAGGAATAAAAATACGTTCGGTGTCGCGGGACACCCGGTAGGAACGAAGTTCCTTACACTTTTCATTAAATATTAATTATAAAATCACACTGCTAAGTATACGATGCTAACTACTTATACATGGCACAGTTAGAAAAGAGACAAAATTAAAAGTAACTAACTATGTGAACTTACCGGAGTTTAGGCAAAAGTAAACGAAAATAATTTTTTTTTCATCAAGCAAGCGTCTTGTAATAAATATGTATTTAATATTGAGAAAATTAATAGATTAATCATGATGAGTTGATAGTCAAAGAAGTTGGTTGTAGTATTGATAGTGAGGGAACAGGACTGAAATCTTCGCTTTCTGGCCAGACTCCATTTAAAATATTATAAAATATATAACATTTTGTTTTTTAAAAAAAGTTATCGCCATCGGTCGATTTTGAGACGGTCGGTTTTGTGACGGTAAACATTTTTATGTCACCCATTTAAAAAGCTTTAATAAAAACCTTAATATTTTTGATTAAGATATATAACACGAAATACATCTTTATATAGTATAGTCCTATACAGATTTATAGTTCATAAAATATTTATGAAAATAATGTCGAAGATTTTAGTTAACGAAATTCTATATGAAGAGATTTTAGGAAAGGTATTTGTTAAGTACTAATTGATTAATGTAACGTTTAGTAAAAATCAAGTTTTGGGTAATTTTCTATGTAAGTTTTCAGTTAATGAAATATTAAATGAAGAATATCAAGTAATAACTAAGTGCTTAAATATCTTTAAGTATGTAACAGTTTATTAAAGTTAAGTTTTATATAAGAAGTTTTAATTAAAGTACAGGTCAACTTTATAAATTAATGAAGGAACTGTTTCACAATTTATATAACTTATATAACAATTATTTTACTAGTTTTAGAATTTTAGTAAGGAAATATAAAAAGAACTAGAACATATATTTTTTTACTACGTTTTTATTAACTTGCTTTCTTGTTTGTTTGTTTGTTTGTCCGGTACAAATCTGGCAATCGATTTCTAACTAACTTCCCGAATAGCTAGACTTTTGAAACTTTTAGCATAGCTCAGAACACTATGACAATGCATTATTTTAATACTTTTAGCCATCTTTCAGCAGAGTTTAATTGGTTTTCAGCAAATTTTGCTGTATGGAAAGTTAGTTCGGAAAAAATCCGCAAGTTATTTTATTTTTTTTGTCATGTCCCATATTTACAATCTTCGTTTTGACGGGTTTTAAATGTGTGATTTTTATAAATAAGAAATAAACATTGAATGACAGCAAAACAGGAAATATATCGATTATATTATTTATATTATTTCAAATACATCGATGGCACGGTTTAGATTTGGTGTTGGGGAGATCCGTTGTACAAAGATTTGTCCTTTTATAGGTTTAAGATCAGCTCTCTAGATGGTTGTCATTTATGTGAAGTATATAAATTCGGAACTTTTTTTTTTCCACTAACATTATATATTATATAACAATAACAATTATATTATCAACATTACATACGATTCAACAGAAAATTTAAAAACGTAGTATATAAAAAGTTCTTTTTATCTTGAAATTTATAAAATTTTAAACTTATTATTATTACTTGACTTTATACGCACTGTTATTTAACTTACTTTGTTTTTTAGGGTTTCGAAGATCCTTCTCGAAAACCTTATGCCGAGGGTGATATGTCTGTCCGTCCGTCGCTCTTTAGTTCATATCTCCCGAAACGTTTAGGGTAAAAAATTGAAATTTAAAACATTAACGAAACTTTTTGATCCACACAAAGAAAAAAATGCAGAAAAGTTAAAAATTTATTATGCGCATAAGCAATTCACAAGAATTTGGTAAACTCAACAATTTTTATTTCTTTTAATTTTCGAGTGGAGTATCAAATGAAAGCTTTTAAAGAGTAGGTTACAAATATATTTATACTTTTTTAAATGTTGCATTTAAATACAGTATACATAATATCACCCCTCAGGGGATCGAACCAGGGACCCTTTTTGTTTGATTTTTGAGGCCTTCCACGTAATTTTTTTATCCCTACAAAAAAACTTATGTAAAAGATATAAGCTAAGTCTGGCGTAAATAGCTGTGAGATCATAATATAGGTGAAGCCGAGTTTCCATCGACCCTCACAAACTCTAACATTTTCTTTCCCAAATTACTCTACACGTTTAAATTTAAAAACATGTTCTGACTTGTCAAATACGCAACACAAACTTATTAAACTACCTTATTAAAAACCGACAGACAGACACGGAACCGGAGGCACAACATTTTGGAATCGGAGGCATAAAAAAATTGTTCTGCAGAACGATCACATAGCTTCCGTGATCACATAGCTTCCATGACCTTCGGTAAGCTCTAAAGCAAAATATATACATAGATACAGTCAACAATTTAGACGACTCTTATATTTATTGGTCTACACGAATATGACCACTCAAATAAAAAAAATAAAAAGATAAGAAAAGATATTCAGTTGATTTATTTGTACGATAAAGTAAACAGACGATGATGTTTTTAAAAGAAGAAGAATGGTAAGATTGGAAGGAAGCTATTCATTGTGCTTTAGAATTGACTAAGTTTAGAAATGTGTTTAAAGCAGTATAACAGACACTAATCATGTTATAGTTCTTGATAATGTTCTCTCCAAATGTTCCCTTAATGTTCCATCTCAAACATACTTACATTACATTTCAACTCACAGCTACCACATACTTTCTTATTTTAACCAAAAAGTACTCATCAAATAAAGTAAACAACTTTTTTCATTGTTCTCTTGACATTCAGACTCTTAACTATGTTGCTTTTGACATTGAACCCAAATTATAGAAGAAAACAAAAGAGCTATTCACTGCAAACCCAAAAGTGGGTGGGTAGTTGTTAAGGTTTAATAGATTTTTTTGTAACCCATAAACTTTTTTATTTTGGTAAAACTTGACTTTACTGAGATAATCCTGAGTAATTATTCTGGTGTAAATGATAAATGATAACAAATTCTACTTCTTTAATAAGGGGTTGGTTTGTCGACGGATCTACATTTACATATTAGCAAGATTATATTTACTTATGAGTTCTTTTATTGTATGAATTCTAGAACTCTAATTTCACAATGAATTTAAAGCAAGAATTAAAATGAGTTTAATTAAAACTTCAGTAGAGAAGAATCGTACATGTAATATATAAATAATTTCAAGAGAAAAAGAACTTTTTATATACTACGTTTTTAAATTTTCTGTTGAATCGTATATAATCTTGATAATATAATTGTTATATATAATATATAATGTTTGTGAAAAAAAAAAAAAAAAAAAAAAAAAGTTCCGAATTTATTTACTTCTCATAAATGACAACCATCTAGAGAGCGGATCTTAACCTATAAAAGGACAAATCTTTGTACAACGGATCTCCCCAACACCAAATCTAAAGCGTGCCTTATATCTAGCTATTCGGGAAGTTAGTTAGAAATCGATTGCCAGATTTGTACCGGACAAACAAACAAACAAACAAGAAAGCAAGCTAATAAAAACGTAGTAAAAATACGTGTGGTGTCGTGGGACACCCGGTAGGAACGAAGTTCCTTACGCTTTTCATTAAATATAAATTATAAAATCACTGTAATAACTACGTCGTATACATGGTGGAGTTAGAAAAGAGACAAAATTAAAATAACTGCTGACTGACTGATTTGAATGTTTACCCGTTTCAGAAGGTCTAGAGACTTGTGGTTTGCGCCATTCGACGTGCAACGTCCATATTAAGAACTAAAATAATTATACAAAGTTCACTTTTCCCCCCTCCTTCCCCCCTTAAAAAAAATACAAATGGCCGACTTGATTTTTAAGCTTTATTGGGGGCTTATTGCGGCTAAACGGATAAGTCGTATTGGAAAACGGATAGCACCAGCGGTAACTGATTTTAAAAGCTCTACAACTTTGGTCCTATGACTTTTTGTCGTATCATCATCGGTTGTACCTTAGATGGTGATAATTTTGGTATTTTTTTGGTTTTATTTTTTTTCCTTTTTATCTTAGAATGGCCATAGTTTCTATAATAGTTGACCGATTTTATTTCTGATTGAGGCGCTTGAATCTTACACTCATGCTCTTTAAATTGATTATATTTTATTTCATTAGTTCATCCTATTTGCTGAGAACATGAGAGTACACTTTTTCTTGAGTGCCGTGTCACGTGACCACTTTTTAATATTATGTCGTATATCATTTGAAAGGCCTTGATATGTACATTAAAGTTATTTTATTGGTTTATTTTTTAATAATTTCTGTACACGTACTTTTGTACCGATTTTTAATTTTGTTGTAGGTTAAAGGGTTTAAATATTTTTTTGTTATTAGGTTTCTTATTTATATTTATTTATTAGTTTAATTAATGCCCTTTTATATTGTTTGTTTTTTAAAAATATAATTTGGTACCTCAAAGCACAGGGGTACAAAAGTCAAAGTTAATCTTTTATAATATGATGTATATCGTTGAAAAGCTCGAATAGTATATCAAATTTTGTTTTGTTTTAATTCTAGTTTTAAGGGGGTAAAATTAAAAAAAATTATCATTTTTTTTTTTTTAGACAATAATGGTTAGTAAAAGCATACAATCAATAAAGTACGTGAATAGGATGCGAGGAAGCTATGTGCCACACTAATTGGCAGTCTTTTCACTAATTTTTATTCAGGATAATTTGAGAACAGGCCAAAATTTCATATGCCTCTGCCTGAAATACAGTAGCATATTGCCTAAGCTTACACTAAGCTCATATTGGGGTTCTGCACAGAAAACCCAAGCCCCTGATAGTTCTTCGATTAGGGACCCGTCAGTGAGCCACATGTCTGTTCCTGGTGGCATTTGAGGATCATCTTCAGGTTCCCAATCTTATCTTGAAGGAAGTA
This sequence comes from Gerris lacustris, assembly GCA_951217055.1. Taxonomy (NCBI): domain Eukaryota; kingdom Metazoa; phylum Arthropoda; class Insecta; order Hemiptera; family Gerridae; genus Gerris; species Gerris lacustris. The sequence goes on from OX578276.1 coordinate 54,884,273, forward strand.
GTAACTCCTAGCTAATGTCAAAATCCCACTGTGGTATCATAGAGTCCTGTAACATAACTACTTCTGGGCAGAATTCTGTGATAGAATTCCATATTAAACTGTGCCCTATACTGTCATATCCCATCCATAAACCATCACAGTGCAGGCGATATGAAAGTAGCATAGCTTCGTACTTCAGGTATATCTCCAAAGGTGGTAAGCATAGCATAGCCTCAAGTGCCAGGGTTGGTGTAGTTTTCATTGCTCCTAGTATACCAACACAAGCCGTTCTTTGAAGGTGCTGAAGTGATTTCTTTGCAGTTCATGCATAGGAAAGAATTGGTCTCACCATGGCAGTAAAGATCCAGTGCAGTACTTTAGGTTGTAATCCCACGGTGGGACCAATGGCCTTCCAGCACACCCAAAAGGCCGCCATTGACTTTTCAGCTTCGCTTCAAGATGGAGTTTCCAGCTGTTTTTTATCCTAAACTACACCTAGATTTTTACTGAGTCTGCGTGGTTAAGCTTTTTACCACTTAGCATCAGTTTTGTACTTCCCTCCACTTTTCTTTTTCTTGTGAATAGTGTCACCACTGTATTTTCGGGATTAACTCCAAGGCCGTAATTATAAAACCATCTTTCAACAGTGTGAAGAGCTCTTTGTGCCAGCTCAAATACTGTGGTAGTGAACTTGCCCTGAACCATAACATCATCTGCATAAGCTTGAATGTAAATCCCATCTTTCAGAATAAGCTTTATGAGACTATCCACCACAAGGCACCAAAGTAACGGTGAAAGAACTCCACCTTATGGACAGCCTCTCCTTATAGCAACTTTTATACTGTGTCCATTTCTCTCAACTTTAGTTAGTCTAAGAGATAGCATTGATCTGATCCATGCCACTATAACTGGGTGAACACCATGGTCAGAAGCAGCTTGGCTGATAGATTTAACGGAAACACAATTAAAAGCCCCCACGATGTCCATGAAGAGCCCCAGCATCAGCTGTTGCTTGTTGAGGGCTCTTTCGATTTTGCAGACTAAATAGTGAAGAGCTGCCTCACAAGATTTTTCTGCTTTATATGCATACTGCTGCTTGTTTAATGGTATGGTCATGTTGTCCCTACCCTATAAGATGGGGTTGAAATGTCGCCAAGAATTAAAAATTTATACTACCCATTAGACCAATGAAGGATTTTTTTTTAACAAAAAAAAAAAAAAAAAAAATGACCTCTTTATGTGCTATCAGCACTCACAAAGGTAGGCAATTTAAGAAATAGGATATACCTTTTTAACCATTTATTGTAATGAGGTGAAACATTAAAACGTTGATAAAAAAAATAAGGCTGATGTATATATATGGGGGGGGGGGGGGGGGACAAAAAAGCAATTTTCAAGGAGACACGGCGCAAAGATGAAGTGATTCAAAAACGAAACCATACATGTATCATTGTCCTCCTCTCTCATTTAACTCCCCACAAGACGCATTTCCGTAAAATACATAAACAATCGCAGGAATGTATAAAAGGGTCCTCGTTTTGCCTTCGCACTCTAAAAAGGAGAGGAAACTGCTCAAACTTAAACTTTAATTAGTTAAAACAAAATTAAATAAGTTAAAAGTATTTTATTTGACAATAATCTCCACATATCATTCGTTACAATCATAAAATAAGTTTAACATTCGAAAAAGACTATTATGAGACATATTAAATAAACATTATGAGACATATATATAAAGAATATTATATTGACATATTATGAGCATTTATCTAACTCTAAGAATTTATTTATTTATTTATTCATTTTCAGAGTTCTGGGAGGTAAACGCCTTAGAGCTCTATTAATGTTTTATATAGATACATACCTATAGCAGTGTGTGTTTTGACATTAGGACTTACAATTACGCTACTATTGCCTCTAAAAAGCGATAAAGAAAATCCTGCTTTATCCAATTTTTCACTGGAAGGTGGTGCAATATTTAATGATTTAATGTCCACCTGACCTGTTAGTGAAACTAGTTCAAATAGACCCTTTATAACAATGATGACCCTTAAATAATATTGCTTTCACCAGAAAAGGAACGTAAGCATCTAGAACCTCGGGTAGAAATGTTGAAGGATATTTGTCATTTTTACTTCTTTTTCGTGTTCTATATAATTTTGTTCTTTAACTACACGTTCTACTTCGTTAGTTAGTACCTATCCTTTGAAAGGTGGTATAATAATTTTTCCATCTTACATTTCTTTCGCTAATCGATAGAAATATGTTTCTAAGGCTGGGTACACTTTGATTAGTAGCACGTGCCAGTACATAGCAAGTGTTTGGGTGTCAAAGTGTAAATAAACACGTCAAGTAATTAGTACGGATTAGTGTCAAGCCATATGTGCGAGGTACTAGACTGTAAACCACAAAACTACTTAACCTTGATAAACACGTATAGAATTCCCACTAAGCACTTCACACTTAACTTCTCCATATGCAATAACTAATCACTTATCACTTAATAATTAAAGTGTAAATCGGGCTTAATAGTTTATACTGTCGAGGATTTCCTAAATATTGATCATTTTAATTCGTGAAATATGGGTTGAACAAAACGATTATAGAAGAAAATGTTATGAGGAAATGATGTTATTCATTTTCCCATGCTAAACAAAATATTATGTAAAAGAAATATGGTTTTACTAGAGGAAAAATTATACATTCAACCCACATTATCTTTCCTACTCATAGTTCCTCATACCGAAACCCTAATAAATTATACCGCCGTATACCGGCCCACTTAAAGGCAATCAATTTAGAAACTTCGTGGAAATCATAGGGAGGGAATTTTCTCTCAAGAATAAATTGAACTTTCCACTTAATAACTTTCCTATTCTTGGAATTCTGTCAATGCTAACATTAATCAGGTAATCTTATTTGTTATCGAAAAATGGTTTTATTTAATATAAGTAATACGTTATAAATTTACGATTTAACTTTCTTAAAAAAAGCTATAACTTTCTTTCGTGCAATAAGATCCGTTTAAGGCTTAAATTGAATTAATATAAGACTTAAATTAAAAAAAGTCTGCCACATTTTGTGGTATTTATCATTTAACAATCGGTTAAGTACTTCTAAAAATCCTCTTTAGCTAAATAGGACAAAGTAACTAAAGTGCATTAAAATTGCACAAGTAGGGTATATCTAAAATGCTTGGTGGTTCACAAAAATGTTCAAAGATAGACTAACAGACAGACACATTGTTAACTGCATCCAGGAAGACACAGGACTATAAAGTTCCTTTATATCTGAACTCATTAATGAGAACTCATTAAGACAATAAATTTCGTTCATTAGAGAGATCATAATACTTGCAATGTCTTCTGTAAGCTCAGAAGCAAAAATCCATATTAATTAACTGGGTTTCAAGTACTAATAATGTATTTATAAAACAGTATAAAAAATAATATAAAGCAGGGAAAGAATTAGGTGTGCGGTATTTATCTTGTAGAGAGGTGTATAATTGGTGCGCATTTCACCTCAATCGGTGAAATAGTTCCGAAATTATTTGGCGTAAATTTTCAAAGTTCAAAAGTTGATATTGTTAAAATGGCGGAACGAAATTCAGCGAAAATTGTTAGTATAAAGAAGTATAATTGGTGGAAATTTTAGCGCTATTTTTGCTGACTCAGAAAAAAAGGTTAATGACCTCACAATTTTTATAATTTTCTGGATGGCTAAATTACATGTAAGGACTGATTTTTGTACTAAGTATCAAACCTCTAGATTAAAAACTGTTGGAGGTATCCGTAATTTTTGTTTTTGATGACAATAACCGACATTGTTATGAAAATTGTTTAATTTATTATAAAATGTTTAATAACTTTGGTTCTACTCAATATTTCGATGAAACCAAGCCTTCGTATATGTACACACACCTCTGCGAAAAATGTTGAAAAAGCAACAAATTTTTGCGCCTTCAAAAATGGTGACTTTTTTGCTTGTTACTCATATCATAGCATAACAACAAAGTTTCATTTTTTTATGCTGGGTCCTTTCGGAGATCGGGTGCGTTACCGTCAGACAAGCGCAGGAACGAATAAGAGCCATCTGTTTTGCTTACGGACTAAAAAGAAAAAAAATTAATTGTATAAATTGAAACATAATTTCCACCAGTCAGCGGGCACTAATAACTTAACTTCATTATACTTCTCTCACTAATTATAATGCCTTACTGCAGGAGGAAAATCATTTGGTAAATTACAGAATTTAATTGAATTCAATATTTAACATATTTACGCTGTTAATTGTTAAGTAGGATTATACTGTATAATTTAGTTTGGGTTTCCAAGTCGATGATGTTTGTATGGAAAATATAATTATCCCTACTTAAAAATAGCAAATTTAATTCCCTTCTTTTTCAAGAGAACAAATATATTACATATCGTGTATTTACAATTTTTAAAATGCCATTTTGTGAAATGAAAAATAAATAAACAGGTCAAGTGTGTGCTAGTCAGCACACAGCGAGGGTCCGTAGGCAACCCTGTATAGTTTAAGTAGTACCCTATAGATGGTGTTTTTAAAAATGCTAAAAAGCTTACTTTGAACTATCCTATGGGTCTGATATTCTCAAAACACATAAACAAACTTCTGATAAAGTATTTTTTTTTTGCCACTAAACCGGATTACAACCATATAAATACATCGAAAAGACCATAGTTATAAAAAAACGTATTTTGTCAATAAAAAATAAAATAATATTTTTTTCGAAATGTCCAAAAAGTGGTATCTTTACTTTTGGTCGAAGAATTGGAAAAGAAAAAAAAAAAATTTAAAAAATTTAACCCTTAAGTTTTTTTTACCCTAATTTTTTTGAAAAATATTTTTTTTAAGTCGCTATATTTTTAAAATATCTGGGTAGGTACAAGACACATACATGCCAAATTTCAAAGTGATCGGACGAAAGGTGTAGCCGTGATAGCAGGCGACCGAACGGACGGACAGACTCACGCAGGAAAATAAAAGGGTCCTTGGTTTTGCTTACGGACCCTAAAAAATACTAGTTCATAAAAAATATTTAAAAAAAAAAAACTATTATAAATATTTTGTGTAAATGCATTTTGGTTGTGTGAGTTTGGCAAGTTTTTTCTTTGTAGAAAATATTCCATAACAATCAAGTTAATTGAGTTTTTGGAAGTAAGTCGTTAAATATTGTCCTCCAAAGATTTTGACCCTAGTCGATAACTATCCACAAAATCAAAATTAATACGAAGGATTTAAAAATAATATTCTGCATTGTAATTATGAATATGAATTTTAGCCCCATACTAAAATGGGGATCCCACTAGAGTGCTTGGTATTATAATTCTGCTTGAATTCACATAATCATTACTCTTCCTTGTTGGTGCGAATATCCTATTTTGAGGCTTCGATAGCATGACACGTTGAAAGGTTCTTGAAGTCCAAAAAAGTTGTTTTCAAAAAATGTCTGTCTTTAGCGATAAATTCCAATGTCTGTCTTTAGTCTGTATGGATGCGTGGTGCATTTTCTACAGGACCTACTTCGAAGTAATTTTGCTTACATGTCTAGAAAAATGTGTAGAGAGAATGTTTGTTTTTAAATGTGACGTTCAATATTTATTTTGATCTGAAGTTTCGATGATAACTGCTTCACATAATTGTATTAAATTAGAGTATGGATTTTTTTTTTGGTATGGTATTTTTTTATGAAAATAGATTTTATTTTTAATGAAGAATCACTGTGGTCTCGCAAAACCGGAATAAATTTAAAGAAGATATAATATTTTTACAATAACATATAATAAAAGCGGCACGAGACAAGAAATTTATAATGGATTTTGCTGTTTTTTTAACCGATTCATATAAAACATGTTTAACGTTAATATAAACAAATGTATGTGTTTATGTTGATGAGATAAGAATATTTGAATTTTATTACGAAAAGGTCATTGACTATGATTAACCATGTATAAAATTATAAGAGGGATTTGTAGGCGGCATATGTTGAAAATAAATAACAAACTTTATAAACTTAGATGAAAAATATTGTTTTTCAAACGATATGGTAATTTATTCAAATTTATGAGTTGAGCTTCTGTTCTCTTTGTTAGGAATCGACAAGCATTCTCTTTGCAAGCAACTTCTACTTGCTAGCCTCTGAATGAAGCTGTTATTTTAATTTTACTTTGAAGTCTTTATGTATCTTTAACAATGTTAAGATTTAAAGGGTAAAAAAAATGTAAAGGGTTTTTTATTAATATTTAACACATCTTGTTTATTTAAAATAAAAAAAGGGAGGAAATGCAGGTTACTTTTATAGTAGTATGAATATAGTGGATAAATACAGTAAATCTAAATTATTAAAACCTTTCTTTAAATAAATAAAATGCAAAATAAGCTACCTTATTGAATTTTTTTACGAATACTTCAAAGTTTAAACAGGGTATAGGTTATGGTACATCGTTTTAAGGGTAATGAAATGTGTGAGTTTTTAAGCTCTTCAGACTTCAATGGTAACAATGGTATTAACAAAGTTATGGTGGTTTTAAATATCACTCAATTTTTTACACTGCTCTAATTTTACATTGTAATTATGTGTAACTTCCTTTTGAAATGTAATACGTGGGTAATCTTGTAAGTAATTTTGTTGCTCTTTGTAATGGTGAAAACGGCAACTCTATAACTTTTTTGTTTTTGAGTTATTACACATTTCATTTTAGGAAACAACAGTATCTCGAAAACTAATGAGAATTACATAAGGCATATAAATACATATATTATATTATAAAGTGTATCGATGCATGAATGGGTGAAAAAGACAACAAATTTTAAACTTGAAATTTCATCTTCTGGGGTTCGGCCCTGCTTGAATAGAAACTATTTTATGTCACAATTTAGTCATAATATAGTTGTTCAGAAAGAAAAATTGAGTAAGAATACAGACTATCATAGTAGGCGGAGGGTTTTAAAATTTTGTATTCTAACTCAGGTTTTCTTTTTCAACTTTTTTGAGTAACAATTTGTTGTATCTCCTAGAGAAAAAGAACTTTACTATTGAGAAAAATAACTTTTTCGTAAATTTCCAAGGCAAACTTGATTTTTCGAAACTAAAATTATGACATAATATGTCATAATTTTAATTTCGAAAAATATTCGTTTCCATTCAAGCAGATCTGAACCCCAGAAGATAAAATTTCAATTAAAAAGTATTCAGTCATTTTCACCTATTCATGCGTCGATCCGGGGACACAATGCATACACAGGTAGTTCCTAAATATAGAAGGAAAATACCTCTGCTTTTTTCGGAATGCTTACGCTCACATTTATAATCAAATACTAAAAAAATTTGGGATTTAGCAGATTGTATTTGATCTGCAGGAAGGTTATATAGAAATAAAGGGGTAGAGATTTAGGAAACTCTGTGGTATATATAGTCATTCTTGCTTAGTAAAATAACTTTGTTTCTTTATGGCAATCCATCAAATTAAAATAAACTCTCCGTAGGGAATCCAGCATGGAAATCCAGCAATATTATCATACTGACCAAGTATTTTGACATATTAACATTTTTTTATATATATATATATATATATATCAAGGATTTAATTATGTATAATAAGCAACAAATAATTTTAAATGTAAGTACAACCAGGTAATCCTACACAATCACCAGTAATTCCTATAAAAATAACCTTCTACGATAAAAGTACCAGTTCCTCACTATCACCTTTTATATAACTACTCAGCATATAATTTATAACTGGTAACTAGAAGGTCGAGACCGACTTGTATAATTGTCGTACACAGGTGTGATAAGATATATTTCAGGAGAGTAGAAATTAGAATGAAATAAACAAGTTGAATATTTAAAATAATAATCCAAAATGTACCTGTGTTTATATTATCTTAGTTTAAGAATTTTTATTTTAATTTTAATAATATGAAAGAGATAAAAAGGTACAGCTAAAATTAGCTGATTTTCTTTAATATAAAACACATTCATTCATGTTATTCTATGCTCGGTCAGGGAAGAGGTATAATATTAAGGCACCTAACATCAAGGATTGAGATGAAGGTAGAGGTTAGGTCAGGTCATTCAATGTGAACAAAGGTTGTTCTAGGAGAGTGGCGTTCCTTTGGCCCTCTTGAATTCTGAAAGGCTAAACATCCATAAACAAGCCTACTAGAACCATCTAAAGCCAATACAAATATTTGCCTGAGTAGGGGGAACAACCTTTAGCTTCCTTTTTTACAATAAACTAGTTTATATTACGTCTACATGGGCTTGCTCTACATCTGAGGCATCACCTTTGCACGCTCAAGAAATAATGGAGTGTGTCACACAAACTTAACTAAACAGGCATAAATTACTCTAAGTTTGATCTACTTTGCTATACAAAAGAGCATACAATTATCAAGCATATTAAAGCTTTTTTCCGTGATGAATTTGCTATTAGCAAATTAGTTCCGTAATTCCATTCTTGCATAGTAATGGTATTAAGTCAAGTATTGATATAATAGTAGTATGCAGGATACGAAAATACGAAGGGTGACCGTTGAACAGCATGCAACTAAAAACTTGTATAGTAGCCCAGTAAAATTAGATCCAAAAATAATGATCAAGTAAAAAATAGTCTGCCAATTAGTGTGGCTCATAGCTTCCTCTTGACCTATTTTGTATACATTAATAATCTTAAACCTATTATTGTCAAATTTTCAATATTTAATTCCCCCCCTCCCCGGCATTTAAAATCTACGATTGATACGAATTATAAAACGAATTATTAAAAGAAGAATTCGTCACCTTAACGTACGATTAGCGAGTTTGTTTACATTTAATAAAACTAATTTGCTGTTTGTTTAATTAAAGTAACTGTTCATATCGAGTTTTTAGTGAAAAACAATGACTGATTTATGTCATTATGACGAAAATGAGGAGAATAATACGCCTCCTGAAATAATTAATTCTGCACAAAGTACAACTAATGAATTAATGTCATCTTTATCAAAAGAGGAATACGAACTTACATACAGGAAGTTTATTAAATACTTTTTCTGTATTTATTATTAAAATCCAACAATCGTACAACAAAGTACGGAACGCAACTCCTGCGAAAACTGCATTTTGCTTTGCTCGAGTGGTTTTACTACTACCCTCGCTGTCGTTCGTGTGCAAACTCCACACTCGCATACAAAATGCTACTTTCCGCACTAATGTACAATTACTAATGTACTAATGTACTATTACTAATGTACTATTACATGAAATAAAGTATTAATTTAGCAAAACTTAAAGAGCACAGACGGTTGAAATTAATCTGGGGCTATCTGCAGGCTACTTTCGACAAACCATTCAAATTCATAAAATCAGACAAATAGTTTTGAAGAAGAAGCTGTAAAGAAATGTATGTTAGTGCGCATGTGGAACAGAAACAAATGGACCAAGAAGGTTGAAACTTATAAGGGACCAACAATGGGCTAATCATCACCTGTCATCTAAGATAATATGGTGGTTCACGAAAAATGAAGACCGACATTCAGAAACGGAACCAAAAATGTTCTCCGATATCAAAAACGGATTTCTGTCTTGAGATTTTTTAAACCGGGTGGGGGACCTGTTTAAAGGTTATTTTTCACCTCATTCATACAAATACATATAAGAATATATTAGGCTGGAATATTTAGTCATATAATTTAGAAGCTAAATTGTAATAATTTAAATAGTTAAATAAATGTATAAATATCTTATCTTAACCTGAGGTTTATACATAACTTTAAAGTATTACTTGCGAGCTTACCGAAGGTAAAGGAAGCTATTATGGGATCATTCTGAAGAACAAACATTTCTTATGTCTCCGATTTCAAAAATTCCAAGGCAGAAATCCGTGTCAGACATCAAAAAATATGTTTGGTTCCGTGTCTGTCTGTCTGTCGCTCAAATTTTTCGAACCAATATATCTTAAAGCTACTGGTCCGATTTTAATGAAATTAGGATAGTAGGTCATACTTAACCCATTGTTGGTCCCATATAAGATTTAACCTTCTGCGCCTTGTTTCTCTTCCATATGCGCACAAACATACATTTATATACAGCTTTATCTTCAAAAGTATTCACATCTGGTTTTATGAAATGTTTAAAGTAGCCCGCAGATAGCCCCAGATTAATTTTAACCGTTCGTGCTCTTTAAATTTTGCTAAATTAATACAGTATTTCATATAAAAACAACCGCTTTTCCACAATTTTGACAGATTTAAAAAATCACAGGGATGTACTTACATTCAAATACTTTTTAGGGTTTCGTAGATTACTATAAAAGCATATACGTTATTAAATTATGAAATAACGTTTATATATCCCACCCCCCATCCTGTTCTATATAAAAATAAACAAGGCGTCAAAAATTAAAGGGTCCCTGGTTTGGGTCACAACACTTTTTATAGGCAATGACAGCAAGGAAAATTCAATTTTATCGGGAAATTTCCATAGCTCTATAATAAAGTATTTCATCCAGTGCTTGGGGAGGAAAAATATTTTTGGGTTATATTTTAACTCATAAAATCAATAAGGATTGCAACATATAAACAAGTATATAAATTTATTTTAATATTAACCTACTCTTCAGGAGCTTTCATGGTACTTCTTTAGATTGTTACTCCCCTGTGTTATTTTAGAATATAAATCACTTTGACTAAATAACTATAAAGAAATAGGGATGTTTAGTCCAATGTACTTTAGACAAAGGGATATCACACTTCTGTTTGTATAAGGGGAGTAACAGTCTAAAGAAGAACATTCCATACACCTTCTTTTGATTGTTCCTCCCCTCTATATTTTTTATAAGGGGTGTAACAATCAAAAGATGTGTCGCTTTCATTTGATACCCCATTAAAAAATGAAAAAAAAAAAATATATATATATATTTGAGTATACAACATTTTTGCAAATTGCGTATGCGCATAATAAGTTGTTAACTATTCTGTATTTTTTCTTTGTGTGGGTCAAAAACTTGCACCAGTGTTTTAAATTTAAACTTTCTACCCTAAACGGTTTGGGATATATGAACCAAACAGCGATAGACAGACAGACATAACCCTCGGCATAAGGGTATTGAGAAGTATCTTCGAAACCCTAAAAACTCGGGGAAATTAAATAAATTTGATAATAATGGGTCGTGAAAGTATTTGTTATTAGTATAAGATATGTTTTATTTCTATTGTTATTTATTTAATTAATTTAAGTATGAATGTGACAGTCTCAATGGTTTAATTTTAATTAATTTTTAACTTTATTAAATGAAACATGGTTTTGTACATGAAGTATATCAGTGTCAGTATAATAAATATTGTAAAGCAAGTCAGAGATAAAACCTGGATTTATCTTTTATTTTGTTTATTGATTTAATTTTTTATCAGTGTAAATAAACTATTGCCTCATCAGTCAGCCGCTTGAGCACTAGGACTCGCCTTCAGGCTGTTCCAATGTTTTCACTATTTTTAACGACTTTACTTTTAGTAAAGTTTTTGTAAGAAAATTTATATTTATAAAAGGCACAGCAAGAAAAACTCAATAAGGTAATGATTTATTTTTATCATTAAATTAATTTTAATTAGTAATTTAATAATTTATTAAAAAAATAAAAAGAAAACGTACTTTAATCAAATTTATATATATATATATATATATATATATATATATATATATATATATATATATATATATATATATATATATATATATATATATATATATATATATATATATGTGTGTATAAAATAAGGAGACCTTAATGTGTAGATCTGCCAAAAAGTTAATTTTTAAATTTTTATAGATTTAAGGTTCGCCTATTCCAGAATGGGCTTGAACTAGTAGGCCGATTTCAATTAAATTTGAAATCGGTAAAATAAAGAAGTGATCCGAGAAGAAATCAAGAAATGGATTTTAATTTTAAACTAGGGGAGCTGGCCTCCAAAACCTATTAAATGTAAAATTGGGAAAACAAATTATTTCACAAAGCAGTTTCAACGATTTCCACCAAAAAGTTCTATTTTGTGAACAAATTAAATGCTGAAAACACCTTTTTAATTTGAATCGTAAGTTTGGGTGGATGAATGTTAATACTCGTCATAAGTTTGATTTTTAAAATACAAAAATTCTTAGGTATGAAAATAATACGAATAAAAGGAGAGTATTTAAGGCATTTCACGTCATCATAAGCCTAGATAATACATAAAATCATACAACTGATACAGGAAACATCAATAAAATTACAATTTAATTTTTAAAAAAATTAAAGAATCATCTAATTATTACTCATGTTTCTTACAAACAGCTAATAATATATTTATTATAAGAGTATCTTTTACCTTTAATATAATAGTATTACCTTCACTATAGACTACATTTTTAATATGATTGTTAAATAGTTATTTCGTGATAAATATAACAGTAATAATTAATTCATATTTTACGATTTTGGTAGTATTCATACTACGGAAAGATTAACTTTTAATTTAAATCAAATTATAATTATTATTAACTACGGGAAACAGACAGAGAAAATCCCAGCGCTGGAGTGTATTTTTCTCTGTATGTTTCCCGTAGAATAATAATTATAATTTGATTTAAATTAAAAAAATAATAATTAATGTTCTTAGTGTTGAATCGAATGCTTAGATTATATTTATTCTATTTTATTTTTGTAATTTTACTGTCAATGTTTATTATTTTATAGTAAGATTTGATTCTGTCAATTAAAATAATTAATTTTATAATCTTTAAATTGAAATGACGCTCTCTAATGAAGGCAGTTTGATTACATTTTTGCCTTCACTGAACTAATGAACAACACCGTACATGAATATGAGTATTGTGTCTAAATTTCTTCTTTCTTTAATCATTGCTAACTTTCATTATAAATCTTATAAAGGGATCTGTAGTATTTTTAATTTTTACATCATGTTAATTGAGTAATGTTTTGTTGATTTAGAATTAAGTCAAGTTACATCATGTTAATTGAGTAATGTTTTGTTGATTTAGAATTAAGTCAAGTTACATCATGTTAATTGAGTAATGTTTTGTTGATTTAGAATTAAGTCAAGTTACATCATGTTAATTGAGTAATGTTTTGTTGATTTAGAATTAAGTCAAGTTACATCATGTTAATTGAGTAATGTTTTGTTGATTTAGAATTAAGTCAAGTTACATCATGTTAATTGAGTAATGTTTTGTTGATTTAGAATTAAGTCAAGTTACATCATGTTAATTGAGTAATGTTTTGTTGATTTAGAATTAAGTCAAGTTACATCATGTTAATTGAGTAATGTTTTGTTGATTTAGAATTAAGTCAAGTTACATCATGTTAATTGAGTAATGTTTTGTTGATTTAGAATTAAGTCAAGTTACATCATGTTAATTGAGTAATGTTTTGTTGATTTAGAATTAAGTCAAGTTACATCATGTTATTGAGTAATGTTTTGTTGATTTAGAATTAAGTCAAGTTACATCATGTTAATTGAGTAATGTTTTGTTGATTTAGAATTAAGTCAAGTTACATCATGTTAATTGAGTAATGTTTTGTTGATTTAGAATTAAGTCAAGTTACATCATGTTAATTGAGTAATGTTTTGTTGATTTAGAATTAAGTCAAGTTACATCATGTTAATTGAGTAATGTTTTGTTGATTTAGAATTAAGTCAAGTTACATCATGTTAATTGAGTAATGTTTTGTTGATTTAGAATTAAGTCAAGTTACATCATGTTAATTGAGTAATGTTTTGTTGATTTAGAATTAAGTCAAGTTACATCATGTTATTGAGTAATGTTTTGTTGATTTAGAATTAAGTCAAGTTACATCATGTTAATTGAGTAATGTTTTGTTGATTTAGAATTAAGTCAAGTTACATCATGTTAATTGAGTAATGTTTTGTTGATTTAGAATTAAGTCAAGTTACATCATGTTATTGAGTAATGTTTTGTTGATTTAGCATTAAGTCAAGTTACATCATGTTAATTGAGTAGAGTAATGTTTTGTTGATTTAGAATTAAGTGAAGTTATATCAACAAGTAGAGTAATGTTTTGTTGATTTAGAATTAAGTCAAGTTACATCATGTTAATTGAGTAATGCGTTTTGTTGATTTAGAATTAAGTCAAGTTATATCATGTAAATTGAGTAGAGTAATGTTTTGTTGATTTATAATTAAGTCAAGTTATATCATGTAAATTGAGTAGAGTAATGTTTTGTTGATTTAGAATTAAGTCAAGTTATATCATGTAAATTGAGTAGAGTAATGTTTTGTTGATTTAGAATTAAGTCAAGACTGAGGATGACCTTAGGAAGGGTCTAAACGTCTCCGATAAATTTAAATTTAGATTAATTCTAATTTTTTCACATCTTAACATACATCCATCCACTTAAATTAACGACTTCAATGCTAACTTTAACTATATAGCTAGTTTCCCCTAAAAACTGTTGCTTTTAAGAAAATCGAGAAACCTGCAAAAGGAGAAGTCGGGTTAAATTTAGAGGGGAATAATTTTATTGTAAATTTCAATAGAATTATGAACATTTAATCACAATAACCCGAAACAATTGGACAAATAGAGAACATTGGACAAAGTAATTTTGCACATCTATATGAAACAGTTTAGCAAGAGCTATATCGGAAAAATGATTAAAAATAAATCTAGTGTTATGCTAAACCATCAAACCACTTGCTATGCATTTTTTAGTATAACTAATAAACATCTATTCCCGACAACTCAACTCGAACTAAACTTTTCGTAATATATACGAGTTGTTTCGAATTATCGAGATTAAATTGAATTATTATTAAACATTTTATACAAAAAAATTGCCATACAAACAAATCCTTCCCAGCAGGGGAATCGAACTTGGCCTTCCACCGTCCGCGTTTAAAGCTATTTTTAACAGGCGGTTGTTAGGATCCGTAGACAAAATAAGGACCCTTTATGGAGTGACGCACCTGATATCCGAAAGTACACAAAACAAAAATTTGAAATTTATATAGATATATATGTAATAAAACCAAGGAAAATTATAGGGAAGCCCCAAAAAATTATCTCTCAAAAACTAGGGGTTCAAGTTTAAGGGGGTTGACTCTTTTTAATAGAAATTCATTATTTAAAGGGGTGTTAAATGAAAGAGGAGGACGCCCTGTGTACAAATATATATTTGGTTTTGTTTTTACATCAATTCATCTAAGCAGAAAATTTAGTTTTTCGTGTTCCCCTTCTATTTTTTTAACAAAGAGTTTGTTTCACGACATTATAATAAATTGTTCAACAGTTATTGCTAAAACAAATTTATAAATTGCCACTATTTTGATACGGCTGGGCCGATTAGGTTGGTTAACGAACTCATAAATTGCCTAAATTTCGATTTCCAATTAAATCAGTTTTCTATCTATCAATACCTCGGAAACTAGATTTTCCCGGGAAAATTACATATGGTAGAGGATGTGGACACATCATACCTGTACATGGTACTGCCGAAGCGCGTATCCACACCATAATATGCGCTTCAAGTAGCTACAAACATAGCAAGTGGTAAGTAAGCTCTATAAATTTGAACGTCAAAGCGTGGGGAAAGAAAACCCCTAAGGGGGTGCCCTAGCTCCCTTACAATAGCATGACCTTGATTAGCTTCGACTCATTGATATCTGGCCGTGTCTAGAGCCTCTTGGCCACGCTTACTTCTTAAGGTGGGTTTTTTCGTTTGGGTTATAGAGATTATAAAAGAGAATATTCAGATTATAAACAAAGCATCATTTATATAATCGAGTTGTGTGACGACGGCGACGACGAAGCACCTCGATATTATTTTTTATTGCTAAGCTAAGGCAACCACATTTATTTCAATAAAAAGGTTTGTTTCGATTTGTTGGTCTTCCAATAGATATAATATTTTATCTTAATAGATTTTAACAACTTAATTTCACTTTCTTTCTAAATATAAAATTAAGCCCGTTACCACGGGCTTAACGGCTATAATACAATACTAAATTTTTAAAGGGATGGTTTGTAAATGAAAAGCAAGTAGTACATTTCATATTTACTATGTAAAAGGATTGGTTCAAAAAATGAAAACCAAAACATAAACAAGAGGGAAGAAGAACTGGAAGGTTTCATTCAGCGACAACGCGAGAAAATCGGTATTATGGAACCAACTTTTCGCGCTTCAAATCATAAATCAATATAACGTGGGGGGCCTGGGTAGCCCGTAGGAGAGAGCCTTTGGCATTCAATCAGTGAAGTTAAGCAGCATCGGGCGTGGTCAGTCGGCAGTTGGATGGGTGTCCACCTGACCATACAGCTCTGGGTTCAATTCCTGGATCGGGCCCCCTGTTCAATGTTTACCTAGCATTGTTTAAAGTAACCTGTAGCTGCACGAAAGAGTAACAAAACATTAGACCAGGTTTCGGCATAGAAACCATGATCGACACTCGGTTCGATATGAAATCGAGATGTAATATTTCATATGAAATATGAGATTTAGCAAAGAAATTCGTAACTAAAGTATTATTGAACTCTTAATAATAGAATTTTATATTTTATTAAGTGTGATAGATCTTTATTGAGTATAAGCTCGAAGATTGTAAACATAATACAACCCCGCTCGATCATTTATTGTGCTTCAAACCCCTTCTTCTAAACAATGATAATTATTATTTTCTGTTAATATTTATTTCCAATTATATTCTTCACTAACTCAATATTTTCTATCTTCCCTTATATTATAATGTATTATTTAATACATAGATATTATGTGTTAAAAAAAGCAACAAGAGGCTAAGGAACGAAAAATTACTAACAAAAAGAAGTGAAATCCCAACATAAACACTTGTGTAAAAATATAAGCCAATTCTCGCGTAAAAAGTTGTGAGGTCATTGGTTTAGCCGAGTCCAAATAAGTTCTGCTAGGTCTAATATATCCAGTACAAGTAAATGATGTATGTCTGTTCCCACTCTTTATTCTTTGTCCCTCACAAACTCAAACATTTTCCTTCCCAAATCACTGATTAAATGTAAAAACATTTTCTGACTTGGCAATTACTAGGGAATTTTTAAAGAATATAAATCAAGGGATTAGTTAGTCTAGCCTCGTTGTTTATTCAGAGAATGAAAGAGAATTTTTTGATAAAGTAGAAAGGAAGGGAGTAGGTATCTGAGAATAATTTCTTATTACAATGAAATAGGGAAAAAGGTTATAGTAGAGTGGGAAGGGCTGTGTTCCCCCTATTACTAGATACAGGTGGTTGAGTCTCGGCCTGCTGGAGGCACTACGAGCGCACTGCCCCCTACACCACTCAGTCACCCTCTACCCGTCAAACCGAAAACATCGTTTTTAAATTCCAACAACAATTTTATCTTTATACGTTAACAATTTCGATATTGTTCTCTCCCTTTTATTTTCAATTAAACCCGTCCGGTAATGTTCTTTATTTACACGAAGGAAATATAAACAATTACAATTCAAAATATGGTTTAAAATTGCGTTCTGCTATAAGCCAGGAACCTCTACGCAAGAAGTCATTTAAACGTGGGTCCTTTCTTCGCCCCACACAGAATTACTGGTATTTATCCATTTTTATATTATTAAGAATAAATTAGTTGAAATTATTTGTTATTAGTTTAGTTTAAATTGTTACAATTAATAAAGATGTATTTTTTATTGAATACGCAGTTTAAATAATATTATAAAAGTCGATATTTAACATTTGTTTCTAATGTATTCTTAATACTTAAATAACCAGATTAATTATAGCTAATAACCATTTTAATTTAATTAATTAAAAAAATATAAATTATCAATTTAAGTTACGATGCTAAAAAATTTAGTGTATACGCGAAGTATAATAGTACTATATAATGATTGATTCTATGAATAACACAGAAATATCACCTCAGCTATAAAATGCTTAAATGATTACTGTTAGTAAAGAAAAACTACCCAGTTTTCAATAAATAGTGTAAATAAAAAATATTATGATAAAGTCAATAGAATATTACAAAAAAATCACTTTTTTATAACAAGATTTGATTGGACTCACTTACTGTAGAATGAAACCTAATACAAATACAATAAACTCAATGCAATATCACTTGTTTCTACGAAGATTTACAGTAGAATAAACCCAATACAATATTACTTGCTAGAATCAAGATTTGATAGGGCTCACTTACAGTGGAATAAACTCAATACGATATTACTTGCTTGAGTCAAGATTTGATAGGGCTCACTTACAGTGGAATAAACCCAATACAATATTACTTGCTTGAATCAAGATTTGATAGGGCTCACTTACAGTGGAATAAACTCAACACAATATTACTTGCTTGAATCAAGATTTGATAGGGCTCACTTACAGTAGAATAAACCCAATACAATATTACTTGCTAGAATCAGGATTTGATAGGGCTCACAGTGGAATAAACTCAATACAATAATACTTGCTTGAATCAAGATTTGATAGGGCTCACTTACAGTGGAATAAACTCAACACAATATTACTTGCTTGAATCAAGATTTGATAGGGCTCACAGTGGAATAAACTCAATACAATATTACTTGCTTGAATCAAGATTTTATAGGGCTCACTTACAGTGGAATAAACTCAATACAATATTACTTGCTTGAATCAAGATTTAATAGGGCTCACTTACAGTGGAATTAACTCAATACAATATGACTTGCTAGAATCAAGATTTGATAGGGCTCACAGTGGAATAAACTCAATACAATAATACTTGCTTGAATCAAGATTTGATAGGGCTCACTTACAGTGGAATAAACTCAACACAATATTACTTGCTTGAATCAAGATTTGATAGGGCTCACAGTGGAATAAACTCAATACAATATTACTTGCTTGAATCAAGATTTTATAGGGCTCACTTACAGTGGAATAAACTCAATACAATATTACTTGATTGAATCAAGATTTGATAGGGCTCAGTTACAGTGGAATAAACTCAATACGATATTACTTGCTTGAGTCAAGATTTGATAGGGCTCACTTACAGTAGAATAAACCCAATACAATATTACTTGCTAGAATCAGGATTTGATAGGGCTCACAGTGGAATAAACTCAATACAATAATACTTGCTTGAATCAAGATTTGATAGGGCTCACTTACAGTGGAATAAACTCAACACAATATTACTTGCTTGAATCAAGATTTGATAGGGCTCACAGTGGAATAAACTCAATACAATAATACTTGCTTGAATCAAGATTTGATAGGGCTTACAGTGGAATAAACTCAATACAATAATACTTGCTTGAATCAAGATTTGATAGGGCTCACTTACAGTGGAATAAACTCAACACAATATTACTTGCTAGAATCAAGATTTGATAGGGCTCACAGTGGAATAAACTCAATACAATAATACTTGCTTGAATCAAGATTTGATAGGACTCACTTACAGTGGAATAAACTCAACACAATATTACTTGCTTGAATCAAGATTTGATAGGGCTCACAGTGGAATAAACTCAATACAATATTACTTGCTTGAATCAAGATTTTATAGGGCTCACTTACAGTGGAATAAACTCAATACAATATTACTTGCTTGAATCAAGATTTAATAGGGCTCACTTACAGTGGAATAAACTCAATACAATATGACTTGCTAGAATCAAGATTTGATAGGGCTCACAGTGGAATAAACTCAATACAATATTACTTGCTTGAATCAAGATTTGATAGGGCTCACTTACAGTGGAATAAACCCAACACAATATTACTTGCTTGAATCAAGATTTGATAGGGCTCACTTACAGTGGAATACACTCAATACGATATTACTTGCTTGAGTCAAGATTTGATAGGGCTCACTTACAGTAGAATAAACCCAATACAATATTACTTGCTAGAATCAGGATTTGATAGGGCTCACAGTGGAATAAACTCAATACAATAATACTTGCTTGAATCAAGATTTGATAGGGCTCACTTACAGTGGAATAAACTCAACACAATATTACTTGCTTGAATCAAGATTTGATAGGGCTCACAGTGGAATAAACTCAATACAATATTACTTGCTTGAATCAAGATTTTATAGGGCTCACTTACAGTGGAATAAACTCAATACAATATTACTTGCTTGAATCAAGATTTAATAGGGCTCACTTACAGTGGAATAAACTCAATACAATATTACTTGCTAGAATCAAGATTTGATAGGGCTCACAGTGGAATAAACTCAATACAATATTACTTGATTGAATCAAGATTTGATAGGGCTCAGTTACAGTGGAATAAACTCAATACGATATTACTTGCTTGAGTCAAGATTTGATAGGGCTCACTTACAGTAGAATAAACCCAATACAATATTACTTGCTTGAATCAAGATTTGATAGGGCTCACTTACAGTGAAATAAACCCAACACAATATTACTTGCTTGAATCAAGATTTGATAGGGCTCACTTACAGTGCAATAAACTCAATACAATATTACTTGCTTGAATCAAGATTAGATAGGGCTCACTTACAGTGGAATAAACTCAATACAATATTACTTGCTAGAATCAAGATTAGATAGGGCTCACTTACAGTGGAATAAACTCAATACAATATTGCTTGCTAGAATCAAGATTTGATAGGGCTCACAGTGGAATAAACCCAACACAATATTACTTGCTTGAATCAAGATTAGATAGGACTTACTTACAGTGGAATAAACTCAATACAATATTATTAGTTTGAACCAAGATTATGTGGAACTTACCTCTAGTAGAATAATACTAAAATTGTACAAGTGTTGTAACGCAAAATGCATTTAGAAGGAGCATAATGATTTGAGTAGCACAAACAAATAGCACAACTAAAGATGTTGAAACCAGTTTGTAATAAATAATAGTAGTTTGATTTTATTGCTATTTTTTAGTGTGGTTATTCTTACAATAAACACGGTTCCTACTAGATAAAATATAAATTGAGAGTATATTTTATAAATTTTTATCTTCAAGCTTTATTTACTTAGAATTCATTAGTTAGTATTTGTTTACAGTTCTTTAATTTAAGAATTGTATTACTTTAATAAAGTCACATCGAGGATTAATAATGTTAGTAGAAAAAACATTTTTTTTCCAATAAAAATTTGTATTGGAAAAGACGTACTTACGAATTAATTTTATTTTCAAATTGTTATCTTTTGTATCTTTTTCTTTAGTTCTTATAAAAATTGGATCATAAATCGCGTGATAAACATTTTTTTATTTTTTTTTATTTAGAATAGACAAAATGGGATTTGAAAAGTTAATGGTTTATAAAATATCTATAACTACATAAATACCTAAGTATTTCTATTAGGATGAAAAGATAATATTTCAGAAGTTTATCCATAATAAATAACATGAAATACTAACTGTAATAAATAATCTTTAAAAATCGAATAAGAAAGAAGAAATAAATATTAAAATATTAACAAATAATATTAACTGTAGAATTAAGACCAAAATTGATTCTCATGTAACATTTCGCAAATGCCGATGGTACGTCGAAGATTTATAAACCATCAAAATTTTGAAGATATACCAAATTTAATCCATTATAATATTGTGTACTTCTCTCATTGGTAGGGTTTTTTTCTTTGATGTTTATTTACTATATTTACATTCTTAGGTTATTAGGTTACAACATTTAGGTAGTAATATGATAATAGATAAAGGTAATTCGCAGTTTCGACCGAGATTTTGTGATAGTTACTCATATTTAAAAAAATAAAAAACTATTTAATTTTTGGTATTTCTTTATTGTCTACATCACAAATTTTTACACTATACACCATACCGTTTTTAGCATGTCTGCCATCGTCAGTGGTTAAGTAAAAACTGAGATAGTTTTGTACTTTTTTTTTTTAAATATAGATAAAGGTGAAAAAGTAAATTCCATAGAAAATTAACGCAGACAATTCATATAGGATTTTTTTACACTCATAATTTATTTGTTAATATATTTTCATAAATATTATTATAATGAAATACTGCATGATGGAATTTACACTATAAAAAACCTAGTTCATTGCAGATATTAGTATCGACGAATTTCCAATTGCTGGTTGGAACATGAGCGGAAATTGTTTTCATTTTCAAATATCCAAACCTGTTTCCACTGAGATTTGATTCATGCTTTATTTCCTTAAAGAAACTAAATTATTCCATTCCTGGAAATAATTTTTGATTCTATATAACGGATATTCCTATATATATATATATTACGATGAATTTAGGCGGGATTTAAAGCTAGATAACATAAGTCTAAAAGCAGGAAATAAATTAAATTAAACTTGATAATTCGCCCTTTGTATGGCAACCATTAAAAATATAAAATCTCTTTATAATATTAGTGAAAAGCCAAGAGAAGGTTTGTTAAAAGACCACAAGGTCTTCGTTGTTAGTTCGTCTGACTAAGCGAAGCTGGGCTCGCTGGACACGTCATTGAAAATAATTAACTCTATCTAGTTGTTTTGTCAGGAGGGGTATTATTTATATAAAGAAAAAATAATTCTATAAATATAAATAATTCTAAGTATCCAAATGAATAAATATAATTTAAGATACATTTAAAGATACGATCTATTATACTATAAGTTCTTTTCAGAGATATGGGAGATGCTGCAATTACTGCACCGTATCTAAAGAGTATAAGGAATAACTATAAATTTGTTCCTAAGTATAAAAGATAAAAATGGAACTAATTAAGATAAAGGTACAAAACCAGATAATTATATAAAGATAAAGTCATGAATAAAGAATACATCTTTATTGAAAAAAAAATCCAATGAATTGTCAGAAAAAATCTTCATTAAAGATAGATTAACTGGAAAGGATCGAAGGTCCATCAAGAAACACGCTATTGTAAGCCAAGATATAAATAATTTAGCTGTTTCCATCTAGATTTTAAGGAACTTGTTCACACTGAAATATTTAAAACTGATTATCTAGAAACATAAGCAAAGTCATTTAACACACTACCTCCAACCTCCAACCTTATATAAAGCTGATTAACTTGAAAAACGCATGAAGCTATGTCATGCAACCCGCAAATTCAAACCTTATATAAGTCTGATAAACAATAAACACATGAAGCAATTATATGCAACACAATACCTCAGACCTTATATAAATCTAATAACTAGACAAACATATCAAGGTATGTCATACATCACTAAACCTTTAAACTTCTATAAATCTGATAAACAAGACAAACACATGAAGCAATTTTATGCAACACACTACCTCCAAGCTATATAAATCTGATTAACTAGACAAGCACATGAAGCAATGTCATGCAACACACTACCTCCAAGCTATATAAATCTAATAAACTAGACAAGCACATGAAGCAATGTCATGCAACACACTACCTCCAAGCTATATTAATCTATTAACTAGACAAGCACATGACGCAATGTCATGCAACACACTAACTCCAAGCTATAATAAATCTTATTAACTAGACAAGCACATGAAGCAATGTCATGCAACACACTAACTCTAAGCTATAATAAATCCGGTTAACTAGACAAGCACATGAAGCAATGCCATGCAACACACTAACTCTAAGCTATAATAAATCCGGTTAACTAGACAAGCACATGAAGCAATGCCATGCAACACACTACCTCCAAGCTATAATAAATCTGATTAACTAGACAAGCACATGAAGCAATGTCATGCAACACACTACCTCCAAGCTATAATAAATCTGATTAACTAGACAAGCACATGAAGCAATGCCATGCAACACACTACCTCCAAGCTATAATAAATCTGATTAACTAGACAAGCGCATGAAGCAATGCCATGCAACACACTACCTCCAAGCTATAATAAATCTGATTAACTAGACAAGCACATGAAGCAATGCCATGCAACACACTACCTCCAAGCTATAATAAATCTGATTAACTAGACAAGCACATGAAGCAATGTCATGCAACACACTACCTCCAAGCTATAATAAATCTGATTAACTAGACAAGCACATGAAGCAATGTCATGCAACACACTACCTCCAAGCTATAATAAATCTGATTAACTAGACAAGCACATGAAGCAATGTCATGCAACACACTAACTCCAAGCTATAATAAATCTGATTAACTAGACAAGCACATGAAGCAATGTCATGCAACACACTAACTCCAAGCTATAATAAATCTGATTAACTAGACAAGCACATGAAGCAATTTTATGCAACACACTAACTCCAAGCTATAATAAATCTGATTAACTAGACAAGCACATGAAGCAATGTCATGCAACACACTACCTCCATGCTATATAAATCTAATAAACTAGACAAGCACATGAAGCAATGTCATGCAACACACTACCTCCAAGCTATATTAATCTATTAACTAGACAAGCACATGACGCAATGTCATGCAACACACTAACTCCAAGCTATAATAAATCTTATTAACTAGACAAGCACATGAAGCAATGTCATGCAACACACTAACTCTAAGCTATAATAAATCCGGTTAACTAGACAAGCACATGAAGCAATGTCATGCAACACACTACCTCCATGCTATATAAATCTAATAAACTAGACAAGCACATGAAGCAATGTCATGCAACACACTACCTCCAAGCTATATTAATCTATTAACTAGACAAGCACATGACGCAATGTCATGCAACAAACTAATTCCAAGCTATAATAAATCTTATTAACTAGACAAGCACATGAAGCAATGTCATGCAACACACTAACTCTAAGCTATAATAAATCCGGTTAACTAGACAAGCACATGAAGCAATGCCATGCAACACACTACCTCCAAGCTATAATAAATCTGATTAACTAGACAAGCACATGAAGCAATGTCATGCAACACACTACCTCCAAGCTATAATAAATCTGATTAACTAGACAAGCACATGAAGCAATGTCATGCAACACACTACCTCCAAGCTATAATAAATCTGATTAACTAGACAAGCACATGAAGCAATGTCATGCAACACACTACCTCCATGCTATATAAATCTAATAAACTAGACAAGCACATGAAGCAATGTCATGCAACACACTACCTCCAAGCTATATTAATCTATTAACTAGACAAGCACATGACGCAATGTCATGCAACACACTAACTCCAAGCTATAATAAATCTTATTAACTAGACAAGCACATGAAGCAATGTCATGCAACACACTAACTCTAAGCTATAATAAATCCGGTTAACTAGACAAGCACATGAAGCAATGCCATGCAACACACTAACTCTAAGCTATAATAAATCCGGTTAACTAGACAAGCACATGAAGCAATGCCATGCAACACACTACCTCCAAGCTATAATAAATCTGATTAACTAGACAAGCACATGAAGCAATGTCATGCAACACACTACCTCCAAGCTATAATAAATCTGATTAACTAGACAAGCACATGAAGCAATGTCATGCAACACACTACCTCCAAGCTATAATAAATCTGATTAACTAGACAAGCACATGAAGCAATGCCATGCAACACACTACCTCCAAGCTATAATAAATCTGATTTACTAGACAAGCACATGAAGCAATGTCATGCAACACACTAACTCTAAGCTATAATAAATCCGGTTAACTAGACAAGCACATGAAGCAATGCCATGCAACACACTAACTCTAAGCTATAATAAATCCGGTTAACTAGACAAGCACATAAAGCAATGTCATGCAACACACTACCTCCAAGCTATAATAAATCTGATTAACTAGACAAGCACATGAAGCAATGTCATGCAACACACTACCTCCAAGCTATAATAAATCTGATTAACTAGACAAGCACATGAAGCAATGTCATGCAACACACTAACTCCAAGCTATAATAAATCTGATTAACTAGACAAGCACATGAAGCAATGTCATGCAACACACTAACTCCAAGCTATAATAAATCTGATTAACTAGACAAGCACATAAAGCAATGTCATGCAACACACTAACTCCAAGCTATAATAAATCTGATTAACTAGACAAGCACATGAAGCAATGCCATGCAACACACTACCTCCAAGCTATAATAAATCTGATTAACTAGACAAGCACATGAAGCAATGTCATGCAACACACTACCTCCAAGCTATAATAAATCTGATTAACTAGACAAGCACATGAAGCAATGTCATGCAACACACTAACTCCAAGCTATAATAAATCTGATTAACTAGACAAGCACATGAAGCAATGTCATGCAACACACTAACTCCAAGCTATAATAAATCTGATTAACTAGACAAGCACATGAAGCAATGTCATGCAACACACTAACTCCAAGCTATAATAAATCTGATTAACTAGACAAGCACATGAAGCAATGTCATGCAACACACTACCTCCAAGCTGTAATAAATCTGATTAACTAGACAAGCACATGAAGCAATGTCATGCAACACACTAACTCCAAGCTATAATAAATCTGATTAACTAGACAAGCACATGAAGCAATGTCATGCAACACACTACCTCCAAGCTGTAATAAATCTGATTAACTAGACAAGCACATGAAGCAATGCCATGCAACACACTACCTCCAAGCTATAATAAATCTGATTAACTAGACAAGCACATGAAGCAATGTCATGCAACACACTACCTCCAAGCTATAATAAATCTGATTAACTAGACAAGCACATGAAGCAATGCCATGCAACACACTACCTCCAAGCTATAATAAATCTGATTAACTAGACAAGCACATGAAGCAATGTCATGCAACACACTACCTCCAAGCTATAATAAATCTGATTAACTAGACAAGCACATGAAGCAATGTCATGCAACACACTACCTCCAAGCTATAATAAATCTGATTAACTAGACAAGCACATGAATCAATGCCATGCAACACACTACCTCCAAGCTATAATAAATCTGATTAACTAGACAAGCACATGAAGCAATGCCATGCAACACACTACCTCCAAGCTATAATAAATCTGATTAACTAGACAAGCACATGAAGCAATGCCATGCAACACACTACCTCCAAGCTATAATAAATCTGATTAACTAGACAAGCACATGAAGCAATGCCATGCAACACACTACCTCCAAGCTATAATAAATCTGATTAACTAGACAAGCACATGAAGCAATGCCATGCAACACACTACCTCCAAGCTATAATAAATCTGATTAACTAGACAAGCACATGAAGCAATGCCATGCAACACACTACCTCCAAGCTATAATAAATCTGATTAACTAGACAAGCACATGAAGCAATGCCATGCAACACACTACCTCCAAGCTATAATAAAACTGATTAACTAGACAAGCACATGAAGCAATGCCATGCAATACACTCCTCCGACCTTATATAGTATAATTAACTAGACAAACACATGAAACAATCCCATGCAACATACTACCTCCAAGCTATAATAAATCTGATTAACTAGACAAGCATATGAAGCAATATCATGCAACACTACCTCCAACCTTATATATAAGATTAATAAAAAGTTCACTGGGGCGGGCGAGGCGGACCCCATCGTTAAAGCATTTGTTTTGCAAAATTGAAAAAAGACGATGAGTATGACAGTGCGAAATCACCACCAATAAAATAAATTTCCAAAGCCCCTACTGATTGGGAACTATCATTCAGGGATGTCATACCTAACAAATGATTTTCCGCCTAAGACTCGACTGGTGTTTTTAAAAAGGCACCTTCTCGCCGAAAAAAGATACAGTTGTTCGACCACAAGCCTTGTTAGTCTACAAGGACGAGATACTCTGTAACCCTGAACAGTCATCCGAAACTGGGGTATTCTATTCTCTCGTAGATACTTCCATCGTCACTATACACGAGAACGAGGTAGCTCATTCTTTTAATATGACTGGTCTCATTGAAGATTTTGCTTACGCGCTAAATCAAGACGAACAAACTTTCAATAGTACAATTGTCGCTAAGGCGATGATTTTCAATGTTTATTTTTTATTTTTCGATTTTTTGTTTAGTCGTTTGACAGACTCGAGAAGAAAAAAGAGTTAATGTTTTTTGTGATTTAAATAAATATATAGAATATATATATATAGGGTATATATATATATATATATATATATATATATATATATATATATATATATATATATATATATATATATATATATATTTCGATTTTTTGTTTAGTCGTTTGACAGACTCGAGAAGAAAAAAGAGTTAATGTTTTTTGTGATTTAAATAAATATATAGAATATATATATATATATATATATATATATATATATATATATATAGGGCGCAATATCCTTGTTTGCTCGGGGCGGAAATTGACCTAAAGCCGGCGCTGCCCACGGAAATATTTAACAACTAAAGTGCAAACATAATTATGTAACATAAATTTTATTTATTAAAAATTATTTATTTTTTTTATGATAAAAAATGTAACATTTAATTAATTAAAACATGGCCACGAAATTCTCACAGTTGTCTAGTTTATAATTAATATTTTTAATTTTAATCCACGAGAACTCTAAAATGCATTCACAAGCAATAATTCAGCAGAGGGTGAGATAATATTAAACATATATTTTGCATTTTACTCATTTTTCATTTTAAGGCTACTTCAATTTTTCGAAGTAAACTAATCAGATGTAGGCTAAATCTATTAGTAACTACTGTTAGACCGAAAACAAGTTATACCAACAATATCTGTGGGTGACAAGTATTTGTTTTAAACGCTGAAGGGGGAAATTACGGAACAAATGTCTTCTCCAAAAACACTATTCACCTAATAATTATAAATATCCTTTATTTTGTCACATCTGTTCAAATAAATCCCACAATAGGATAATACGGAGTAACGGAGTGTTCAAAGTATAGATCAGTACCTAAGAATAGGTGGGTCATTTTCAAATATAATGTAACTTTAGTGAAATCAATTTGGCAACTTCATAGAAAATTAAAATAAGCCTTAGACATAATAATATTGATTATTCTGACACATCAGGGACTTAGGATGACATTTTCGTTCAAGAACAGTCAGTTTTCAAATTTATTTACATATACATTTATAAACATATATACATAAAAAATCACATTTTGTCGTGATAAGTGTTACTAACTATCATAAAAACGGTATTTTTTTAGATATTGTTTCTCTGTGTTTATGAAACGTTACTAAATTGTATATATGACGTAAATATTCTCTTTCATCCCACCATAAATATTTTTTAGACCTAAAATATTTGCAATTTGTTAAAAAAAAGTAATGAGTGTTACATTTATTATCTTTTAATGTTTCCTCAAAGCTTCAAAAATGTAAAGGATACGTTTTCAGTGCATTGTAATAAAGGTTTTTATTATAAAGAAGAAGAAAAAATCATTTTTCTTTATTAAAAAAAATAGTTGGACACAGCCATTAGAATTTGTTGTTATTCAAGTAGCACTCATTACATTATGGTAACACTCATTACACATTTATATATTGGACCTAGAAAAAATTAAATTTTAACACAAACTTTAAGCATTAAACTTTTTACAATTTTATTTTACATGCGGAAAATTTATTTTTTGTAAAAACTCAATCATTTTTTTAAGTTTTAAAATATACAGTATTGTAGAACAAACAGTATAGTAACACTCGTTACAGGTAACACTCATTACATTTTTAACTTTAAAAAATCTTTCCTCAAACTATGTTTCTTAATTAAACCAATTTAATGTGTACTGATTATATTAATTAATAACTACTAAATCATATTAGTAACATAAATAAATGTTGATTACAACTACAAAAAATCGGTCCGAGACAACTCAGACAACCTTTCTCATATACGAGTTTATAATTACTTAACCCAGTATTTTCCATTTATTAGTTTTCAAATGTACATTTAAATATTATTGAACATTTCATCAAAATTTATCATAAAAATAACTTCTCCTGGGCGGGGAATCGAACCCGGGCTCTCTCCGTCCGCGTTTTAAGCTAATTTCTCAGGAACTAGATTTTTCCCGGGAAAACGGCTTATATCGTTGGATTCGTATTCAAATGGACTACATTTTAGAATTTTTTAATCAAAATCGTCGGAACAGTTTTCGAGAAATAATTTTTTTTTCAGAGTTTTTGGGGGGTAGCACCCCCAAATTTAGAGCTAAAATTCATTTCTCGATTTCGCCTCGGGGTATGATTTTTCTGAACATGTATGCCAAATTTCGTCAAAATCGGCCCAGTAGTTTAGGCTCCAGGCGTCTGCACAGACGACAGACTGACAGACATTTTTTAAAAACCACTTTTTTGGACTCAGGGGACCTCAAAACGTGTAAATCCATCAAAATCTCAAAATCGAATTTTTGCGCCATCACAATACTTTCTCTTTATATGAGAAAGTAAAAATGCTAGTAACACTCATTACAATAAATAAAAATACTCACAATTTTTTTTTAGTGAAATATTAATTGTAGAAAAGAATAAAGTGCTACCAATCCAAATAGTCGTTGATTACTGAGTTAAATGTCTTCATAACATAAACAAACCCTAACCCCTCATTCTTTCTTTCATACTCACCCTCTAATTCTGCCAACTCTTATCGGTAACACTCATTACTAAACCCTTGGGACATACATATAAATATATTTATTTCGTTTTGTACTAAAGTTTTATTTTTACCTATCTCATTTATGTATACTTGGATATTTTATTGGTTAAAAAAATATAATAAAAAAAACTTACGAAAAAAATGAATAAAAATCACATTACATGATATCAAATCTACTGTGGGACGTAACACTCATTACAATTTTTAATCTCAAAATTTTTTGAAGCAGGAAACTTTCACCTTATAAGCCATAAAATGACCCTGATTAACACAATAATAGACAGACATCTGATCAATAAACCTAAAGGTTTATTTATTTTTCATTAATATGAATATTTTTAGTTACAATAAAATTGTTTAATCTTGGGACAGAAAAGGTACATTTTATTTGAAAATGACCCAGGTGCACTCAGAATAGGAACGTACTTAGGTCTAGGTAGGGTAGGTGTGTCTAAAATAGAAACATAATTGGGACTATGGAATGGGAACGTATCTGAGACTGAGTGTACCTAAAATAGATGATTACCAATACTCAGTATTAGCTGGAATTGATTGGCAATCTACTGGTTAACCCTCAACAGTATATTAATCGTGGATTAGCTTTTAGTTTAGGTATGTGTATTCTGAAATACAAGTGGTAAAAAAATACAGTGAGAAAAACGTCTGTTTAATTAAAGTAATGAACACAAAATCATGTCATAATAAAAAGAAGAATTAAAATTGACAGTGGCGCTGGAAAGACACCCAACCAAAAGAGGCAATATTATTCAATTCAATTTTAGACACAAAATATGTATGCAATATTGTTTAATAAACACTAAGCGAAAAACATTTTTCATTCGACTAAGTAACAACTTTCCAATTTCCTTTTATGTATAAAAAAAAGACAACATATGATAATAAATAAAAAAGTTATAAAATAAATTAGAGAAGAAGACTTTAAAGAATAAAAGATGAAAAGATGTTCTATTCAATATTTAAGTACATAAGAAGGGTAAAGTAAATAAGTGACACTTTTTAAAATAAGTTTTCAAGAAAACAGGTCAATTTGTAGTCATAATGTTGGGCCCACTGCAAAAATGACTTTAAGGGATACCATATAGAGGTTATATTCCAGTAAATATTGTATAAAAATTTCCCTCGTCGAAAAAACAAAAAATTTATATTCATATATATTATAAACGTGCTTCAATATAAACAAATAAAATAAAACATTCATGTATGTTATACTAAAACAACATGTTTTTAATGCAAAGCAAATATACTTTACTATTACAAGCTTTACAAAACAGAAATTATTTAAACACATAACTAGTTAGTATTATAAATATCATCAAATGCATACAAAACTAGACTTTATTCTATACATACTCACACACACACACACACACACACACACATATATATATATATATATATATATATATATATATATATATATATATATATATATATATATATATATATATATATATATATATATATATAACTGTTCCAACGATATTGATTAAAAAATTGTATAATTTGTACATTTAAATAAAAATCTAATCATAGTTTTGATACAATTGTCGGAATATATTGAAAAACAAAAAGTCTACCAATTAGTGAGGACGTAGCTACCTCTTAATGATTTTATGCTTTTACAACCTATTATTGTATAATTTATTATATTTGCCCCCATAGATTTCTCAAAATGTTTTGATATTATAAATGAATTAAATTTTTAAATTTAGCAAAATTTGAAGTGCATAGACAGTTCAAATTAATATCTATGGGCTGCATTAGACAAATTATCCAAATTACTAAGAAAAAAATCTTATGAATGCTTTTATAGAGATAGATATAAATAAATAAAAAAATAAATAAAGAACGATTGTGGGAGAAAAACAAATTGAGCAAAAAATTGAAACTTATATGGAACCAACAAGTGTCTAATTATTACCTACGCAACCAAATTTCATTAAAATTAACAAGTGGTTTTTAGATATTTTGGTTCGCAGAAATTGACCAGACAGACACGAAAGCAAAAAAGTCTTATAATTCAGAGACATTAAAAATGTTCGTTCTTTCGACCGAGCGCAGAGGTTCCGTTACCTTCGATGCGCTCGGAAGATAAATTGATCTACTTATTACATCGTAATTTTTAAGATAAGTCGAAATTCTAAATGTTACTTTTAAAGATTATTTTCTTTTGAAAATATAAATCGCTTCACAGAAATCCATATCAGGCATGAGGGAAAAATTTCGCTCTGTCATGTAAAAAAGTTTTATCTACGATTGATACGAAATATAAACATTATATCTCTGTTTAGATGCGTAGAAAGTGATTATTTACGTACTTATATTCATTGCGCATGCGCGTCTCATAGTTCTGAAGAATTCCTCTTCTTTACCACACTAGCGCGGTAAAGAAGAGGAATTCTTCAGTTTTACGCACGATTAGCGAGTTTGTTTACATTTAACAAAACTAATTTGCTGTTTGATTAATAAAAGTAACTTTTATATCGAGTTTTTTTTGTGAAAATCAATGAGTGATTTAAATGATTATGACGAATATGAGGAGAATAATACGCCTCCCAAAATAATTCTGCACAAAATACAACTAATGAATTAATGTTATCTTTATCAAAAGAGAAATACGAACTTGTATACTGGAAGTTTTTTTTCTGTATTTATTATTTAAATCTAACAATCGTAGATAAAGTACGGTACGCAACTCGTACGAAAACAGCATTTTGCATTGCTCGTGTGGTTTTACTACCCTCGCTGTCGCTCGGGTGCAAACTCCACACTCGCATGCAAAATGCTACTTTCCGCACTCGACGCGTAATGTACATGCAGGATAAAATAAATACCTTCCTCTCAAAACTTATTGAGGCGTGTCATATTTATTTCTTTATTAAATAAATCAGAAACTAAATTTTTCCGAGCTGGTGACATAGAATGCTTTAATTAGACAACATTTTATTAAGAAATATTATTAAAAATATGGTTTCCAAGATTGCTTTCCCTTCCATTTGGATATTAAAATTAATTATAAATTAGATTTACTATAACTAGATTTCAATCTAAATTGATAAATTAAGTAATGTACTATTGTGCCACACTTATTTGCAGACTACTTTTTTAAATTATTTTTAAGCAACACATTCTTAACTGTATAGTAAGACTAAACATTAATAGTACATTACACGTCTTGTGCGGAAAGTAACATTTTCCAGTGTGGAGTTTGCACCCGAGCGACAGCGAGGGTAGTAAAACCACACGAGCAAAGCAAAATGCAGTTTTCGCACGAGTTGCGTACCGTACTTTATCTATACGATTGTTGGATTTTAATAATAAATACAGAAAAAATATTTAATAAACTTTCTGTATGTAAGTTCGTATTTCTCTTCTGATAAAGATGACATTAATTCATTAGTTTGTTGTATGTTGTAAAACGTTTATATTTAGTATAAAAATTGTTATTTAAATAAATGAAGTAACTAAATATCAGTTTAAGGTGTTTAACTTACGTGAATTTGTAGGTAAAACTTTTATACCTACAAACTAATAGCTATTAGCCAAGTGCACTAATCGTAGATAAAATTTTGCTCTCGGGATTATCTCCCTCGGCTATGCCTCGGGAGCTAATACTACAGTTATCTCCCTCGGCCATAAGGCCTCGAGGGCTACTGAAGTTATCTCCTTCGGCGGTGCCTAAGGAGAAAACTTAACCTCGAGCAGGAAAACATACTTCTCACCCTTGTTGCGATAACTATTGTTAAATGTAAACTAACTCGCTAATCGTGCGTTAAGGTGAAGAATTCTTCTTTTTTATCGCAACGACGTAAAGAATCCCTTTGTACGCATCTAAACAGAGATACAATGTTTATATTTCGTATCAATCGTAGATGATCAAATTTACAGGCAGACAGAAGAAAAGCCAAACGGACGAGTCTGGAGTTGAAATGTGGCTTCCCTCAACTCGGTCAATTATTATCTAGTCGGTTCATTGTTTACTTAAGTTATTAGCTTTTAGATCACTGACTCTTACTTTCTATTACAATTTCCGCAGACAGACTCGTCTGCGCATGCTTAATGAATACAAGTATACGTAAAGAATCACTTTCTAAGCATCTAAACAGATATAAAATGTTTATATTCCGTATCAATCGTAGATAAAAATAATTAAATAGTCTCCTGATTTATTAGAGACATAGTATCTTAGCGTCAATTATTGATTAGTATTGAACGAAGGATGGGATTTGGATCTGTTTCGATTCCAAGAGGGGTCACACTTATTCCCAAGCGATTTTAAATTTGCGTAGACAGTTAAAATTAATAAGGGACCATCTATGGCCTGCTTCTGACTAAAAATAAATAAATGTTAATGAATTATGGTCTGTGACTAAATACTACCATTTAGCAATAATTCAAAAGATTTAAAAATAACACTGAACCTATTAATTCATATAAATTATTTAAATTAATGGAAAACTTACAATTAGTTTGAGGCTCAAAGAGAATACTATTTAATTTACCTGAAACAAATAAGACAATACATATAATTAATTGTAATTAGTAATAATTTTTTGCTTACTGAAGTTAATGGAAGCATTGTGATCATTCTGATTATGAAATATTTTTATGTCACATAAAACATATATATATATATATATAGATATATATATATGACAGCTAAAACTTTAGGGTTAGTGAAAATGGAGCGTTACACGATACAGCAACATGTTTTTATTATTTATCGTGTTTTAACAAGATAAATATATTTAATTTAATTTATTTAATGTATTTATTTAATTTAGCCCCCTAGATCGTTTGATTTAACACCATTAGATTTCTTTTTATAGAGTTATTTGAAGTCAAAGGTCAATGTCAACTATACCATAACCACCTGTGCATTACAGGAGGAAATTAAATACACAAGTTTAAATAGCCGCCATTTCGGATCAAATGTTTAAAAATTATATCAATTCTTTTTCACATTTCTCATTACGTAAGGTAAAAATTAAAATCGTCCTCCTTAAAAAAAAAATTATTATTTGAAATTTCATATTTTACGGTTTTAACCCTGTTTAAATGGATACTAATTTTAGTTTCGAAAAATCAAGTAAAGCAGGCCCTACACTATCTCTCCGCTAGATCAAAACAGCGCGTCATGCGATGGTGTCAAGCGTGATTGATAGTCTAGCACCCGTTTGACGCTTGAGTCAAGCCTTGACGGTGATTGATGGAAAGTTTGAATGACTCAAGCGGCTGGATGGAGCGCTTGATAGTCTAGAGTCTAGAGCAATTTTTATCAAGGATTCCGTCAGTCACCACCTGCTCGACACCAGCGATGGAGGACTGACCACTCGTTTCCGAAGGTTCGGACATCGTAGATAATAATGCCGATCGAGAATTTATTAGCCTCCTTATTGATTTATATCGTGATTGTCCGGAGTTGTGGAAAGTTCCAGTCCTTCGACCAACGTCGTTCCCTCTGGTTCTTTTTTTCAGCTTGAGAGCAACAACTGTCAAGATGAGAAACCCTAAATCCTGATTCGAAACCATGTATCTACACAATACTGATTCACTACGCAGTCAAGGAGGAGCAGTTCACTAGTCGGAAACTACGCTATAAATGAGTGTTGATGAACAGATTGATAGTATGCTTGATGCGCTCCAAGGCTGCTTGAAGCACGTGTCAATCGCTGTTTTGATCAAGTGGATTTATAGTATAGGGCCTGCTTAAAGTCAGGGAAATTTACAAAAAAGTTATTTCTCTCAATAGTCATTTGTTTTATTCCATATTTTGTAATTTTTATTATTCTTACTTCTTATAATAATTATTATCCAACTGCCATAAAAGACGAATGAAAGTAAACTAAAACTTTTTTGCACTTGCATAATTTATCAATTTTGTAAGAACTTTTCCTAACAACATTTTTCAATATCTTTAACAACTTAAAAAAGGCACAGGGTTTTCTTTCGGAACAACTTTTCTGAATAACATTTTTTAGTATCTCCAAGAGAAAAAACACTTGACTAGTGAGAAAAATAACTTTTTCCGTGGTAGGCTGTGAAATAGTAACTTTAGAGCCTAAAAAACATAGCTAAAATCCATTTTTTCATTACGTGGACTTAAAAAATCTTTTCATTACTCCTAGCTGTAAAGAAAAAATCTTTTACGTCCTAGGCACTAAAAGATTTTTTCTTTATGGCGGGTAGTTGTCAAAACTTCCGTTAGTAGTGCTGCAGTCTTTGTAGAAATGCTTCTAGTACGATAAAAATCCGCTAGATGTCAATGCGTTTTATTTATCTTTTCTTATAGTGTAACCTCATTTTAAGGTTTCTTTTTTTAAGTCTTAAGTATGTACTAATATTTGTTATTATTATATATTGATTAGTGATTAATATTTAATGTTTTTTCATTGTCTGCTACCTCGGAAAAAATAGCATATGCTACGCGACTTTGAAGTGTTTTTTCTTTACCTTGGCAATATTTACTGTCTCGCTTCGCTCGACAGTAAATGTAATTGCCGCGGTAAAGAAAAAACTCACTTCACAGCCTTGTAACATAATATACTATTTTTTGTCAATATTTAAGACATATTTGATTTTTTGAAACTAAAATTATGACATAAATTACTTTCTTAGAAGTTAAAAATTTCAATTCAATATATATATATATATATATATATATATATATATATATATATATATATATATATATATATACATATATATATATATATATATATATATATATATATATATATATATATATATATATATATATATATATATATATATATTCAAGTAATCGTAGTATCGGCATGATTATAGAAATTACTCGAATACATATAGGGTAAACAAGTATAAGTAAACGAGCATAAATAAATGAGGAAAAAAAAAAACTTCGGTTAGTTGTATGTATTTTTAAAAAGCAAAGTTTACCGGTAATTAAATTAAAAATTTCGTAAAAAAAATATATTTTATTAAAAAAAAGTTCAGATTGTATTATTCGTTAAAATATATGACGATAAATACAATTATAAATAGGAAACATACGAGTATATCGAGCTAAAAATTAACGTTGTCAGTAGAGGGAAAAAACACACTGTCTTGATGATAAAAAGGGAAAATATGAAATAACACAGAAAATAAAACTATTTTGAGTTTAATACAGTCTGGGAAAAACATTTTTCATTAGGGTACTTGAGTTAGAAAATATTAGATTTTCTCATTAGGTCATGTGAACGAACTCTTGAAGGTTTTATGAGCTGTACTTACCCTCTCTCAAACCCCACTCCTGGGTTTCTAAATCATTTAATACTTTTATCAAGTGCAACGTTATTAAATCTCCTTTTAATATAATCTACTTGTTTATGATAGCAGATAAGGCGAAGTTAAAATGAGCAAGGTCCTTTGTTTACAACAAGCTTTAATAGTGATAAACAATAGAAAATAATAGTGATAAACAATAGAAAATAATAGTGATAAACAATAGAAAATAATAGTGATAAACAATAGAAAATAATAGTGATAAACAATAGAAAATAATAGTGATAAACAATAGAAAATAATAGGGATAAACAATAGAAAATAATAGTGATAAACAATAGAAAATAATAGTGATAAACAATAGAAAATAATAGTGATAAACAATAGAAAATAATAGTGATAAACAATAGAAAATGATAGTGATAAACAATAGAAAATAAAAAAAGAGAATAAACATTTTAATAAATAGAGGAAGTATTGAGACGGCGCAAAAAAGTCAATTTTGATGGATGTGCACGATTTACGGTCCCCTGAATCGCAAAAAAAATTGTTATTAAAAAATAGTTATGCAACTGTGAAAAGCCTAAACTACTGTGCTGATGTCAATGTAATTAGGCATACATATTCATAAAAATCATACCCCAAGTTTAAAACGAGAAATAAAATTTTGGTCTACTTACATTTGGGGGGAACACAAATTTCTGGCCCCAAACAACACTGTGCCCAAAAATGATTGTGTACTTTTTAAAAAAATCTAAAATGTGGTTATTTAAATACGAATGTAATCAGCAACTTGTCTCAGAAAAATCTAGTTTTTGAGATATTGATGGATAGACTTATAAATCTGATTCAGCTTAAAAATCGAAAACGAGCTATAAACAACCACTTGTTGAACACATTTTAAGCATGTTTTATGAAATTTAAATTCAGTGTCATTATGTATATGAGAAATTTTTGTTCTATAGATTGAAGGAGAGATTTTTTCCTAAATGCATTAAGTATGCATTTTTAGTGTTTTTTTGCAAAAAGTATGCACATTTGGTGTTCTTGGCATATAGAAGCACATTTAGGGGTTTCATAAAGTATGCACATTTAGTGTTTCTTTCATAAAGTATGCACATTTAGTGTTTCTTTCATAAAGTATGCACATTTAGTGTTTCTTTCATAAAGTACATTTGGTGCTTGTTGTATAAAATATGCATACTTGACTAAAGTATTAATATAAGTATTATTTGCAAAGCAATTTGATATTATTTATTTATGATGTCATTGTTTCAAAAATGCATATAGCAAAATTATTGAGGTGTCTTTTCATCTTTTACCAAAAGGTTTAATTTTATTTTATGAACTACATTTTTAAGGACTGTGTGATTATTAAAAAGTATTACCCATTACATTACTGCCCTGCTGTAATTACATGGCTTATTACATTATTGCCCAGCTTTTAGGAAAAATTGAAGTAAAATAATAAAATTTATTAATTAAATTAGCATAATTGAAGCGAGAGCAAGCGAGCATCTTACATTCAACGAAATATGCATCTTGTCTGTCTGTCTGTGTGTAACGTTTACGTGTCCGACGATAACTTGAGTAAAAGTTGACCGATTTAGTTGAAATTTGGTATACATGTTCCTCTTACTAATACTCAGGCTAAGTTCGTTGGACAGCGTGATCCGTCCAAGAGTTCGCGCGCAACGCTCGCGTAAACGAGAGGTCCAAAAATTAAATTGGAATTTCAGGACGGGAAAAGATTCTATTATCATCTATTCGATGAGACGAACATTTTTTTCAAATAACATTTTTTAGTAAAACCAACAACGACACTGCTATGAATTAATATAGATAGCTAAAACTATTAAAGCGGACCTAAACGTTTAAAATAGAGAAAACAACCTTTTTACCGATATCTTACGTTCTAACGTAACGATTTTAATACAACTTTATGTACATCGTCTAAAGTACAATTCAAAAGAATGTAAAATTTCAACTTGATACAAGCAGTAGTATTTGAGTAATGAAGTGATACATTTATAATAATAGTTTAAAAGCTATGGTTAAGATTGTTATAGTCGTGTTGGGTGAAGGTTTGTTTAGGAAGTAAAGCTTTGTACCGAGTACCCCCACTCTTCCCCACACTACCCTCTTCCACTTATCTTCAACTATGACATTCATCATGATTAACAAATTTCAATATTCAGTATTTTATTGCAATACGCTCGCTTCAATGATAGAGCCACGCGATGCCTAGTTATAATATATACAGATGATATTATAATACACAGGAGAGATTGTGTTCATTTTTATTTTTGAAAAAAAGATAAAATTGGACACATAAAATAATAGTTATTTATGCACCTAGGGAGTGAAGTGAGCCATTATTCCCTGAGTGAATAAGTTGGTTCTTGAGGCGAAGCTGAAGGAACCATGGAAACGTAAGAACGTAGAAAACATAACACCTCTTCCGTGAATAAAAGAAATAATATCATATTTTCTACTAAACTGTTAATACAAAGGGACATTTAATCTTCTATTTTGAAGTTTTAATGTTATTTTGCTAATAAACTACTAAGACAAAGGTACATTTACCCTACTATAAGGGTGGGTTAATGTTCGTTTCCCAAATAAACTGTTTTGGGAACCTCAAAAGGACGTTTATTCTCCTATTAAGGTGTGTTACTATTAATTTCCACAATAAACTGTTACGGACAAAGCATTTACTCTCCTATTAAAAAGTGTTGTTCCAATAAAGCTGTTGAGAAGAAGAGAAATAATACATTTATCTAAAGATCAGTTAAGATAAAAGAACATCACGTTTTTGGGAGAAACAAAAGAGATCATCTTTTATAAGAAAGGGGCATTAACTCACGCCTGTTTAGAAGTGATAATAGTCATAAAGACATAATTGTACCTATATGCAGATGTACCTAATAATATTATTAGTTACGATTTTGTAGTAATTATTTATATTATTCAGTATCTAGAAATGGATTTTCTCTCTTGCTTCGATTTGAAGCTTTCTTCATACGTTGAATAGCGTAGGATTTCACGGCCAGAGTCTGATAAATCTACACGGAAAAGACCGCGTCAGAGATTTATGAATGTTTTGTGTCTGAGATTTACAAAATCTCGGTCTCTACTGGAAGATTTTGATTTATTTTCTTTATAAATACTAATCATATTAGTAATGTAGACTAGAAAATATCAAATGGAAAGAAGGAAAGAAGGATTTAAGTAAAGAATGTTTGTTTTTTTAAATATAAATAAATAGATAGAGTAACGTTATACCTTGCATTGAGCATTGTAGATTGATTTTAAAATATCCTGAATAGATTGTGGAGCAGGTAATAGAGTTAGAAGCTAAAGCCCAGACAGGGTAAGAAGGAAGAAGCACCTCGTTAGTAAGAAGCCAATAAGGAAAATCAATAAAGAATTGAATGAAAATATGAAAAATCTCATTTGAAAAACATTCAATAGCTTGTATACTCAACGATTGAAATTGCATAGAAACCTTTTTGCTTGAAGAAAAATAATAAAAAATGAGGCTATTTACACTAGAAAAATAACATTGGCTAAAAATCACCTTTCAAACCATTAAGGGGCAATAAATTTAAAACTCTAGAAAAATATTCTTTCTCTATCAAGAATAAAATATCTCAGTCCTGGATAAATAAATAAAAGTTAAATATTCTTCTTATTAAGCGCTCCAAAAATTTAAAAGTCTTCTGTACTTATAAATAAGACAATACCAATTTAAACAGATTTACATGGTTTCTCTAAGGGGTAAAAACATGAGGAGGGCTATGAGGTGTAGGTTTAGGTCACGGTAGAGGCGGCGTGCGCTAGTTGCTCTTAGACTTTAACGTTTATCAGTTTAGTGTTTGGTTTTCTTTTTTTAAAAAAAGTGCCTGTTGTCTGAGCAGACGCGTGGAGCTTAAACTACTAGACTGATGTCAATGAAATTTGGCAGATATGTTTAGGAAAATTATTAATTATTATATCCCTAGATGAAATCAAGAAATACCTCCTAAAAATCAAGACCCCCCCCCCCCCCCTCGAAAAAAACGAAAGGTAAACAATCACAACATGTTGAACACATCTTAAGGGCCGATTGACCTCTTCCCTGACTCCGGGACCTGGTTCTGATCCGGGCTTCCCTTGCTCAGATCTCCCCTCCACTCAACAGGACGTTGGATTTACACGGCCAGGTTCCATCTACCCAAAAACCACCAGTCTTTCACGGGATTTTCCTTAGTTCAAAAGTTGCAAAAATAGAACAGTAAATAGGGTCCGATAAACACGCATTACACTGCCGGAACGCAGGATAAAGTTGTGGCGCCCAGCGCGTCCCCATTTTTCTACCTAAAGGCGGATGAGATTTACATCCAACCGCTTTGTCTGCCCCCCCCCCCCCCCCCCCCTTCAATTCGTTACCAGGAACGGGGTTTCCAGGACCGGGTTTTTGGGCCGAAAGAACGTGGCCCCGACTAAGGGAGACCAAGATTAGCCGGGCCGTCTGATTACCCTTTTTAAATAGGTTTATAATAAAATACTAAAATTACATAATATTAATTTACTTTTGAAGAGGTAAAAAGCTTTCGATCAGGGAGCCTGAGCTTCATCAGTGATCTACAATGATAAGAACGAAAACGAATTTATAATTTACATTCAGTTTTACTGTGTGTATGAAACAGTATTTTTTTGAGTTTATCCAGACGATATTTATATAGATAAAAAACAAGGAAAAGCCGTTTTATATAAATTAAAAAGGGATTATCGACAAATAACGCTAAAGAATATTTTTAAGCCTTCAAGGATTTCTTTGAACGTGTTGAAGGGAGAGATAATAATGAAAGTAGAGATTAGACAGGGGTTCTTAATTTTTTAACAAAACCCATTATTCTTAGCTCCTAAAAAAAATTACACAGAGAGGAAAAACTTAATAATATTAAGGCTTACGTAAAACAAAGTTATCTACGGCTTTTGTTTCCTTTTATTATGTATATTTATTTTCATTTGATATTTATAACTCGCTTTAAAGTGTAAAAATTCGAGTTAAAAACCATATCTTTATATTTTATAAACAATTTATAAAAGATGTTGTCTGTTAATTAATTAGGAGTGTCATTAAAGCTCAATTATTTATTTATAAATGCTTCCTCGAACAACAATGATTGTTAAATAAATTTTACAGATTTAAATTAATCCAAGTTTGTGACTATATAATATGTTTCAAAACTCAATATACGTATATTAACGGAAAGCAATACATAATAACGGAATCGAAAGTATTTCACAATAAAAATGGAATTTTTAAAAAAAATACTTCATATTCCAGAGTATCTCTGAAATAAAAGATAATATTTTTATACAAATATATGAATAGTAAAAATCGGTATGATAAACTTTAATGAAACTTTCTCCAATACAAAGTGATGTTGAACTTAATTCGTTATAATTTAATTAATTTATTAGTAAATATTATTTTAAAATGTATAAAGTAGTCTGACCATTACTGAGGCACTGAGCTTCCTTCAGTCCTATTATTGGATAAATGGTCATGTGGGAATCGAATGTATGGTTGTTTGGACCAGTTTCGATCCCCAGTGAGATTAAACTTATTTTTATTTTATTTAAAATTTTCGCAGTCGA
Organism: Gerris lacustris; assembly: GCA_951217055.1. NCBI lineage: Eukaryota > Metazoa > Arthropoda > Insecta > Hemiptera > Gerridae > Gerris > Gerris lacustris. Next base: position 54,927,765 of record OX578276.1, read on the forward strand.
TTGAAAGTAATATGGGACCATCTGTAGGCAATTTATGAGAAATCATCCTTCAAATATAAGATTTTTTTCATAATCTGATAGATAAGTACTTAAAAGATAAAGCTTAGTTAATAAACAAATGTTGTGGTCATTCAGAAGAGACAACAAGACCAACTTACTATGACACTAACAATAGGCTAATTATGCCATTAATTATAAATTCCATCCAAATAAGATGAGTGGATTTTAAGTTATGGTCATTCGCAAAAAAGCTGATCGAAAAAAACATATCTACGATTGATGCGTAGAAAGTGATTATTTACGTACTTGTATTCATTGCGCTTGCGCGTCTCGTAGTTCTGAAGAATTCCTCTTCTTTACCACGATAGCGCGGTAAAGAAGAGGAATTCTTCAGCTTTACGCACGATTAGCGAGTTTGTTTACATTTAACAAAACTAATTTGCTGTTCTTATATTAAAGTATATCTGTGTATATCGAGTTTTTAGTGAAAAACAATGAATGAATTAAGTGACTTTGACGAAAATGTAAAGAATAATACTCCTTCAGAAATAATTAATTCGGCAAAAAATACAACTCAAGAATTAATGCCATCTTTATCAAGAGAGAGATACGAACTTACATACAGCAAGTTTATTTTTTTCTGTATTTATCATTTAAATCTAACAATCGTAGATAAAGTATGGTACGCAACTCGTGCGAAAACGGCATTTTGCATTGCTCGTGTGGTTTTACTACCCTCGCTATCGCTCGGGTGCAAACTCCACACTCGCATGCAAAATGCTACTTTCCGCACTCGACGCGTAATGTACTATTTTGTCGCTAGTCAGTTTGTCGGCCAGTGACAAACTGACTCGAGACAAAAATGTTATAAGCCCTTGCTGAAAATTAAAACGGACAACCATAATCAATCAATACCTATCAGGGTCACTTTATTTTTAATGAATATTTAAAAAAAAAAAGTAAATTAAAAATAAAATGTTAAATAATAAAAACATTAAGTACAAGATATTTTTAGATTTAAATTCTATTAAAATTATATAGCAGTATAACAATGTATTTGTCATCAATACAAAAATGTTTTCAACCATTTCTGACTTAGAAGATAAATGATTAAATTTTATATTAATTAACCACGTATACTTTAATATTAAAACAAGAAAGGTCAGAAAGCAAATAAATTAGGTATCGAATGTTCATGGTATTTCCATAAGCACATTTAATTATATTTGATAAATTAATATATCTAATAAAATATTCGTTTGGTTCTCTATTTATTTATAATATTTGCATTTAACATTTCACAACCAATTTATATTCAAACTATTAAAATGTTAAAGAGAGGATATTTGAAATATATTTAATTTATAAAACACATCGACATTATACTTGTTCATGAAAATATAAACAAATTAAAGAAACTAAAAAAGAGAAGTTAAATAAATAATGAATTAATTGACAGTGGTGAAACTAATAATACAGTCGTGATGTAAAACATCTTAAAAGGATGCTCCTTTCAATTGGTCATTAACTAAAAACACAGTAGGAAATTTATGCATCTGTATCTAAAAAAATAAATGAAATCAATAAATAATTTGTGTAGGTTCGTATATATATATATATATATATATATATATATATATATATATATATATATATATATATATATATATATAATTCAAACAATTTAAACTACGGGAGACAGAAACAGAGAAAAATTTGCACTGGCTCCGGGATTTGAACCACGGACCTTCATATTTCCAGTATGATGCTCTACCAATTAAGCTAAGCCAGATATAAACTTTCCTCTGCGCGAAACGTTAGATAATCCCAGTATTTAGCGCGAAATGTATTCTCAAACCTAGGAACCGAAAATTTTTACGGCAGACGAACTAGACAAGAGGAAGTTACGCTAGAAACTCGCCATTTGGCAACATCCACTCTTACTAGAGAAATATGAAATCTCAACCTTCGGGCAGCGACATATAATTCAAACAATTTAAACTACGGGAGACAGAAACAACAATAACAACAACAACAAACATAACAACAACAACAAACAACAACAATATATATATATACATATATATATATATATATATATATATATATATATATATATATATATATATATATATATAAATATGTATACACTTATACATAGCATCATCGACAGCAATGTTCACACACTAGCCGAAAACTTTATTTGAAAGCTTTATATTTTTAACAAAATATATGTTCACAATGTCAATATCGTTACTTCGATAAGCAAAAATATCCTGTTAGAGAAATATTCGCTTTTTATGTATGTATGTATATTTAGAACAACTAGCTGATAAAGAGATTTTATTTGGAGTATGTAAAAGGTAGAATAAATTGAGTAGTAAAAAGTAAAATAGATAAACTATCAACTATCCTAAGAGTTTAGTAGTGTGGAGAGAAAACCCCTTTTGATTCAATTCCAGTCAATTCAGTCCCACTACTGTAAACCATTTCCAATAGAAACACTTCAGCCACATCTTATAAAAGAAAAATGGGAAAACGGAACAGAAAATTCAAGTATCTTTGATTTAATTTATTTTTTATGAAAACCAAATAGAATTTGTTACAATTTTAGGGAGTTCAAGGCCAAGTCCGAAGCTTTAACAGGTTGAATAAACACGAGAGGAAAACCAAAATAAATTCAACAGATTCATAAATGTATACTTTGAAACAGCATGACAGAATTGGCAAAATTAAATCTACAAAACAGAGATTTAAATGGTGAAATTTTAAGCTCAAATAATAACTGTTCTGACAAAAAAATGCTTTATTGAAAAACCTTCTGATTGGGTTACAATTTGATTAAGAGGGAGAAAATTAATTTTTTGTTTTTTATTTATTAATTAACTGTGGCACCACGGTTAAGGCGCTTTATTCTACGGGTAAAATAGACCTTAAACTGTGTCTGAAAAATCCAAAATTCGCCCATTTAACATTTGGTTTATGACTTCGACTCGGCAATGGAATTGAATACTTGAAAATTCAATTGTAGGAGGTAGAACGATGTTTTGTTTGCTTTCCGAACTAAAATCAATACATTGTGATAATTCAAAGAAATTATAATAGTGTGTCGAAAGTCACAGATGGTCCCATATTAATATAAACCTGCTGCTCACATTTAATATTGGATAAAATAAATTAGACAGCAGAAAATTCAAAGAGGTCCCAGCAAATAAATTTAGAGTGGGATTAAATTATTTAATCTACTCACGGCAGCAAAATTAAGTATTGTTAAACTGTTTTCAATCTGCAAAATGTAATTTTTCTTGATTCTATTGTAACATGTGAAAAAAATAAGCAGCAAAATAATAAAGTGTCAGCAAAATATCAAAGTGTCAGCAAAAGTTCAAAGTGTCAGCAAAATAAACGACAGGCAACATTTTAAGAAAATTTTACTACAAAAAGGTTACTACATCGCAGGTTATAAACACTCCCACATTGTTCATTTTTATTAGCGTAATACTGCTTAATATTTATATCTTTTTTGAAAATAACTTAAATAATTATAGTAATAAAACAAATTTTATTATTTTACAGTCATTATTTTAAAAAAATCGCTAAAAATTGAGATAAAAAACCGCCTGGAGCCCGGGAGTGAATCCGAAAAAAAGTACCGTCACTAAACCGACCTTCACAGAACCGACCGTCACGAAATTTTCCGATGACGATAACTTGAGTAAAAGATGACCGATTTAGTTGAAATTCGGTACATATGTTTATTTTACCAATGCCCAGGACGAGTTCGTTGGAAAACGGTATCCGCCCAGCGTTCGCGCGTAACGCTCGCGTAAACGTGAACTTCAAATGTAAAATTGGAATTTTAGGGCGGGAAAAAATTCTTACTTCATCTATTCAATGAGACAAACAACTTTTATAAATTTTTTTTGCGACGCCGCTATGAAGTGTTAAAGATCGCAAAATTTATTAAAGCGGGCCTAAACCTTTAAAATAAAAAAAAAGTTTTTACCGATATCTTATGTTTAACGTAACCATTTTAATAAAAATTCATACACCTAGACTAAAGTACAATTGAAACAGGCATGTAACATTTTAACCTGATACAAGCCGGCGTTTTTGCGTAGTAAAGTGATATATTTTATAATACCTACATATATTAAATAGAGTAATAAATATGCCGGCGGAGTCTGAGGGAACAGTCGGTTCTGTCACTACAAGCATCTGCTTTAACTATAAACTCATCATGATTAACTTTTTTCTCACTATACAATACATTATTTATTGCAAGACACTCACTTCAATGATTTAAGAAATGGTTTTCTTTAAATTTTGCCTTAACTCTGCAAAGTAAAAATAGTTAGTTACTTTTAATGTTGTCTCTTTTCTAACTCCGCCATGTATAAGTCGTTAGTATCGTAAAACTTCGGAGTGTGATTTTATTATTAATATTTAATGAAAAGCGTAAGGAACTTCGTTCCTATCAGTGTCCCGCGACACTACACGTATTTTTTTAAAATTATTTTTATTACACGCTTTGTCTTCCTATTCAACTTGCATTTCTCCAAATTATGCAACATAATTTTGACTTACCTTCCTAGAACTACATAGAAAGCTGAAATTTCCTCAGATTCGAAATTGAAATGTAATAACATTCATTAGTTAATTAATTATTTAACTAATAATTAATTTATTTGTTTTTTGATTGTCCCAAAATCTGGTAACCTAAATTAGTGTTAAGAATTGACATTTGACGTAACTTTTTTTATATGCTATAACTTGTTATATTCACTTTTTATAAAAAATGCATAAATAAATTCAGTTCTCGCTATAAAACTCTTAAATTTCTTCATTTGACCCACATCCCAACTACCTAGAAATGTATGAATATGAGAGTTCAATAATCAGTTATTTGAGCGCACGACAGTGTTTCAGTAAACATGCGGTGTATCTTTACTTGAACCAAATCACCCGGTTTTCTCACCCTCCCGGCTTCTGAAATTTGAATCAGATTAAGCTTAAAAAGCTTAGAAAACTGTACAAAATTTCTTGCATACAGTCGTATGCAGTGAGAAATTTTCATGTAGCGCTTTTTGGTAACGCTTTTCGAGTTTATGTGCCAAGTTTTGACATGATAATGTCAAAATTGAGCCCTTAATATAGCTATATAGCTATATTAACTATAAAAATTGGCACACTTGTAGCTATAGCTGTTAGACTGACAGGAAAAATCCAAAAAGTTTAAATATTTCATTTTTACCCCTTCCAAAAAATAAAAAATGGCGGACGTAATGTTAAAATTTGTATGAATTAACGGTAAGTCGTATCCAAAAACTGATTGCACAAAGAGCTACTGATTTTGAAAGATCTACAAAATTGATTCTGAGACTTTTTTCGTACCTCTATCGGTTGTACCTTAATAGGAGCTAGATTTGATTATTATTTTTTAATATTGCCTCTGAACTCTCATAGCGCCCGCAATTATAAACTGGTTTTATTTCTGATTGGATAGCTCAATGCTCGTTAAATCGAGTATTTATTATTTTATAAATTTTTCTGAGTGGCGTGTCACGTGACTACTTTCAGAGTGAGCAAAAACTACAAAAATGGGCAAGATCACAATGTCATGTAATATTTAAGCGCAGTTTCAGGGGAAACTGTACGTATAAGAGAAATTTAGACTTCAGATTCGGATTTAGCAACCTTGAAAACATGAAGTTCAGACAAAAATTTCTTAGTACCCGAAAGTTTGTTAAATTTTGCAGAACTTTGTAATACCTCACTTGGAAAATACTCTATACCCGGGATATTCTTTGTCGGTTTAATGAATTTATGGGGAAAATACAGTGGCCTTGCTCCCTTCAGTGCCTCGTAAAAAATTAGGTCATCATCAACGATGCTAAAGCCAGCAAAAAGGAATGATATCCTCAGCAAAAACATAACCGTGAAAAATGGGCAAAGTTCCAGACCCCCACACAAAAAAGCAAGCCTATCAAAGTAGTGATATCTACTTTGTGGCCAATTCTGCTCCTTTTTAGGCCATAGCCTCACTCCTACTTTCATGAGCATGACTACTCATTAATTTTTATTGCTTAACACTTAGCCAGTTTCTGAATGAGGTATAAAACATCAGTATCATGTACACCCACATACAAGTTACGTGGGTGATAAGGAGAGAACTCAGAACAAAAGAAAAAAAGTTCTAGACACCCTCCTAAAATATCATCATTCAGAAACAGGGCAAGTGTTACGTAATAAAAATAAATGATTAGTCTTGCTCATGAGAGCAGGAGTGAGGTTATGGACTAAAGAAAGAGGACTTGACCACAAAGTAGATATCACTACTTTGATAGGCAGACTTTTTTAGGTGAGGGTCTAGAACTTGGCCCGTTTTTCACAGTTAGGTCTTTGATGAGGATTAGTGATACAAGAATCTATAAAAGCGTGTCATCAACAAATTGTTTTTAATGTACCTACCTGTGTAAAACTTATTTTCAAAATGAATAAAACTAAAGAAAAAATATGTTATACATATATAAATATATATTATGAATTTGCCACACTGGAGGGGGAATGGACTACTAGACAGGACCCAATGTTTACGATGCTTTGCTAAGATATTTTAGCCTTGGCTTTCCTCTTACACTTATTTTAAACAACCAATATGGTTGTTCTCTAATGGATTAAGTATTATTTTCAAAATTGACTGAATCTTGATTGAACATAATAATTTAATTAATATTCATGTAATTAATTAATATTACTATGTAAATACCATTGGATTAGACGACGACTGTACCATGATATAGTAATTAATAATGATTATTACGTTAGATATATTTAGTAGTCAACATTGACGTCCTGTCATAAACATACTCAATCGATTCCAACGTATATATATATATATATATATATATATATATATATATATATATATATATTTATATAATAAATTTAACTCGAGGGATACAAGGTAAAAAAATCAATACCATTATAATATCAGTAAGTACTTAAGAGTTGTCAAGAGCAGTACCTACTTCTTAACAACCTTACCTAGCTATATTGAAATATTCACATAGATCAGACGAATTTTGTTTTCTCACTGAAATGATATATACTTTTTCAACGGATACAACATGATAAAAGGGCTTGACTCGTAAAAGAAGTGGATTTTTTCAAGAAGAAGAGATTCTATTGAAAGCATGTCTAAGGTGAATGTGTGAATAAGAAGTTACTAACTCAACAAGGCGATGATAAAAAGAAATATGCAATATTAAAATATTAAATAAAATGTTGTTTTTTTTTTTAACTTTCATAGAGTATTGCAACTATAGTTTCAATGTTATAAGCAATAATGATAGTTGACAGCAATGGCTTGATTAGATTAACAGATAGACTCGTGTCCAGTGACCGAGATTATTGATTTTGCATAATTACTTTAGATTAACAGTGGTAGATTTTTTTTTTTTAGATTATTAGATCATAAGGCCATTGCTACATCAAGCGCCTGGGAGGATTGTCAGGAATGGTTTGGGATTACAGGTTTTGGATAAGAGGATTTGTGTGGAGGGAAACTGGGTGGGGGAAAGATCTATAGCTGGAAATAGCAAGGTCTCGATCCAATTGGATTTTAAGGTCTTTGTATAGGATTTGGTACGTAGTAGAGTGCATTTATTATAGTTCTGAGGATCTTTGACTGTAAGGATAGGATGCGGTAGAAATTAGATCGTTTGGTGCAGCCCCATAGATCAATGCCATGTGTCCATGGAGGTTTGAGAATTGTGTTGTAAATGAGTAGGTATTTTGTTATGTGTGTTTAGTTGTTTTGTTGAGGAGTCTATGTAGAAGTTAATAACGTGAGTTGATGCGTGTGCGTAGTGTTGATGTGTGGTGTGCCCATGTGAGTCTACGATCAAGTTATAGTCCAAGGTAGCGGACGGTACTATGGTGTGGAATAAGGATATGGTTGAGGAAAAGAGGTTGGCAGTTTCCGTGCCTTAAGGAGAAGTTCACATGAACTTTTATTCTCTATCGTTTAGCCGTACTTCAAGAAGATGGAGGTGTTGTTGAATGAGATCAGACGCCATACGAGAATTTTTATGGGTAGAGAATATACGAGTACATTTAATATGAATATACGCAAAAGAAGCAAGGATGGTGTAAAAAAAAAAAAATGAATGTTATATACTACTTCAATCTAAACTAGAATTATATTATTAAAACATTTTATATTAATATTTTATCACGGGAAAATATGCTTTTACGAGCAATGCAAAATTCCGTTTTCGCACGAGTTGCGTTACCATACTGTATCTACGATTTTCCAAGGTTATTTTTGTATAATATTTTCTTTTAGGTGGTTCAAATCCCGGCGCTGGAGTGTATTTTTCACTGTCTGTTTCCCGTAGTTAATAATAATTATAATTTGATTTAAATTAAAATTTAACTTTCCGTAGTATGAAAACTACCAAAAACTTAAAAATTGAATAGTTTATTATGTTACAAGGCTGTGAAGTGAGTTTTTTCTTTACCGCGGCAATTACATTTACTGTCGAGCGAAGCGAGACAGTAAATGTATACTACACAGTCGCGTAGCATATGCTATTTTTTCCGAGGTAGCAGACAATGAAAAAACATTAAATATTAATCACTAATCAATATATAATAATAACAAATATTAGTACATACTTAAGACTTAAAAAAAGAAACCTTAAAATGAGGTTACACTATAAGAAAAGATAAATAAAACGCATTGACATCTAGCGGATTTTTATTGTACTAGAAGCATTTCTACAAAGACTGCAGCACTACTAACGGAAGTTTTGACAACTACCCGCCGGAAAAAAAATATCTTTTAGTGCCTAGGACGTAAAAGATTTTTTCTTTACAGCAAGGAGTAATGAAAAGATTTTTTAAGTCCACGTAATGAAAAAATGGATTTTAGCTGTTGTTTTAGCTGTTTTTTAGGCTCTAAAGTTACTATTTCACAGCCTACCACGGAAAAAAGATATTACATACTACCACTGGAACGTGTAATGAATAATTATGAAAATAATAATTATGGAATAAGTTATGAAAATAATAATTATGGAATAAGTTATGATAATAATTTGGTAGTGACTGTGTACTAACACATTTACAGTTAGACAGACGAAATGCCAATTGGTCGAATTAAACCAGGACTGCTCCGCTCGGTCAATTATGCTCCAATTGATAATAATTAGTTTTTAATTTGATGAATTTACTTCCAAGTGTAAATCCATGGCTCACTTATAGTTTGAGTCAATTTTCCAAGGTTATTTTTGTATAATATTTTCTTTTAGGATTTGTCTAGCAAAAGGAAGAGAGAAGAGAAACGCAATTTACCAAATACGTTCGCCAGTATTCACCTATCTATCGAAATAACTTATAAAATATAGTACAATATAACACGAAAAATCAACAGATTAGAGAAAAAGTAGAAAGGATTCGATGAAGATTATCAAACATGAAAAGCCAAAATGTTTGCCGACTGAATTTAAGGACATGGAAAACTGCTTGAGAAGAGAGGGAGTGCCAAGTTGTTTTGGGAGCAAAATGGAATTGGGTTGCCGGTAAGAAGGAAAGTTGTAGTATGGAAAATTGCCTCCCTCAGAAATAAACTTTGCTCTTGCATATGGAAAATACGAAACCGAGAGAAAACTTCTCAGACTATCTTAGAACGCTCAACAAGACTGACGTCACTCAACAACAACCATAAAATTACCTATCCTCTCTCCTGAGTTTTGATGAAAGCATACGGCAAAGCAACTAGTCCATTAACACATTACTTTCTTACAGCAACCACCACACACACAAAGTTAAAATTAAAAAGTATATTTAGAAAACTCTGACACTGTCACCTTCGGTGTCTAAATTTACTTCAATTTAGGGTTTTCACAGCTACACACTGTAGAATTCGTAAAGTAAATTACGAAATTAAAACAAGAGATATATGAGGAAATGCATTTCTAGTCCTGAATTATATAAATTCTAATTATTAAAGATTAATATATATATATAATATATATATATATATATATATATATATATATATATATATATATATATATATATATATATATATATATATATATATATATATAAGTACATCTACTCAGAGGAGAGGGGATGTCCCTTTGTCTTGAAAGTTTATTAAGTAAGCAACTATTATCACTTCAAAACATGAAACATATGAGAGTTATCATTCATATAAAAGGGGGTACCCTTTGTCCTAACAGTTTATTAAGTAAACCACTATTATTACTTCTAAAAGATGATAGTTTTTGCACCACTTTGTCATAAAAGCCTATTAGGCAAAAATACATTATCACTTTTGTTACGCCAAGTAATTTGATGAAGAGTAATGTAGGTAAACTAATTATGTCTCTTCTTAACAGTTCATTAAGGCAATAAAAATCACAATTTAACAGGGAAGTAAATAAATGCCTCTTTGTCTTTTATATTTTAATAGACAAAAGGATATTAAGACTTTTACACACGGGAGAGATGTTTATGCATTTTTTGTCCTTAGGCTAATGTTATTTAATTTTATCTACGATAGATACGAAATATAAACATTGTATCTCTGTTTAGATGCGTAGAAAGTGATTATTTACGTACTTGCATTATTATTATTGCGCATGCGCGTCTAATAGTTCTGAAGAATTCCTCTTCTTTACCACCCAAAGGCGGTAAAGAAGAGGAATTCTTCAGCTTTACGCACGATTACCGAGTTTGTTTACATTTAACAAAACTAATTTGCTGTTCTTTTATTAAAGTAACTGTTTACATCGAGTTTTTAGTGAAAAACAATGAGTGAATCAAGTGACTTTGACGAAAATGTGGAGAATAATAATACTCCTCCAGAAATAATTAATTCGGCAAAAAATACAACTCAAGAATTAATGCCATCTATATCAAGAGAGAGATACGAACTTACATACAGCTAGTTTATTTTTTCTGTATTTATTATTTAAATCTAACAATCGTAGATAAAGTACGGTACGCAACTCGTGCGAAAACGGCATTTTGCATTGCTCGTGTGGTTTTACTACCCTCGCTATCGCTCGGGAGCAAACTCCACACTCGCATGCAAAATGCTACTTTCCGCACTCGACGCGTAATGTACTATTACATGCAGGATAAAATAAATACCTTCCTCTCAAAACTTATTGAGGCGTGTCATATTTATTTATTTATTAAATAAATCAGAAACTAAATTTTTTCCGAGCTGGCGACATAGTATGCTTTAATTAGACAACATTTTATTAAGAAATATTATTAAAAATATGGTTTCTAAGATTTCTTTCCCTTCCATTTGGATATAAAAATTAATTATAAATTAAATTTACTATAACTAGATTTCAATCTAAATTGATAAATTAATTAATTTTCCTTAAGTAGTACCAAATAAAAGTTAAAGTAAACAATAATATAGTCTATTAGATGATAAATGAACCAATCTACTCGTAAATAATTGAGCCTTAAATAGATGAAATTACAGAGGAGGAATGTGCATAATGCATTTACAAATCCTGTGTTGAGGAAGAAGCAAGTAATAATTGACTAGTAATTGGTTACATCGCTTGAGTTTACACTGTCAATGCTAACTTAACTTCCTCAAGTCATAACTTCATTAAACGGGAAGCTCAAGTAGTTTGTCTTTGATTTATCTTGACTCAATTAAACTCTGATGAAGAAATTGGATCTTTAAAGGGTAGGAAGAAAAATAAGACTATCACTGCTTCATGCTATGTGGCAACGTTTCGGCAACTCGAGCCATTTTCGAGCATCCATTCTATACATTTTAATTCAGTTCTCATGATGAAGACTTGTGATTGAAAAAGGGTTTTGTGAATACCGGGTTACATTAGGGGAACTAAGTGTTGGTCTCCTTTTTCTTCCTAACCTTCAAGGATCTAATTATTCGATCATTAACAATTGCTATAGGGTACACTTAGTATTGTAACTGATAAATTATGATAGCAAAATATTTAAATTAAAATATACATCAAAATAAAATTATTAATATTACATTTTATCAGACGTATTAATATAATATACAATCCGATGCAAGCGTGTTTAAATCTGTCCTACACAACGCGTACTAAACTTTATTATATTCACTAATAATTCATCCTGCGATTCCATTTATTTGTTGTTTCTGTGATTAATTTTAATAATTATTTAACATTTTGGATGGGAATAGCATTTCACCTTTCGCCCTTAGAAATTATTGATATTTTATCAGACACTAGTTTCCTTCCAGGAAAATGACAGAATTACAAATTATAATTTTATTAATAAATATATTAAAAATCACAGAGAAGTACTAGCATTTAAGTACTTTGTAGGATATTAAGATTAATATTATTTTAATAATAACCTTCTAAATAGCTTATTATTTGATACCCTAATCAAAAATTATTTTAAAATTTAAGCCGTCCTATAGGGGGGTTAGGGGGATTTTTTTGGCCTATTTCGACTTATAAAACCAATTAAAATTGCAAAAAATAAAAAGGTATATATATATTTGTAATCTACTCATCAGTAGCTTACATGTGATACCCCAATCAAAAATTTAAAAAAGATTGAGCTTACCACAGTTATGCGAATGCACATGTTCTCTATATTTTTCTTATGTGTGGAACAAAAAGTTGCGCTAGTGTTTTAAATTACTACGTTTTTATAAGCTTGCTTTCTTGTTTGTTTGTTTGATTGTTTGTCCAGTACAAATCTTGCAATCGATTTTTAACTAACTTCCCGAGTAGCTAGACATTTGAAACTTTTAGAATAGCTCAGAACACGATGACAATGCAATATTTGATTTAATACTTTTAGCCATCTTCCAGCAGAATTTAATTCGTTTTCAGCAAATTTTGCTGTATGGAAAGTTAGTTCGGAAAAAATCAGCACGTTATTTTATTGGTTTGACATGTCCCATCCATATTTACCAGGGGTATCCAACTCCAGTATTCTAAAGGTGTAAGACCACTAGCGCTCCACTGAGCGCTAAGACCACCAACACTAAGACCACTGGTCGTGCAGATGGCGGTAAAAATTGTAAACTAATTATGATCTTTTGACATTCCTCGAATTCTAAAATATAAACAAATACTGGTTGTCAGACATTTGTACTATTTTGTAAATAAACGAAATAAAAAAAGCCAGCCTCGGTGGCTGTGTGAGATGCGCGATTGCTCCGAATTCGAAAGTTTCCGGGTTCGAATCTAGTAAACTGACAAATTAATTTATAAATTTATTTCTTTGAATTAAGAAACTCAAAATATTTTGAATGGTGTAAAAGATTTAGTTACAATATTAACCGCCAAATTCCCGTGGAGCGCTAGTAGTCTAACACATGTAGATAAAGAGGGGAGTTGGAAATCTTTCCGTTTAAGGATTCTATGATCGCTGATATTTACAATCTTCATTTTGACGGGTTTCAAATTTTTATTAAGAGATAAACATTGAATGACAGCGAAAAAGGAAAAGTAAACAAGGAAATAAATTAATTGACGTGTGACAACCAGGTTTGTTTACACTTGTGTCCAAGGTGTCGGTTTAATTTTTCTGCATCTGTACTTCTTTACTTGTACACATTTTTCTTTTTCTTCTCTTACTGTCCCTACTCGGGGGCATATCAATGGCACGGTTTAGATTTGGTGCTGGCGAGATCCGTTGTACAAAGATTTGTCCTTTTATAGGTTTAAGATCAGCTCTCTAGATGGTTGTCTATGTGAAGTAAATAAATTAGGAACTATTTTTTTTTCACTAACATTATAATAGAACAATGACAATTATATTATCAACATTACATATGATTCAACAGAAAATTTAAAAACATAGTATATAAAAAGTTCTTTTTATCTGGTAATTATTTCTACTCTAGCTTGAACGTTTTATTTAACAATCAGTGTGATATATTCGTGTTAATAATCAACAAATGTTAATATTAAAAAAATATATTTTTTTTCCAAATTTTTCAGGTTTTTTTGATAGGGTATAATCATTTTGAACATTTATGCTAAATTTAGTTTAAGTCCCCCGCGTTTACACAAACGACAGTCAGAGATTTGGACCTATGGCTAGCAGTGTATCCTAAACTAGCTGCTTCTCTCGAGTATGCCTGTAAAAAAATGCTCTAACCTAGACGGGATTCAAACCTGACACTTAGATCTAAATTCAAAATATCATAACTCCACGGATATCCTAGGAGAATGCGCGATGTGAACCTCAAACAATGCACCTTTGGAAAGATGGTCTTAACGTATATAATTTACAAAGAAAGTCAAGTACGTTCCACGCCTACACAAATCCATTACTGTAACAAAATAAACGTGTGTATATTTTTCATCTGCCATGTGTCAATACATTATGACAAATGGATGCATCCACCACACACAGATATTATTTTATAATTATTTTAACAATATTATTTGATCAATCAATTTTTCACGATTAGATAAAGTTTGACATCTGTAACGCGTTTAGTCTATGGTGCCATAAATGTTTTTCACCGACTCAAATCTGCAAATAATAAATAAATAATCAATCACACAATAATAATACTAACACTGGTAAACAAAATTGTTTAAAACTATGTACGTATTGAGGTTTTTTAAGTAAAACGAATTAAATTACATAATGGACCCAACAATTCTGAGTAAGGAGCGTTTATGACAGAATTGCCAGCTAAAGAGAACTAAACACATCCTTCCTTTAATCAAAGCGATCTAACTACGTGTTTAAGTGTCTCACAGTATTCCGCCACTGAATTTAGTCATCCTGTTCGGTAACTAGATTAAAGCGGCTCGTTCGAGACAGCCTGTAATACTTTAATGAAATCCCTACATGTGTTGGATCTAATCTGTTTCAACACAGCTTGAGCTTAAATCAAAGCAAGTGAGGGATTAAGCTTTAGAAATAACCAAAATCTCTGCTCCTGGTATTAATTTGTCAAATTACCCTAATTGGTATTATGAAGGTCTGAGGTTTGTCAGAAAGGAGCAGCGTTGCGTGGTCAGAATAGTATAATAGAATAGAGAATAGGGTTCTGACCTGGAGACCCAAACTTTGCTAAGGGTCAACCCTGTTAAACTGGGCCCTAACTTCATTTAACCATTAATTTTCTTCCCAAGGGCTCAATATATTAATAAAACGGATTCAAACCAGAACGCTTTTTGACCACAAAGGAAAACTTGGTGTAACCTAGCTCAGGAGAAAACAGCCTTCTATGAAACCCTAACTAAAATTGCAGATGAAAATCTACTAAAACCCAACAGAAATAATTCAAGCTTTTCTACCTTAATAAAGTAAAGCTGACTAAGATTAATGCTTTCAAAAATAACCTAGAGAATATTTCAAAAGAATTCAGCCAGCAGTAAAAGTTTAATTGACGATGTATTTCTTTCTAGTTCAAAATTTGGATTGTTGCTAAAATACCAATAAAATAGAAAATTCAAAAGCCACATAAACTTAAATAACATTTGAAACTACTATCTAATAATTATAATATTTTAATTTCAATTTTTTGCAGAGTCAAAAGTAATTTTTTTAACGCACCAAATATAAATTATTTTTAAATCAGTAATGCCGTGGATCTTTTCAAAGGAAACTGAATTTTCTATTTTTAAAATTTTATAATATAAAACAAATATAAGTATTACTAAAGTTTAACGCAAATTAGAAAAAAATGGTCCGAAACAACTCATTTTTTTTTTTTTTTTTTTTTTATATAGCAGTACGTAATTAATTGGTCCAAAGTTTTCGAATTAGTTGTTTCGCGTTTTTGACCTATTTGAAAGTTTAATCAAAATTTATAACAAAAATAACTTCTCCCTGGCGGGGAATCGACCCCAGCCTTTCACTGGTTAAGCTATTTTAAGGTTCAAAGCTCTTTTTCAAGAACTAGATTATTCCCGGGAAACTGACTTATATGGTTATAGATTCGTATTTAAATTGACTTTACTTTAGGATTTTTTAATCAATTGTCCGAACCGTTGTCTAGGAATAAATTGTTTGAGGGGTAGCGCCCCCAAATTGGAAGGTAAAATTCGTTTTTCGAATTCATCTCGGGGAATACCAAATTTCAAAGAAGACCTGTCGGCTGGTCTACGCACAGACCGCAGAAAGACTCAGGGGACCTCAAAACATGTAAATCCTTCAAAATCTAATTGTAAAATCTATGTGAGAAAGTAAAAAAAAATAAGATGGCTACTATTAAAAACAAACTACTAGAAAAAAAAAATCAATTAATGTTAGTGTATATTATATTATCATTAATAATAATATTCCATGGCTGCAATCGCCACAGGCAGCCATGACAATATAAATTGGTCCAAAACTTTCTCAAATACATAGTGATACTGAATTCAGATGCCATAATATCAAACTTAATAAATATGTCATTATACGCATTCAAAAAGTGTGCAACAGGTGGCTGTATATATATTTTATACTCCACAAGTTTGCATAGACGGGATACGGGAGACTACAGAGACAATTTCTAACAACTCAAAATACAACTGAATTATTAATAAGTTCCTGCTATGTTACATATAATTTTAAATTATTTGTGATTGTTTTTATATTTTAGTAAAGTTGTTTAAGTTCGAATTTCTCGCTTTATAACTATTAATTAATTATTTTATAAAAGTATGGAGTATAGTATTTAATCGGTTTTAGTTTTTCAATGGTCCAATTTGATTTCTAAGTCTTGTTAAATGCGATTCAGGAATTTACCGGGGGGCAGTAAAAGGATGGGGAAGTTAAATAAAGTGAGAAGATGGCAGTTGTAGACTTGGCAATTCGACCCGAGGGCATTATACCCTGAGTAAGGGCTTCTTTGGACCTCTCTAATTTCTAGGTTGGACGAACATTTGGGCCAACCTAGAATCTAGGTTAAAGATTCCTAAATGTTTCCCTCAGGTATAATGAACTGGGAAACAGTAGGACCCTTCCAGTGGTTTCTCAGGCTTAAGAAATAACTGTTGTTTTAAGTGGTAAATTAAGACTGCAGAGGGGAATAAAAACCTGAATTTATTTAGAACTGTACCAATATTCTTTGTAGAGAGATAGATTAATGAATTAAAACAGTGTTTAAATAAATAAAACCATAAAGAATAAACAAGTATTTTTTTAAGACTTTCTCTCTAATTCTATTTTATAAGAAGATCTTGCGTAAATAGACTAAATTAAATTGTAAAATAAAACACATGGCTTTCCCTTGAAGAGAGTGTTCATCTTTACACGTTTAGAACAAATAAATAAAAAAGTGGATCAGTGAATCCGAATTGGAACCAGAGTTCAATAACTTATAAAAACCCTCGGAATTGAGATTAAATTTCAAAAGCTTAGAACTCCCTGTTAGAAAGTTAAAAATTAGGGGAATCTTTGTGTTAACATAGATTAACTTTTTTTTTTCTTGGGTCTTTAGGGATGATATAATATCATCCTTAAAGACCCAAGAAAAAAGAAAAAAATCTAAGGCCATCTGCAGGCTACTTTCGACAAACCATCCAAATTTCATAAAAATTAGGTAAGTGCTTTTAATGATATAGGTGTAAATAAATGTATGCTTGTAAGCATGTGGAAGAGAAACATGTAGGCCGTAGGCGCAGACGGTTGAAACTTATATGGGACCAACAGTGGGCTAATTATGACCTACCATCCAAATTTCATTAAATTCGGACGTGCGGTTTTTAAGATATGATGGTTCACAAAAATTGAGCGACAGACAGACACGGAACCAAAAATATTTTCAAATGAGTAGTTTTTAAAATATGATCCCTGATATCTGAAAAGGATTTGTTTTGGAATTTTTGAAATCGGAGACCTAAAAATGTTAAAGTAATAGAACGTAGTGCTTTTCAGAATATAGGTGTTCAGTGTTCACATTAATGTTGACGGTCAAACCAAGAAACAGAAACGAGACCACAAATGTTTCGCTCATGAGTGTAATAAAAAAAATTCTTTTCCTAGAGTGATCACAATTATTACTTTCTATCATATCTGATCATTTTTTCAAACTATACTAGTAGTTCTATGTGAACAGTAGACCTCGCGACGTCCAAAAATGAAAAATCCTTTATATACGTCGCTAGTAATGATTTCAAGGATAATTCTTCCCAAATTCGGAATTGAGTCAAATTAGGCTATAAAATTTGACGACAAACAGAAAACAAACAAATTGATTAATAATGATTTAATAGTTAATAATTTGATTTGCTAATTAATTAGTAGTTAACAAATGAATAATTAACTAATGACTGATTATTGTATTGTAGCCAGTATTAAATAATTTGTGAAAGGTTCGGCTTTCTAAATAGTCTGGGAGTTGGTTACATTTAGTTTACAAGATTAGGAGACAAATAAAACAAATAATCTTAACAATTATGAAGTATACATACATTCTCGTCGACGAAAGTCAAAATAGACTTGTAGGTAATGAACAGTAAGCAATTAAAAAAGAAAAATGGGGATGTGTATTGTAAAATAATAAATAATGTGTTGCGCGCGCAGCAATATGCGTGCGCAGCCCAGAGAGGCCGGACGGTGAGAGGCCAGGTTCGATTCCCTGCTGGGAAGGTTATTTTTATGCTAGTTCTAAACATTTTTTAAACAAATAAACCATATAAATCGATTTTAATGTCTTAAAGGAACATCAATTCCAAATTTCCAGAAAAAATAAAAATATTTTTTTATTTTTTTTGAAAAAAAGTCTATACATTTTTTTAATTAATAAAAAAATATATATATACACAAAAACAACTATATATATTTATTTTCCAGACTTGGAGGAATATTCATGCCAAATTTCAAGATAAACAAAAAATATTTATTTTTATTTTTAATTTTTATTTTTTTATAAAAAGTGTAAAAATAAAATTCATTAAATATAAAACTCATACGTTATTTTTTATGACTTCAAAGAACATCCATGCCAAATTTGAAAAAAATCGAACAAAGCGTTTGGTCGTAAGCGCGTAACAAACATTTTCAAACGAAATGCAAAACGGTGCAGTACCTGGGCAAGACCGGGGAAGAAAAAGTTAAAACATAGACCTTGCTTCGCTCGGTCAATTAGTAACTCATTAGTAACAATGGGGGATGAGAGGTTTTGGGGTTTGGGACGCTGATTTTGATGGAAATATAAAATACGGCTGTAACTATCGAATTTTATAAGGCTAACATAAGTGCCGAAGATGAAATAATTAGATAATAGCACACTTTACCTTTTCCGTCAGATACGTCAAAGATTATTACATTAGTAATATAACATTACTTTAGCAAGTGTTCCACAGCCGATTTTAAGACTATGCAATGGAAGATAACACTAATTTTCGAAACATACACTTATTATAACTAATTCTACAGACAATAATAGTAAAAAATCACAGGGAAGTACTTGCGTCCAAGTACTTTTTAGGGTTTTGTAGATGATTAAGCATACCCGTTATGTAATTATGATTTTTTTTCTTCGATCCTAAGGATCCCGGGTTCGATCCCCCGGGAGGTCACAATGTTTTTTATAGGTAATAACGACAAGATAAATTACATTTTTTAGGAAATTTTCATCGCCCAACCATACGGTGTAACCATGAATCATTTCAAAATTTTAAGACCAGCCATTATATAAAATTTGGGGGGGGGGATTTTTTTTTGGGGTATATTTTTATTTTTTTCCCCTATAAGGAATGCAAATTTTAAAAAAGCATATATATATTTGTGTCCTACTCTTCAGCAGCTTTCATTTAATACCCAACTCCAAATTTTAAAAAAATAAAATTTTGGGCGCACTTCACTTTTTCGCGCCCAAAATCAACAATTTCTGAAAATTTGGGATGAACTCCCGGAATTTTTATCGCCCCACAAAAAGATATTAGCATGAATTATTTAAAAATTTTAGCGCCAGCCGATCTATAGTGGTTGGGGGGGGGGAATTTTTTTGGGGTATATTTTGATTTATTTAACCAATAAGGAATGCAACATTTAAAAAATCATATATATAGATATATGTGTCCTACTCTTTAGCAGCTTTCATTTGATACCCTACTCAAAAATTAAAAAAAAATAAATTTTTGAGTTTACCACATTCTTTCGAATTGCGCATGCGCAAATCTAATTATGAACTTCTGTATATTTTTCCTGTGGTTGGGTCAAAAAGTTGCACCAGTGTTTCAAATTTCAGTACTTTCGCTTAAACGGTTCGGGCCCTATGAACCAAAGAGCGACGGACGGACGGACACATCACCCTCGGTATAAGGGTTTTGAGAAGTATCTACAAAACCCTAATAATAAATAAAATGTTTCTGAAGCAGGTAACACACAAAGATGTATTATAATTCTCAATAATCTAGTTGCTAATTGACTAACCAACTCTTGGCATAACAGTCCATAGAGGGGGGCCTAGACCTTGTGTCAAAGGCTTAATAAACCTTACAATTGGCATTCATTGGGGGAAAACAACTATGCAAAATGCTGCTTAACTTGATTTATAGTTAGGTCAACTGCACTCCTACACGAACTACCGACTTCATATATTTGGTAACTAAACTTCAAATGCCGATAAAACACAAACTTTTCAAAATTAAGACCTCAATAAATTCATGCAAATGTTGATTATAATTTACTTTCACAATAGTATATTCATATTTCTGAAACATTAGAGCACACAATACTTTGCAATAGATTTGTAATTGTATGGCTTGTTATTCATTGAATGAGCATTCAAGCATCTATTAGGTTGAACAAAGAGCAATTTGATAAAATTAAGTAAATGATTGTGATGTGGTAATATATTCTGTTCAGAGTCAGATGTTCCAATTTAGAAGAGTCTAATTAGAGAAGCAAGTTGAGAGAGAAACAGTGGAGCAGGGAATTCGACTTATACCATCAACAGTTTCAGGCTAATTTACCAGGATATAATTTGATAACACACCTCAATCCTTAATATACCCGCATTCTGATAACGAACTAACTCAAATTCTCTGATAACAGATTTTCCACTTTCAACTAAAATTGTGTATTAATTAAAAACTTATAATTAACTTAGGCTACTGGTGGTATAAGTGGAAACAAATTTAATAATTTAGACACAATGTAATATTACATATAATCAAGATGATTACAACAATAAATACGACTCAGTAGCTTAACCAAATTATCGCTTTATCCAAAATTAGTCAACCAAAAAACAATATCTTTCCATAACATTAAAAAAGTTTAGTAAGCAAACACGTACAGTGTGTAAAGTAAGAAAGAGAAGGGTAGACTAAGCTATTGTGGTAGTAGGAGATATTCGACCCTTTCATGTTGGAAAGATAAAGAAGGAGGTATCTCACACTGAACTCTGTTACCCTCTAGGGCTGGCGGTACCCAGCGGATTTTTAAATTAACATTTTTCGTTTACTTCTCACTGCTTTTTTAGGTATATGCTTGCAATTTACCTGTCCAATTATATGTTTTAAAATGAGGAAATTTGACCTAAAACATAAAACTAACATTAAGAAATTGTATTCAAAAGTTATTTGACTTTTTATTTTTCTTTAAATCTAAAAAAAAAACTTTTGAATACAATTTCTTAATGTTAGTTTTATGTTTTAGGTCAAATTTCCTCATTTTAAAACATATAATTGGACAGGTAAATTGCAAGCATATACCCAAAAAAGCAGTGAGAAGTAAACGAAAAATGTTCATGGGGTTCATGGAGTTTGAAAAAATTATCAGATATGATAGAAAGTAATAATTGTGATCACTCTAGGAAAAGATTTCTTTTTTATTACACTCATGACAGAAACATTTGTGGTCTCGTTTCTGTTTCTTCTAAAACATAAAACTAACATTAAGAAATTGTATTCAAAAGTTATTTGACTTTTTATTTTTCTTTAAATCTAAAAAAAAAAAAAAATCAGCAGGGACAATTATAACTAACGCATAAACAACTATAAAAAAAAAATTGAATGGAAAAAACTTAAATGTAAATCGAATGAAGTAGTAGTAGCAGAAGTAAAGGGGTGGGGAGGCCAGGCCTAGCAACTAGACCGCATTTTGGGTCCATTTTGCCAGCCCCCAAAACATACTCATCGTACCACCTCCGAATCTCCTAGTTTGGGTTATAAAGGAGATGATGTCTTGTCACTTTATTGATATTTTTTTCACGGGTTGAGCTCTGCTTAACACTTTTTTTTGGGCAAAAAACCGTTACAAATGCATGCTTTTTAAGAATGCCTTTGGATTTGACTGCAAAAAATAAGAACTTTTTGTAATTTGAATTTTTCTCCTAAATCCATTAGTTTAGCTGTAAAATGAACGTAGTTTCAATTTTAGTAGGTTCAGTGCTCTCCAGACGGCAAACTAATGCACGGTGCAAAAAATGTCCAAGAGTAAAAAATTATTATGTTTAGCCATAGTCTAAATAAATATGGCTTCCTACTCACTTTTTTTCTACTATGTAAACTGTACACACTTTTGCAGAACACAGAAAATGTTCAGCATTTGTTCTGGAAGCGCATTTATAGCCATTATCGAATATAATATAATATTTAATATTATATTCGTGTTTTCTGGGATCTGGGACCGAGATTATATGAGGAAGTTGGGCTGAGTTGCCTTGGACCGATTTTTTTTATAGCTAACTAAATTATTGAAAATAAACAAAAAAGGAAATAAATTTTTAAACGTTGAATGTCCGCCATTTTGGAACGAGAGTATAGATTGAAAGCTCGGGTTTGCGGCAAATGTTTTTTTTTTTTTTAAGACCTTTCCAAAAATGTATTACATTACGGGTGTCCCAATTTTAAATTTTAAAGTTGAATCCAATATGGCGGAAAAAATTATTATCCACCAAAAAAGTAGTTTTTTATAAATGATAAGGATAACAGCAAACCGGAACTTAATATCTTAATTATAACCGGAGATATTAAGCCGTTTCCGAACTTTATATATATATATATATATATATATATATATATATATATATATATATATATATATATATATATATATTTATATAAAAGATAAGTTATAAGTATAAAGAACAAATTAATTGATAAGACACTTTTTTAAGCACGAACTAATTTCAAATGGGACTTTCTCCAAAAAACGAGTCAGCTAAATATATACATATATATATATATATATATATATATATATATATATATATATATATATATATATATATATATATATATATATATATATATATATATATATATATATATATAATATATATATATATATATATATATATATATATATATATATATATATATATAAATTTGAAGGGGAGGTGTATTGTAGAGAAATAGGGCCTCTGTAAAGTGTTGGATACCAGAGGCCTTCCAGTTCAGGTTATCAACATTTAATAAGGTTCTTCTGCCCAGGGCATCGATCCTGCCTCTAGCACAGCCTGTAATATCAACACCGGAATAAAATCAGCTTCAAAAAGCCTCTTCAATTCCAACTTTAATTTGTAATCCAATATTATTTCTTCAAGAAAAATTTGTGCATCATATACAATTATATAAGGCTGAGGAAATCTCATTTTTTTAAAGCAATGCCTCTGACGTGTTTAAAGATGTTAATCATAAAAATTACTTTATTATTTTTTAAGAGTCATTGATGATAAATATTTTAATTGAGCTAAAAAAAGTAGCTATAATAAAGTAACAATGGACTTTTACTTTGAATAATTGAGTCTTATTTATTAGTATGTACAATTTGTAGTACATATATTGCAATCATCTTAGTGTATGGTCAACTTCATCTGACAAAATTTGACCAAAAGCCGATTTAAAACGTATTCACAATGTCGCCAAGTGACCTGCTCAGAAAAATATGGTGTAACATTAAGCGCAACAAGTTTAGACCGAATAGGTCTGACAAATTCCATTTTCATAGGATTGTCTAATGTATTTAATTCCCCCCACCCTTTTTTTAAATCAGTCAAAATTGTTTTTAATTTTGTTACATTACTATAAGGATTAATTTAACAAAATTTAATAATCGGAGGTGGTTGAAATTAATATGGGGGAGCTTTGAGCTTGACCTGGCCACGACTGGGTATAATAAAATAAGAAAGAGAGTGGACTGTTTTATAGGGTTGAAAGAAAATGTATAATTTGTATTTTATTCTGAGAAACGCTACAATAAATGAAATATAATCGGATTAAATTTAGATTACTAAACGGAAATATATGATTAGAATTATAATATAATGGAACTTGAGTGGAGTTGAGCTGAAGTGTTGAGTTGGCGGTGATGCTCTGTTTCCTGCTGGAATGTCGAATATATATTATTATCCTCCACACCTGGTGAATTATGCAAGTAAATGTTTTTAGAAGGAAACTAGGAATAAATGAGAGAATCAGTAACTTTAAAATTGTAGAAAACTTAGAAACTTGGTGTTCACCACCTAGGCCATTTTAACTCTCTCTGTTTTCCCTCCCATTTTTACTTTCTCATACACAGTGGCGCACCCACGGGGGGGGGCTGAAGGGGCTGAAGCCCCCCCCAGAGCACCCTAGATCAACTTATATAGGGCTGCGGTAGAAAAGAAAGATAAAATAAAAACAATTTAAATGAAGTTTTTATTATTTTAAGAGTGAGTTAAAAAATTTTTTTTGCCTTCATAGGAATAGAAATAAGATAAGATTAAAGTATTATTGCGAGCGGTGTCATGCCTGTTGTCTTATCCAGGGAGAATAGAGCATGTGACACGGTCACCCCCTGGCCCAACCCTATCTTTATCTATGATACCATTATGATACCTTATTAAGATTTTGGTTTGATATTGTTTTTTCTCCCCTTCTATATAAAGATAAGAAAAAGATCCCTCGAAAAAAACCTTTATCAAAAAAGTTTATTTTAAATATAAAACAGATATGTAGTAGGTACCTCGGATTTTTTTCTCTCTTTTGTGTTAAATTCTAGTCACTAAAACAATAACTATTTGGTTTTTCAGTGGCGGACACACGGGGGGGGGGCTGAAGGGGTAAAAGCCCCCCCCCCCCCTCAGAACCCACAAGAAAATATACATACTTAAGAAAATACTATTTACATTTACGAAATATACTCGTGAAGAAAACCAATTATGATTTTTTACTTCCTCATATTATAAAGGAGAAGTATTGTGATGGCGCGAAAATCCGATTTTGTAAATCCATCAAAATCGAATTTTCATCACGTTTTGAGGTCCCCCTGAGTTCAAAAAAGTGTTTTTTAAAAAATGTCTGTTTTGTGTGCAGACGCGTGGAGCCTAAACTACGGGGCCGATTTTGACGAAATTTAGTATATACACAGACATAATATCACACCCCAAGGTAAAATAGAGAAATTATTTTTGCTCCAAATGTAGGGTTGCTACCCCCAAAAACTCTGAAAAAACTTGAAAAAAATTATTTCTCGTAAACGATTTCGACGATTTTGATTAAAATGTAGTCCATTTAAATACGAATCTATAACGATAATAAGCCGTTTACCCGGGAAAATTCTAGTTCCTGAGAAAATAGCATTAAACCCGGTCGGAGAGAGGAGAGAGGCCGCGGCCGGGTCCGATTTTTTCTTGAGGAGAAGTTATTTTTATTATAAATTTTAATAATTATGTACCAACGAAAACTCGAACACTAGTAAATGGAAAACACTGAACTAAGTAATATTATATAAATTCGTATAAGAGAAATTTCGTCAGTTGTCTCGGGCCGATTTTTTTAAAACTGCCTCATAGAAATATTAAGAAAGTTACAATTTAAATTTTACTACTTTTTCGACTTTTTAATTTATATTATTGCTAGGTTCGAACAAGTGGTTCAACCTCTACCCGTTCGAGTAAGAAGTACTAGATTCCTACTACTACTTTACCCCCCCCCCCCCCCCCCCCGGTCACAACTTTTACATCTTTGAGTCTGGGTTAGCCCCCCCCAGAAAAAAATCCTGGGTGCGCCACTGCTCATACAAAGAGAAAGTATTGAGAAGTATAATGATGGCGCGAAAATTCGATTTTGAAATTTTTATGGATTTACACGTTTTGAGGTCCCCTGAGTCCAAAAAAGTGGTTTTTAAAAAAATGTCTGTCCGTCGTCTGTCTGTGCAGACGCCTGGAGCCTAAACTACTGGGCCGATTTTGACGAAATTTGGCATTCATGTTCAGAAAAATCATATCCCGAGGCGAAATCGAGAAATTAATTTTAGCTCCAAATTTAGGGGCGCAACCCCCCAAAAACTCTGAGAAAACGAGAAATAAAATTATTTCTCGAAAAAGGTTCCGACGATTTTGGTTAAAAAATACTAAAATGTAGTCCATTTAAATACGAATCCAACGATATAATTCGTTTTCCCGGGAAAAATCTAGTTCCTGAGAAAAAAGCTTAAAACGCGGACTGAGAGAGCCCGGGTTCAATTCCCCGCCCGGGAGAAGTTATTTTTATGATAAATTTTGATTAAATGCTCAATAATATTTAAATGGACCGATTTTTGGAGAAATAACCTTCTGTCAGGGTTGCCACAGAGGTTACATCTAGATGTAGAGCTTCCTGACTCCCCCAACGTGATGTAGGACACTTGGTAAAAATTAAGTGTTCAGGTGGGCCTGAACAGATCCTGTATAGGGTACTTTTGACAAAACATCCAAATTTCTTAAAAATCAGATGAGTACTTTTAAAGATCTAGGTGATAATAAAATAATCTTTGTGCGCACGTGGAAGAAAAACTAACGGGCGCAGAAAGTGTTAATTAGGTAAGCTGTGTTGGTTTGCAAAAATTGTTGACAGACCGACAGACTCATAGACAGACACGGCACCAAAATGTTCCCTGATGTATGAAACAAATATCTGTCTAGAATTTTGTTTTTAATTCGGAGACATAAAATATTTTAGATCTTTGGAACGATAACATAGCTTCCGTTACCTAAGCTCAGAAGCAATATACATATATAGGAACAAAATACGTAGCGCAACAGCTCGAAAAGGGCTTAAAAAAGTAAATGCTAAATGTCAAATAATTTTAACGAACCGAATTAACGAGCCCCCGATTGTTTTTATTAGAAGGACGAGTACAGTTTGAGAAAACGGGCAGTCACCGAATTGTTTGGCTGAATTCGGACGTTTGTCAAACTAGCGTTACTTGGCCGAATACGGTTCTTGGGACAGCAAGCCTAAACCCATCATCCCCCATTAACACGGGGGCACATTGAGACGCAGGGCAGGGCAGTACTTCGCCACATGTGACTTCCCTACACTAGTGGATCTGGCGTCTCAATTCGCGGGATCTCGTATATTTCTGAGATTGAAAAAACTGTGCTGCCCTGTCCAGCGTCGCCTGCGTCTCAATGTCCGCTCGGCTTTAACGTTTTTCACTTACTTTTCAATTTCGATTGAACTCCTGCACTAGCCCTTATGCGTTCTACTGTGGTATTTGTTAAGCACAATTTTTTGTACATTTATAACATTGTTTATAGATTTCTTTATCCGGTCGGAGGTGATAGGCGAGAAAATGCCCCTAGGGAATCACCCAAAATGCACTTCAAAAAGCCATTACTAAAATTCAGGAAGTAAATCAAAATGATCTAACTGCATTATTTAAATAGTTCATCGTAACCCAACTAATGTACTGAAACTAACTGCTGCAACTAATTTACTTTTTGTTGAGCCACTGCTGAAGTTTATTTACAGAAATACACTTTTTTATTAATTATAATATTTAGCTATTGCATGGATCTAATATTTACAAATGAACTGTTTATTAATATTACAATTTATATGCTATTATTGAAATGAAATGTATTGTAATATTAAATATATTAAATAATTGTAAAAGCAAACTCTAGCGACGGTCTTTTGACTACGCTGTAGAAATGCCAAGATGTTAATTAGATTGTTAATATAATATTGTATTTTGATTATGTAAATAATAAAATAATAATAATACACTACTTTCTTGATGGAAGGTCAATAGAAATTTTTAATTTGTCAACATACTTTTGCCGTTCTATACAAATGGACAATTCGACAAAGAAACGGCAATTATTCCAAAGATATTATTATGTTTTTCCTTATTGCTGTAGCTCGTAACATTTATTACTTACCATAAGATACCTAAATGAGTTAAATATACATAACTAAGATTTGTTTTAAGACATTTCTAATTAGTTAAGAAATAAGAGTAGTTAGGAAAAAAAATATAAATATAGGTATTTATGTAAATTTTCATCAGTATTTACAGTTATAAGAGGAAAGAGTTTTCTCTTAAAAATGTAGAGTATAATATAAACATTTGCGAGCAACGAGAGATTTTAATTAGCCTTTACTGCTTTTATCTTTAATCCTAATTTATTTATGATCTTAGGCATATTAAGAAACATTCGTTGAATAAATAAATGTAATATACGCTTATATATTTAGAAGATTGTTTAAATTAAGCAAGAAGAATACATTTGCTTATAAATGCTACTGTTTTTCAGTTGATATTAATAATTTTGAAGAGAGAGAAGGTAGATTTAACAAATATTTAAATTAATTGTTGACCTTTAGAAAAAAAAAGTTTTTAAGGTTGAGCCTTTTATTTTTGTCTTTCAAAAAATTAAATTATACAATCATTAATTATTAATGAGTTAAAATAAATTATTTTAAAATGCGTTGCAAATATATCAGATAATATTTAACTATATAAAATACTATAGAAAAAAATAACAGATAACTGAAATATTGATTATAAAGCAAAAACTAATTATAAAGATTACTGGTAGTTCTGTGAATAGTAAACCTCGCATCCAAAAAAAATAATATGCATTAAATTTATAACTTTAAGGAACATCCATGCCAAATTTCAAAAAAATAAATAAATGAACAATATATTATGTACATTGATTTCAATTTTTAAAGAATATCCTTCGCAAATTTCAAGAAAAAAAATCGGTCCGAGACAACTCAGACAAACTTTTTCATATACGACTTTATAATTCAACAGCAATTTAATACCGTGTTTGCACACTGCAATAGGCTACACAATTTGTGAGAGACACCAAGGGATGTGCCACGCAAGCGTGACACATAGGAACTGTTCCAACATCAGACATTGCGTCATTAAGAGTTCATTAACAGTTCCTATGTGTCACGCTTCGATTTAATCACTGGAAGGAACATCCAATGCCAAATTTCAAGAAAAACATAAGATAAATAAATATATATTTTTGCAAAATGGGTTAATGGCGACACAAATTTATTATTTTCCGGGCGGCACAACTACATGATTATTTTTGTACCAGGTATATGGACACACACAGACAGACAATCACTCAAATGGTCTTAAAATATAATAATATTCTAATTAACATTTTAATACGATCACCTAAATAATTTAAATTTTAGAAAACACAAATCTTGTAGCTAACAATATTAATATAGTTTTTCCTAAGGCAGCTCTTTAGAACAAGCCTGCTAATAGCTTTCTTTATGGCGTCACAAATTTATTATTTTCTGGGCGACACAACTACATTATTTTTGTACTATCAGGTATAAAGACACACACACACAGAAATCCAGCTATTTATTAATTAATACAAACAAATAAATTTTTGTCCAATTTTACACTTACCAGAGCAAGACACAAATTCATTATTATAAGTTATCGAGATTGAAAAGGCGACCACCCTATGGTTTTGATCATTTGCTGTTCCTTTTATCTTATAAAAAAGAGACTTAATAAGAGACCCTTCAATCAAGACCCTTTAATTTGAGAACCAGTTCACTGGGGCTCCAGGTAAAGGAAATAACAAATGACGAACATTCATTCAAGCAAGGAACCGTGCTATGGGTCATTAAGCTATTTAGCTGACTCGTTTTTTGGAGAAAGTCCCATTTGAAATTAGTTCTTGCTTAAAAAAGTTTCTTATCAATTAATTTGTTCTTTATACTTAACTTATCTTTTATATATATATATATATATATATATATATATATATATATATATATATATATATATTATATATATTTACAAAAAGATAAAACGTAACGAATAAATTTCTAATGGGATGTAAATCCCAAAGGGATTGAGATTAGATAGGAAAGTAATATTGCTAAAAACAGTTCAATCAGTTAAGAGCTATTACGATATTGTTAAGAAAAGGGGATTTTTTCAAGCGGAAAGTTGGCATTAAAGGTCATATTACTCAACGATTAGTATGAAACTGCAAACTAAAAAGGAAATAGATGAATTACAAGATTAAATAATGATTAGAACTCTTCAGAAAATTATCTTAAAAGTACACGATCAGAACAATTTAATAAATGGATCGTACTAAGGCCTTAAGATTTTTCTCTGACATTTAATTAAAGGGATATGATCGCCTTCTAAAAGGAACTGACCAAGTAATTCGGCCAATTTAGCCATCACAAATTACAGAGATTAAAAACTAAAATTATTACTCTACAGCTTCTAATAAATAAGTATAATGATTTAAGCTTTTCTGCTGAAGACGGCCTTTGTAATTATGAGAATATGACGTTTTAAATCTACTATAAACTGTCATTAGCATTATAATTTATGAGAAGTTATTATCAAATATACTTTTAACATAATAAGGCAATTAGCAATTACTTAATAATAAGCAATTACGAGGAACATCCAAAAAAGGTAAGAAGAAGAAGCAATAATTAGGATTTTTGAGGAATGGAGAAAATATATGATGCGTGTAGGAACGAAAAATTTATTTGGAGCACAAAGAAAGAGTTCGAGGATATCAAGTATCTGCTGGTTGAAAAATTCTCAAGAGTAGGTATACTACAGAAAACGAGCAACTGAATATTTAAAAACATTCCAACATAATAATGTTACAAATTATTTATAAACTTTTCTGAACTTAATTAATTTGATTTCTATGCTATGTAATTAAAATTCCTGTACATCAGGTTAATCAAAGAGAAATATTTTTGAGGCAGCGGCATGTAAGCCTTAGCTTTCAACCTACTCTTAATTAATTATTTTCTGTTAACGCCTTGACTTAAAATTTAGACTCATAAAGGAGTCTGTTTTATACTTACACATAAATCTCTTATAGTTATAAAAGATAAGATTATATTCATTACATAAGTTATAAATAGAGTTAACGCAATAATAACTTTCACTACGAGGTCCCTATGCAAAAGAAACATTTTTCTTGCTATAAAGTTGACTGTAAGTGATTTTAAGAATTCTAAAGCAATTTGGAAGCGCAGCCCATTAATATACAGAAAACGGACCCAAGTATAGTGAAGGAACTAGTAGTTCTATAAACAGTTCAACTCGTTTCCAAAAAAAAGAAAAAAAATATACATTGATTTATTAGGCTTCAGAGTCTTAAATTAGGCTTAAATTAGATGCCTTAACCAAACTATTGATTCTGTGAACTGTATCCATATACATATTTTTAATGACTTCAAGAGACATCTATGCAAAATTTGAAGAAAAATAAAACAACGCGTTTGATCGTGACTGCGTAAAAAACAAATTTAAAGACAGATGGACGAAATGCCAAACAGTCGGTTGAACCAGAAACCTCGGTCAATTCTACCGCATCGTTCTATTAATGGGAACTGATGACGGATTCAATTTTATGAGGTCCCTCGCACACTCCGGAAATCTCTCTGGTAAGTTATTAAAAGGAAATTCAGCTGTGGATAGATGAGAAACTACAACTGGCAAAGTAGAAGAATTATAATTAATTTCCCCAGTAGTAACCGAACCAAGTATACTGAGAATGGCTGAAGCTCCAAACAACACAGATTTAAAAGAAGAAGAAAAACTATGAAGTCCACTCGCAGACAAATGACACTAAAGGCGGAAACACACTACCATCACGTGAAAGAAATGTGCGGTGTTGATTTAGTAAGGTTTGTATACATTGCAGCTACACTATTATCACGTCACGTGACATCACTTGACGTGATAGTAGTGTAGCAGCAATGTATACAAACCTTACTAAATTAGCACCGCACACTTTTTTCACGTGATATCACGTCACATGATGTCATGGTAATGGTAGTGTGTTTCCGCCTTTAGAGTCATCAGAGTGAGTACGTGGACAAGTTTGTGAAGGGAAAAAGGATGTTGAAACATTTGCTGACGGGTTTAAAAGTGGCATGTATAGACGAACAGTGTCTAGCCCCACACGCCGAGACACTTTGGACGCACAGGAATCTAACACATTATCCTTGAGGCAGTTTGTCTCAAGTCACGAATAGTTTTTTTACACTGAATGGGCGTTATTTTTAGATAATCGGGACAAAAATATATGTTATGTTCCTTTTTACACACAGGACAGTTATTGAAAGAACCAGAAGAAGTGGCGGTAAAAGCCTTTCTAGTTTGGTAATATAGGGTTTTTACCAAATGATTTATCGGATTAAGTTGTTTCAAATTTATTAAGTGGATCTACGCTCTTCGAAACCTCTAACGCATTAACTTGCCTCTGAATGAATTCAATAATATTGTTTAAGTTCGGAAGAACTTTGGCCGTATATTGAAGCTCGAATTGTTTACGGGCGTCCAGTGGTAAACTCCGTAAAGCTAATTAAGTTGGTATAAAATCAGATAAATTATCAATCTACAAGGCCTTAAGAGCGGTAAAGTTTGGAAAGAGAGAAGAGTGTCTAATAAATCAGCACCGAAAACTCATTTATTTTACTACGTTTTTATTAGCTTGCATTCTTGTTTGTTTGTTTGTTTGTTTGTCCGGTACAAATCTGGCAATCGATTTCTAACTAACTTCCCGAATAGCTAGACATATGAAACTTTTAGCATAGCTCAGATCACGATGACAATGCATTATTTTAATACTTTTAGCCATCTTTCAGCAGAATTTAATTAGTTTTCAGCAAATTTTGCTGTGCGGAAAGTTAGTTCGGAAAAAAATCCGCCAGTTATTTTATTTGTTTTGCCATATCCAATATTTACGAAATCTTCATTTTGACGTGTCTCAAATTTGTGATAGATAAACATTGAATGACAGCAAAAAAGGAAATATCGATTATATTATTTCAAATATATCGATGGCATGCTTTAGATTTGGTGTTGGGGAGATCCGTTGTACAAAGATTTATCCTTTTATAGGTTTAAGATCAGCTCTCTGGATGGTTGACATTTATGTGAAGTAAATAAATTCGGAACTATTTTTTTTTTTCACTAACATTATCTATAATATAAGTGGCAATGTCCTGATTGACTGACTGACTGACATAGAATCAACGCACAGCAAAATCTGCTTAACCGAGAGACTTGAAATTTTGAGGATATACTCGGTTCATATCCTAGGCATCCACTAAGAAAGGATTTTGCGAAATTTTTATTTTGGTACCCAAATGTCAAAGTAATGAATACTTTTAATGATGCATATCGTTGAAAAGCTCTTTAAAAGTACAGTAATTATTGTTATGTACAGTTGTGTCATTCATTTAGGAGGGGGTAAAATGGAAAAATGTGTATAACTACATCTATAATATAAGTGGCAATGTCCTGATTGACTGACTGACTGACATAGAATCAACGCACAGCAAAATCTGCTTAACCGAGAGACTTGAAATTTTGAGGATATACTCGGTTCATATCCTAGGCATCCACTAAGAAAGGATTTTGCGAAATTTTTATTTTTGTACCCAGGGGTACGGGGTACAAATGTCAAAGTAATGAATACTTTTAATGATGCATATCGTTGAAAAGCTCTTTAAAAGTACAGTAATTATTGTTATGTACAGTTTTGTCATTCATTTAGGAGGGGGTAAAATGGAAAAATGTGTATAACTACATCTTATATAAATGAAGAGTGTCTGTAAGTGTCTTTTATCTATAATATAAGTGGCAAAGTCCTGATTGACTGACTGACTGACATAGAATCAACGCACAGCAAAATCTGCTTAACCGAGAGACTTGAAATTTTGAGGATATACTCGGTTCATATCATAGGCATCCACTAAGAAAGGATTTTGCGAAATTTTTATTTTTGTACCCAGGGGTACGGGGTACAAATGTCAAAGTAATGAATACTTTTAATGATGCATATCGTTGAAAAGCTCTTTAAAAGTACAGTAATTGTTGTTATGTACAGTTTTGTCATATTTTCATTTAGGAAGGGTTAAACTGGAAAAATGTGTATAACTACATCTTATATAAATGAAGAGTGTCTATGAGTGTCTCTTATCTTATGTAAATGAAGAGTGTCTATGAGTGTACTGCTTACATGAGATTATAAAGTTAAAATGTTGGTACACAGGAGTACGGGGTACAAATGTCAAAGTAATTGATAGGTACCCTTTATGATGCATATCGTTGAAAGGCTCTTTAGGAGAAAAGTAATTGTAATGTACGTTTTTGTCATTATTTTCATTTAGGAGAGGGGTAAAAAGGAAATGTCAACGTAAGTGTGTGTGTGCGCGCGCGCGCGAACGAGCGCGTGTGTGTGTGTTCTTTATTCAAATCCACCGTTTTATTCCGATTGCAATGAAAATTTGCACACTTGACCTTCAAAGCAAGGGGAAAAGGGGAAGGTCACTGACTTCATGCATTTTCGAAATTTTGATTTTGGTACACAGGGGTACGGGGTACAAATGTCAAAGTAATGAAAACCCTTCACGATGCATTCCGTTGAAAAGCTCTTTAAGAGTGCTGTAAAATTATTATGTACATTTAGGGGGGTAAAATGGAAAAATATATCTATATCTATGTATAAAAAACTAATAATTAAAAAAAAAATATAATCATTTCTAAATTATATTGATAACTGCCAATAGAGATTTTCTAAAATTTTATCCCTAAGGGGAACATAAGGACAGAGTAAGAAAAGAAGGGGAATTGAGCCCAGACCGATCTCCTAAAGTTAGGAAGTTAATACTTGAGAAAGAGCTCTTATTTTGGATGTAAGCATGTATATTAATAAAAGATAATTCCAATTTCAAACAAGGGATGTAAAATGACACGGGGAGGGGGAGGGGGGGGGGGGGGGTACAGAAGGAACATACCACTGCTTTTCCTTTTTAAAAATGGAATGAATTACTAATTTGGGATATTAGCAAATTATCTTA
Organism: Gerris lacustris; assembly: GCA_951217055.1. Classification (NCBI taxonomy): domain Eukaryota; kingdom Metazoa; phylum Arthropoda; class Insecta; order Hemiptera; family Gerridae; genus Gerris; species Gerris lacustris. The sequence continues at coordinate 54,962,825 of OX578276.1, forward strand.
TCAAAGGGGAGGGATAGAATCTAGATATTCTCGCTTTGTAAATTAATTTAAATGTTTCTTGATGGTAGTTTATAAATCCATTAAATTAAAACACCCCGTAGCGAAGCACGGGTATTCAGCTAGTCTTATATAAATGAAGAGTGTCTATGAGTGTACTGCTTACATGATATTATAAAGTTAAAATGTTGGTACACATGAGTACGGGGTACAAATGTCAAAGTAATTGATAGGTACCCTTTATGATGCATATCGTTGAATGGCTATTTAAGAGAAAAGTAATTGTAATGTACGTTTTTGTCATTATTTTCATTTAGGAGAGGGGTAAAAAGGAAATGTCAACGTAAGTGAAGAGTGGGAACATAAGCCCAGAAAATTGAGAAGGGAAGTGAGCCCAGACCGATCTCCTAATTTGGGATATTAGCAAATTATCTTATCTAAGGGGAGGGGGTATAGAAATAAGAGGGAGGGATAGAATATAGATATTCTCGCTTTGTAAAATAATTTAAATGTTTCTTGATGGTAGTTTATAAATCCATTAAATTGAAAATAAAACACCCCGTAGCGAAGCACGGGTATTCAGCTAGTATATTATATAACAATAACAATTATATTATCAACATTACATACGATTCAACAGAAAATTTAAAAACGTATCTTCTTATCTTGAATTATTGATATTTAAAAATCAAACTGGTCCAAACAATGTCATAACTGTCCTCTGAAAGAGGTAATACGGACTACGGACAATGAAGGTCCAGAAATCAGCTGACAACAAATAGTGGAATTTGTCCACAAAATTAATGGAACCGTTATCATGGGCGAGGGGACCCCCTGAGGGGTCCTCTTCCCCCACACTTTGAAGCACGCTCATATAGCTTACTAATGACCACACCATACACGCTTCGGCTGTACAATGTACAAATGTATGATGTGTGAAGTAGCTGGAACTCTCCACCACGGGGAAGTAAAATGGGTCCGCTGTAGGCCTTATTGCGAGGTTCGAACAAGTGGTTCGTCCTACCCGTCTAGTAGGAAGTACTAGTTAACTACTACTACTACTACTACTACTATCATGGATTAAAGATTCAATCGTATCGTTGAAAAATGTCCAGTTTTTAAAAGAGCCTTCGAAAGTCAGCAATTCAAATTTAGGAAGACAAAGTTGAGTTGGCAGTGTTGAAGTAAAAGTCATACTATGAGTAGTAATGTGTTTAGAGTAAAAGGCTTTTATTTTAAAATAAACATCTTCAAACGACGTTAAAGCTTGATAATATTTCGTTATAAATTAGTTTCTTCGCAGATATCCTAGAAATCTGCATAAACTACATCTATTTGTTCGTAACGAACTTTAATAATATTTATTATTGGCTGGTCCCTATCAAGTTGCTTAGGTTTGGTCAAGTCAAACATTAATTGAAGTTTGCGAAACATCTGCTCTTGCTTAGCTATGAGAATAGTAAGTTTCGCTGCGTAATGTTCAGTCATCGCAAAATAAGAAAAAAAGGTATTCAAGATATAAATAATTTAAATACCAGAAAGAAAATAAATATCAAAGGAATGTATACGAATTTTTATGAATTCCTCAATATAATATAAAATTAGAGAATAGCTGTCAATTGTAGAATGAAATAAATAGAGACTAGAATAAGTCATTTAAAAAATTACTAGATAATTAATTAATTGGAAGGTATAATAAAAATGAGTAAATATGGACTGTAAATAAAATAGATAGAAACCGTTCCATCCGACAAAACAAAGAACCAAAAATATGTACATACAAAGTACGTACAAACACAATAAAATAATCGACTTTTATGGAAAGATAAAGGTTTACGGAAGGTTTGGTGTCAATATATAACAAATCGATTTAAACATTCCCATAAATCTACCAACAAAGAACGTTAGGAAAATAAAAGTTGAAATAAAAAAAAAATCTTAATAAATAGGTATTTTCTTTACTCAATCCCTTATAAGCTTTAATTACCAAGTTTGTTAACTTTATTCCTCCTTCAAGATAATTTGTATAAATATTATTTTGTTTACAGTACTTAAAAGTTTTTTCTTTGCAAAAGGTTTAATTTTATTTCCAAAATGTATTACTCTAAAAAAGATTTAATTAAAACCTTTAGACATAAATTTATTGATAAATGTAAAATAGCTATAATTAGGATAGTAATAAATTAATTTATAAGTTGGTAATTTACCTATCTTCTTGCTTTATACTATGTAAACACTAATTAATACTAATATTAATGATCCGGTGGATTGATTAATGGGGGCGGAGACTGATCACTGCAATATTCAAAGGTCGCGACAATATTCAAGGTTCACCCTTTAAGGGTCGGGTAATTAATTTATAGGCAGCCTTCGACCTTGAAAGCTTACTTATACAATTTTGTCGAAGGTTGTTTGAATAATCAGTTAAGAGACGTAAAACATCTCAATATTATGTTACTATATAAACTAGCCGAAACGGCGCGCTACGCACGCCTTATCTGTCTAGAGTCTAGAGGGTCACACTCTCCTATTACCCTTCGCGCCCTATAAGGTGCAAATAATAAATACCTAAAAGACAAATAATTCATTGTCTTTTGAATTTTTAACTGAACATTGTTCTCTAGAACACTGATATCGGAAGTTATTCCACCTAGAAGTAGGATTGCCACAATACCTGACCGCAAGCTATATTCCACGAAACATTTTCATAATTTTTCCTATTGGTAACTACTTAAGTAACTAAGTCATGATGAAATCTCTTCGCCATACATACAAATAGACAAAGCCCTAAAAAGACGTTTTCTATCGCCCCCATTTAAACTATTACAGGTTTTTAAAGCTGGCAATAGTTTGTAGTCCTGAAAAGGATGATTTTCAGAAATTTAAAGAGCGTTTTTTGCTCCAAGGAGGTATCGTTAATTCGACAAACTGAGTTTAATGTTAAGAATGAGAAGAAGAGAATTAGGCCCGAGGCCGCGCAGCCGGAATAAGCGAAGCATCGGTGCGTAGTCTTCTTCCCCCCAATTTCTCCCCCTCGAAATTCCTTTTCTAATTGCCCCTCTCCAACTCATATTCTCTGGCTGGATTACATGTCGTTGATCTCTCACTAAAGACGAATTTATAAAATAATAAAAACTCGATCTAACGAGCATTGGTGTGAGATTTGAGCCGACCAATCAGAAATAAAATAAAAAAATCAAATCTGGCTCCTACTGAGGTACCTAGTAGGAGGTAACCGATGGAGGTACGAAAAAAAGTCATAGAATCAATCTTATAGATCTTTCAAAATCAGTAGCTGTGTGTGCAATCAGTTTTTCGATATACGAAAAATTTCACCTTTTTGGTTTTTTCCTATCAGTTTTACGGCTATAGCTACAAGTGTGCCAAATTTCAAGTTACTTGCTATTCTGGAAGTCACTTATAATTTTGATGATGAGTGAGTGAGTAAAAAAAAGTAAAACTTTGAAACTCTCCCCTGTTGCCTTTACAACTAAGGGCTCAATTTTTTACAGTGTCCTAAGCTGCTTAAGCTTCTTAATCTTAAACTCGATGTTGTTTAAAGTTTCAAAAGCCCATCTTAAAAGGAAGCAGAGATATGAGGGTGAGAAAAACCGGGTGAATTGGTTCAAGTTCAAAGATACACTTGATAGAACTTGGCCTTGCGCACTACCGTGCACTCAGATCCCTCAAACACAGGATAAGGGCTAGATATATAAAAAATACACAGAAAGAGATTCATTAAATTAATACATTTTGAAAACCTCTGAGGTAAAATGTCCTACATAAATATATTATTTGGAAAAGCCATAATACTTATTTGTATACATAGAATAATGTATAGAGAGAAAGTATTGTGATGGTACGACAAATAGAATTTCAGATTTTGATGGATTTAACACGTTTTACAAAAAACGGGGTTTGTTTCATAGTTACAATTTTCTTTATTATGCAACATTACATAAAAATTTACGATATTAATAATTCCTATCTGGCGGGGAATCGAACCCAACATCTCACGCATTACAATTAAATTTATTTTTAGCAATATTTTGGAAACTAGCTTTTAAGAGTATAGTCGATCCTTCTTGAAACCCCTTATACCGAGGGTGTCTGTCCGTCTGTCGCTCTTTGGATCATATCTCCCGAATCGTTTAAGGTAAAAAGTCGGAATTTTAAATACTGGCGTAACTTTTTGACCTAAACATAGGAAAAATATACAGAAGATAAAAATTTAATATGCGCATGCACAATATGCAAAAACCTGGTAAACTCAAATATTTTAATTTTCGAGTAGGGTATCAAATGAAAGCTGCTTACGAATAGGTTACAAATATATATTATCTTGTTTAATTTTTGCATTTCTTATTGGTATTAAAAGTTAAAATTTACCACTACATGCCCCCCCCCCCCCCCCCCCCCGTCCTAAAAGTTTGAAATAATTCATGCACATACCTTATTATAGGGCGATGAAACATTTCTCGAAAAAAAATTAATTTACCTTGTTGTCATTATCGATAAAAACATTGTGATCATCCAGGGATCGAACCAGGGACCCTTTTTATTGTTTTTTTTTTGGGGGGGTCTTCCACCTAAATTTGTTAATATTTTTTTATTTTCATATAGAGAAGGATGGGAAAATAAAAAAAAACGTTACTTCATAATATAATAACGTATATGCTTAATAATCTAAGAAAACCTAAAAAGTAATTGGATGCAAGTAATTCCCAATGATTTTTAAAAAAGTAATTAAAACACGAATCGTTACCATCATATTTTACTAGATTATTACATTTGTCAGTTAATGTTAAGGTTAAAATGTTGAAACCCCAAAAAAGTTTGGATAAACAGCTCAATTAGTGACAACCAAGATAAAGACAGTTGGTTCAAATCCAAATGGTGTAATTTATTTTTAAAGAAGTTAATACTAACTTTTAAATTAAAACTTCTTTAAGGATACTAAGTCGCTTGGAATAAAACGAAAAGTTTCAGACTTTTGTAAAAACTAATTGCTTCAACTTGTATAACTTCTAAAACTAAATAAGGCGAGTTCAGCACAGCTATAAAAAAAATTGGTCCGAGACAACTCAGAATAACTTTCTCATAATATAATCTCGGTCCCAGATCCCAGAAAATATGAATATATTTATTGTTACCTATACTGGTGGATCCGCTATTTGTGACTGTGAACCCATCTTTAGGAACCCTCCTATAGGACCTTAGAAGAGAAGTGAGAGTCCCACCCGGCACTACCGTCTACTCCAATCATTGTTTTAAACAATAAACTTATCATAATTAAATATTAAATATTTATCCCATTAAGTTCGCTTTAATGATAAAGCCACGCGATGCCTAGTTAATATATTATTTAAAATTTGTTAAAAGTTATTTTGCTTCCGAGCTTACCGAAGGTAACGGAAGCATTGTGTTCACTTTTGAGAACCAAAAACTTATATGCCTCCGATTTTAAAAATTCCAAGACAGAAATCCGTTTCAGACATCAGGGAACATTTTTGGTCTCGTGTCTGTCTGTCTGTCTGTCTGTCTGTCGGTCTGTGTGTCCGCGAATTATGAAACGTGCGACGATAACTTGAGTAAATGTCAACCGATTTTGATGAAATTTGGTAGACATGTTCATTTTACCAATGCCCAGGACGAGTTCGTTGGACAACGTTATCCGTCCAAGCGTTCACGAGCAACGCTAGCGTAAACGTGAACTTCAAATTTAAAATTGGAATTTTAGGTCGGGAAAAAAATCTAACTTCATCTATTCAATGAGAAAAACATTTTTTACAAATACAATTTTTCAGTAAAACCAACAGCGACACCGCTATGAAGTGTTAAAGATCGCTAAAACTATTAATAGTTTTTACACAATAAAGTACATGATAGGATGCGAGGAAGCTATGTGCCACACAAATTGGCAGTCTATTTTATTTTAAATTTTCAACAAAATCAGATTTATTTTCATCAATATTATCCCTGAAACTAGATTTTTGCCGAAAACCCGCTTACATCGTTAGATACGTATACTTAAATTGACATCAAAATAGTCGGAACCGTTTTCCAGAAATAATTTTTTTTTCACGTTTTATTAGAGTTTTTGAGGTAAATCATGAAACCCCTATTTGACACAAAATAGAAAATTCATCAAAAATTAATTAGTTAATACAAAAAAATTTATAAATCAATACATCAATATTGAGAGAAAAAGTTTTTAAGAAATCAACACAGGTGTTTTGGCGCGAAAGTACGAAATGCTTCCATATATTAAAGGAGAATATAGATGCCTTTGTCTAAATAACTAATAAGACAAAGGGATATTTAGTCCAATGTACTTCGATACAAAAGAATATCACACTTCTGTATATAAATATAATAATATATTTTTACCTTAATAGTTTCTCAGACTAAGGGATATTATCATTTTAGGCACTTATTTAGTTTTTTACTCCCCTTATAAAAAACAGAGGGGAGTAACAATCTAAAGAGTTTGTACGAAATATTCTTCTTTACTTTTACTCCCCTTATAAAAACAGAAGTGTAATATTCCTTTACCCCCAAAGTACATTGGGCTAAACATCCCTTTGTCTTAATAATTATTTAGTCAATCATTTTTATTCTAAAAAAAAAAACATAAAAGAGTAACAATCTTAAGACGTGCCCACATTTATATACGTAGTAAGTGTGATATTCCTTTGTATTAAGAAGCATTATGTACTTCAATACATCAATTGCTTCCGAGCTTACCTAGGGTAACGTAAGCTGTGTGATCTCATACTTTTTGGAAAAAATTCCAAGACAGAAATCTGTTTCAGACATCAGGGAACATTTTTGGATCCGTGTCTGTCTGTCGGTCTGTCGTTCGAATTTTGTGAACCAACATATCTTAAAAACTACACGTCCGATTTTAATGAAATTTAGATGGTAGTTCATAATTAGCCCATTGTTAGTCCCATATAAGTTTCAGTCTTCTGCTTTCATTTGTTTCTCTTCCACATGCACACAAACATACATCTATTTACACCTATAGCTTCAAAAGTACTTATCTGATTTGTATGAAACTTTATAGAAAGTAACCCGCAGATATCCCAAGATTAATTTGAACCGTGTGCGCTGTTTAACTTTTGCTAAATTGATACTTTAATTCATGTAAAAAATTAAAACAATTTTGACAGATTAAAAAACGGGGAAACAATTAAACAAATTAGACAATAATGGCTTGTATATAAAGCATAAAACCAATACATTACGTGGATAGGATGCGAGGAAGCTATGTGCCACACCAATTGGCAGTCTATTTTACTTTTCCTCACCTTCTCCGAAGATATATAGGAAAAGTATTGTTTTCACTCAACATTTTTTTTCGGGGTTTCAACGGAATTATCAGTTTTGGGTGTTCTTAAGACCTCCTGAGTGGTTTTCAGAATGACGTCTCTATGTATGTATGTATGTGTGTATGTATGTATGTATGTGTGGGTGTATGATATCATCGTAGCGTCCAAGGTATTTAACCTAGAGGCTTGAAACTGGGCAGAAAAATCTGTCCTTACTTGCAGTGGTGCCGCCCGGAAAATAAACTTTTTCCGCCATCTAGAACCTCTCTGAATGAGAAACAAGCCCACCAAATTTCATTTTGATATTGGCCGCCATTTTGAAGTTATCAATTTTTTAATTTTGAAACTTTAACGGTTAATAATACTGAAAGTATAAATACGTTTTTGACATATAGCATATGTTTGGAACCGGAAAAAATTAAGGAACAAATACAAAAAACCCCGATGAAATTCCATTAATTAGTTTAAGAGTTATAAGCGAATATAATTATTTATTAGTGCGATAATTTTGATGACGTTAAAGTTTGTTTACATCTGTCAAACTACCGCCAAAATTCAAATAATTAAATAAAATATATTAAAAATAATGTATATTTTTTTTAAAAATATGATAATAAAAAAATCACTCAGTTCAAAACGGTCACCCATCCATGTACTGACCACGCCTAGTGCTGCTTCCTCCTCCTGCTTCGCAGCAGGAGAGGCCACTTTAGTGGCCTCTAAAGTGAGGAAAAGTTCCGAGGTACCCTGTACCCGATTTTTTTTTCTATTTCCTACTTAATGGTTACCTTTCGATATTTAAGATAGAAATATTTTGATTTCTTTTTGCTTGTTTAAATTACGCTTAATTTTGCACAAAAATACAATAAATGATATGATTCTTTGTGTTTTAATGTGCATTTAAATGTTGTGCATCTATATCAAGGTTTTTAGCTATCCCAATTTTTCCCGTATTTCCCTCTTTAGCAACATTTCTCTTATGCTCGTGAGTGGAGATATTATATATTTAAATAAAACACAAAAAAAAACAAAAAAAAAAAAACGATTGACTTCACCGTAAAATCAAACTTACCTACGTTCTTAGAATGTAAAAAGAAATAATTTTAAAAAAGTCCAAAATCTGAGCAAAAAAAGTGGGTCAGATACGACATACTTACCATGTATAGATATAGAGACAGATTGATTTATTTGAACAAAATAAATATTGTTAATACAAGTTGAGATATTTACATATACCTGAGGAAACTTGGCGACAAGAAGATTTAAATTAAATTTAAAGGGAATGAGGATTGATAAGGGAAACAAGCTGTAAGCTGTCGGATTAGGTAGCTTAGGTTAATTATGAATGCAAAGATGGACGCTAGGGTCTAACTAGAGTATAATCCGTGTAGAATTAATCTGTTGTATAATGGTTTTACTAAGTTTATAAACTATGGGACCAGGGTACAAGGTTTAGTAGCTAATCATGGTACTGATCCTACATAAAGCTCCCTTTCCACGGATACTGCCGATATAACAAAATCTTTATGTTTGTGTAATGCTATTACAAGTAGTGCATGAGTCATCGTTTCTCCATTAATATCAAAGCACTTTTTAATTGACAAATAATAGGTTTGTTCCAACCACACTTCCAACTGGTTTGGAACTGTCCGATACATGCGCATCTGACCACATTTGAACGTTTTTTGCTAATGCACATGCGTCGTACAGTTTGAAACTAGTTTGGAACTAGTTTAAGGTGTGGTTGGAACAAACCTAATCTTGATATAATTTCTTTCATAAATAATTACTTGATTAACTACATTTATATGAAACAATTAAACCGACAAAATATTCTTATATACATAGTTATAATATAACTAATATAAATTCAAATGTTCAAGATAGTGACACTGAAATTAAATTTTATAATACCTAATTTAATTAATTTATTATTAAACATCTTCTTAGAGACTCAGGGGACATGAAATCGAGTAAAACCATCGAAATCTCAAAATTTCGTTGTCTGTTTATACGAGTGTACTGCATATATGAGAAACACTTTTTCGCTCTAATATATATTATGTAAAATGTTGTCTGGTAAATAAGTTGTACATTAGTTAAATAAAATGTTTACTAATTCTCATCTACTTTTTTATAGTGCTCATAAAACACAACTTTAAACATTTTAACTTAATCATTCTAATTTTAATTACTTTAAAAATTACCTGCCCTAAAGTTACTTTTATTAAAATAAGACCAGCTATTCTGCCATAAAAAGTTTTATAAGAAACTTTTCTTTTTGTCAACCAAGAGCTTTAAGTAATTACAGGTTGGAACGACTCAAAGACCAAACACCTAAAAGTATAAAAAACAAAACTTTTTATGATTTTTAAAATCAGAGCAAATAGTAAAAACATTCTAAACAATTCATGGGTATGGAAATGATTAAAAATTGGAGAAAAAGAATCCGACCGCAAATCGTGCAGTTTATAAAGGTTCTGCAGAGGGAGGAAGGTCTCTACATGGTCTATATGTCTATAGTGTCATACTTTCATGAATTAAATAGGATTTGCGAATGAGTGTATATATTTGTGTGTGTAAAAGTATGTGTATACGAGTATGTATGTATGTAGGCGTGTATGTGTATGTATGTATGTGTGTACATGTGTATATATGTGTGGATATATATGTATAGTTGAGTTATAATTGTAATAATAAAATTAAATAAATAAATATGGACTAAATTGAGAGATAGAGTCCTCTCTCTAGATGCTGTGACATCTACTGAGGACTCTCACCACACAATATTGTACTTACGGTTATTGTATACTTCATTAACTGGTTGTTATTATAGTTATTTTTATATATATATATATATTTTTTTTTTGTATTATCTTAATTGTATTTATTTCTTTTTTGTGGTGGAATAAAGAATATTTATTATTATTATTTAAATTTGGAGCGAGCAAATGAGTTAAGGCCAAATATTATGAAGTTAGAAGGGCCATTTTATGAGAGGCCAGGGTCCTAGAGGGATCGAATTGCTATGAAGTAAGTAATATATGTGAGTAAAAAGCTGCTGGTCGTCAAAATATATAGTAAAATATATAATATTGCAACAACTTCCCATGTTGTGGATATGTAAATTAATAATTCCTCCTGTAATAAACATTGTACTATCCTAAAAAAATCGATTTTTCTTTCTTTTTTTTGATACCTTTTTGTATCATAAAAAATGTAAATTTTTCTACATTAGAAACTTATATATTTAAAGAAAACCGGGTAAATTGGAAACCATGCTTGAAAAATTGTATCATTAATTTACTTCGAATTAAGAAGAAAGTAAGAAAAAACCTCTTTCTTATTTACCTTTTATAAAGTTAATATTAAGAATTAACTTGTAAAATAATATTTTATCAAAGCTAGTTAACTTTTGATGGTCTTGACACAGCACCAAGTTAAGTAATTATTCACAGACAACTCTATTTTGCGTGTTTTCTCAGAAAGTAAATCGATAAATCGACTACATTAACTATCTAGATGTTGAAAGGTTTAAAAACATCCGGTAGACACTCGAAGACCAAGTTCATATTGTTTTGAAACAAAAAAAAATAAATTTATAAACTAAAATCGAATAGTTAGCCCATATAAAAAAATAAAGTAATAAAATAATAAAGTAAATTATTATCTACTAAAAAAGAGCAGCTGTTCACCTGACGTTTTAGAATAATCAGAGATATTGATTGATGGCCCTTGACATAGACGCCGATAACACTGGCAAAGAGAAAACAATGGTATACTTAAACCCACTTAAGTTACTCCACAGTCAACTATACGAACCAACCAAAATATTTTTAATTTTTACAATCACAGCAGTATATTGAAAATAATAAATTTAAATGTTAAAATTTTAGAATAAATTGTCACTCCACGTAAAATAATACTTATTTATTTCTTAGGCTTTCAGCTTTTATAGTTAGGTTAACTTCACCTTGGTTTGCAACTTCCATTTTATTCTTAGGCACTGTTGCTGGTCACATAAAAGCTGAAAGCTACTTTATTTGAGGTAGAGATAATTGATTGCACTCTTGAAAATGACCTAAATTAACACTTCTATATCTGATATTTTTAGGTCGTTTAGGTTTTAATTGTTTATTTATTAACTCTTACTTATCTTGTTTATGGATTCCAAAACCATGTTATTTAATATTATTAGGGCATCTAGTAAAGATGTGGAAGTTTTTACTGTGTGAAGTATTAGGGGGCCTTGGTAGCTCAGATAGGCGAGCATGGACTGTAATATCAATAAAGTTAAGCAGCATTTGGCGTGGTGACCAATTGGATGGGTGACCGTTTCTATGGGCTTAGTTCCCGGAACCAGCCCCCACTCTGTGTTCACCTAGCATCGCTATATAAATGGGTACCTGCTTATGTGAAGAGACGACTAACTTGTTGAGTATGTTAATTTTCAGGTTTAAACATCTGATAGAGCGACACACTAACCCCGTGCCATCCATTACATATACAGTTACATAAGCCCTCCACGGGCTGTTGCACCACGGAGTTAGTTAGTTAGGTATGTACATTACAATTGTAGTAGGTGCATAAAAATTAAATCAGTTAAAACTAGAATTTGCTAGTCTGAACCAGTTTTAGGAAAGCGCTTTCGTAAATACTGATATTGACTAATCAGAACTAGACTTGGCTTAGTTCCGTTTCACTCCAAAGGGGAGCTTAATGCATCAAAAAAGCATCTCCACCGGACTCTATTTTGGCCATCGCCGACTTTTTCTCGTCCGAAGTCTTGCCTTTTCTTCTAATTTCGTCCATGAAAGGACCATTATGGTCCAGGTGCGCCGAGGTCTCCCCTCCTTCTTTTCCCCTGAGGATTCTAGTCGAAGGCTTTTGACATTTTAATGTCTTGGCCATGGTACATAAACTCGAAAAGCGTTGCCAAAAAAGGCACCAAAAAGCGTTACACTGCTACCAGGAAGTAGGCAGTTGCATTTTAATGAAATTTACATGGTAGGTCATAATGAGACCATTGCTGGTCCTATATAAGTTTCAACCTTCTGCACCAATTTGTTTCTCTTCCACATGCACACAAATATACATTTATATACACCTACATCTTCAAAAGTACTCATTTGATTTTACTATTTTTGATGAAATTGAATAATATAATAATAATAATAATAATAATAATAATAATAATAATAATAATAAATCATTCAGGATGCCTTCCTGAGAAGAGAACATGTAGTCAGCGTTTTCTTTGATCTCGAAAAGGCCTTTGACACCGCCTGGAGGTTCTCCATAGTGAGGAAACTTCATTCATGGGGTGTCTCAGGGAGGCTGCTGGCATTCGTCCAAGGTTTCTTGTCGAATCGTAGGTTCAAAGTAAGAGTCGGTTCAGCGTTGTCAGGACCTCGGGTCCAGGAGAACGGAACACCCCAGGGATCCGTTTTAAGCGCAACGCTATTTATTATTGTTAACGCTGACTTAGTCGAAGGACTCCCACAATGCATCAAGAGGTCGATGTACGTAGACGACCTCGGCCTCTTCATGGCGGGTAGGGACTTACATCGGGTCAAAGAGCAAATGCAGAATGCAATTGACATGGTCGCAGTAAAAGCCGAATCCATCGGGTTCAGGTTTTCCTCGAGCAAGACCGTCTGTGTTCACTTTTGTCGTCTGCGCAAGCCGCACGATCCACCGGACTTAATGCTAAACAGGGTTCGAATTAAGTACAAGGACACCGTCCGGTTCCTTGGGCTCATTTTCGACTCCAAACTCCGGTGGAAGCATCACATCGAGCATTTGGTCACGCAATGCAAGCAGTCTCTAAATGTAATTAAAGTGCTATCGAATATGAAATGGGGAGCTGACCGCACCTCTTTGATAAGAATTCTTTGCTCACTGGTACGTTCAAAAATAGACTACGGCACCAACGTATACGGTTCGGCAAGGCGAAGCTGGCTCCTGGCCTTGGACAGGGTCTTCCAGCATGGGCTTAGGCTGGCCTTGGGTGCGTTTCCTACTAGTAACGCCCTCGGTCTCCATGTAGAAGCAGGCGTATTGCCTCTTTCTCACCGAAGAGAGCAGCTCACTCTCACCTACATGGAAGCCCTAAGAGCCAAAAGCCGACACTTTTTACGAGATTAACTTTTTAGTGAAGCTAACGTTGTGCCTGAGTACGAATGGCTATACACAAGAACCAGACCTCTAGGCGTACGGGCTAAAGAACTGAAGCAAAAGTTGCTGGTACCTGATAGCGATCTCCTTTGCTGGTCTTCTCCCGAGTTTCCACCCTGGGAGGGACCTTCTCCAAAGGTTCTTTTAAAGCTATCAAGTCTTCCAAAAAATAGTACTCCACCAAACATGTACAAACAAGGCCTTTTCGAGATCCTAGCCAAGTACTCCGATCATCGCGCCGTCTATACCGACGGTTCGCGGACTGACACAGGCACAGGATGCGCCCTCTACTGTGGTCATACGACTAAAGCGTGGCCCCTGCCAAGAACGGCAAGCGTGTACACGGCCGAGCTCTATGCCATAGAGAAATGTCTGCACTATTGCAACAATGAGATGACCGAGAGCATTATAGTCTGCTCTGACTCGCTCTCGGCCCTACAATGTATTAAGAATAGGTACTCCGACGACCCATTAGTCCAAAAGATTTTTACATTGTTCAGACTGTTAAGGTCGTCGGGAAAAGACGCGGTGTTCGTCTGGGTTCCCGGCCATGTTGGCATTAAAGGAAATGAGGCCGCCGATAAAGCGGCAAAGGAGGCGGCGGCAAGCCCAGCTGTGAATGTCCCTGTCCGGCCCGGAGATGCCAGGAACTGTGTCCTGGACTCCGTTTGGACCGGGTGGCAGTCAGTTTGGGACGCTACTCCCTCGCAGTTAAGAAGAGTTAAGAATAGAGTTCGGGGGTCGATCGACCTCCACGCCTTTACTAGGAGGGAGAGCGTTGTTCTCACCCGTTTACGGCTGGGTCACACCCAACTATCACACGGGTACCTCCTCCGTGCAGAAAGGGAACCTAGGTGCAGACACTGTCTTTCAGCAGCATTGACGGTCAGCCACATTATTGAGGATTGTAACACCCTCGCCCCTCTCAGGGCCGAATGTGGACTGCCGTCAAATGTGGCTATAGTGCATTCCTATCACCGGAATGCCCTCGACTTCCTTCGAAGAGCAGGGCTATACGGAGAAATTTAGGGCGCATCCACCAGTGAGCAATGAAATGTAATTAAATATAGAGTCGTCTTATAAGGACTCCTCTATCCCCACCAAGGCAAACTTTTCAGCCTGCGGTGGACATATTCGGCCTCGCTGGCTCAAGGTCCCGAATAAGAGGGGTCCGTTTTATCTGTTTATTTATTTATTTTAGCTTAGTATAATTAGTTAAGTTAGTTAAGGCTCCACCTTCGCCTGTCACGGTTATATCATTCCCCCGTTGACAGGCTCCTGGATCCCGCTGGCCGGGGTCCTGGATGGTGGGGTCTCCAGTTTAGATAGTAAGTTTTATTTATTTGTATATAGTTAGGTTTAGTTTAATGTATATAGGATAGGTTAATTAACGGCCCCACCTTCGCCTGTCACGGTTATATGTTTCCCCCGTTGACAGGCTCCTGGACCTCGCTGGTCGAGGTCTAGGATGATGGGGTCTCTAATTTAGATAGTAAGTTTTATTTATTTGTATATAGTTAGGTTTAGTTTAATGTATATAGGATAGGTTAATTAACGGCCCCACCTTCGCCTGTCACGGTTATATGTTTCCCCCGTTGACAGGCTCCTGGACCTCGCTGGTCGAGGTCTAGGATGGTGGAGCCATTAGGGTAATTTTAGAGTCTAAGTCGGTCTCGCCCTAGCCCGCCGCGGTCATTTGTTTCCCCCGCTGGCGGGAACACTGGGCTTTGCCGGTCAAGGTCCAGGAGCGCGAGACCATGTAGTTTTAGGTCTATCTATATTATTACAAAGCTACGTTGCTGCCGTAGCACATAACGAGTATATATTACTGCTGAAAGACCTCCCGCCGAGACAGGCAAGATGATCTTCTGCCTAGGCCTCCAGATCCCCCATCTCAGGTAAACCGAGACGGGAGGGATTTTATGCGGGAGCGTAAAAGTCAACCTCCACAGCACGGGTAAGCAAGGCTTATCGTGGCATGTGGAATGACGCCGAAAAAAAAGGCAAGGCGCTAATAGCCTATTCTTGGCTGATGCGCCTTATATATAAAAAAAAAAAAAAAAATAAAATAAAAAATAATAATAATAATACAATAATACTATTGAATGAAATAAAGAAGTTAATAGTGTCTGTTCCTATCCCAACTAAAAAAATGTGTTACCTTCTTCTTGTTAAATTATGAATAACAAGGATAATAAAAGTATGATGTGCAAAGAACGTTTCTCGCAATAAATTCATCAGTTTGTAAATTACAGACTCATTATTTTAGGAGACTTACAATGAGCTATTGACTGAAGTGAAATAAAAAAAATATCGTTAAAAAAAAAACACCCTTTGCAACATAGAAAATTGAAACGATTCATTGATTTAGAGATTTGTGAAATAAAGAAATCGGTTTCGGCGAGGAACCTGTGAATTATGAACCTTAGATAGATTTTAAATGGTAAAGCTAAACATTTAATTCTTAACATAACAAAAAGGCATTAAATCTACTTTACTGTATTTCAAAATATAATAGTACATTACGCGTTTAGTGCGGAAAGTAGCATTTTACATGCGAGTGTGGAGTTTGCACCCGAGCGACAGCGAAAGTAGAAAACCACACGAACAAAGCAAAATGCAGTTTTCGGACGAGTTGCGTACCGTACTTTATCTACGATTGTTGGATTTTAATAATAAATACAGAAAAAATGTAGTAAACTTCCTGTATAAAGTTCGTATTTCTCTTTTGATAAAGATGACATTAATTCAGTAGTTGAATTTTGTGCCGAATTAATTATTTCGGGAGGCGTATTATTCTGCACATTTTCGTCATAATCACTTAAATAAATAATTGTTTTTACTAAAACCTCGATACATATAAACAGTTACTTTAATTAAACAAAAAGCAAATTAGTTTTGTTAAATGTAAACAAACTCGCTAATCGTGCGTTAAGATGAGGAATTATGAAACGCGCATGCGCAATGAATACAAGTACGTAAAGAATCACTTTCTATGCATCTAAACGGAGATGAAATGTTTATATTTCGTATCAATCGTAGATAAAAGAATATAAACATATTCATTAAATTAATTTAAAAAAAAAAAATATTAAATTAAACAAGACTAGAAACAAAAATTATTAAATTTCTCATTTACAATAAATTATTAGATTATAAAAAAAATAATAAGCGTCACGCTGATGGATGCTAATATCTAATAGTGCTGTGTAACGCGAAGTATATATTATAAAATGTTTTGTATTAATGAAATCGTGACAGGGAAATAATTTCTGCTGAACAGTAATAAAATGGAAAACAAGTATTAAAAAATGTGTGAGTGACAACTTAATTAAATATATTACCAGTTTATTTAATGAATAAAAAATTGTTATAACTTGATCATTGTGGTGGAAAAAATCTTGTTTGTAAACCAGTGGAAGCTTCGACTAATTTACTATAGAAATCGAATAACGAATAATGAATGAATAACTTAGTGATTTAATTATGTGATGGTCATTTAAGGTATTACAAAATTTAAGAAGTTATTTGAATATTACATTATTACTCGTACAAACTGATGGAATTGTTGCAATACAAATATAATACAAACTTAAAAAAAACCTAGATTAGTAAATAAGATGAAATTGAAATACGATGGCAGATGAAAAGAGTTGCAAAGGTAATATGATAGCTTAATAAAAGGATATTAAAGATAAGGTATAAAAGGTCCGGAAATAGGTCTTGGCTCTTAGTTAGGAGACAAAGAAATTAGTATTCCACAAGCGAGACCTTACTATGCAGTCCACTCAGGACCTCACCATACTTTAAGCAACTTAAATTGGATTCTTACTTCTCCTTTGTTTCGAGCGATACAAATATAAATTACTTTTATTTGATTTCAACATATTACAACATACATTTTGAATTCCACGAGTCTGTAAATTTAAACTTTATATCTGTCATTTTTGAAATTAAATGAGAATAGTCGGAATTAAATAATAAATTAAATTCAATTTATAGTTGACTCACTTAAACCAAACATTCCAAAGGATTATCAATACGAGTAAAGGCGGCCTAAAAGGGACATCGACCTAAAGAAACATCGAAATCGAAAACAGAAAAAAGACGTCGAAAACTTCGAAATCGGCGATTTTTTTTTAGCTTATCGATGCCTCAATCTTAGCGGCCTCATCAAATTACGCAGAAACAAGGAATTCTACTTGGTAGTTAAGGCTCCAAGCGTCTGTATAGACTGCAGATAATAGAAAGATATTTAAAAAAAAAAAAAAACCTTTTGAAATGGTTAGGCGATGATATCAGATTAGGTATTACGTGAACATAGAATACGTGACAGCAAATACATAAAATTCGTGAGTATATCACAAAATAAGCGAAGTTTAAGAAAAGCATTATAAAAAGAAAAAAGATAGTTGATACGTAAACAAACGTTAAATAATATTAAAATCAATAAGAAAAAACGACTGGCAGATGAAGTTATTCTCAGCGTTAAATAGTATGGAAACCAACAAGTAAATTCAAATTTCAAAGGGTCAATTTTAGGATATAGGATCTGGAGAAAATAAATCTAAAGCAAGTAAAGTTAAATAAAAGCTTGTAGTTAGAGAAACCGACTGAAAGATCAAGTTAGAATTTATTGATGGACTTGAAGAAATAACCTTCAATTTAAATTTTTTTTTTTAAAAAAAGGAGCTACAAATATCACAAAATAGTGGATATTTCTAGATGTGACACGGTACCCGAGTTAAGCAAGGGTTTCAAAGAATTTTGACACACTGAACTAATGAAAAACAAGCAGCAAAAATAGAAATTAGTCAGATTCTAAAAATATCTTTCGAAAGTGAACTCGAACAAGACGAGTACTACAAATCTCACCCTCACCTGTCTTAACTTAGAACTAGAGATGGAATTAGAAAACTTTGACGAGGACAGGCCGAACTATCCTCTACGTAGGGAAACAAAGTAACGAGCTCTGCCTCTGATTAGAGTGAATATCTGCATTTGATAAGGGAACTGGAAAAGGGTGAGTAGCTGTGAAACTAACGTTTGCTTAGAAAAGGAAGACTGCGAAGGGCAGCTCGCTCGTTATGGAAGTTGAAGAGGGAATAGATGTTGACTAAACAGGCCAGGCAAACTTCGAGCCAATTTTCAGAGCCCTGGGGTCTCCTCTTCCACCTCCTCGACTAATGCAAACAAAACCTCTTTTATAACAAACAACTATAAGAATCTTAATAACGGAAATCCATTAACTAAGTAAATATAATATTTAAATTTATTATAGCAAGCTTGCAAAGAAGGCAGCGAAAGTGATATTATATAAACTTAATAAAAACCATTAGAGTAAAAGTTAATAAGCAAGTTAAAGTTAAGAGTAAATATTTTGGGAAATAATCAATTAAATAGCTATGTATACAGTAATAATTAATAACGAATTAAGAGACATGATAATGATAAACAAAGAAGAGAAACATTACAAGTTTTTGAATGTATTGCAAGATACTTTGACTTTACAATAGTACATTACGCGTCGAATGCGGAAAGTAGCATTTTGCATGCGAGTGTGGAGTTTGCACCCGAGCGATAGCGAGGGTGGTAAAACCACACGAGCAATGCAAAATGCTGTTTTCACCCGAGTTGCGTACCGTACTTTATCTACGATTGTTAGATTTAAATAATAAATACAGAAAAAAATAAACTTTCTGTATGTAAGTTCGTATCTCTTCTCTTGATAAAGATGGCATTAATTCATTAGTTGTATTTTTTGCCGAATTAATTATTTCTGGAGGAGTATTATTCTCCAAATTTTCGTCAAAGACACTTGATTCACTCATTGTTTTTCACTAAAAACTCGATATAAACAGTTACTTTAATAAATGAACAGCAAATTAGTTTTGTTAAATGTAAACGAACTCGCTAATCGTGCGTAAAGCTAAAGAATTCCTCTTCTTTACCGCGCTAGCGTGGTAAAGAAGAGAAATTATTCAGAACTATGAGACGCGCATGCGCAATGAATACAAGTACGTAAATAATCTAAACACACATCTAAACAAAGATATAATGTTTATATTTCGTATCAATCGTAGATAAAAGTGTTTATATGCTACTACAAGTTACTTTAACTACGATTGATGCGAAATATAAACGTTTTATCTCTGTTTAGATGCGTAGAAAGTGATTCTTTACTTACTTGTATTCATTGCGCACGCGCGTTTCATAATTCCACTTTTATTCCACCCTAGTGCGGTAAAAAAGAAGAATTCTTCACCTTAACGCACGATTAGCGAGTTTGTTTTCATTTAACAAAACTAATTTGCTGTTTGTTTAATTACAGTAACTGTTGATATCGAGTTTTTAGTGAAAAACAATGACTGATTTAAGTGATTTAGACGAAAATGAGGAGAAATAATACGCCTCCCGAAATAATTAATTCGGCACAAAATACAACTAATCATTTTTTTTTCTGTATTTATAATTAACATCCAACAATCGTAGATAAAGTACGGTACGCAACAAAGTATAGTGCGAAAACTGCATTTTGCATTGCTCGTGTGGTTTTACTACCCTCACTGTCGCTCGGATGCAAACTCCACACTCGCATGCAAAATGCTACTTTCCGCACTAGACGCGAAATTTACTACCTTTTATAATATAATTCCTAGATTAAAACGATCCACTTGTGTAAAATATCGTCAATAGCAACTAAATGATCAGAGCTTGCAGCTTCAAGCTATTCTTTACCTCTTTCGGTATTTCCGATCATACTTTACATCTTGTATAGGGTTTAGGGTTTCAAGTAAATAGAAATTAATGTACTTAAGGCAAATGAGTTTTAAATGTCCGCAAAAGTTTCTTCGGAATATTCTACTACACCTATAACGCTAAGAGTTAAGGTAAGAGTAATAAACATGAGATTTTAAAGTCAATTTGTGTATACCTCTAAAATTCAATAGCCTTACATTTTCACTTTTCATAACACGAGGCTGACTCCAGCGGCAAGAGCGTCTTGCTGAGAATTTACCAACCAAGTAATTAGTATGGAACATGCTATCTTTATAGAAATGGAATCCAGATATTATGTTAGGATTTTGGTATCCGGAGGGTTAGGCAAAAGTCTTGAATTCATTTGAATAAAATTTGTATAAGAGAAATAGCGCGCCTATCTGTAAACCAAAATGTATCCAATATAAATTACGGGTTTTTCCTCGAGACGTAAGATAAATTCTCTAATTTTTGACTTAATGAGTTCTTCCAACAAGCTTAAATATTACCCTCTTATGCCTAAATAGTACAAGATAATAATTAAAATTATGATATTAGTATAATTACCTCTTGTAATTAGTCTAGCTTGTAATAATCATTAACCGTTGAAATTGGATGAAGAAACAAGAATGATAATGAATATTTTGTTGTTTTACTACAGACGAAATAACTTAATTTTGCTAGCTTCACTTTTTATGTTTTAATAAAATTTTACCTCTCACTTTAAAAATATTAATTATTATTATTACTATTTTAAATAATGTAATTAAAATTATAATAACATAATTAAATAATAAAATTATCGAGAGGAAAATAGCGAATATCTTAGAAAAAAATTAACAATGCAATGTGGAATGTGGAGGTGAGAGTCATCGTGGCAAGATAATTTTATCGTGTCTCGAAGTGTTAGTATTATATTATACAATACAAACACTAGCTTTTAAGACCCTCAGTTCTAGGCATACCATTAATGCAAGGGCTCTTCTTAGATTCAAGAAGTGCAAGGAGCAATTAGGCAGTAAACGAAGAAGAGAAAAAAAAAATCTAAATTTAGAGCTAAAATTAATTTTGCTTTCGGGAACGACTTATTTAATGACAAGAAATACGAATTATATCAAAATCGTACAATAGTTAATGCTAAATAAATCTGCAAAGATATACCTTATTAATTTTGGTTTGTAAAACCTTAAACCGTTTAATTCACTCAAATAATAAAATAGATTTTTTGATGTCGAAGAATTTTCGAGTTATGATGTTCGCAAAATTTTTTGGGCAAAAAAGTTTAACTTGTATACCAAATTTCGAATCTCTAACTACAATAGGTCGGGAGGTATAATGCAAGATGCGACGGACGGACAGACGGACTACCAAAAGAAAAAAGGTTTCTCGGATGACCTAGAAACCCTAAAAACAAAGAATTACTCGTATTTCAGATCAACATATTATGTGTCAATAGTGAATCAAAATATGTTGTTCCTTCAATTAAACTTAGATATTAAATAGACTTAACTCGTTTATAAAACAATTATTATGTTTATATAATTCAAATAAGTTCTGAACTTTATTTCGGAATAATATCATGGTTTTATTACTGAGTAAATAAATTTTAAAAAAATAAACAGGTCAAGTGTGTGCTAGTCAGCACACAGCGAGGGTCCGTAGGCCACACTGTATAGTTAAAGTAGTACCCTAGTGATGGTGTTTTTTAAAATGCTAAAAAGCTTACTTTGAACTATCCTATGGGTCTGATATTCTCAAAACACATAAAAGAACTTCCGATAATGTATTTTTTTTGCCACTGAACCGGACTACAACCATATAAATACATCGAAAAGACCATAATTATAAAAAAACGTATTTGGTCAATAAAAAATAAAATATTATTTTTTTCGAAATTTCCAAAAAGTGAGGGGGGGGACACGTTTCACACCAACTTCAAACTTGCCTACGCTCGCCCTATCAAAGTTATATATTTTTGTAATCAGCTCGGCGTACCCTTTCATATGATACCCCCTCACGGTGTCGAAAAAAAAAAATGTAACCCTTAAGTTTTTTTTACCCTAATTGTTTTGAAAAATATTTTTTTTTAAGTCGCTATATTTTTAAAATATGTGGGTAGGTACAAGACACATATATGAAAGGTGTAGCCGTGAGAGCACGCGAGAGGACGGACAGACAAACACACGCAGGAAAATATAAGGGTCCTTGGTTTTGCCTACGGACCCTAAAAACATATCTAAGGAATAATCTTTACTTTAGAAGCCTGGATTTTAAAAAGGCCAAGGCTGGGCGAAATCTAAGAGAAAAGCCAAGATGCCGGAGAAAGGAAAATCCTTCAGCTATGAATATTAATATACTATCTCACTCCTCTCTGCCTAAAATATCATAAGTAATTGAAATTGAAAACATTCATAGCCGGAGGATATATAAAGGGTGGTCTAAAAGTCTCCCCCCCCCCCTCCTAACTTTTGAACGGTTTGAGATAAATGAATGAAACTTGGGGGATCCGTACCAGGTAAAGAGAATATTGTTTTCATGCAATCGCGGACTAGGGGCAACTGCCCCCAGGCCACCCTGGGGCCCCTTGCCCCCACACACCAATTTTAAATAGGAGTGTATATTTTTGATAGCATATTTGGATTCTATGGTGAAAAATAATAAAATTTTACTTGAAACTTTAATTTCTATCTCCAATATTTAGCCCCCTATATGGGGAAAAAGTTTAAAAATGGTAGATTTCAGCGCCTGGGGGCAAAATGGTGGTTGCCCTGAGTACGCAAGTGGATGAATACACGCTTCTCTTTACATGGTACAGATCCCCCAAGTTCCATTACTTTATTTCAAACGGTTTAGATTTTATAACGATATAAGTGATATTTTTTACTAGTTTCGAAGGGTTATTTTGCTATCTTAGCCCCCTATAAGGGGGGGGGGGGGGGTGGGGGGCAAAATATTGGAGATAAAAAAAAGTTACAAGTAAAATTGTATTATTTTTCACAGTAGAATCCAAATATGCTATCATATAATCTCCAATTTGAAATTTTGAAGTGGGTGGTTACCCCTAGTGCGCGTTGCATGAAAACAAACTTCCCTTCACATGGTACTGATCCCCTAAGTTTCATTAATTTATCTCAAACCGTTCAAAAGTTAAGAGGGGGGGGGGGGAGACTTTTGGACCACCCTGTATATATATATATTATATATAAGAATTTTAACGAATGGAGCAATTTGTACAACGTTATATTTAGTTAAAGCTCGACGAAACTTTTATAATATCTATTGGACGGTGTATCTTCTTACATCATTAATCTAATTATAATTACACACAGTGTAGGGACAAATGAATTTAATCTATATGGCTTTAAGATAATTGCTTTTATTATTTTACTACCTTGATTGGTATTCTTGAAGCTTAAATGCCTAAGGGATTTACACTTTTTTACAAGTCAGAGGTGAAACTTAGTGAAACAATAACAGAGTAGAAGTTTTTCCACAAAATATCGGCCATATATAGAACAGGTTTAAAATGAATAAAAGCAAGGCATAAACGTAAATATTAATTTACTTCCTCATATAAACTCCAACTTTTACCGCTCGGGGAAAATAAAACAACTTAATGCGGTATTATTTGATAAAGGCTAGAGTTGGCGGAAAAGATAAAGACTAAAGTTGGACAAAGCCACTCGTTTTATTTCTTAAGTAAAGAGGACCAAGTGGAATGAGAAGAAAATTTCTTAAACTTTTCAATAAGAAATAAAGTTTATATTTATTTAACTGCGGAATATTTCGTCATAAAAGAATTTGTCTAATATACGAGCACATTTGAATAGTATAATATGCATTTATTTAAATAAGTCCATCATATTTTAAAAATAGTCTTTAGTGTGGCACATAGCTTTCCTTTTCATTAGCGTCCTATTTCGTACACTTTAACGATTTTATGCTTTTACAAAATGTTTTTGTCAAATTTATTTAATTTTCCCCCGTTTTTTGAATCTGTCTAAATTATATTAAAGAGCGCAGATGGTTGCAATTAATCTGACACTATTTGCGGGCTTTTCGGCAATCCATCCAAACTTCATAAAAATCAGATGAGTAGTTTTGAAGATATAGATGCAAATAAATGTGTGTCTGTGCGCTTGTGAAAGAATCAAATGCGCGCAGAAGGTGGGAACTTTTATAGGACCAACAATGGGCAAATTATGACCTACCATCCAAATTGCATTAAAATCGGACGAGTAGGTGTCTTTCTGTCGGTCTGTCGCACAATTTTTGCGAATCAACCTCCGACTTTATTGAAATTTAGAAGGCAGGTAATAATTAACCCATTGCTGGTCCCTTATAAGTTTCTGTGCCCATTTCTTTCTCTTCTACATGGGCACAAACATTCATTTATTTAAACCTATATCTTCAAAAGTACTTATCTGATTTTTATGAAATTCGGATGGTTTGTCGAAAGTAGCCCCCAGATATCACCAGATTAATTGAAACCGTCTGCGCTCTTTAAATATTGTTAAACTGATACTTTAATTCATGTCAAAAATTAATATAATTTAGACAGATTTAAAAAACGGGGGAAAATTAAATAAATTTGACAAAAACATTTTGTAAAAGCATACGGGATTGATTGGGAGTAATATTTGAATACCTAGCCAATCAAGTGACAAACTAACATCAACTTGATTTTCGGTCAACTAACACATTTTGTACTCAGGATCATGAAAATCACTCTGTCCACCATAATTGTCGGAGCATAGCCGCTCTCCACCGGTTGGTTTTGTTAAAATGTCTATTTCCAAGCTATGACCCGCAGAGCTTAGCCGACAACATATTCTTAAAAGGCACTAAAAGATTAACTTGTACACAAAAATCTTGGAAACTTTTTGCATATCTCCTGGACTATAATCGGGCTGGTATAGTTAACGTATCCTAATTCAATTTAGTGCATATAATTTCATCGGCAAATATCCGGGCCCAGCCAATATTCGGGCCAGTCTAAATTTATTTTTTTTAAATTCCATTGGCAAAAATTAGGGCCTAGTCGGCAATTTAGCCGATTTATTATATGCATCCTAATTTAATTCAATAAATCTAATAACATCGGCAAAAATCTGGGCCCAACAGACAATCGGGCCGGTATTGTGTTTAATATTATTAGTTTCATCGGCAAAAAAACCGGGCCAAGCCGACAATTGGGCCAGTATAGTGTTTAATGAATTAATTTTATCGGCAAAATCCAGGTCGAGCCGGCATTTGGGGTGATTACGTGTGTACACACCCTAATACAATACCTAATTAATTCCTTTTCTTGGCAAATATTTACAGAAATTTCGAATGCATCAGTCATTACTGTGTTTGTTTGGTTTGGACTTGTGCGACAAGGTTAGTCAGTTCATGTAAATACATGAGTGTTTAACTAGTGTGTAATTATTAGACTTAAGATTTTCAAATTCCTAAGATGGAAATAGGGACGCAACAACATTCAGCCACGACTCCTTGTCCACTGTCCAGGCACGCCTTAACCAAGTTCTACGTCCCGCCAAACACTCGCATCTGTCTATGGTCCATTTCCAGGCTTCCCTGGCCGTCTAGGTCTATATTAGTGCGTATTGCGTTACCCAGTGTGTTTGTAATATTGAATTTTACATGTGATTTTTATTACAGTGGTACTTCTCTTTTGTTAAATACTTACTTGCGAGGTTGTTTGTGTGGCCTAAAAAGAAAATTGAATTTAACTGGGTCTAATTAATTATTGAGCTAATATACATATTGCAAGTTATAATTAATAGTAAATAATACACAACATACCATGGACTATAACATATCTGCACGCTTCTCCCTCGAGAGTGGAGCCATTTAATTAAATATAACAGACAAAACATATTTTTAACACAAATTAATCGTCTAAATGCTTTGAACATATTATTATACAAGTTTTGCTTTGCTTTCAACGCCACTCCGTTAAATTCTGCAATTTTAATTAATATAAAATCACAAAATTGTGAATTTTAACACCAAATTGATTAACATCTCGGCTATTAATCATTTTAGAACAAATTAAAATAAATAAATTACACATAATTAATTTGACACAAATATGTTTTTATGTTATATCTATATGTATAAAGCTATACAAATTTAATTTACATCTAAATACTGTTCTTAAAAGGGTTTTAACACATTTTAAAATTTTTACATAATAAGTATTTAAAATATACAATTGTAATTTTATTCAAAAAATGGAATGGAAATTTATTTAATAAATTAAAGATTCTATTATATCATTTCGAATTACAATTTATGTCGATTTAAAAATTTAATTTTAAAATATTTAGTAGTTCTGGTTATTTCAACAATTTATTTATGAAGCTTTATTACGGAGCAAATAAAAATGTTAGATGTGTCTTGAGGACTATTTTGAGACTATTATTCTGGTGTTAAAGTTGGAAATAAAAGGGTCGAGTTTCAGAGATTAAGATTTATTTATGTGGACTTTCACTCAGGGAAACTAAATATTAAGAGTACTCTAATGAATACTAATAGTTCTCAGGTTTCTTAAACGAAAGCTCTGATAAATAAAGCTGTATCTCTAAAACTCACATTGTTTCCAACCTAATCTGCTTGGAACACCAGGAAGGTTAAGTTGGAAGTAAATTAATTAATAATGAACTGAGGAATATAAAAACTCAATTATTTAATAGCTTAATTATAAATTGTTACTTTTAAAGGGCTATTTATGGTTTTTGTAAATTTATAATTGAGGCCTTCTTAATTGAAAAATAGCCTAACCAAAAAAATTAAGTTAAACGTTGGGTCTGAGACTGTTGAAAATAAATTTTGGGTATTTAGCTTTGCTAGGGTTTCGAGGTCATCCTAGAAACCCTTATACTTTTGATATTTCTTCCATCCTTCTTTTGCATCTTGGGTCATATCTCCAGACCTACTGTAGCCAGAGATTTGGCAACCCAGTTTTTGCCCATAAACAGGAAAAATGTTGTGACATTTTCTTTTTGTAATTTTTGAGTGGGGTAACATTTTAAATGAATTGAAATGTAGATTACAAATATATATCGCGTTTCCGAAATTGCGGCCATTTTGCCCCCAAAATTACCAAAACAATCCCCCCCCGCTATCCCATAAAAGGAAGAAGGGTGCTAAATATATAATGTGCTAGATAATATTCACACCTTGCTCCCCCAAAGTGCAATTTTCTTTTTACAAATTTTATTAAAAAATATATATGTATATAAATAATGACCGAAGAAACCCTTTTAGTAGCTTGCTGGCAAGTACTTGACTTTTACTTTGTTTTATAAAATATTTAATGTAACGGAGGGTTAGACTTATTTTTCTTGGAAATTATTGAGAAAAATCTATCAAGATATATCTTTTAACTCGGTTTTTACATTTGTGGTTTGGGCTATTTTCCGCAAGACGCCTCAATTAATAATTTAAGCATCGCCCATAATTTTCAACCTTAAGATCAATTAAACTTTCCAATCTTTGATAATTGATTCTTTAAGTAAAACTTTTTTTTTAATTTTTCGACATAATTGTTATTGATCATTTTCATAAGTGTTACATTAAGAACATGATCAGAGGGTATCGAGTCTAAACTATGTCGGAATTAAATGCAAGATCCGTAAATAATATAATTGTTCGTCAGAATATCATGTTGAACTGTAGAACATCCTATTAAGCGTAGTGGTATTAAGCATATACATGCATGTTATACTCGTATATACAAGTATAGAACATTTAACCCAGCGAAAGAAAGTTTCATTTTCCTAAGAGGATCCTTCCCTAAACTTTAAAGAGGTGGACATTTCAGGAGGATTTACAATTCTCACGACAAAGATAGAAACTCAACAGAGTGAATGAGGTGGTAATAGAGTACAATAGAAATAGATGTTACAAATAGAGGTTTTAAATAGAAAGTATTTCACGCATTAACTAAAGGCTGGTAAATACCTTAACTAAAAAGCACAAATAATTATGTCTAAGACTCTAATAATACTAAAGGCAAATTTTAATATTATTCATTTTTTTTGTCTTAATATTTAAACTGAGGAAAATTTTAATAAATACATTAAATAATTTTAAGACCGTACTTAAATTTTTATTTTATAACTAATAGGAAATTAATTACAAGAGACAACATTGATTGCTTGTTTTATATTAAAGGAGTATAATAATACCATCTGGCTATACTCTATTTTTCCCCATTTCGAAAGAAGATTCCTCATTACTTATGCCATCTTATAACTTAGTTCTACCTTTAAGCCTTGTTTACACTTGGTAGAGTAAAGGGCCGAGTGAACTAGCTTACTTTTTAGCACAGTATACGGTAGAGTAAAATAGTGTGCAGCTTTTTGGTAGAGTGACTCTAAAGTCGTTCACATTTGCTTGAGATAGTAGCCTAAGTAAATTTAGATTATTTAATTTTTGTTCTTAATAATCTCGCAATGAATACGGAGAAGAGGTAGACAATGAAAGGAGGGGGACTTGGGGTGGGGGGTCTACTAGCCTGTCGGCGGGCGAGCTACTCTACCACCGCACTAGCTTATTTACTCGACCAACTTTTATCCACTATTCTTTACCGATTACTATCCGAATCGTTCACATTAGGCTAGTAGCTTGGTAGAGTGCTACTCGACCCTTTACTTTACCAATGTAAACTAGGCTTTACTCTTTAAACAATAGCAGCACGTTGCACGTATAAAGCACTTCTGTTATGTTATGCGATATCCCTCTAGATTGAGGGCCCATTTTATGCGTCTGGGAGCAGCTTTAAATAAAAAGGGTGATATACACAAAGCGACGGAATCGGGATTATGTGGTATATTAAAAATTGAAAGGAAAGGGATACGTTTTGAAGAAGTAGAAGCTGAGATGATGCATAGTAAATTTTTGCTTATGTCAGATTACGTCAAGCGTATGTCAGCTTCAGCCGAAATGAAAAACGAAAATGATTCATAACTTAAAACAAGTGAGTTCCCTGGAGAATAAAAAGAAGGCTTTAACATAACTAGTTCCTGGAGTTATTGGCCGACATAATAACAGGAATATATGAGAGAGAAACGAATCAGCAGTGGAGCAGCATCTGGTGATAGGATGAAGGAAGTAGTAGATGGGAATATTCCCAGTTGTTGAATTCCCACTTGAATTCCCCACTATATTCCCCACGAGGGATCAAAGGGGGAGACAGAAATAAAACGGACCAAGACTTGGAAACCTTCACTACCACGTCAAAAAACTTTTTTCCTGGATAATTGACAATACTTCATCCAACTCGAGTAAACTCACACGTCTAACAAATATAATCATGCATATTCTAATAGCTATCAATAAAGTTTAATCGATAATTGATTTTTTATTATTTTTTTTTTCAATTGAAAAACAAATTGAACATTTCTCGAGTTCCAAAAAAACCTAAAATAAGTGTTATTGACTGAATAATAAGTTAACTGTTAACGTCTACTACCTAAATTAATTAAAATAAATACTCGACCATTTAACCATAAATATTACCGACTGTTGTTCTTTATGTGGGGAAGTTTTAAATACATTTTATTTTCACAGTTCACTCAAAAATGTTTATAACTTTGAATTTATGAAAATAAATCAAAATATACTAGTACTAATAATAGTAATCTAAATTAGGCTAAATAATTAACAAGCCATACCACTAATGAATCATTAAGTTTCTCTCCAATGTTATTCTTTATAGTTAGGTTAATTGGTCTAAAGAGACTCACCTGAAACAGAATAAAAGAAATAAACAAAATTAAAAAAAACGGTCCAACAAATAGAACATAATTTTCTCAAATAAATATTGATACTGAATATAAATCCCATAATAACTCCATACGGTATTAAGGGCCGCAAACAAATGTTAGCTCTTAATTTAAGGGTGGTTTATCTTCCCCTAAGAAACTAAAAAAACTATTCAGAAAATATCTATTCTAGTCCATTTAAAAACCAATTTAGCCACATAAGAGGAGTAACCATAACCATAAAATGGTAACTTGACATTTTATTAAAAGTATT
This sequence comes from Gerris lacustris, assembly GCA_951217055.1. Classification (NCBI taxonomy): domain Eukaryota; kingdom Metazoa; phylum Arthropoda; class Insecta; order Hemiptera; family Gerridae; genus Gerris; species Gerris lacustris. The sequence goes on from OX578276.1 coordinate 54,993,142, forward strand.
ACTTCTAAATCCTAGACACTCTCACTTAGTTTAAGATTGTTGTTAATTTATCTTGACAGTAGTTTATGAACGTGAAAAACTAAAACAAAACATTACACAAAAAACACTTCCGTAGCAAAGTACCAAAGCCCTCTAGTATACTAACAAATATATATTATTAGTACATAATTAAAAATACATTGGTTTCATTCTATAAAAAGGGGAAATAATATGAATAAGAAGGAAAAAAAACATTTAGATACATAGCTGGCTTCGTAGAGAAAATCTTTATTATCAAACATTCATGTTACTTTTGAGAAACGTTGGTTTGATTCTACAAAAAGAAGTAGCTGCGCAAATAGAGAATGTAAAACTTTTTCAACTCACTTAAAACTTACTTATACTAAGCCTCGCTGATAATGTTTTATGAAATTCCATACCACTATGCGATAAAGACTTTATCTCCACGCAAACCTGCTAATCATTTAATCGGATTAATATTTTTTTCTAATTAGGATTAGTAGGAATAATTGTAGGTATAGATGCTGATTAAAAGTGCAAAAAGTATAGCGTGTTACAGGGATATTTTCATTTTTTCGTATCATATTTCATCCAGAATCAAATTCTTTAAATTATTATAATTATTATTAATGCTGTAATTAACCATTTATATTACCGTGAGTTTATATTACATAAGTATTTATTCAATGAATTATCAGGTTCAATAAATTGGAGTAAATATACTCAAATCCTTGGTTGTTTTGACTGAGATTTTGTGGTACCACTTCATAATTATGACTAGAGAGGTTAAAAAAGAAACACAATATTGTCACCAATTTTTTTTATAATTAAATGACGCGTTTCGACTTACATGTCATCTTCAGTATGCGTGTGAACTTAGTAAGAGTGAATTGTAGTGCAACTCAAGTGAATTTAGTGCTTAGTACAGCATTCACTCTTACTAAGTTCACACGCATACTGAAGATGACATGTAAGTCGAAACGCGTCATTTAATTATAAAAAAATTGTAGTGACAATATTGTTGTGTTTCTTTTTTAACCTCTCTAGTCATAATACTCAAATCCAGTTTATATATATGTTATATAACTATAATCATATTAACTAGTAGTTTGAAGTATGCATTACAGTGGAAAGATGTTGACGACAACTTAGATTCATGTTAGAGGAATTTAATTATATATATTAACCAGTTAGATATGAAAAAGGATTGGGCAAGACATTTTGGAGTAGTTAATTGCGTTCAGTCAAAAAATCATGCAAAGGAGTTAATTTAACGTCTTTATAACAAATGGTTCAACAGTTATAGCTAATGTGAACTTTTAAATAGCCGCCATCTTGAAACTGTTCGATTATACTGGTTAACGAACTCACCCTATTTGTTAAATTGCCTACGGTCCTTTATTAGGTTGCCAGGAGTCGGTTTATGGAATTGTTTCTAGTTTTGGTCTTAAAATCCCGGTATCCCGAAGACACTTTTCGGGACGCCAAGATATCCCGGTTTTAAACAAAGACGTCGAAAATAGATAATTTTGTTGCCAAGTAAAACCAAACAAATCGGACACAGGGCACCTCGGAACTTTTCATTAAAATAAATAATACATTTTAGCTCCAAATTTGGGGGCGCTAACCCCAAAAACAAATTATTTCACGAAAGTGGACCTGACAAGTTTGATTAAAAAATTCCTAAATGCAGTCCATTTAAATACGAGTTTAACGATATAAGCCGATGGAAAAATCTAATTCCTGAGAAAATAGCTTTAAACGCGGACGGAGTGAGGCCAGGTTCGATTACCTGCCGAGGAGAAGTTATTTTTATGATACATTTTGATGAAAAAATGTTCAATAATAATAAAATTTATCTACGAAAACATGAAAACTAATAAATGGAAAACACAAGGCTAAGTAATTATGAACTCGTAAAATGAGAAAGTTTATCTGAGTTGTCTTGGACCGATTTTTTTATTCCTTTTAAAGCACTTAATAATTTTTATTAGGACAATTATCTTTAGATTAAAACAATTAAAAAGTCTTAAAAGGTAGATACTATACGCTTGTATCAACAGAGATAAATTCTGATAAGTAGAAGGATTCTTTTAAAGTTTTTTCTTTTACTTTATGGGTCTCAAGATAAAAAGAGCTCGAAAAGAACTCCTTGCAAGCAAGGGGGCAGAGGCTAGACAAGATGTATTGAATCAACTTTTTAAAACATACAGAACTTTCTACAACTTGGAACAGAAAGTTTTGGCAACAGACATTATTATTTGATTATAACTTTTTCCTATTTTTTATACAAAATATATATTTTTAGACCAGCAACTAGATGAACTTGATTCCAAGTTTTAAACCCCAACAGTGTGTTCAAAAAATGTAAAAAACTATTCTGGGAATCGTTACAATTTTAGTATACTTGTTCTACTATTTATTGAAACAAAGAGATATATGAAATAATACTACATAAAATCCTTTTAGAAAACACAACAATTCGCTTACTTAATTAAAAAGCAGAAGTATGATAATTCAAATGAACGTCAGTTCTTTGTTTCATGATGTCCAGTCTCATCACTCATCATATTCTATGTACATATATGTTCTATATATACTCACTTTTATATACTGGAGAGATTACATTCCTTTGTCTAAAGAGATCTTTTGGATAAATCAACATCACTCATTAATATATGGAAGTGTAAAAAAACAAGTGAATTCGATAGTGGAAATCACGACACAAAAAAGCCACATTAGCATTTAACAATTATTTAGAAAGTTATATACTAATAAAAATTAACAGAGATAGAATTTATTAGATGAATATATTATAAGGGGATTCTCAGAATAATTGGAATTCTAGAGTTTCATTAGAAAACCCCGATTCAGTATTGAAGACAATACTAGTTTATAAATTTAAAAATACCATTATAAATAGATATGATTTTAAATGAAAAGCATGTAACAAAAGAATCAAACGTTTCCACACAAAAAAAGAATCCCATTAAAGTTTAAAATTTAATATACAACTTGAATAACCATGATTTAGGGATTGTTTTTAAAATAATTTATTATTATTATTATTTTAATTTATTTATTATTAAACATACTTATAAAGTGTTCAACGAGGAAAACGAGGAATATGAATAACAATGATAACGACTTATATGGATACATTCGTATTTAAATAGACAACAAAACAGTTATTTAAAAAAAAAAAAAATAATAATAATCGGTCCGACATATTTTTTCTCATAGATAGAGAAACGGTTATTAATATATAATGTAGCCCATAATCTATAATTTAATTAATTCATTATTTAACATATTTAAAATAGTATTTAAAAGATGATTGTTTACATTTCTTTAACTCTAGGGACCTTAAAACGTTTATATCCATCGCAATCTTTTTTGCGACATTACCATATTTTCTATTCATTTATAAGAGATAATATAAATGATGGTAATTCTCAAAATCATTAGCTTTACTCCACTTTATTGTGTTTTACAACTTAAAATTCACTGTTGCATTTTAGATGAAGACAATAAAACTTGTTAAATTTCTTAACAGGAAATTAAAGAAAAAGAAAGGTACAAGAGTAAATTCAAATAGTACAAAGACCCTTTTTCAAAAACAATTGAAATGCAAATGGTTTCTTTTCACAAGATGAAACGAAGGCTGAAAGCTTTTCAACCTTTTTAAAGTCTTTTTTTATAAAAGAGCGCACAATATATCACATATATAGGCAACATCCTTCTTAAAAGCGATCTGATGCCTAGTGAATAAACTGAATCAGGGCCATTGTGTGGTACGATTTGTTACAACCCAAAGGCTCTACTCTGTAAATACAGTCTATTCAGCGTGACAAAACCTGAATAACTCAAAACTATTCACATTTTATTGACGATTCAATTTGCAAGAATAGATGTCTAACAAGGACAAATATACATATAATAATAGTAAATCAATTGTACATTCAAACCATCAAGAAATGCCCCCCATTTTAATAGTTAATATTGCTTTTTTTTAAAAAAAAAAAAGTCCGACAAACTCAAACACATTTTCTTAAGAGTATAGTGATACAGAATTTTAATCTCAAAATATCTAATTCAATTAATTTAGTATAAAAAACATTTAACAAGTGTTCAGCTATATTAGATTAATTTTAATTAATAACTCTAAAACTAGAATTAACCCTCAAATACGACTCCTATGATTGAATTTGTATTAAATGTACTACATTTTAGAATTTTTAAAATTAAATTTCGATAATCGGCAACCATTTTCGCCGTGAAAGTAGGACTTTACCAATAATAAATATTATCAGGACTAGACGGGATTCAAACCTGCGACAACCTCATGCCAAATTAAGTCATCACTGCCATCTGACACCCATGGGTTGAGGCCACGATGAATGTACATTAAGCATTGGGCTGATATTTTTTTAATCATTAATTATTAGATTTAACAGATTGTAAACGATAGATGAAGTTTAACCTATTTCGCCAGAAATGTTTACGCAAGTTGATATTTTTTCTTCCAAGCTTACCGAATGAATGTAATGGAGCCATTGTGAGCCATTTGTGTTCACCCCAGTAGCGTAACTATGGGCCCGCACGGGCCCCCCAGTGACAGGGGTCCCCCAAATCAACGTCGAGGGGGCCCCCAGTTCTAAGCACAAGAGGTTTTTATTTTCGCTCATCACTGTTGTTTAGTTCTACCAAAAAGTTCTTGCGGGGGGGCCCCCAATGTCTTAGCTACGCCACTGGATCACCCTGAAGAACAACTTTTTATGAATACCCTTTCAAAAATTCCTGGACAGAATTGTTTTAATTTACAACTATATCCTTGAAAGTGCTCATTCCCTGGTTTGTCGAAAGTAGCCTACAGATGGTCGCACATTAATTTCAAACCACCTGCTCATAGTCTATAAATAAAATTAAAGTTTTGTCAGCACATTGTTCAGAATTTAAAAAAAAAAAAAGTTGGGTATTTTTTTTTATTTCACACTTTACGAAAAATTGAATGTGGCCTTACATTTTTTTGTCTGTATTCTACATCAAGAAGATCAGATCTAGGACTTATCAGAGACGAGCGTGCTCTCATACCGCCATTCTTGCTGGCTGGCAAAACACATCAGCAATGTAATATCGTGTTTTTGCACACTGCAATAGGCTACACAATTTGTGAGAGACACCAAGGGGGGGGGGGGCTGGCAAAACACATAAATTACTGCTGAGGTCAAGATTATACTGTGTGTGTGGGTTTGCTGGTGTAACTATGTTATACTTACTTCAGCATTTTACTTGAATATAACTCGCATCTATTGCTTATATTTATATGCCACATGAATAATAATATAATATTCTTATATGATCTTTTTATGTTTCATCGGAAACAAAAGAGAATTGCGAATTCCTTCAGGGAACCATCACATATTTATTTCATTTTTATCTATAACATTTACATATATAACCTACATGATATACAAACAAAATATTCAACGTAGCTTCTTATGAAAACGAGAAGAAAGTATAGATATAAAGAAAAATGTACTTTGAAAGTCAAGGGCTAACCTAAGGCATTTTCAACGATACAAAACCTACTAACGTTCTAAAAATATTCCCTGCATTTGTATTCCATTAAATTATATACACAAATATTTATTTACAGAGAGAGGAAAACAATTTTTTTTTTCTTCTCATTTTAGTCAGGATATATTATATTGAAGTTTTGCTTTTTCAAGAGATTCAATAACGTCCAGATATAACCTAACGTCCTTTTCCACCATATTTTCCCCCCTTCTACATGTGTCCAATTCATTCCTAGGTCCAAAGCTTGAGGTATAATAAAAAAACATGTAATAGAATTTCCGACGGAAGAAGAAAAAGAGAGCGAGCACAAAAAGTTATTCGTCTAAAATGTGTTGCTATTTTTCTGGCAAAAAAAGGAAAAGGCACCGGTGGATTTCTAAAGCCGAACTACAAAAGAGCTTTGGAAGGAAGTCAGTAGGTGGAGGGTAACGAGTAACAAGTAACCTTTAGATAACTGACCTTTCCACGACAACAACACCAGCAACAAGCTTCCCCGACCCATGGAACCTAACAAGCTATTCAGATTAAGTTAAAACCATTCATGATAAACGATACTGTTATACGAGGATGTGCCAACATAACGTTTACATTAAAATAAGCAACATGTTTTCAATTTATTCCAATATATAAAAATTTAATAATAGTTATTTGCAAACTACAAGCAATCCACCTTTTTTTTAATAGAAGAAAATTAAAAACTGTATATATATATATATATATAGAAGGTATTTTTTTTATAGAAAAAAAGAAATATTAATATGAAATATGAAATATTAATTTTTTTATAAGCTAAAATTAAATTTAATTATTTTCTTCTTTTTTTTTAGAAGGCATAAAACTTTGTATTAAATATAGTTAGAGTATTATAGCAACTACAGAATTAAAAAAATCAATTAAAAAATTCTCAGAATTAAGAAAAGATGTCTCATTCATTTAATAAGTATAAAATGTTCTTAAGTTTTAAAAACACCAGAAAAAACCCAATTATATATATATATATATATATATATATATATATATATATATATATATATATATGTGTGTATTGACCACGCTGAGGTTGATAGATGCATCAAGAAGACGGGTAAATCTCCTTATGGAGAAAGGAATTCGTGTCGTCTTCCAATGGGTCCCGAGCCACTGCGGCTTGGCGGGAAATGAGAAGGCAGACGAGCTAGCTCGGAAAGGAGCTGGGATGCAACAACCCGATCCACCGCTCTCTTATTGCGCAGTCAATAAGAGCAGTCTGGTGGAGAACCCAATCTCACACACAATCAACAGAAGAGAAGCTGTGGCAGGCTTTCGTTTAAAGACAGGACATGATTATCTACAACGGCACTTGTACAGGATAGGTGTGTCCTCTATGCCTATCAGACGAGATGGATGGCCAGCACCTCCCAGTATGTACAGCATTGACAGATGTCATCGAGAACGACAGAAAGAATTTAGACTTAAATATAGACAGTGCCACCATGGCAAAACTTTATTGGGCTGCAAGAAGCCGAATGGCCTTGTTGCCAACGGCATAGGCGTTATTTAAAAAAAAAAATATTTTTTTTTTCGCGACGTGAATTATCCGCCATTTTGAATTTGAACAGCTGATAATATTGAGTTCGCTATATTTTTCCTGTGTGCGCGTCAAAACGATCTTTTATACTGGAAAGTTTCACGGTTTTATTTATCTTTTTTGGTTCAAAAGTTATTGGAACCGTACAGAGTGACTGACGGACACAGGAACGAAACTATAAGGGTTTTTTTTTTGGTTTTACCAACGAAACCCTAAAAAAAATATTATATATATATATATATATATATATATATATATATATATATATATATATATATATATATATATATATATGCGTTAAGCATGTTCGAACTCAATGTGTTGCAGCTGTGAGGGAACAAGATACCTGGAGAATTATTAGTAGTAGTAGAGAGATCGTGAAGGGACTCAAAAAAGTAGCTGTAGTACGCTTCATAAAATCATTTAGATTAGGATGGTAACGACATGTTGAGACAATAGAATGCCAAAAAACATTTTAAGAACTCAACTATTCGGAACTCAAAATGGAGCAAGACTAGAACACAATGCAAAAAGGAAGTAGAAAAAGATAAAAAAAAACCTCTTAGAGTCCGGAACTGAAAGAAGAAACGAATGGAGGCTACTGAAAAGGGACGCCAAAGCCCACCCCGGGCTGGAGCGCTTCTGAAGTAAGTATATCTATATAGAAACACTATTTACATACATAATAGTGATGTTGCCCAAATACAATGGGTTGCTAAACACACAGCGTAATACTCTATCGTGAGACATTACTTCAAGTAATAATAATATTATAATACAATTAATTAATTAAATAACATGCCCCAAAAAAATTTAATAAAACATATATATATATATATATATATATATATATATATATATATATATATATATATATATATATATATATATATATATATATATATATATATATATATATATATATATATATATTTATATATATATATATATATATATATATATATATATATATATATATATATATATATATATATATATATATATATAATTGACTCAGTCACTGATTTACCACGAATCTATATGGAATCGCTGGACCTTATAATCGTGAAACTTTGTAGGTAGGATTCTCTTAGCCTCTATGTCCATATTCAAAATATTTTGATGGCAGCCCTTTATATGCGAAATTTGTCGATATCACCGGAACCACTTGAATCTTTAAACTTGGAATTTAGCTTCCATTTCTGACAAAAATAAAATTAACGCAAGGTTATTCCAATAGGCCATTTTGGTTGGCGACCACACATATATATTTGAAACCAAGTTTTCTCACAGAAATAATTATCACTACTTCTTTGAAACGCTTTAATAAAATAATATTATTAATGTCTGCCAAAAAGGGGATTTCTACATGATTTTTTTTTAAATTAAAAAAAATAACACATTGTAGCAAAGACCGGAAATCCAGCCAGAAGTAATTTTCCAGCTTACCTACCAATAAGACAAAGATATTTTGGCCCAGATAAATAAAAAAAACTCCTTGGCTTTACAAATATATTATTGAGGCTTACAGCCAACGATTATAGTAAGAATAAATAAATTAATAGATAAATAAGAATTAGAATAAATAAATAAATAATTGTCAATGCATTCCTACTGCAATTTTATAAGAAATTACTCAAGTATATTTCTTATAAAATTAGATTAATAATTAATTATTGAAAAATCGAATAAATAAAGAAATAATGAAATAGTCCGGGAGATCACATGCAAAAAAGTGACTGACTAACATCGAGCTAGAATTTAGTGTACAAGTAATCTTTTAGTGCCTTTTAAGAATATGTGGTCGGCTAAGTACGTCTGAGGGACATGGCTTAGGAACGAAAATCACATTACTAAGTATACGATGCTAACTACTAATACATGACAGAGTTAGAAAAGAGACAAAATTAAAAGATATACCACGCTAACTAATTGTACTTAGCGGAGCGGAGTTAAGGCAAAATTAGAAGATCAGAGTTTTTAATTTTTTTTAATTTCTCTAATTTATAATAATTTATATATATACACAATAATGATATAAAATAAATATTTACCCATTGAGAAAATTGACAATCATGATAAGTTGATAGTTAAAGAGTATGATTGTAATAGGGAGTCTAGTAGTGGGGAAGCCACACTGCATTCTTACTATTCCACCCATCTACACGCTCCGGAAGTCTCCTTTTCAACAGTTATAAAAGGTATCACATCACTACACAAAAACTCCTGCATGTATGTATCAAGATGAAATTTTACATGCCTGTTTCAATTGTACTTAAGGCGATGAATATGAAGTTTTATTAAAATCGTTACGGTAGAACGCAAGACATAGGTAAAAACGTTGTATTCTCTAATTTTAAACGTTTAGCTCCGCTTTAATAGTTATAGCGATCTTTCACACTTCATAGAGTCGCTGTTGGTTTTACTAAACAATTGTTTTGTTTTTTTTAAAAAAAAAAAAAAAAAAATGTTTGTCTCATCGAATAGATGAAGTTAGAATTATTTCCCGTCCTAAAATTGTCTTTCCGCTTGGAAAGAACGCTTGTGCGGATGACGTTGTCCAACAAACTAGTCCTGGACATTGGTAAAATGAACATGTGTACCAAATTTCAACTAAATCGGTCAACTTTTACTCAAGTTATCGTCATCGGTCGATTTCGTTAGCGGTCTTTATTTTCGGATTCCCCGGAATAAGGGAATTCGTTTCAAAACAATAAAATAATAGCTACTAAGCAGGCTGTAAATTTAATATCGGTACATATAGGAAGCAATAAAAGTTCAATGTGTTTTGTAATTATTCTTTGAACAAAAATTCGAAATGTTTAAAAGCCAGCTTGTTTAAGACCTAGTAGAATAAGCGAAACATAAATATTTTATTCTATCTTTAAAATAATAAGGTTTTGGCAGAATTTTTATTGAAATTTTGCCTAAAACCAAAATCAAAACACCGACATGTTTCATTTTAGTTAGAATCCCAGAGAAAAAAGACACTGTTGATGTCATTGAGTAGACGTCTAACATGGCCAATCCTCTGTCCTGAAAAACCTAATTAGTTTATTGGGAGGTAAAAGGAGTGACACAAAAAGGAGTCGTGTAGCATTACATTCGTTGGGGAATAGAAATGGTTTAATTGATAGAAACAACCCAGCTTCAAGTTAAGCCGAAACGTAATTAGGACCATTTAAAAAAAAAGGGTAAGAAAAAGCAAAGAGCGAGAGGTCAACAGAGTTCAGCAGGTAGGAAAGCATTGGTTAGAGAACCGCAGGTTTAGTAGGGAAGGGGATTATGAAGTTGATTAAGCCGAATAAGAAGAGGGAGCAACCCATGGAGTCGGTTCAATCAGTGCCGGCTCTAGATGCCGCAGTTTTGAATCCTTTCCTCTTCCCACCCAGGACTCCTCGTTCCAACGAACAGGTGATTACCACTGGAAAACCCTCATTACTGAAAAGGGAAAATCTACCTGTCTAGGAGGTTGAAACCCACTTGTAGGGACTCGACAACCCGGCCAATATAATACATGTAAGTCACACTGTCTCGTCCCAACTTACATACTACTGACAAAAACTCATGAAATCGACTCGAACTCCTACGATAATATACTGATCTCATTAACCGCTTAAACGAGTCCCTGCTCATCTAATATATCACTGTATCCCTACATTAAGCTGATTCTATATTCGGGAACCGGGATCGAATATACAACTCCGCAGTGCATAAGTGATTTAATTCTTTAGAATCAAATTCTTGTTTCACTAATATCTCTTAATATAGCTTTTGTGGTTCTCTCAAATTTTTCATGGATAAGGTAACTATTACAATAAGTTGAGAAAGGATGGAATTTTATAGGTGTGTGGAGCCACGTTCATGGGGTGGAAACGTATCAAAATTAATGGCTTAAAGCGTATATTTTATTTTTTCTGCACTCCTATAAAATTCCATCCTTTTTCAACTTATCAAAATACGAAAAGGTTACTATTACATTAAACCAAATAATTTGACTGGCTTTAGATATTTCAAAAATTAAGATATCAAATTAGTAATTTATAAAACCTTTGTAATCATATCAGTAACAGAAATAATTGAATACTTAATTTCCAAGTACTTCAAGTTTTTCCTTATATTGCTCCTTTCGCGTACGCTCACAACCTAATGTTTTTTAGCACTCATATTTTGACATTAATTTGTAAATCTAAAAATTGTATACCAAGTGACTATTCGTCCAGTGATAGAACGAAAGGCCACCTAAATTAGCAGACTTTTTTTTAATAATTATTATTTAAAAAATTATCTAATTATCATTTGCTTACAATTAATATAAATAGAGGTAATATATATAGTAGATGATATAGAGTAGATATATGTCCACACCGAAGTTAGGAAAGATTCGTCTGCCTTTTATTGAAAGGTATTGTCGATGAAGTATTATACAAAGCAGATTCAACTTGTATAATTATAGAATAAACAATATAAAAATGTCATTCAAAATTAGTTTGTTTTCTATTTTTAATTTTTCAATTCAATGAAACGATTTACAATCAAAATGTTTCCCTCACAAGAACAACAATAATTTAAAATGTTTTATATTAATAGTTATCTATATGATCTCATTTTTCACATATATACCAATTCATTACCAACTAAACTAACTAGAATGAATAATGAAAAAATATGACAGCTTGTTAAACGTAATTTTTAACTCTTCACGTAGAAGAGAAATAAAAGTTTTATTAGTGTCATTTCAGTTCAAGAGGTGAAGTTTCAACTAAATGTAATTTTTTTATTGTTTTTTGTGTGTTTCGACATTAATTCAGGTAAAAAAAAAAACCCCTTATAAAAACAACTTTCTTCAAAATTCCTTTCTATAGCTTAATGTATGTAATTTTATCTCTGTCATATGTAAAACTCAAGATCTTTAAGTGGCTTAGTTGAATTTAAAAAAACGTGGTCGTACTTTATGACCATCTGAGCCCGAGGAAATAGTATAATTCGGTTAAAGTTACGTCTGAAGCCCTCGCTTTTATTACACCTACCATAATAATAAATCCCTCCTCTGGTTACAATTTAAATTCGTTAGGTGTCTAATGGATACCATGCATAAAAGCAAACCACGTGTTGCTCAAACAATTTACCAAAAACTCGGATTTTAGAATAAAGTGAACTTTATAATAAAATATACGTATAAAACCATCTAATATTTACTATCTTACTCACTAAGCTCATTAAAAATTAATTTGAATAACAAATATTTTAGCAGTTTGTAGCAGATTTTTTTTTTTTTTTTTTTTCAACTTAGATATAGAAAATACAACAATATAGAAAATAATAGTCAATACCAACGTCATTTTGAAAATAACATAGGACCAGCGGTACTACTTTCTAATAACTATACAAATTTATTCAAAACCGGATGAATACTTTTAGAGAATATATCTCTAAAAGATGTTATATGTCAATAAAAAAGAAGAAATTGCGCATATGCGGAAGAGAAAGCAATGAGCGCAGAAGGTTAAAGTTAATACTGGAGCAACAGAGGGCTAATTATGCTATCTACACCTACTATTCTAATATATATGTATTCAAAATCGGACAAGTATAGTTATAAGATACAGAAGTTCGCAAAAATGTTGACGAGCAGACCTGCTTACAGACACAAGATAAAGAATTTTTCAAGATATCTGAATTGGAAATCTTCATGTGATCACAATCCCTCCGTCTATCGGTAAACTCGGAAGTAAAACAAAAATGATATACATATTTATAGACCAGTTACTCGGGCCAAAAATAGTGCCTTACCTCCGAAATTTGAAGAACTGCGTGGATTTTTATGAATATTTGGATTTAACCTAATCTTACCCTCTTCTTCAAAAGTTATATATGAACAAGTTGCTCTTTTTTGTTTTTAAGGGGATAAAACTACCCCTAAGTGAAAAAAAAAGGAAATTCGTATTTAAGCATTTTATGCATTAAAATCTGGTTGAATTAAGTAAAATAAATATATTCGAAGATAATTTGTACTTTACTACAAATTTTCAACCCTTAGAAACCACCCCTTATGAAAAAATATTTTTTCCTGTAAAACTTTTTACTTGTGCATTTAAATTACAAAAAATTTATACATTATTTGTATTATAATTTTTCATTAAATTCAACTTTTCAACCCCTAGAAACCACCCCATATATCGAAAGTGACACTAAAAAAGACTATTTACAGTTTGAAATGTTTTGATTCGGCATTTAAATTAATAAAAATGTATTATTTTCTTATAAAATGATTATTTATTAATGTGAACAGTTTCACCCTTAAAAACTACCCCGATCAAAAATAAAATTAAAAAAGCATTCAATAATATTTTAATATTTACTTATTTAAAAATGATAAATTTTTATGATAAAACATTTTACATACTTACATTTCAATTATCAAAAAATAAATACTCCAATTAAACTATTTTTAAAAATTACGATACATAAATGTGAGCACCACGTGTTTATATTCTGTATTTCAAACTGTAGACTGATGGAATAAAACCACTCACTGTATGTGAATGAGTGAAGTTTTAAAGTCCGTTAGCAGGTGATCTTCCGAAATGATCGGTGATTTTCACATATATATATACACAAATGTATACACATATGTATATATATATATATATATATATATATATATATATATATATATATATATATATATATATATATATATATATATATATATATATATATACATATACTGTATATTGGTGTTTTTGTATAGCCTACATCGAGTTAAGAAATCTTAGAGCTCCAAAATCCCAATATTTTACACGCTCCAAAATTGCCTTACCAAAATGTTATTGGTTTTTCTACTGTCAGTCAGTTAATTTTCGAGCCATCGTACTTTAAAAATAGCCATTTGAAAGGAAATTTTAAGGGCTACAAGTATTGGTCCATTAGAAAGTCAACATACCCTTACCTTTTGAAATGTTAAGGGTTGAAGGGCTCGAGGAAGGGGGTGTTCAAGCTATGATATGAACTTCAAAAGGTAATATCTCCGCTATTTTTTTATCCTAAAGTAATCTATAAATAAACAGGTCAAGTGTGTGCTAGTCAGCACACAGCTAGGGGCCGTAGGCAGCACAGTATTGTTTAAGTAGAACCTATTGATGGTCCTTTTAAAATGCTAAAATGCCTACTTTGAACTATCCTATGGGTCTGATATTCTCAAAAAACATAAACAAACGTCTGACTAAGAATTTTTTGCTAGTGAACCGGACTATAAACATCTCGACATACATCGAAAAGAGCATAATTATAAAAAAAAACGTAATTTGTCAATGAAATGATTTTGTTTTCGAAAATTCCAAAAAGTGATATCTTTACTTTTGGACGGAGAATGTTGAGGATTTTTTTTATTAAGATTTTTCGCACTTTACATAAGCGAGATAGAAGGGGGGGGGGACACTTTTCACACTAACTTCAAACTCACCTACGCTCGCCCTATCGAAGCTTACAACCGAAAGTTATATATTTTAGTAATCAGCTCGACGTACCCTTTCATACGATACCCCCCACACGGTCTCCGAAAAAAAAAAAAAAATTTAACAATAATTTTATTGATTTTTTTTTTTTTTAAATCGCAATATTTTTAAAATGTGTGGGAAGGTACTATACACATACATATATCCAAATTTTAAAGTGATCGGACAAAAGGTGTAGCCGTGAGAGCAGATGACAGACACACGCAGAAAAATATCAGGATCCTTGGTTTTGCCTACGGATCCTAAAAATGATAATGTTTTTGTTGAGAAAAAAGCTAAATTTTTGTTTTGTATCACTTTTCAGGTAGATATTTCAGTTTTTAAGCAATTTCTGAGAAATTACATTTTTTACGCGCAATAAATTAATCTAACTTTTTTCTAAAAGAAAGCATTTTATACCAGTCAAACTTTTTTAACACATGAACAACACTAAAATCAAATATATTGAAGAGTTACAACAAGAAATTTAAATTCTGGTGGACATTAGATTAATTTTAATACGCTTTTTTTTTCACAAAAACTTCCGAGTGATTAATATTTTTTGCATTGTAACTCGCTCATTTTAATGCAATTGACTTTTAGCAGTGCTCATTTAAAAGGGGTTTTTTAAGGACAATATAAAAGTTTCTTATCATGTCATCCGAAAAATCAACCCTTTTGACGTTGAATACATCGATCCAAGTATTCAAAAAAAAGATCTCCTTCTATCGATCATAACTCGCTTTGTATTGGACCTACAATATTCTTTAAAAAATGAATTTCTTTGTTTCTTTCATAAGCTACAATTTTGTTTTCTACACTTTTTACGATAAGAATCGTATTTTTTTAGTTATTCGTAAAAAAGCGTTCAAAAACGTGTTTGTTTTTTTGTTTTTTTTTCGATGAAAAGTTTTTAATTGTGAATAACTCAAAAAATATTGATTTAACCAAAAAACTTAATACGTCATTTCTTTCTTAAAATTTGATCCTCTATCGATTCCCGGGGTTATTGTGAGAAAAGGAATTTCCACCCCCGAGAAGGGGTGGCAACCACCCCTGGGGCGGAAGCGCACATCGGCACTAACTATTTAACTTTTGTTATTTGAGCACTTTCCCATCAACTCACCAAATTTCAAGCAAATCGGTTTAGTTCCTCAAATTTCGGAGGGGAAAACCCCGATTAACTAGCCTATTAGTAGGGAGAACCGACCACTTGTTGAACCTTGCAACAAGGGCACTTATGGGCTCTTGTTTAACCCCGAATAGAGTACAACCCCTCACACACCAATATACAGCCGAAAGTGAATACAGTGTGATCAGTGATCTCTGATCACTAGTAAGCCATGTAAATCAAAGCACCAAGACATTGGAGGGACCTAAACCTTGATTTATAGACGGCTGAGCAGATATTGAGCAGACTATTGCCTTTAGCACCACGTTTACTCCTGAATTCCTCGCCGAAAAAGCAATTAAGTCTCATTAATTAATAAAATAAAAACTTTTCTTTTTTAATTTATCATTGTTAATTTTTCTTTTATTCTGTTTCAGGTGAGTGTTTGTTGCCTAATTAACCTAACTAGGAAGGATAGCATTGGAATGAAAGATAATGATTTTTTGTGGTAAGAATTTTTATTTATTTAGCCCTATTTAGGCTATTATTTTTGTGCCTACTATGATGCTGATAAAAATTCTAAACCCTTAAAAAAGTGACATAAAATTTTGTTTAAACTTTATTTACGAAACTTTTAAATTTCAAATAAAAATCCCAAGGATGAACCATCCAGAAAATTAGCCTATATACTCTTAAAACTCACACTCTTTCTGGGAGGTCCCCCAGATCCACCCTTTTGTAGAGGGGGGAGGGGGTATTATAAACCCCCTGGTGTGGCAGGATCACCCCCACACTTCCAGAGTCCAATCGCCACCACTGGACTGACACTATGAACACTCCTGCCCATTTATTTCGGCAGACTATAATTCTATAATCTGATTAAACATAGATTTTTATATTAAAATAAATAAAATATTTAGACTGCCCAGAAAAGCTTTAAAAAGTTAAGATTTGATCAAATTAAATTTGATTATGAACATGGCGATACACTGTAACAAAAGACATGTAATAAACAAGTGAAACACTGTAACAGGTGACAAATATTAAACATGTCATAAGTAATTTAACAAGTGACAAGTAATGTAACAAGTGACAAGCATTAAACAAAAAATCAAACTATTCTGTCAATAGCACAATTGTCTACTAATTTACACAATTCTGACTTAACTATCTTCAAAGTATAATAGTAACATGATATTAACTGCTCCCCCTAATCCCTCAGAACCCCTTTAGGCGTCCATTAAACCCAGAAATATATACGGATTATTAATTGGTTATATATATTAATTTGGTTATATGTATGTATAGTAAGCCCATTACATACATATTTCGATTCAAGGCACTACTAGGCATTCTAATATCAACCACCTTTGACAAATTCCGATCCATAATCCACCACAGTATCACACTAATTGACTTAATTATATTTCCAATCTAACTTTACACTAAGACAATATTTTCCTTCAACGATGATGCCATACCATATCGTTTTTAACTTTAACCAACAAATTTAAATTCAAAACAACAAAGGTGGAATAGATAGATCTATTTGATCGGATTATAACTACAACGCTTGGAAATCGAAAACTATATATTATAGTATTTAATGTAGATCATCCGGCGGAAACCGCGTCAGAGATTTTGTGATCCCCAACGTTTTGAACCCGTTGCAAAGAACGTTCCTCCATAACCATATTTTGAACTAATCCATACATTAAAATTTCTAATTTCCCTCTCTCTTCCATCAGGGACAAAGATCTTGAGATTTATAAAAATAGCAATATTATTAAATAATATATTATTATTAATTAATTAATATATTCGAAGACAAATAAAAGAGAGAATTGATATTATTTTAGTTTGGCAGCACCCTATTTCATTACAAATTTATCATAGTCTGGGTGTATATAAAAAATAGACCAAGGAATATTAACTACCCTCTACATAGGAATACAAATATCCCTTAGTCTAATTGTTTATTAAGGCAATGGCATGTTATTAAGGCAAGGCCTAGGTGAAATTTGAATTATCTTTTATTAATATATTATATGATTAGGTGCATCCAAAATAGGAGCCCTTTCTCAAGTATTAACTTCCTAACTTTAGGAGATCACATCAGTTAGGAGGTCTGGAGATGGGCTCGATTCCCTTTTTTTTGTTATACTTTGTCCCTGTTTTCCCCTTTATTTTATAAAATCCCTATTGGCAGATATCAAGATAATTTAGATATTATTATACTACGTATACACTCGTAGATTTTATTTTAGCGTTTTAAAGAAGTGGTGATAATTAAGTTAGTAAAGATTTAGGCATGGTAAGGTGTGATGTATAATAAATTGTCTTCTTGATGTTTTATAAACTATTTAAATAATATATGTGACATTTGTTTAAAAAATTAATCTTAATATTTTTTGACAGCGATTGAACAGTTCTTCTTACAGAAATTTTCACAAAACAAAATATTGTATGTAACTCTTTCTAAAATTTAGGTTAAATTAATTTTTAAAATATAAAATTATAATTTAAATAAACAGGTCAAGTGTGAGCTAGTCAGCACACAGCGAGGGTCCGTAGGCCACACTATATTATAGTGTTTAACTGTAAAGTGTATAAACAGTGTTTTTTTAAAATGCTAAAAAGCTTACTTTGAACCATTCTAAGGGTCTGATATTCTCAAAACACACTCCGATAAAGTATTTTTTTGCCACTGAACCGGACTACAACCATAAATACATCAAAAAGACCATAATTATAAAAAAACGTATTTTGTCAATAAAAAATAAAATAATATTTTTTTCGAAATTCCAAAAAGTGGTATCTTTACTTTTGGTCGAAGAATGTTCAGGATTTTTTTCAGATTTTTTTGCACTTCACATAAGCGAGATAGAGGGGGGGGGGACACGTTTCACACCCACTTCAAACTTGCCTACGCTCGCCCTATCAAAGTTATATCCAAAGAATTATATATTTTTGTAATCAGCTCGACGTACTCTTTCATATGATACCCCTCACGGTGTCAAAAATAATTTAATCCTTAAGTTTTTTTACCCTAATTTTTTTGAAAAATATTTTTTTTAAGTCCCTTATTTTTAAAATATGTGGGTAGGTACAAGACACATACATGCCAAATTTCAAAGTGATCGGACAAAAGGTGTAGCCGTGAGAGCACGCGAGAGGACGGACGGACAGACACACGCAGGAAAATATAAGGGTCCTTGGTTTTGCCTACGGAAGTACGGACCCTAAAAATAAAATTATAATTTTGAAATCTATTTAGAAGCCCGGTTCTCCTCCCCATATTGAGCTACCAAAATGTTTTATACCTATATCACCCTCAGAATTGAGATTAAAATTGTACCCAATAACCAACAAAATCGGTTCAGCTGTTTAAACGTGATTGACGCACAGACAAACAGACAAAATTTCCTAAACTTAAATTCGTCGTCAGGACTACTCATTTAGTGGAAATACAACATTTGAGCCCAATCGGATAAATGTACAGACACCACTCGTATAATCAATTTATACGTTGTATCTACTCCTGACAAACATACAAAGGTCAGTAAAAGACGGAGACATTTTAACAAATCCAGATCTCCCGGATTTTGTGAATTCTAACGTTTCGAAACTATTAGAAGGGTGATTCTGAAGGGAGTAGCTCATGATGAAAGTCATTTCCAATAATGAGTCAAAACGTAGGGATTCACAATATATCAGACGCGGTCTCCTCCGGATGATCTAGATTTGTAGGACTCTGGCCGCGAAAACCTACACTATAGAATCATCATTGCTTAAATGGATTTCCATTCACGTTATTGATTTTTCCAGTACAATTATCAACTAAACAACTAACTTAAATTGTTGGGGCACGTTAGTGCTCCGGCCAAGGCGAGCACCATCTCAAGGAATTTTGGAACCCCCTCTATTATCTTATTAAAGATACTTAGATATGTAAAATTATTTTTTCCGTGGTAGGCTGTGAAATAGTAACTTTAGAGCCTAAAAAACATAGCTAAAATCCATTTTTTCATTACGTGGACTTAAAAAATCTTTTCATTACTCCTAGCTGTAAAAAAAAAATCTTTTACGTCCTAGGCACTAAAAGATTTTTTCTTTACGGCGGGTAGTTGTCAAAACTTCCGTTAGTAGTGCTGCAGTCTTTGTAGAAATGCTTCTAGTACGATAAAAATCCGCTAGATGTCAATGCGTTTTATTTATCTTTTCTTATAGTGTAACCTCATTTTAAGGTTTCTTTTTTTAAGTCTTAAGTATGTACTAATATTTGTTATTATTATATATTGATTAGTGATTAATATTTAATGTTTTTTCATTGTCTGCTACCTCGGAAAAAATAGCATATGCTACGCGACTTTGAAGTGTTTTTTCTTTACCTTGGCAATATTTACTGTCTCGCTTCGCTCGACAGTAAATGTAATTGCCGCGGTAAAGAAAAAACTCACTTCACAGCCTTGTAACATAATATACTATTTTTCCGTGGTAGGCTGTGAAATAATAACTTTAGAGCCTAAAAAACATAGCTAAAATCCATTTTTTCATTACGTGGACTTAAAAAATCTTTCAATACTCCTAGCTGTAAAAAAAACAATTTTTATGTCCTAGGACAGAAACATTTTTTTTCTTTACAGCTAGTTGTTATCAAAACTTCCGTTTTTAGAGCTGCAATCTTTGTAGAAATGCTTCTTAGTACGATTAAAATCCGCTAGATGTCAATATGTTTTATTTATCTTTTCTTATAGTGTAACCTATTTTTAAGGTTTTTTTTTTTTTTTAAATATCTTAAGTATGTACTAATATTTGTTATTATTATATTGATTATTGAATAATATTTAATGTTTTTTCATTGTCTACTACTACGGAAAAAATAGCATATGCTAGACGGCTGTGAAGTGTTTTTTCTTTATCTTGGCAATATTTACTGTCGAGCGAAGCGAAACAATGAAATTACCGTGTTCTTCTAGCAATCCTAGAAACTTTAATTTTTTTTATATAGATAGAGTTTAATGGACAAATAAAGGTAAAATTACAAAATGCGTAAAAAATCTGGTTCTTGGCCCCTTTCAAGGCTAATAGAAAAACCCGCTATGCAAAATTAATAAAAAATATTACAACTTGTGCTACTAGCACTAACTCGTAGAGAATTTCAAAACTAAAATATTATTTTACTCTCATTAATAATTTTGTATTGGAATAAGTGAGGTGGACACTGATTTGACAGTATTGTTCGAGATAATCATTTAGTAAAATTATAAGCCCTGAAGAAGAACTAAAAGAGATAGAGAGTGTGCTCTGCTTAAATCAGTAGCTGACGTTCAAATAGAACGAGAGGCAAAGAAACGAAAGATACTTACAAAATAAAATAAAATGCCAACAAAAACAATTATGTAAAAACATTAGCCGAGTCTCACGTAAAAAGTTGTGAGATCATAGGTGTAGCCAGTTTCCCCCTGATCAAGTAAGTTCTACTAGGTCTGATTTATCCAGTATAAGTAAGTGATGTTGATTGTCTCCCCACCTCTCTATTCTCTGTCCCTCACAAACTCAAACATTTTCTTTCCTAAATAACTCAACGCGTTTAAATTTAAAAAAATCGGTCCGAGACAACTCAGACAAACTTTCTCATATACGAGTTTATAATTACTTAGCCCAGTGTTTCCATTTATTAGTTTTCAAAAAAAACATTTAAATATTATAAAACATTTCATCAAAATGTATCATAAAAATAACTTTTCCTGGGCCGGGAATCGAACCCGGGCTCTCTCCGTCCGCGTTTTAAGCTTTTTTCTCAGGGACTAGATTTTTCCCGGGAAAACGGCTTATATCGTTGGATTCGTATTCAAATGGACTACATTTTAAAATTTTTTAATCAAAATCGTCGAAACCGTTTTCGAGAAATATTTTTTTTTCAGAGTTTTTGGGGTGTAGCGCCCCCAAATTTGGAGCTAAAATTCATTTCTCGATTTCGCCTCGGGGTATGATTTTTGTGAACATGTATGCCAAATGTCGTCAAAATCGGCTCAGTAGTTTAGGCTCCAGGCGTCTGCACAGACGA
Source organism: Gerris lacustris (assembly GCA_951217055.1). NCBI lineage: Eukaryota > Metazoa > Arthropoda > Insecta > Hemiptera > Gerridae > Gerris > Gerris lacustris. The sequence continues at coordinate 55,014,966 of OX578276.1, forward strand.
CAGACGACAGACAGACAGACAGACATTTTTTAAAAACCACTTTTTTGGACTCAGGGGACCTCAAAACGTGTAAATCCATCAAAATCTCAAAATCGAATATTCGCGCCATCACATTACTTTCTCTTTATATGAGAAAGTAAAAATGTCTGACTTGTCAATTACGCAGTACGAGGATAAATTGTCGTATGCGAAACAGCATAACATTTTCAGGGAACCTTAAAACATGTTTACACCTTAATTAATTTGAATCTTTAAATTTTCGTCATTACAATATTTTCTTCTTATAGCCTACGCCTACACTAACTGTATGAGAACGGAGTTAAATTATACAACGCTCAATTTTATGTTTGATTTTAATTATGAAACACATAATTTTAAAGCAAAGCACTATGCAACCAACATAAAATTAAGAATAAATAAATTAAAAATATACATTTTTTTATGTTTGCTAAAAGAAAAGCTAATTAGACAATAAGTAAGCTCACGTGTGCAGCAAAAGTACACGTGAACTTAATTGTAATGTTAAAGAAAAGGGTTAATATTGTGTTAATAATAACTAATTGCTTTGACTAGACAAACATAATAACTATAGAAAATACCTTTACATCATAAATTATTAATTAAAAGTAAAACACAAAAAATATTTTCAAAGAATATTTTAAGTTTTTTTACTATTACAATTAAAACAATACACTGAAGCCGTATAGCACTGAAGGAGCTTCTAGGTAAATTTATTAACAAAGCAAAATAGAAAAAAATAAAGTAAAATAGTTTTGACCTATTTATTTTGTTCAGCTTCCAGATAAAATTAATTAGGTTTTCTTTGTGAGGCATGTTCTGAATACACCCACCAGTTTTATATAACTTCATATAATAAAGAAAATAAATTATTGCAATATAAATTAATTCATTTTTAACAATTTAGCTTTTAAACAATATGATTAAATTAGACCGAATACATTTTAAGCTAGTTATTATAAGGTTTGTTCCATGCAAGATGGAATCGTCAAGGTTTTGGGTTATGGATTAAAGCCGTTCCAACCCGACTGGGGACTGCTACTTCGACTTACGCATGGATCGTAAACGAATCGTTTCGAATACGGTCCAAACAATTCTCAGCCACAATCAAATACCGGTTTGTGAAAAATGTAGAGTTATGTCAATTGTGCCACATGTCAGCAGGAAGGTTCTCTAACTGTTGGGGCTGCATGGATATTTTAATACGGTCCGATTAATTGTCCATTTATAAACAATATAGTGGCGTGACAGAGCCGTAACCGACCCGTGATTCCACGGGTTGTGATCTGACATTGATTTCTATTCGCAGTGGCCACTGTTTTATCCGTGTCGGTGCACTTGATTGGCCGAGTATGGCGGAGTACTCTGAGGGTAACCTCTTGATAATTGCTGTGATTTTGGACAGAGAAGAGGAAGAACAAGTAGAAAAACGGATGTGGGCCATTAGGCATGAAAAAATAGAGAAATAGAGGGGAATTCAGCTTTTTTTTTTAGCCTTCTTGGGTTCTTCATCGTCTTTGACAAACTAGTTAGCTGTTTGAAGAAGAGGATGAAACTAATTTACATTGACTAAGTTGTTTCCCTACTCTTGTGGATGTTAAAAGCTTTTTACTGATAACTGATGTCAAGGTAAAGTCAACAAAACTACCCCTAGTTAAATATTCAAGCCTTCGTAAATTTATCAGCTTTCTTAAAGGTTGCTGAAGTAGTGAGAAACTTCTCTTTAATAAGCTTTTGTACCAAGGACTCAATTATGTATAAAACTATGTTGGGTTTAAAAATCTAGCTATTATTTTTATCCACGGTTTTTCAGTTTTTTGTGGGCAGCCCCTCTAATTTCAACCAGACACTGGCGGCCAAACTTCCAGGCGGTCGCGAAAAATCGCCCGTGTGATTGTGGCTATTTCCCGGTCGCATAAAGTCGTTTTCCCGGGACAAATTTACTCGTGGTTTCTGAAAAATACTATAATTGTAACAGCAATAGGGGTTCGATTCTCCTCTGTGTAGCATTATTTTTTACATTAATTGTGTTGAGTGAAACGTTGAGAGGTTTGGGTTTGAAACTCGAGGCAGGTGTGGTTATTTATTTTTTTATTTTAACTTTTTGTTGAAAATGTGTCGCTTAACTACTTTTCTGTAAATATTTAAGTTCGTTTGAGTTCACTTTTTAATAGGATTTATTTGTTGATTCTCTGATCTCCTAAATCTTAAAGGCAGTATACTGGTATTAAGGAGAAAATATTTTAGGTTAATTTAGCTAGTTTTGCTCCAGTGCTTGGAGAAGAAGAGGCGATGTGTAAATTATTAAGGCAGGGTTAGAATCGCTCCCTTGGGCCCCCTACCACAAGTTCCTTATCTGCTATATTTAAACTTATTTCTTGTATTTTTGGCATGTATCCCGTCTCCACTCAAGCAACAATTTTACTTAAAAGATACACATCTACGTTAGGGGATAAGGGCACATTCTAGCCAAATTCTTCTTTTGACTTTATCGCCCTACTTCTACCTCTACTCTAAATTTAGCAAATACACTCTTATACGTTTATATAAAATTAGAAACATTGGTTTTCACTTCTAGTGAATATTTTTTTAATGAACAAAACAAACAGTTTTACAACCAACAAAGAGTAAATTTTTAGAACGAAGTTCCTTATGTTCTGGAGCCCGGGAGTGAATTCGAAAAAAACGACCAAAATCACCGTTACACAATCACCGTCACGCAACCAAGCGTTACGAAATCTACAGATGACGATAACTTGAGTAAAAGATGACGGAGTTCGTTAAAATTTGGTACACATGTTCATTTTATTAATGCGTAGGCAGAGTTCGTTAGACAACGTTATCCGCCCAAGCGTTCACGCGCAACGATAACTTGTGTAAAAGTTGACTTGTGTTGAAGTTGAAATTTGGTACACATGTTCTTTTTAGCAATGCCCAGGACAGGTTCGTTGGACCACGTTATCCGCCCAAGCGTTCACGCACAACACTCGCGTAAACGTAAGCTTCAAATTTAAAATTGGAATATTAGGACGGGAAAAAATTCTAACTTTATCTATTTAATAAGACAAACAACTTTAATGAATAATTTTTTTTAGTAAAACGAACACCGGCTCCGCTATAAAATGATAAAGATCGCTAAATTTATTAAAGCGGATCTATACGTTTTAAATAAAGAAAACAACGTTGAAAGTGCACCTAGAGAATCGTCAGAAATTGACAGTGTCGACTGTGTTAAATTATTAACCAGTAAAACTGTAAATATATAAGTATAAATTGATGTAATAAAATAATATTGCTCATAAGCGGATCAAGGGATTTTTGTAATAAGTTTTATGTAACTAGGCATCGCGTGGCTCTATCATTGAAGCGAGCGTATTGCAATGAAATACTGAATATTGAAATTTATTAATCATAATGAATGCCATAGTTGAAGATAAGTGGAAGAGGGTAGTGTGGGGAAGAGTGGGGGTACTCGGTACAAAGCTTTACTTCCTAAACAAACCTATACACTATACGACTATAACAATCTTCACCACCCGCGGTAGCTTTTAAACAATTATTATAAATGTATCTCGTCACTACGCAAAGAATTTTGCTTGTATCAAGTTGAAATTTTGCATACCTGTTTCAATTGTGCATTAGATGGTGTATATGAAGTTTTATTAAAATCGTTACGTTAGAACGTAAGATATCGGTAAAAAGGTTGTTTTCTCTATTATAAACGTTTAGGTCCGCTTTAATAGTTTTAGCGATCTTTATTAAGTCATAGCGGTGTCGCTGTTGGTTTTAGTAAAACATGTTATTTGAAAAAAATGTTCGTCTCATCGAATAGATGATGATAGAATCTTTTCCCGTCCTGAAATTCCAATTTAATTTTTGTACCTCTCGTTTACGCGAGCGTTGCGCGCGAACTCTTGGACGGATCACGCTGTCCAACGAACTTAGCCTGAGTATTAGTAAGAGGATCATGTATACCAAATTTCAACTAAATCGGTCAACTTTTACTCAAGTTATCGTCACACGCGTGAACGTTACTGACAGACAGACAGACAGACAGACAGACAGACACGGAGCATATTTCGTTGAATGTAGGAAGCTCGCTACGCTCGCTTCAATAATTTTACTAATAATAATTTTCTAATTGAGTCAAAAATATTTATTGGAACTAGTAGTTTGCAAAGTATAAGTACTAAGCAGTATGATTTTATATTTAATGAAAATAGTAAGGAACTTCGTTCCTACCGGGTGTCCCGCGACACCACACGTATTTTTTTTTAAACTTTGAGTGTCCGTCATTTTAAAACGGGTGGTAGATAGAATGCTCAGGTTTGCGGCAAATGTTTTCATTTTTTAAGAGCTTTCCAAAAATGTATCGCTTGATGGGGTTCCCAATTTAAAATTTCCAAGTTGAATTATAGCGGAAAAAATGATTACCCACCAAAAAAGTAGTTTTTTTATAGATGATAAAGATACCCTCAAACCGAAACTTAATACCGGAGATATTAAGCCGTTTCCGAACTTTTGGATCACCCTATATACATATATATATATATAATATATATATATATATATATATATGTGTGTGTGTGTGTGTGTGTGTGTTGTGTGTGTGTAGTGTTTGGAGTTAATTTCTTATTAAATCAATTAAAATTAATTTAACTTACGAGAATGCGCTAAATCTAGTACCAATATTTGCAAACCCATTGTTTTGTATGACAATTGAATTGTAGAATTATTCATAAATTTCATCACCATTCAGAACCTAATGTTACGGAAGTAGGGAATGTTACATTTCATTATAAATGACAAACAAATGTTTGGAATTATCGATTAATTCAGACATGTAAGGTTAGTAATGCTATAACAATATGTCATTTGCACACTTTCAATTAAACCCTAGCATAATTAATTCTACTTGCCTTAATAGTAATATAACCTGATATCTATCTGCGTCTATATATATATATATATATATATATATATATATATATATATATATATATATATATATATATATATATATATATATATATATATATATATATATATATATATATATATATATATATATATATATATATATATATATATATATATATATATATATATATATATATATATATATATATATATATATATATATATATATATATATATATATATATATATATATATATATATATATATATATATATATATATATATATATATATATATATATATATATATATATATATATATATATATATATATATATATATATATATATATATATATATATATATATATATATATATATATATATATATATATATATATATATATATAGTTTAAAAAGAAGAAGACTATCAGTTTCATTAAAAAAAAAATTAAAAATAGTGCACACAAGTTACGATTAACAAATATTACATTTTAGTTAAAGGTACCAATTTATCAAAAATAACAATCGTCGAGTAAATAAATACTAATTAATAATTAGGTATTTAACATCCCCTTAATATTTATCAGACTTAATCAACACAGCTCGCTTAAACTTATTTATATTATACTTCATTTATATAATCTGATAAAATCTAGCCGGGAAGAACCTATTCGGACTTTACGACCGAAAGTTTACAAAATATAATAACTTTGCTTGAAAAGTAAGAAATAAATGGTTTATCACAAGGAACCCCGTTTTTGATACTTCTAGAGCAAAGAAACAGAACGTAGTAAAGGAAAGCTATCATTTTAACTCGGTAGAATGCAAATATACGAAATCACGAAAACAAGATCTTGCTAAGAAAACGTGAATGAGTATTCGAGTGAATATTATTTACATTGATCTAAATATTATTTAGGTTCGTAGTCAAAAATAACCTAAATAATTATAATTAAACCGTAAAATTTAATTTTATATTGAGTTTCGTTAGTGCATTTAGAGATCATTGCAGGATTCAGATGGTAATTAGTAAGGTAAATCAATACCAGTAGTCATTAGGGGAACAACCCTCTTTGCCTCGATGGAAATTATTAGCCGGGAACTGTATCAATAGCCGTGCAACTTTCGGGATTGAATTTCAGTTCGGGAAAGCATAACAAGTTCTCATTATGTATGCATTGTTATTAAATTATGGTTAAATAGCAAAGGAGAGAGAAATAAAAATGTATTCTGAATACGATTCTTGGAGGAGGGAGAAAATTTTAAAACGATTATTTTCTTCATTTTTAATACAATATCATCATTATGCACTTTACTTATCTTAAAGTGATTTTTTTATTATTCCTCATATAACTAGTATATAATATAAAGAGGAATTTTGGTGAAGTGATTTTAATGGATTTACACGCTTTAAGGTCCCCCAATCTAAAAAGTTGATTTTTTAAATGTCGGATGTGCAGTCGCGAAATAAGCGTAGAGTTAGTACGCAGACATGATTTTGTTTTTCAACACTAAATATTGATAATATTAGAAAGTAGATTCTTCTCAGACAATGGCCTTAATGTCCAGATTGTCCTTCTTTCTTCAAGATTTAATAAATAGACGAACAATAATTTTGTCCAAAAGATGTAAAGGCTTTAGAGATGAGATTTTTTTATCAGCAAATGATCGGGTTATTTCAGTGGAAATAATAATTAATATAAAAATTCCATTTTTCAAAACTGGTCTTATATTTAACTTCTTTTTTTTTTTTTTTTCTGTATTCTTCACCTTAGTTGTATCTGTGTGCAAAATTTGGGGAAGATTAAATGACGATAAGTGGTTCAAAATTGGGGTAATAGGTGTGCGATGAAACTTAAAAATCAAATAAATTTGACGCCATTTTTTTTTTTTGGTTCTGTATTCTTCAACTTAGTTGTATCTATGTGCAAAATTTGGGGAAGATTGAATCACGGGAAGTGGCTCAAAATTGAGGAAACGGAAATGTGCGATGAAACTTACAAAGCAAAGTAATATAAGACCAGTAATAATTAATATAAAAATGCCATTTTTTAAAACTGGTCTTATTTTCAATTTATTTTTTCTATCCGTATTGTTCACCTTAGTTGTATCTATGTGCAAAATTTAGGGAAGATTGAATGAAGGTAAGTGGTTCAAAATTGGGGTAATAGGTGTGCGATGAAACTTGAAAAGCAAATAAATTTGACGCCATTTTTTTTTTTTTTTTTTTGGTTTCTGTATTCTTCACCTTAGTTGCATCTATGTGCAAAATTTGGGGAAGATTGAATCACGGGAAGTAGTTCAAAATTGGGGAAACGGAAATGTGCGATGAAACTTACAAAGCAAAGTAATATAAGACCAGTAAAAAGGATAGAATCCTGGCAATGTTTAAAAATTTACAACCATGTTTTCATTTCAAAGATACGTTCTATCGGTAAAAAATAACTGTTTGAAAGCTCTCTCAAAAGAAGATGACATGTTTTTATTTAGAATAAATGTAATAATTATATTTTGAGTATAGTAAAGAGCAGAGAACCCAGTCCCTCCCCACTCTACCACATATGTCCCTCGAACGTACGATGCTACAAAAGACAAATATTAAAACGCAATATTTGTTGGTTGACTATTCTCTTTTAAAATCGGTCCGAGACAACTCAGACAAACTTTCTCATATACGAGTTCATAATTATTTAGCCCAGTGTTTTCCATTTATTCCATTTATTAGTTTTCGTACACACAACTCGTTTCGTTTCGTTATTAAATTATTATTGAACATTTTATAATACAAATAACATCTCCTAGGCGGGGAATCGAACCCGGTCTCTCTCTGTCCGCGTTTTAAGCTTTTTTTTCAGGAACTAGATTTTTCCCGGGAAAACGGCTTATATGGTTAGATTCGTATTTAAATGCACTACATTTTAGAATTTTTAATCAAAATCGTCGGAACCGTTTTCAAGAAATGATTTTTTTTCACGTTTTTTCAGAGTTTTTGGGGGGTCGCGCCCCCAAATTTGGAGCTAATATTCGTTTCTCGATTTCGCCTCGGGGTATGATTTTTCTGAACATGCATGCCAAATTTCGTCTTAATCGGCCCAGTAGTTTCGGCTCCAGGCGTCTGCACAGACAGACAGACAGACATTTTTTAAAAACCACTTTTTTCTCAGGGGCCCTCAAAACGTGTAAATCCATCAAAATCTCAAAATCGAATTTTCGCGCCATCACAATACTTCCACTTTATATGAGAAAGTAAAAAGTAATAATATTTTCAAAAAAATCCTAAGCCTGAACTCTTTTGTCCCCAAACTATGTTTTGTAATCCTATATCTAGCTACTTAAGGCAATTTATGCACTTTTGAACGCCGGAAACAACACCTTTCTATCTTTTTTGGCAGTGGCATAGGATTTTTTTTTTTTTTTTTCAAATCGCAGAATATCGAGGTACTTTAATTAATTAGTAAACAAATAATTTATTAAATATTCAACAGGTAACAGTTTTCATCATTATCTCGCTAACTATATCTTACCGGGGAAAAGACTTAAATATATATGGTTTGATTCTACTTTAAATGGACTACATTTTTATTAATCAATATCGTCGGAACCGTTTTTAAGAAATAATTTATTTAACGTTTTTTCATTGTTTTGGGGGGTAGCGTCAACGAATTGATATCTAAAATTCATTTCTCGATTACGCATCAAGGAAAAAACAGTGAAAAGAAATGTAAAATTAGTTTGATTTCTTTTTTTCATACCTTTACTTGTTGTTTAACGTGAGTATAACAAGATACGAAATAGAGACTCTGTTTTTAATGGAGCTGTTAAATGTTTCAAATTAAAACGTTTCTTTGTAATCAAAGGACTATGTATTTATGTCTAAACTCGTATCTTTTTTAAGCCAGTTACACACTTTGAAGTATACCTAAAAGGTAAACCTAAAGAGGTAACCTGTATAGGATAAACCGGGAGAGCGAGTGGTATCATAACTGTGGAGTTATGTCATAACTTGAAAGCACTTACGGCTACGGTCTACTGTCAGGTATATGCATCGTGTATGGTCGGCTTAAGATTCCATAACAAAATCTTATTAAATTTGAACTCTTGCAACACCAATAAACAAACAATAGTTAGACAAGAGACGTTGAGGAAGATGATACTAATACGTGCCATTGTTTTAAACCTATATGTCAAATTTTGAACAAGTACAATAATCTTTGATTTATATAAGTTCAGAAACGTAAAAAGTAAAATGAGTGAAAACAAAATCTTCATAAAAATATGAAATAATACTGCAAATTTAATTATTAAGACTTTTAAGAGTGATTGAAGCTTAATTTGATTGGGCATTCTAATTCAAAAGCTTAAAGAATAAAATGTGATAAACCATTTTCTTTCTATATCCCCATTTTTAATATACAACTATTGCTAAAACAAAATCGAGTGTGTGCCATTAAAAAAAGGAAATATGTATTTATAATATTTTATTTAATTTACTAGAAAATTAAAGTTTGTAATTTAGTTAAAAGCATCAATTTGTCCAATCTAAACAAGACGCCCACACTCAGAGTCACTTATAATGGGAAGGAAAAAGGAGAAACAACAAAGAAGATTCTACGGCTGTAAAAAAAACATTGATATCAAGGCTAAAAATACTGCAGTTGGTACAAAAGAGAGTAAACTTAAAAATACTCAATCTTTTGAAAAAAAGAGATGTAGGAGGATGATAACCAACACCTACATACTACAAACTAAGAATAAGGAAAGGTTACTTCACTTACTATAAAGATACTTCTGCTCTGTATGCTCTCTTCTAGGAAAGCGCTTCTCTCAGTTAATGCTGAATATGTAAAGACTTGTTACCGCCTCGAATATAATGTTAACAAAACTCGTACATGCTAGCATAAATATAATTAAAATAAATATAGCATGTATATTAGAGTTAGTATACGAATGTTATAATGTTTTTTTATCAAAACATCCAGATCAACATATAATTAGGTTTTTACAGGACGAGGGTCGGCCACATTATGTTGATGTTTTGGCCAAGAGGTTAGGTAAGTTGTGAGAAACCTAAGCACTCTACTCGCCGAACCCAAAAAATGGTATTCTTAGAAATAAATACTTATTTTTTTCTTCAATATTTTTAACAATATATAATTTGAAAGTGTGGAATTAAAATCAGATCACTATAATATGCATTTAAGGGTTGATTCATAACTCTAAAAATATTATTACACCCCTAATCTGGACTTAACCCCTATTAAACCCCCTATTTTTAGGGTTTCGTTGGTAAAACCAAAAAAAAGAAACCCTTATAGTTTCGTTCCTGTCTGTCACTCTGTACGGTTCCAATAACTTTTGAACCAAAAAAGATAAAAACGTGAAACTTTCCAGTATAAAAGATCGTTTTGACGCGCACACAGGAAAAATATAGCGAACTCAATATTATCAGCTGTTCAAATTCAAAATGGCGGATAATTCACGTCGCGAAAAAAATATATTTTTTAAAAATTTGAGTGGGGTATCAAATGAAAGGTATTGAAGAGTAGAATAGAAATATATATACCACTTAGGGATAGTGCTTAATTTTCAGCGCCATTTTGTCAAAAAACATCGAAATTTTGCGTGTCCCCCCCCCCTAAAATCGTTTTTCCGCTATTACTAAAAATATAGAAAAATATGCAAAATGTGTGGTCTGCTGGGCCATAGAAAAAATAAGATTAGCAATTTGATCTGATTTACTGGAAATTCAAGATGGCGGATAATTCATGTTATCCGATTTTTTAATTTTGAGTGGGGTATCAAATGAAAGGTATTGAAGAGTAGATTTCAAAAATGTATAACACTTGATGTTAACATTTAATTTTGCGCGCCATTTTGTCAAAAAAAATCAAAACTTATCTTCCCTCCCCCCTTACTAATTTTGTGTTCACAATACCAACGAAACCCTTTTTACGTGAGATTCACGCCTTACCAATTTTTATAAACGCCCTATATCTCTAATTAATCATTAATAGGAAAATTCTTTTTAAGTTTATATTTTTAGAAGTAATGTTTTTTTTCCTCCTTCATTTTGAGATAATGATGGATTTACACGTTTAAGGGTCTCGAGCGTACAAAAACATGATTTTTAAAACTAATTTGTGCAGATGCCTGGAGCCTAAACTACTAGACCGATTTTTTTTTCAAAATGTTCAGAAATATCATGCTAAAATTGACTTTCAGTTCAAATTCAGTTCAAAAAAACTCGATTCTTTTAAGAAGTATGTAGTTATAATTACCAAGTGGGGGAACTTGGATTTTAAACTAAAAGTCCACTTAAAAATACATTAAACTAAATTTATTTCTGTCTTAAAAGGGAGCTCACTAGGGAGCAATCGTCCATAAAATATAATCACTATCTTAAATCAAGATGGCAGATTTTAAATAAATTTGTTACGGTTGCACTAAGGAAAAGTGGTTCCAGAGAAATATTGGTCATTGGTCCGCCGCGGTATTTGGATTTAATATACCTATTAAGATTTAAATTAAAAATAGATTTGAGGTAAAAATTGATTTTATGTAGCTATTAATTAAAATAAAGAGTAAATTGAAGTTTAAAGAACTGCGATAAGGCCTCTTTCACACGAGGCAACTTAGTTGATTCAACTAGTTGACTGGTTGACTGCCCGTGTGAAGACTTTTTCAGGCCTCTTTCACACGAGGCAACTTTGTTGATTCAACTTCTCTTCCCAACGGAGATTCAGTACGATTTTTGGACCCGAGAAAGCAGGAGTAGGTGTACTTCTTGTCCTTGCCCTTCTGCAAGAAGAAGAGCAAAAAAATTGTTTGTGCGTGAAGTCTCACGTAAAAAGGGTTTCGTTGGTTTTATGAATAGAAAATTTAATAATAGAAAAGTTAATATAAGGGAGGTGGGGCACGCAAAAGGTTGATGTTTTTTACAAAATGGCATGAAAAATGAACTAATTTCCACAAGTGATATATATAATTGTAATCAACTCTTCAATACCTTTCATTTTAAACAAAAAAATGTAAACAAAATGTAACAAAACCCCCCAAACCTCCCAAAATGTAAACAAAAAATCGTAAATTTGAACAGCTGATAATTTTGAGTTCGCTATATTTTTCCTGTGTGCGCCTCAAAACGATCTTTATGACTGGAAAGTTTCAAATATTTATCTCTTTTAATTCAAAAGTAATTGCAACCGTTCAGAGTGACAGACGAAACTATAAGGGTTTCTTTTTTTGGTTTTATCACTGAAACCCTAAAAAGGAGAAAATCTAGTCGAAGAATGTGGGTTCATCCCTGGCTAGAATCGGGAAACGGGCGCTTTCCCACTATTATATCCGAAACTACTAAGCCACGAGGATAAATTCTTCAATTTAATTGGAAGAGAAAGTAGAATCCATATCAAACAAGTCCAGTTGAATCAACTAAGTTGACTCGTGTGAATGGCCTAATGCCTTGTAGTGTCTTTTTAGTTGAATCAACTAGTTAGGATGAGAACGTGAGCGGCACATGTGCCTGGCCTCCTAGTTGCCTGGGCAGACGAGTTGACTCGTGTGAAGGGGTTCGGGCGATTCCTTAACATTTGCTACCCGGCTACACTCCTTTTCAACCGCCAGTCAACTAGTTGAATCAACTAAGTTGCCTCGTGTGAAAGAGGCCTAAGGTTAAAGTCTAGTTAGCTAGAGAAGGAGTGAAAGAGAGCGTTCCTGCCACATAATACAAAAATAAGGGATGGGTTAAGTATATTTGGGGAGATAGAGACTTCCGAGCAAGCAATTTCAATAAGGTATTATAAAGCACAAACATTTAGAAAATATAAACCAGAGATGCCTGCCACGATTGGTTCAGAGAAACAGGAAAGAAGAAACTAGTTAACATTACTAATCGGCTCAATTCTAATCTTTGTATCTGAACTATATCTAAAAAGTATAAGAGAAAAGAATCAGATCAATTTCAAGACTGTCGATAAATAGAATATAATATACATATAATCCGTTCTCATGAAATGAAAAAAAAAAAAAAAAAACAATAATAATAAAAAATATTTTTTTTTTACGAATTTCCAAAATATGTCACAAGTACGCTATTAAAAGAAAATATAAAGTCGTGTACATTGCAATTTATAAATTTATCATGAAGGAAAAAATAAAAATGTCAGACTCTAGTGGAAAAATTACCACTGCCAAAAAAAAGCTAAAAAAAAATGCTAGCTAAAAATATAATGTAATAAATAAAAAAAAAAAATCTAATAAGACTAAACCAAGATTATAAATAACCGTGGAAGAAAAGGAAAGGTAAACATAACAATAAATAAATCAAGACTGCATGGAGTAATAGCAAAAAATATATATATAGTCTCAGTTTTCTCTCGGCTTTAACCTGGTCTTGAGATATAATCGTAAAAACTAAAAAAAAAATATATGAAATAAGATTTCTCCAAGTTTAAACCTAGGGCTGTGATAAAAGAAAGAATCCTTTTAGCAAATTTTGAAATGTGTACAATACCAGAGAAAGGGCTTATAAAAAAAGGCAATTTCTTCTTTTCTTTTCGTAAAAATTTGAACTGATAGCGTTTAATTTAAGGGAGTATAAAGTAAAATTAAATAATACAAACTTAAATAAATGGAATAGAATTTATATTAAAACTTAATATTTCAGTATATAGTGGCGTCCGTCTGTACAGGTAAAATCAACGTTCCGGGTTTGGTTTTTTATTTTTCAATGCATGAATTAAAAAATAATATATAAATTTTGCCATTATGATCAAAGTACCGACAAAACTTTAATTCTATATCTATAGATAGCGTATATGTACATGTACATACATATATTTTCAAGGTAAATCCAAGATAATTACGAATAGTTTAAGATTAATAATAATCTTAGCAACACGAAGATCATATAAAGCTATTTAAAACAAAAAGGTAATAAAACGAAATTTTGAAAAATGAATAATGTACTTAAATATAATTATGTATTATATTTCTTACGTTACTCGTATAAATAAGAAATATTATAATTAGATTGTTATACAGGATCTTTTATACAGAGTCAAGTAATAAAATAAGAGTTAGTTATTTGAACAAGGTAAGATGTAAAATAATACATTTTATAACAATTAAATAAGAAGCTAACTTGTAAAATATTTGTATACTGTTCATCAAAAACTAATTGACACATGACGTCTTGATTTAACAAGTGAGCACAATATATTAAAAAATAATTTTTGAAAGTAATTACGAGTATATTACTAAAAATAGTGACTAAACTATTTTCCTACTTATAGTTGAGAATATTGCAAACTGTTTGAATATTGTTTAAACTTATTATTTTAGAGACTAGAATGTAAAATACTATACATTAACCCAAATAAAATGTAATGAAAAAGTTAATAAAATTTCAAGAAATGTTAGAGTCTTAATAAATCATATAATAAATTTTATATTTGAACTCTTTTCGTTAATAGTACATTACGCGTCGAGTGAGGAAAGTAGCATTTTGCATGCGAGTGTGGAGTTAACACCCGAGCGACAGCGAGGGTAGTAAAACCACACGAGCAATGCAAAATGCCGTTTTCCCACGAGTTGCGTACCGTACTTTATCTACGATTGTTTAATTTAAATAATAAATACAGAAAAAAATAAACTTGCTGTATGTAAGTTCGTATCTCTTCTCTTGATAAAGATGGCATTAATCTTGAGTTGTATTTTTTGCCGAATTAATTATTTCTGGAGGAGTATTATTCTCTACATTTTCGTCAAAGCCACTTGATTCATTCATTGTTTTTCACTAAAAACTCGATATAAACAGTTACTTTAATAAAAGAATAGCAAATTAGTTTTGTTAAATGTAAACAAACTCGCTAATCGTGCGTAAAGCTGAAGAAGTCCTCTTCTTTACCGCGCTAGCGTGGTAAAGAAGAGGAATTCTTCAGAACTATGAGACGCGCATGCGCAATGAATACAAGTACGTAAATAATCACTTTCTACTCATCTAAACAGAGATATAATGTTTATATTTCGTATCAATCGTAGATAAAATACTATACATTAACGCAAATAAAATAAAAAGTAATGAAAACGTTAATAAAATTTCAAGAAATGTTGCTGTCTTAACAAATCATATAATATACTTTATATTTGAACTCTTTTCATTAAAATTTATTGCTTCCGAGCTTACCGAAGGTAACAGAAACTATGTAATCGTTTTGAAGAACGACATCTGAAGTTAAAATTTCCAAGACAGAAATCCGTTTTAGACATTAGGTAACATTTTTGTTCCGTGTCAGTCTGTTGCTCTGACGCTCACTTCTCGCGAACCAACATATTAAAAAAAAATTTTCTCTTCCACATGCGAACAAAGATACATTTATATATACCTTTATCTTCAAAATTACACAGCTGATTGTTAGGATGATTCATTTTAACCGTCTGTGCTCCTTAAATTGTGCTAAATTGATACTTTAATTCATGTAAAAAATCAAAGCAATTATGACAGATTTAAAAAAAGGGGGGAACATTAAATAAATTTGACAATAATAGGTTGTAAAAGCCTAAAGTCATTATTATACGAAATAGGACGCAAGGAAGCTATGTGCCACACTAATTGGCAAACTATTTTTACTTGAGTTGTTTCTAACAAGTAAAAGATATTTTGATTTTAATATGATCTCAACAGAAGTGTTGAATAATTAAGTTTTTTCCAATTTTGTTTTTAGATACTTAATTATATTATGAATATTTTATACCTGTACGAGCCCTTAACCCTTAGCCCGGTACCGGGCTTAATTTTATATTTTTAGAAAAAAAGTATAACTAAGTTAATTAATTTACATAAGTTTACATCTATTTAAAGACCAACAAATTAAAAGAAACATTTATTTTTACTGAAATAAACGTGGTTGACTTAGCTTAGCAATAACAAATCATTTGGAAGTGCGTCGTTGGGACACTACTCGATTATATAAATGATAAGGAGGGTTGAGGCAGCAACATTTAACTATTCTCAAAAAAGAATGTTGTTTGTTTAAAATAACAAAACAGGCAACTTCTATATTTTCTCTATTAAGTACCAATGTATCAACGAGAATTATCAAGGAAATTATTAAGGTGGAGTGACACGTATATGGATGCTTAGGCAACATTTTGTCTTCCAAGCATACTAAAGGTATTGGAAGCACTGCGATCGGTTTTGGAACGAAGTTCCTTCTGGCACGTTCTGGAGCCCGGGAATGAATCCGAAAAAAACGACCAAAATCACCGTCACGCAAAATCCGTCACGAAATCTACAGATGACGATAACTTGAGTAAAAGCTCGCACCGAGTTAGATGAAATTTGGTACACATGTTCATTTTAACAATGCCCAGGCTGAGTTCCTCGGAAAACGTTATCCGCCCAAGCGTTCACGCGCAACGCTCGCGTAAACATAAGCTTTAAAAGACGGGAAAAAGTGTTATAAAGGAAGCCTGTTACTTGACTTGTTTTGATTATTTTTGTTATATATGTAAAAAATGTCACTGTTTTGTAAATAAATAAAATATAATCATGTAACATTTCACCCTGATACAAGCAGAAGCAGTAGAGTAGGGAAGAGATACTCGTATATTTTATAATATTTTAAATTAATTGGCCGGGTAGGTAGAACAGTCCTATTTCAATCCAAACTCCTTTAACAAACATACGCTTTCACTATAAACTCATCATGATCAACTTTTTCTTATATTTAATATATATTTATAGTAAGACGCTTGCTTTAATTCTACAAATAATGATTTTCTTTTATTGTTGCCTTAACTCTGCCAGGTACAAACAGTTCGTTAGTTTTAATTTTGTCTCTTTTCTAATTCCGCCATGTATAAGTAGTTAGCAATGTATACGTACTTAGCAGTGTGATTTTAAAATTTGTATTTAATGAAAAATGTAAGGAACTTCGTTCCTACCGGGTGTCCCGCGACACCACACGTATTTTTTTTTTAATACTAAGGAAATCATAAATTCGTGGAAAGAAATCGGTTTCAGACATCAGGGAACATTTTGGTCTTGTGTTTGCCCATCAACTTTTTTGCGAACCACCATATCTAAGAGGCTACAAGTTACCTTATACTGTTGGTTCCATATTCGTTTCAATATTGACCTTCTACGCCTATTGCATTCCCAATACAAGCACACAAACATTTTCATATGAATGCCTGCATTTGTAAATGTATGTTAGTCCAATTTTAAGAAATTTGGATAGTTTCTCCAAAGTACTTCGCAGATACATCCCACTGGGAATCGATACAGTTCTAAACAACTACACTTTCAATTCCCATGAGGCCATTCGTCCAACAATAGGATGCGAGGAAGCTATGTGCCACACTATTGACAGAGTATTTTATTAATTAGTTTATTTGTTATGACAACTAGAAAGAATATTTTGTTACATGCAATAATACGAAACTATCTGACAGGAAGTGGCTTGAATGACATGATTTCAGAAACTAACCACTGTCAGAACTTACTGAAAGATTAAGTTAAAAGTTATATATGCACAATTGACAGACACATTGCAATGTTATTTTATAATTTAAAGATAAACAGTTTACATATTGTCTGAAGAGATGACGTGGCCACAGTCACTGTAGTAGAGAAGGTTATCCAGGATATAAGGAGATGAGGCTTACTAAGGGATTGGGATGAGTGGAAACATAACGGATTATGGAAAGTTCACGAACAAAGGCAACTTAAAAGTTTGCGGAGGATTGAGATGGATACGTAGAAAGGTGCGATAGCTATCATGCGAAGAATTTTGGATTGTGAGCTTATACGAGTTAGAACGCAAGACTAGTATAGCCCAATATTCCCAGAACGGGTATAGGATGGGATTATAGATTAAAAGTTTATTAATGAATGTTAAATTAAAACGGTAGTCTAGAACCAGTCACAGAATTAGTATATAGTGTTTGATAACATCTTGCCTATATTAAACCAAGGAAGCGAGAGTGATCGTTGTGAGGATTTATGTGGTCTGTGCAGAGGCTAACGAAATTTCATATTAGTCATAGCTCAATGCAAAACTAAAATAAAGTACAAATGTCTAAAAAACCCCTCCAAAAAAAAAAAAAAAAAACTTGAGCATAACACTCATTTATTGATACACCCAATTCCCATACAGTTTCCATTGCGTTTAAAACATGAATTTTAGAGTTATTCTATAACACTTTTGTTTAAACATAAATATAGCACAATATAGAGGAATAACCGTTTTACAGAAAATTAATTGAAATGAGACCCACATAGATTTAAAGATAACTTTGCAAAGTATCTAAAGTCACTCTTCTATAACAACCTTGTATGGTACTAACAAATTGTTTTTGTTGAACAATTTCTAAACTTTCCAAGTACTATATTTATTAAAAGGAATTAAAACCGTTAAATGAGTAAATTATACAATCATTTCAAGCACAATGGAACAATTAATCAAGAGATTACTTGTAATAAGGCAAAGTGTCGAATTTAAATTTCAATTAATTTTCACATTTCTATAGATGTTTATGTAAGATTATCTTTAACTTATAAACAACAAAGATCAAAGCTAGAGAAAACAAGATATCTAGCATAATAGTAGGCAGCAAATTATGTTCATAACAGAACAAATTATTCATTCAAAAGGAATTAGTTTTAGCCATCGGGGTCTGTCTGTCCGTCAACATTATTGCGAACCACCAAACCTTAAAAACCACATGGAACAATTTATTACGATGACCAACCCCGTAAAATCTGAGCGAGCAAGCGGGCCACTTTTTTGTCCAGGCAGAGTTTTGTAGCAGCTTATTACTTTCATAACAACTAAATCTTTGCAATTACTCCTTTGACTTTGAAAAAATTTGGATGACTTGTCAAAAGTAGCCCACAGATGTTCTCATATTAATTTTAACTGTGTGTGTCTGCGCAAATTTAATATTTCTTAAATTCAAAAAAATATGATTCTTTTCTGTCTGTCTGTTAGTAACGTTTAACTGTCTGGCGATAACTTGAGTGAAACTAGACGGATTTTGTTGAAATTTAGTATACATGTGCCTTTTAATAATGCTCAGACTAAGTACGTTGGACAGCGTTATCCGTCCAAGAGTTCGAGCGTAACGCTCGCGTAAACGTGACCTTAAAATGTAAAATTAGAAGCTCAGGATGGGAAAACATTCTATCATCACCTATTCGATGAGACGAACATTTCTTTTATTTACAATTTTTTAATAACTTTATAGAGAAGCAGTAGCTATTGAGTAGCGAAGTGATACATTTTATAATAGTTGAAATGAAGATGCCTGAACACGTATAAGTTAAGGAATATATAGAGAGCACCCTTCTCCCCTACTACACGGCCCTTTATTACAATCATCCTCTTTATCTATCAACTCATCATAATTAACTATTTTCTTAATATCTAATATTTGTTGCATTTCGAACTCTTCAATGATAGAGCCACGCGATGTCTAATAATACGTGTGACCCCTCTAGGAATCGAAACAGATCCAAATCTCATTCGACTATTTGTCCAATAAAAGAAATAATAGGAAGCTATGTGCCACACTATTTGGCAAAATATTTATATTTTTTGTTTAATTACCTTCTCACTTTTTTATTTTTAAATATTGCTCTCTAGTCAATTTTTTTAACACGGGTGTGTAAAGGCGGGGATACACTTGAGCATTTTCCCTAAATGAGCATGCGATCCCGTTCGCCATGAGGGGAGGGCAAGCGCCGCAGGAGCAATAAGACAACGTGTTCGGACCTCAAAACAGTCAAAAAGAATAATCAGTTAATTTGTTTCTAAATATACGAAATATAATATATAAATAAATATGCCTTAAAAGAGAGGGGGGAGTCGGCTCATACTGTTCGTCCCGATCCGAGTTGTTACCCCGTCCAGACTGAGCACGAACCAAGCACTTGTTCACTTTGATGTACCGACAACACTCGGATCAGGCTGAGGCATGCGCATCAATTAGGCTCGCCCTGTCCACATCTGAGCAAAATAGTGTAAACACTCCAGTCTATCCCCGCCCTAATAGTTTTTTTTATTGAGTTATTTTTGTTAATATTACATAGGTACTCTATCACTTTTACTAAGAACTGGAGTTAATCTCAAGAGTTAAAAGCAACTCAAAAAGTGACCTATTAAAAGAGTTTAATTAAGTCCCATCATTTAACTTTCCTTACTAGAAAATTAGGCGAAACTAATTTTCTAGTAAGTTTTCTCTGCAGCCTTGAGTATGAATATTTATGCTTTATTAGAAGTGACATTGAGAGTAAAGAGGGGAGCGAGAATAAAAACTGGGTTAGTTCGTATCGCAAGAATTTCTGGTGAAAAGTTTCAGCTGTTCAATTACCGTAAAGAAAGCGAGCTCAACTTGTATAATAAATAATAAAGTAGAGTCTCTTTCAACAAAGTCGCAACTTTAAGGATGTATTGTTTATACAAAAACTAAGATACACTGAGTTAAAACGCAACATTTAGAAACTAATATCAAACTCCCCTTCCCCATATTTGAAACTGAATAATTGTTTAACTTTTTATTTAAAGGACTTTATCCATCTGTAGTAAACTTCAATAAACTCACCCATATTGACTTTCAACATAAATTGTAAATATTATCAGATAGAATCGATATCTCCCACTTTTTAGAGGTCTTAAAAAAGAGGAGAAGGTATTAGGTATGTGCTATTCACATGCACCTTTCCTTGGGTTTTTCTTTCTTAATCTCTCGTAACTTCTGTTCTGCATAACTTAGAAATAATACTAGCCCATAAAAACCAAGTTTTTTTTTTTTATTATAAATCCTTTATCATAATGCATCTTGGTTGAGTGAACCATCGCCAAGTTAATTAGTTAATTAATCCCTCAAAAGATTTTTACGACAAATTATAGGCACAAACAAACAAACATACATAAAGTTAATATAAAGCATAGACATATTGTCCAGTTTTTTCAAGGATTCTTTTAAAATTAGGATAGCAGTTAAACCACTGGTTTTTATAAAGTTTATTAAAATTATAAATTAATTCATTACAATTTTATGTCGAATTATTTCACCTCAGGGTATTATTTTTAAAATACCCATCGCCAAATTTATCAAAATCGAACCCCGTTTATAATTTTATAACAATGAAAAAAAATTGTAAATCCAAATTAGCCACATAAGACGATTCTTTCCAAGGAAAAAACGTTTTCAAGATAATAGCACTCAAAGATACAAGAAAATGAGGTCAATTCTTAATAAAAATAAATATTTAAATTTTTCCTAACAGATTTTTCTTTCTTAAAAAAAGAGAAATATTCTGAACTAGAGTTTATTCTTTCTGCCTTTTCCTTCTATATTAGATTTTTCTGCTTATCTCGGGGTATTTCTTTATCTTGAAATGTTCTCATAGTTTTTGGAATATAAGAACTAATTTATTCTATTATTTTGACTAAAAAGAAAAAACGTTTATTTCTGGAAAAATAAAAATAGAGGGAAAGATTTTATAAGGATTCCTTCTTAAGGTTATTGAACCTAGTGAGATACCAATAAATATCGATGTTTTATCAAGGGATATTATTAACACTGTGTTAAAAGAAAAAGTTAGTTCGACAAAATCAAAGCTTTCTCATTTACATACTGAATTTAAACCCTATAAATATATAATTGAATTAATTTATTAATCAACATAAGTTAACATATAAGGATAAATTCAACTGATACAAGAAGAAGTTTTTAAGGGATGTGTGATGGACCACTTAGGTGTAAAAAATTACAATTAAATAATTTTAGTGAGACGTTTCGACCCTTATTTGCAAGGTCATCCTCAGTCACAGCTTTATTTCTGAAATTACCATAATTAACAATTAAAAACCAATAACGTCTTAATTTAAAAAACATAGAGCACGGAATTATAAAGATTAAACAAAACTATTAACTATACAAAATGAATTAACACTGTTTGAACTTACATTTACATGTTGGTACTGAAATCACATACTTCTTTATCTCCATAAGAGAAAGTCATATTTAAAAAATCGATTGTTAACAATTACATTTTCTTCGTCAAACACACATCAGTCTTAATGAAGTTAAAATTTAAAAAAACAAAAAAATATATAAACAGGCTCATAATCATAATACATAACGAATTTACAATTAATTAATAATTAGTTAAATTTATATAAAATTAAATTATAACAAATAACATATTACGTTAACATGGCTTATTAAACCAACATTTTTTAAAAGAGAATCACCATGGCATTGAGAATAAATTGGATTAAAAGTGTATATGAATTAACCTTACAATTTATTAGCGAGAACATTCACTTCAATAAACTCCTAAATTAGACATATAATTTACCTTGATTCTTATAATTAACCTTTTAAAGGCAATTTGTTAAAATACTTAACATATCTACGAGAACTGATAAAAACTAATGTTATAATATAATTAATTAAACATATAATAGAGACTACTAAATAAACCCAACTGTGAGATCGATGGGAGCGCTATCTAGTAGAGGGGAGGAGTACTAATCATAAGTGAATTAAAAATTCCCAGCATATCATATCCACTTATTTATTATTGTCTATGTTCTTTTCTTTGACATTATTATTATGCAAATACCTTAAAAAAATTAATTATCATTAACATCTGTCTCAATTAGATGATTATTTATTATGAAAAATTAATAATATATTGTACAAAAGAATTAATTATAAATGTTTTGTGGTTATTAACTTTAATTAGATCCTTTGTCCTAATAGGCTAATTAAGAAGTATTTCATTATGTAAATTAAATTAGGTTAGGTTATTATTATTATTATTGTTATTGTTATTATTATTATTATTATTATTATTATTATTATTATTATTATTATTATTATATATATATATAGGTAATTGGAAAAGACTATCCCCTAGTAAATATGAATAATTCTAAGTTATTATTTTATTATCCTTAAATTTTTTAAAAATAAGATTATAATTTTTATTAATATTACCTGCGTCTGTTTTGTGGTTCACAGTTTTTTCTAAGTTTTTAAGTACATGGAAAGCTTCTAAGATGCGTCTTTTTTTAGTGTTGGATTCATAACCCAATATAGTATTTTTGTCAAAATCAAATGAATGACCTGTGTTACTTGAGTGGATAGAAAGTCCTGTTTTCGTATTTCTGTTTTTTACATCATTCATGTGGTGGTATTTCCTATTTTTTAATTGTTGTGATGTTTCTCCTATATAGGATTTATCACAATTTTTACAGTCTATTTTATAGATTAGATCTTTTTTGTTTTCTATGTTGATTTTGTCTTTCATATTGTTGTAAAGAGAACCCATTTTGTCAATTGGTTTATGTGCAATTTTAATATGATCGCAATCATTTTGTTTCATTATTTTATGAATTTTCTCAGATAAGCCTTGGACATATGTGAGGCTTGTAAAATATTGTTGTTGAATATTATTGTCTCTAGTAATTTCTATGCAAGTGTTGTCTGTTTTACTTGTAATTTTATACCAAATGGATTTTATGACTTTTAGTGGATATAAATTATCTTTGAGTAAAGAAAAGATTTTAGTTTTAATTTCATTAATGTATTGTGTGTCCGTAATCTTTAAAGATTTTCGCATCAAGTTTGAAGCATTATTAATTATAGTGTGCTTAGGGTGGCTAGAATTAAAATTTAATAATCTGTTACTTTTTAGATCTTTAGAATACCATTTTGTCGATATGGTGCCATTATCGTTCTTGATAATGGTCATATCTAAAAAATTTATAGAGTTATTGTTTTCTATTTCCACAGTGAATGAAATTTTTTTATTAATACTATTAAACGTATTTAGAGTTTCCTCAAGGTAGTTTTTCTTGATTATTAGAAATAAATCATCAATGTACTTGTAGATTGCTTTAGGTTTTTCAGTTAAATTGTTAATAGCTTTGTTGATAAAATGGTTTAAAATAATGCCACTTAAGTTGACGGACATCTTCCCCCCCATTGGAAGGCCATTGATCTGTCTGAAACACTCGTTGTTGTATGTAAAATAACTGTTGGAGCAACAAAATTTTATTGTTTCTAAATAAATCTGCTTACTTTTGATGTTGGTGAAAGGTTCAATATTATCTTCCCAATTATGATTAATTATTTTGTACACTTCTTCAAGGGGAATACTAGTGAATAGAGATTTGACGTCAAATGAAACTAACATTTCATCATCATTTATAATAATATCTTTAATATTGTTTTTTAATTGTTCAGCATTAATAATATCAAACGGATTGTTATTGTTCAAATTGTTTAATGTGGGGTTAAGGAAAGATGCTAATTTTTCAGTAGGTGAGTTACGACCGTCAATAATGGGGCGAAGTGGTTGATTGCTTTTATGGATCTTTAAAAGTCCATGTATTCTCGGTAAGTAACTATTGTCTATATTGAGTTTTGTTTTCTCTTGTGTAGTAATAAATTTATATTTGAGCAACTTATTGATTAATTTCACATATTCTTTTTTAATCTCACTCAATGGATTATTTCTGATCTTTCTATACGTATCTTTATCTTGGAAAAGTTGCTCCATTTTTGATTGATAATCAATTTTGTTCATAATAATAGTTTTATTACTTTTATCTGATTTTATAATAATTATTTGAGGGTTGTTTCTGATGAATTTTTTTAATTTATTAATGTCTTGTAAAATTTGTTTATTGAGTAGGTTGGTATTCAATTTTTTATTATAAGCAGATTGGAAATTAGTGATGGAATTGATAAAGCTGTTTCTTAAAAACGATTTATGGTTATCCGGAGAATCAAAATTATTAAGGAAAAACTCAATATCAACAATCATTTTAAGTATTGAGTTATCTATATTAAAAGGCCTTACATTAAAGTTTTGCCCCAGGCTTAGGACATTTAATAAAAAATTAGGAATTGCTTGGTTAGTTAGGTTAACACACCAACTTTTCTTAAATAAGTTATTATACCAATCCAAATTATTTAGATCATCACGGTTACCTATTTTCATCTCATAGGGTTGTCTTTTCTGTATTTTATGATTAAGTTTATCTTCTAAAATATTTAATAGTTTCAGCTTATAAACATCAATCAATTTAATCATACATTCATGACTATAATTGACCTTGCAAATAAGGGTCGAAACGTCTCACTAAAATTATTTAATTGTAATTTTTTACACCTAAGTGGTCCATCACACATCCCTTAAATATTAATCGTTAAAAAGGTGTCGATCTCAATATATCTTAGAAGAAGTTTTTGTGAGTTAGTGATTTATATTTTTTATTATAATATTTAATTGGAGTAATATGCCGACGGAGTCTGAGAGGACAGTTCTTTTTCGTCTCTACAACCTTCTGCTTTAACTATAAATTCATCATTAACTTTTTTCTTAATATACAATACATTATTTATTGAAAGACGCTCACTTCAAAGATAATAAAAAGCTTTTCATTTAATTTTGCCTTAACTCCGCTAGCACAAGTAGTTAGTTACTTTTAATTTTGTCTCTTTTCTAACTCCACCATGTATAAGTAGTTAGTATCGTATACTAATTTTGGAACTGTGATTTTATAATAAAAAAAAATGAGTTTATAATTTATATTTAATGAAAAGCATAAGGAACTTCGTTCCAACCGGGTGTCCCGCGACACCGCACGTATTTTATCTTGTATATTAAACGCTCTTGATTGTTTTATAAAGTCGATTCCAGTTTGGGAGAGATTGAGAAAAGGTAAATGCGTTTGTCTGTTTAGATTTTCCGATATTTAAGCCTAAATGTACCTAAAATACAAGGAAAATAGGATAAGCAATACTTCACTTTGTTTTAACTAAGTTTAGGAGGTACAGGGAAAAATAATGGAAGGTATAAAATAAAGGTAAGAGAATTGGAGAGAAGATAGATAAATGACAAAATTTGAAGAATTTATAGGTTTTTAGAAAAAGAGAGGTGGAAAGCAAGGGAATGCGACTCATAGAAAACAAGTTGAAATAAAGAGAATTAAGGGCTGAATGAAGAGGAAACAAGTGTGATTTTAACTAAGGGTTGTAGGGAGAACTTGTGAGATTACTCCTCAACCTGAATTCCTCTTCGTTTAGGAAATTATCATGGTTGAGAATTTCGAGGCAAGATTATTCCGAGTGAGCTGTGAACCAGGTTTATATTGACAAAACTTTTAAGAGTATATTTGGAGAACAGATTCGACTCTTTAAACAGTTTAATGCCTCTAGATTCAATGGGAAGTAACGTTGAAAAAACAGTTGTTTCCGTTTATTTTACTAATGGTTTTACTTTAGATGTGTTTTATAGGTAGACATCTAAAATAATTGTATTTACTATCAAACATTAGAAGGGTATATTTTGGAAGATTTATCAAAAGACCTAAATACGAAATAATGTAACGGACAAATCTTCAAATGGTATTTCTATGAGGTAATATTAACGTAGAATGTTGCGCAATGAAGATGCTTTCATTTCTGGATATATGAAGTCAGAAAATTCGTGTGTCAAAACATTTAGGATTCTATTTAATTATCCGATAGAAATCCGTACTAAAATAGAAGCAGCATGACAGCTTTGTTAGTTCATTTTAATGTCAGTGTCACACTTAGACTCCATTCCATGAAATGTAGAAGTAGGTAGCAAGGAATAAATAAAATCCTTATTAAAGTTTCCCCAAAGACTTGATTCGTTACAATAAAGCACGAACAGCCGGCAGACATGCAAATTCAGAGAGTTAGCGACACCGAAGTAATTGAAAGGAAGAATCCAGAAATGCAATTTATCACTATTTTAATATAATTCTCTCTAAGCTGGAATAAATTATATCGCTTATCTAAGCTCGTCTACTTCCTCTAACCACCTTGAAGAAAGTATTAATTTTAGAACCAGTTATTTGTTTACAAAGAATTAACTTCAAGTGAACTTGTAATGTATTATTTGATCAAGAGGTGTTCACCAGTTTATAATGGCAATTAAAAAAATGATTTTTGCACGTCGAAAGACTAATCTTTAAGAAAATATTTAATCGTGATACAGCTAGACTGTTCGAAAGCCGTACGGCTCTGAGCCGCCTCTCTAGAGCAGCTTCAGTCGCGCGGCTACAGCCGCCGTCATTGGAAAGGGTTCCA
This sequence comes from Gerris lacustris, assembly GCA_951217055.1. NCBI lineage: Eukaryota > Metazoa > Arthropoda > Insecta > Hemiptera > Gerridae > Gerris > Gerris lacustris. The sequence goes on from OX578276.1 coordinate 55,042,051, forward strand.
TTCATTTACCTAAAAGGAGTACTACTTATGAGCTGCGCAGCTAGAGTCGTCTAGATCGCTTCATTGACGTTCAAATAATAGTCTGTGGTGAAACAGCCTTTGGACAGCTTGAGTCTAAATTAATCGGATGACAAAGGGTCCGTAAGTCGCTCCATCCGAATAAATATATGGCAATCTGTAACCGTATATATGCCACTTCCCTAAGTACCTTCCCTATTATAGCAAGATGCAGAGTGCAGAGTCAACACCAAACTTGGTCCCTTGGAGGAGTGAGGAAGCTTTAATTATGGCAAATAATTTCAAATACTTTCAAGAACAATTTTTATATTAGTCTTAACAAGATTGTTAAGTCGATTTGATAATAGTCAGGGTGCCAAATGGCTATTTTTATGGTAACCTGGAATTAACGTATACATAAAATTTTTTTACGTTTTTTTGTTCAATAATATGTATACTTTAAGAATCCGAGTGATGCCACCCTGTCACCCTTGAGCATTTTCGGAAAATCAAAATGGCGGCAAATAAATACTGAAAAATTAAGGTTTTCTGATTAGATTCAATATGGGCGTGCGATATATAATTTCTTAGGTTTTTGATGTCAAGGAACACGAATCTGAGGCCTAGAATGGGTTTGAATAAAAATTGTATGTTATTTTATTATGTTTTATTTATTTAAAAAAAGCAGGATTCCCATCCTTTATTCAGTATAGGATAGGCAGTAACCTCTTTAAAAAAAATGTTTTATCTAAAACCATACAAAAAAATGTTTAAAAAAAGCAAACAAGGCTTCAATACAAAATTCACTCATATATTCACTAAAAAAAACAAAAAAACAAAAAAAAAACTGCCAATTGGTGTGGCACATAGCTTTCTCGCGTCCTATTTCGTAGATGCTTAAATGATTTGATGCATTTACAACCAATAATTGTCAAAATTATTTAATTTTCCCGTTTTTTATATCTAACAAAATTGTTTTGATTTTTTTAGATAAATTAAAGTCTAATTTTAGCAAAATTTAAAGTGCGCAGACGGTTTAAATTAATCTGGGACTATCTGCGGGCTACTTTCGACAAACCACCCAAATATCATAAAAACATATGAGTACTTTTGAAGATATAGGCGAAATTAATTGTCTGTTTGTGCGTATGTGGAAGACAAGCAAATGAGCGCATAAGGATGAAACTTATATAGAACCAAAAATGAGCTTATTATGACCTAACATCCAATATTCATTAAAATTGGATACGTATAGTTTTTATGACTTGTTGGTTCGCAAAAATTGTGGACAGATCAACAGACAGACACGGAACAAGAAATGTTTCGTATGTCTTTTTTAATTAAATAAATTAATAATTTATTTTCAAATTTAATGAATTATTTTCATAAAGATGAATTAATTAATTTAATTTAAAAATTAATAAAATAAAATTAATTAATTGGCATAAATCTTTGGAGGGCTATAATTAACTCACGTCCAGTCATCCAATCGAGCTGAAACTTTGCACATAGACTCTGTACCAATAAAAAAATATTCTAACAAATTAATTAATACATTAATTTTTAAATGTTATTAATTATCTATTTAATTTACCCTTACAAAATAAATGGATGAATATAAGGGATTTATAATGAAAACTTTTTTTACCTGTTGTACTTGTTTTATGGGCTAGTATTATTTGATAAGTTGTTAGGACTAGTTAGGGTAATGTAATCCTAAGTATGCAGCTTCGAAAAACATGTGCTCGCTGCGTAGCAAAAGTAAAATGAAAAATTGTCGGGCTTCTTTCAGTTGTTGCCTTATAACTCGTTTACTATGTTGTTCGATGTTAGTCGTTATTACTATTTTTAAATTGCAGTAAATTTGCAGCTGCATAAGCTCAACGACAACTCTGAAAGTTCAATAATTTCCGAGATATGACACTTCAAAAAGTAGGAGTTTTTTTCCCCCAAAAAATGAAAATTTTAGGTATTGGTCTCGTTTCAGGCTGAATTACGGCATTAAAACGCTCTCTTACAAGAAAACTCATAAGAAATCAAGTTGTAGTAAATTTAATTAGCTTCCTTGACAGTACAAACGAATGCTGTAGGCCCAATAGTTCTGTTGCAATAAAAAAAAATGAATATTAGATTTTTGTGGGCGTTCTATAATATGAAAGACGAATCTAGAGAGAAGGGTCTGTTTCTCCCTGTATGGAGGGGACGCATCCATTGACTCCCTAAACGGCCGCACCGGTTCTGCCTATTCTTTAAGTCAGCAGAAAACGCTTAAAAGGAAGCCAATCAAATTTGATACAACTTCATTTCTTATTACTTTTCTCGTAGGTGAGCGGTTTTATGCCGATATTCGGCCCGAAACGAGAGCAATACCTAAATTTTCAATTTTTTGGAAAAACTCCCAATTTTTGAAGTGTTATATCTGAGAAACTATTGAAAGTTCAGAGTTGCGGTTGGACTTATGCTGCTGCAAATTTACTGCATTTTAAAAATAGTAATAACGACTAACATCGAACTATGTATGTTTGTGCGCATGTGGAAGAGAAATAAATGGGTGCAGAAGGTTAAACATATATGGGACCAAAGATGGGCTAATTATGACCTACCATCCTAATTTCAATAATATCAGATTAGTAGTTTTTAAGTATGTTGGTTCACAAAAATTGAGCGACAGACCGATAGACAGACAAGGAACCAAAAATGTTCCCTGATGTCTAAACCGAATTTCTGTCTGGGAATTTTTGAAATCAGAGACATAAAAATTGTTGTTCATCAGAACGATCACATAGCTTCAAATTTTCGTTCTTCAGAACGATCACATTTTTTTCAATTAATATAATAAAATACATGTAGAAAAGTAAAAACGGGTTGGATATTTTATTCTTTGTTTTTCGGCAAAATTCTTTTTTGCATCTTAAACATTGAGGGGGACACCCCCCCCCCCCCCTCTCCTCCCCGGCGACGACGCCTGTGAGGTCCATTAACCAAACATGGTACTATGATTGAGCTGATAGTCTCCAATGAACCTAAATAAGGTAATGATGACTGTAAAAATTCTGATAAAATCGCAAAAGCATATAATTTTGTACATATTGGCCGCCATCTTGAATTTCTCAAATTGCTCAAGGGTAACAGAGTGGCATCAATCGGATTTTTGAAATACACCTTAAATACAACCAAAATCAACAAAAACATTTTATGTATACCTCATTTCCCACTTTTTTGATTGGCACCCTGACTATAATTAAATCCTCCAATTTCTGATTACTTATATAGCAAAATAGATAGTATTTTTTCTTGATACTATAATTTCTTACTAGTCAGTAAAATCTTTAATTTAATTTATACCAGTTTTCAAAATACCTTTTAACAGATAAGAATATAAAAGGGCTAGGAATGAATTTTTTTTATTAGAACCTGTTGAACAGGAGTACGAATTTATTAGTGAGATAGAATTTCATTTATTTTGTGGAGTAATAAATGAAAATTAGAACATTTTTAAAAATAGCAGAGAAGTCAGTGAACCTAATGTTATTGAATAGAAAATGTAAACTATTAACCATTTTATAATGTTATAAATTTAAATAAAGTTATAACATTACATTAGGTCTCGATGCATAATGTGAAGTCGTAACAAAAGAAAAAATCCATATAAAAGCGATAAATCACGTGAAAATATGGAGCAAAGCTTTTTTATACCATATAAAAAATTAAAAGCTTTCTATCACCTCTAACGTTTCAAGTATGCAAGCAATAAAATTTTTACAATTGTCACTGGCATGTTGAAGAGAGAAAAGCCGTTTCATGTCAACCGATCTAATCAGAAGGAAGAAATGTAATGTAGTTTTCAGGAATTTTCCCTGTCGAGGAAATAAATGTGGAGATATGATTTTTTTGTGACATAACAAGGAGGCGTAGCTGCGAGGTATTATGCAAAAGTGGAAGTATTTAGAATTAATAATGCATCGTTTCTTCAGGTAAGGCAAGGGGGGCGAGACTCGCGCTACTTCCCCGCCTCGTTAATCGATCCTGAGCCCTTGCACCGGGCTAGCTCCCCTAAATGAATTGACGCTACACCAACGTAGCCTGACAGGCTTCCAAGACAACCACGATCCAACTAAAAATAACAAAAACACTTTCCCTTTAATATATAAACACTTCACTTTAATATAAAACATTAAAATGTAACTAAGATTCGTATCTTAAACTTTGCTGAATTAAGATTAAAACATCACGATAAAGTTCTGTATAATTTTCAAATTCATTAAAGATAGCGAACACAAAATAATTAGTGAGGTACATGGATTGCTCGCTCGCTTCTATCCCATACATAATGTTTTGCTGTTGAGACCCTTTCATAAAAAAAATCTATCAAAATTGGTTTTGATTTTGTTAGCAATATTTAATGTGCGTATAACGATTGAAATTAATATGACGCCATCAGTAATATGTAGGCTATACTTTCGACAAATCTAAAAAAAAATAAATATCGGATGAGTAGAGATAAAGATATCGTAAGTGATAACATAAAAAAGTTTTTGCGTTTTTGAGCAAAAACCAATTAATGCAGAAAGTTAAAATGAATATGGATTCAACAAAGGGTTTAATTATAATATACCAAACAAATTTCAATCAAAATCACACGAGTAGTTAGATAATATGGTGGTTCACGAAAGTGTTGAACGACGGACGCACCAGATTGACAGATAGACACGAGAAAATGTCTGAAATGGATTTCTGTCTAGGTATTTGAAATCTCTGTAACCTCGGAGCAACACAGTTCTTAACAATTAATTTAACAAAATTGAAGCCAAAATATTAGGTAATAAGTAATAAGTGTTGACCAGGATAAAGGAATAAATGGTTTTTAGTGTTTCGAAGATCCTTCCATGCCGAGGGTGATGTGTCTGTCTGTCCGTCGCTCTTTAGTTCATATCTCCCAAACCGTTTAGGGTAAAAAATTGAAATTTAAAGCACTGGCGCCACTTTTTGACTCACACAAAGAAAAAATACAAAAAAGTTAAAAATTTAATGTAAATATGTACAATCCGCAAAAATGTGGAAGACTTATTTTTTTATTTTTTAAATTTTCGAGTGGGGTGTCAAATGAAAGCTCCTGAAGAGTAGATTGCTGCACTTATATAATAAACATTTGTAAATTTTGCATTCTTTATAGGTATATTAAATTAAATTTAACCCCCCCCCCCCCAAACAAAAAACAACCCTATAACTGCAAGTCCTAAAATTGTAAATAATTCTTGAAAATACATATCATGAGGTGATGAAAATTTCCCGAAAAAAATTCCCACTTTTTATAAATTGCAAGTATTGTGGGCGCAAATCCGCAGTGTACCCAAATTTTTATTTATCTTTAAATTTTGAGTGGGTTATAAAATGAAATTTCCTGAAGAGTAGGTTACAAATATATAAATACTTTTTTGTTTTATGCCCATCAAAAAATCCCCCCCCCCCCCCAACCATAATATAACGGCTAACCTAAAATTTTGAAAAATCATTCATGCAAACACCTTATTATGGGGCAATGAAAATAACGAGGGGGGGGGATTCTCAATTTTTATAGATTGCAAATTTTATGCTATAATAGTTATTTATGTAACTAGGCAGCAAAATGGAATTTTACTGACGAGTGATTAGATTAGCCTCCGAGCCGAAGGCGAGGACAGGCTATGATAATTAACTGCCGAGGCGAAGCCGTGGCAGGTAATGTACCTATTTGACTGTCGAGGCGTAGCCGAGGCAGGCAATATGAATAAACGAGGCAGAAATGTTTCCTTTGCTGCCTTTGTTGCATACAATATTTTATCTACTTGCGGCAGAAAAATGGAGCTGCTAAAATGTTTGGGCGCACTTCACTTTTTCGCGCCCAAAATTGGCAATTTTTAAAAATTAAGGATGAACTCCCGGAATTTTCATCGCGCCACAATAAGGTATTAGCATGAATTATTTCGAAATTTTAGCACCAGCCGATCTATAGTGGTTAGGGGGGGGGGGGACATTTTTTTTGGGTATATTTTGATTTTTTTAACCAATAAGAAATGCAAAATTTAAAAAAGTATATATATATTTGTGTCCTACTCTTCAGCAGCTTTCATTTGATACCCCACTCAAAAATTAAAAAAAATAAAAAATTTTGAGTTTATCACATTTTTTCGAATTGCGCATGCGCATATCTAATTTTGAACTTCAGTATATTTTTCCTGTGGTTGGGTCAAAAAGTTGCACCAGTTTTTCAAATTTCAGCACTTTCGCTTAAACGGTTCGGGCCCTATGAACCAAAGAGCGACGGACAGACGGACACATCACCCTCGGCATAAGGGTTTTGAGAAGTATCTACAAAACCCTAAAAATTAATGTTCAAAACTTGGGAATAATAACAATAAGTGATAAGCAAACTCAATCTATAACAACAAAATACAAAACACACATAACTTCTGAATGAATAATGCACGCAATATAAAATATTTATTTATATTTTTACTAACAAATTACTAAAAGTATTAAAGAAATTTTATATATCTTAAATGAAAAGAAGTAACTAGGATAAATCAAGAAAAGTAGTTAGTCTAATCTAGAATGAATTCAATGATAAAAATAATATGGATGTTCAATGTTTACATGACGCTGCAGTATAGCCAGTGACTCTACTATTTTTTTTAATTAAAGATCTACAAATCATTGAACTTATTTAACAGAATTAACAAATATAAACAAATTATTTTATAATTAAAACGTTTATTTATTAAATATTACTTATTAAAGTATAATATATGATGTTATAAGATAGAGATAATAGTATAAACTGTTATTGCCAAAATAAGAGGTTACGACACGCAGTGGTAAACACTGTTACTTTCCCTGCCTAGGCAGAGAAAGTATTTTCCTGTTTTAACTACTTTCCTGCCTGTTTTTAATATTTTAATGACAAATCAGGGAAATAGTACTTTCCTGCCTAAAAACAGTTAAGTAATGATTAATTTTGCTGCCGCGAGTAGATAATAGTTATTTATGTAACTAGGCAGCAAAATGGAATTTTACTGACGAGTGATTAGATTAGCCTCCGAGCCGAAGGCGAGGACAGGTTATGATAATTAACTGCCGAGGCGAAGCCGTGGCAGGTAATTTACCTATTTGACTGTCGAGGCGTAGCCGAGGCAGGCAATATGAATAAACGAGGCAGAAATGTTTCCTTTGCTGCCTTGTTGCATACAATATTTTATTTACGGGCGGCAGAAAAATGAAACTGCTAACATACCATCTTTAATAATATAACATAGTTAATAACTATGTGTCATATTAATAAAGATAATAACATATGTATTAGCTAAAATCAATGTTCAAATAAGAAACTTGGGAATAATAACCAATAAGTGATAAGCAAACTCAATCTATAACAACAAAATACAAAACACACGTTTATAACACACATAACTTCTGAATGAATAATGCACGCAATATAAAATATGTATTTATATTTTTACTAACAAATTACTAAAAGTATTAAAGATCTTCTGTTGCTTAAAAGAAAAGAAGTAACTAGGATAAATCAAGAAAAGTAGCTAGTCTAATCTAGAATGACTTCAACAATAAAAATAATATGGATGTTCAATGTTTACATGACGCTGCAGTATAGCCAGTGACTCTACTATTATTTTAATTAAAGATCAACTAATCATTGAACTTATTTAACAGAATTAACAAATATAAACAAATTATTTTATAATTAAAACGTTTATTTATTGAATATTTTTTTTTTTTTTTTTTTTTTTTTTTTTTTGGTTTGTAGTTTTAGTCCCGTTCAACAGCTTTATTAGGTCATTACAGGACGGGGGTTATCCGGCCACTTTACTCATCTAATCGATGAGATCATCAGTGTAAAACATGTCTCACCCCGCTGGGATTCGAACTCACAGCCGGAGTTTAGACCTTGGTTTCAGAGTCGAGTGCGTTAACCCCTCGGCTACACCGGCCCCCTTTATTGAATATTACTTATTAAACTGTAATATATGATGTTATAAGATAGAGATAATAGTATAAACTGTCATTGCCAACATTATAAAAGTAGGTAAGTATCACTGTTTATTAGATTATTTTTTACATACTGCAAAATTTGTTGAACTCGTTAATAAGTGAACAAGAGTAAACTAGTGTCATTTTTGACGATGTCAAAAAATATTACTTACAAATGTGGTTCAGATTTGCATATATCACGTAAATATTATATTTTATGAAATATTAGTCAAGTTTATATTCCAAAATAAACAATATGGTAGCACCAACAAATAAATTTCACTAAAATGTATCACGGAACACCAGGATAATAGAATGGACACGCTAAAGAAAATAATTACACACGCCATTGTCAATATTACCCTCCAGAATGTTCTAAAAGCTTGATGAGAAATTATGAATTGGGTCGAAATTTGCGTGCAAAAGTAGGTGGCAAAACATTTGTATGATACTTTATCATGTTTCAAACCCTCTATATACGTTTTATTTAGAATATATTAATTAAATGTTGTGTAATAAACAAAAACTTAATTATTTTTCTTGTTTACTTATAATTTGATTTTCATTTCAATTAATTTTCATAATTAGTTGGCTAAAATGTCGACAGATAGGTAAGAGACCATAAATGTACCCTGATGTCTGAAATGCATTTATTTATTTATTTATTTATTTTTTATTCCGGGGGCTTTTACACCCGAAGACGCAGGCCACCCGCTTGGTTATGGGGCCACATAGGTGGGTCCATAGAACAAACCCGGTTTAGGGACCGAAATCTTCACACACTCGTGTGAAGATGTGGTCGTTAACCATGACTCGTCCTAGTTCAATTACAACCAAGATTGTCATTATGATGGTTTCCAGGCCAAACCCTGGTGGCACCACTCTTTCCAATTTGTTTAAACAATACTGGGTGGACATTGAGCCGGGAGCCTGGTCTGGGAATCGAACCCAGAGCTGTGGTCAGAGGCGACCCATCCATCTTCTGACCCTGCTCGAGGCTGCTTAACTTGCCTTATCACAAGGCGAGCGCTCTAGCCTCCGAGCCACCAAGGCCCCCCTGAAACGTATTACGGTCAAGAAATTTTTTAATTCTGACCAATGTACAGACAAAACTATAATTTTATATATTTTTTGGTATATTTCGACTTATAAATACAATAAGAAATAATTATTTTTAAAATGTTTATATATATATTTCTAATCTACTTATTAGTTGCTTTCATTTAATACCCCACTTAAAATTAAAAAAAAAAAAAAAAAAAAAAAAAATACCGTGACATGAATTATCCGCCATTTTGGATTCTCAGTTAATCATATCAAATTACTATTCTTATTATTTCTATGGACCCCACATTTTTATACACACAGGCCTCACATTTTTTATATTATTAATAACAGCAGAAATATAGTTTTTGGGGTGGGGGACACGCAAAATTTTTATGTTTTTGACAAAATGACACAACAAATTATACACTACCCACAAGTGTTATATATGTTTGAAATTTACTCTTTAATACCTTTCATTTGATACCCCACTTACATTTTTGCGGGACATGAATTATCCACCATTTTGAACTCGAACAGCTGATAATATTTAGTTCACTATTTTTATTCCTTGTGCACGTCAAAACGATCTTTAATACTGCAAAAGGAAGCCAAAAATTGTTAACACGAAAAGAAATACTAAATAAACATTCTGTATGCACTTAGTTTACAGAATCACGCAAGGTAATTAGAACAACAATATCTTAACAGTAACAAATATTCATATAAAAACCTGTACATAACTTAATACAATAAAAACACAACTTACGGTTAAAAAGGTAGACAATAAGATAAATTTACCTGAAACATAAAAAATAAAGAAAAATTATAATTAAGGCTGCACGGGAACGGGGGTCGACACACGCGCCATAAAATCACGCCTCTAATATTAATCCTAGAGACTTGAAAATTTGTATGCTTATAGTTTGGGAAAAGCCAGAGGGTTGTTAGTTTTTGTTTTTTTCTTATCACCTTAAGTATTTTTGATAAAAAATAAAATGTGAGAGAAAAAAAAATTAAAATATAAATTTCAAAATTTTAAAAACAGGCGGAAATTTATATCTTTACAAAGAGTTATTGTGTGAATTTTGGTCAAAAAATATTAAGCTGGTGAGGCGTAATCTTATGGGAACTTTTTTTATATTTATTATCTGGAATGTGCTGACCCTAGCGGATTTTTTAAAAAATACAATTTATTAAATTCTGATTTGTTGATTTTCCAATTTAAGCCACACCCACCGTTGTTTTTCACCCTTTTATTATGACAAATGAAATAAAAACAATTTCAAATATTCTTAAAACGAAGAAAGAAAAAAAAAATCGAAATAATACGAATTATTATTTTTAAATATATTTTGAAAGAGATTTAAAGAAGATAGTAAATAATCTTTTAAAAACTAAAATTAAATAATAAAAAAAAACCGCGATGAGAGGAGGGATTAAATACTAGTTAATAAAAAAAGTTTGAGAAGAAAAAAACATTTTTTTTTTCATTACTTTTGGTCAGCGCCCAATGCTAAAAATTAAGCCGCCTTTTTTCACAAATAACACAATTGTATCCTGTTATGTGCCTCGCCAGTCAACATGAAAATGATCTAAGGAAAGGTGTATCGCTATAGTAAGGCAATTGATTCCTTTCTGATCCTACTATACCCACTAATCAAGAATTGAAGTACATTTAAAAAAAATTTTAGTTTGATTAATAAGTTATATTTAATAGTCACATAATGTTTGCTTCCTAGTTTAACGTAGATAACGTTTAACGAGGAGTTCTGAAGGGAACGAAAGCATCGTCAACATTCTGAGGAACGAATTTTTGTATGTCTCCGAAAAACATCTTGAACTCGTTTCCGTCTAGAAATCCATTTCAGACTACAAGGAACAAATTATCATATCAGTTTATCGTTATAATACATTTTTGCGAACCTCCATATCTTAAAAAACTAAAGCAGCCCACATAGATGATTCTATATTAAGTTCAACCTTCTGCCATCTGATCACATTTATTATATTGAATAAAAATAACAGGACCCTATTGGGAATCGATAATGATCCATGAAAACAAGATTTTAATTCCTAAAGCGATCACATTATTTAATACTAGGTGACCATTCATCCACAATATAAGATGCAAATATGCTATGTGCCCCACTAATTGCCAGACTTTTTCAACCTACGGTCCAATAAGCTAAAAAAAAATTGCGGAACTAAATAAGAAAAACAATTTTTTTTTGGCATATATATTATGCTTATAAAAATACTCTGCCAATTAGTGTGGCACATAGCTTCCTCGCGCTCTAGTACGCAAAGAAAAGATCAGTTTAAGAAATAAAAATAATCAAAAAGTTGGAACGGCGCGGCACTGTTCTATAGTAAATATTTAATAGCGTTGGTTCTAACCAACATATTTTGGAGAAACAAAGCCCCCAACATGCGCCAAAAGTTAGCGCACATATAACAAATGTAATGAACAAATAACACAGCAACCAAATCGTAAAACAGTTTTTTTTTCAATTTTACCCCTCTCAAAACTAAAAATAACAAAAATTAATCTACTATTCAAGAGCTTTTAACGATATGCATCATATTGTACAAGATTAACTTTGACATTTGTACCCCTGTACTATGAGGTACCAAAATTAAATTTTTTAAAAACAACCCATACAAAAGAGCATTAATTTAACTAATAAAATAAAATAGCTTAAATGTACATATCAAGGCCTTTAAAATGATGTACGACACAATATTAAAAACCAAAAAAAGTGGTCACGTGACACGGCACACGGGGAAAAAATTACTCTCATGTTCTCAGCAAATAGGATTATGAACTAATAAAATAAAATATACTCAATTTAAAGAGCATTAGTGTGAGATTCAAGCGCCTCAATCAGAAATAAAATCGGTCAACTATTACAGAAACTATGGCCATTCGCCAGTCAAAGACAAAAAGGAAAAAAAAATAAAACCAAAAAAATACCAAAATTATCACCATCTAAGGTACAACCGATGATGATACGACAAAAAGTCATAGGCCAAAGTTGTAGATCTTTTAAAATCAATTACCGTGGGTGCTATCCGTTTTCCAATACGACTTACCGTTTAGCCGCAATAAGTCCTCAATAAAGCTTAAATTAAAGTCGATAATTTTTATTTTTTTAAGGGGGGAAGGAGGAGGAAACGTGAAATTTGTATAGTTATTTTGGTTCACAATATGGATGTTGCGCGTCGAATGGCGCAAACCGCAAGTCTCTAGCTCTTCTGGAAGTGGGTAAACATTGATGTCAGTCAGTGAGTCAGTTAGCCATGCGGCTTTATAGTATTAGACATATTATTTTTGCATGATTTAAAGTGCGCAGACGGTTGAAATTAGGCAGGTGCTATCTGCAGGCTACTTTCGACAAACCATAAAAATTTCATAAAAATCAGATGAAGGTTTTAAATATAAAGTAAAGCTGATACAATATCCCATTAGATTACGTATGTCTGAACCAGTTTGTACGAATTGTAATAATTATTATCAATACAAAGTAAATTGGACGTATTTTTAAATTAATTAAAGCAACTATAATTTCAATAGAAACAGATAATTAAAAAATTAAATAAAAAAAAAAATTAAAAAAAAAAAAAAAAATTAAAATTAAATAATACGCATGGTTTTAGCTTTCCTATGATATAGAGAGAGCTAAGAGAGCTTCGTATACCACCAAATATTACTCTGCCGGTTGGACTCGACCAAAGGAGATGCAAACTACACTGATGGTTAGAAGTGCATGGACTAAATTTGGCATTTAGATTTAATATTCGAATAATACATAGAACTAAATGTCTGAACGCATAAAATATGAAGATGGTATAGTTATCGTGTGCAGGTTTTCTTGCCAGGTCTAATTTTTTCCCCCGTAACAAGAACTATCTGCCCTTTTTGGATTCCCAGTTGATCAGATCAAGTTGCTATTCATGTTATTTCTATGGCCCAGCAGACCTAACATTTTTTATATTATTAGAAATAGCAGAAATATATAGTTTTAGGGAGGACACGCCAAATGTTGATGTTTTTTTACTAATTGGCGTAAAAAATTAAACTATTTCCACAAGTGTAGTATATTTTTGTAATCCACTCTTCATTACCTACCCACTCAAACTAAAAAAAAAAAAAAACATTTCGTGACACCAATTTGCCGCCATTTTGGATTTGGACAGCAGATAATTTTGAGTTCGCTATATTTTTCCTGTGTGCACGTCAAAACGATCTTTAATACTGGAAATTTCCATGTTTTTCCCTCTTTTGACTTGTTTGATTCAAAAGTTACTGGAACCATTCAGATTGACACACGCAGACAGACACAGGAACGAAACTATAAGGGTTTCTATTTTTGGTTTTACCAACGAGACCCTAAAAATATATTCAAAGCAAAATATTTGTTTTATCCAATTTATATAATATAAGCTAATATAATATAAAATGTTGCTATCAACATCTTAGGATCTGGCTAGTTATTATACAGGAAAATCCACTTTAATGTACATTAGTTAGTACCTAGTAGATTTATATACTACAAGAGCTTTTGCCTAAAATTGGTTTAAAAAATAAGCAGACGAGCAAATTATAAGCTTTTTAGCTGGATGTTTAATAAAGAGTAGAATTACATTTTCACCTTAATCAAAACAGTAGCGCAATGATTTTAAAATCCTTGCTATTTGCTCATTTCAACTGAGATATTTTTGGAACAATAGCTTCAATTCTTTTTAAAAGTTGTATGCGATGATTATTAGTTTAAAACCAAATGTATGAGAAGGTGTCGTTATATCATTCGAAGAAAATAAAATTATCTACTTTACTTAATGGTCTAGTTATTGCAGTACAAATTATCTATAATATTAAATTTAAATATATATAATAAAATTCATATTTATATCAATATCTTATTTATTAAAACTCAATTTTTCAATATTTCCATAAAGTGACATATTCTTTAAAGAAATTAATATTTTCACAATTGTTGTTTTTGACAGATTTTTTTGGGTGTTGAATTAATAAAAACTCAAAACTAGTTAGTTTTCATTTCTATTTTTTCTCCTTTTTACAAAAACGTTTCGACCCTTCATAAGGTCATTCTCAATTTGTTTTCCTAAAAATGAAAATACAATAAAATTTATTAATCAACTCCTATCCATATATTACAATTTAAAATCTTAACTATTTCTTTCAATTTCGACTTTATTTGAAAACCTTAATATTATAAAATTACGACAATTCATTCTATAAAATTAACTTACATTTATAACAGGAACATTTTTGATGTCAAAATTTAAAATTCCTCCAAGAGAGTTCGTCATATTAATTTAAATAAAAATTTTTTTTAATTTAAAGTACACTACGTCCAACACAACTGTTCAACTATATAAAATATATACATTATAGTTAGGCAAACAATATACTATTTATAACAAAAATTGAATCATGGTACTAGACATCCTATAAAGGCTTATTACTACTATTCATATTGCATTTTAACCAGATTTTTCATCGAGAATATTTTATCAAAATTGTGGTTTAATTATTATTAAGACTTATTAAAATTATTAATATTATTTCACAAATATGTGTATAAAACTATTGTGTATGTTATATAATTTATTATTTGATTATTAATAATGGACATTATAATTTAATCTTTAATTTCTTGTTAGAAAAATAGTGAATTTGTAAATAGGGGTTAGTGGCGCTGTCTGGGAGAGAAATCTTAAAACTCTAGTATGCTTGAGTTCAGTGGCGCTGCCTGGGAGAGACCTACTTGTACTACTAAAACTATACGGCATTATTTTATATTCTATTACGTTTATTTTTTGATATTTAATTATTTATTTATTATGTTCTGTTTTTTAATCTAAACTTTAAATTTGTTAAATATATTATTATAATTTTTATTTAAATGCCCTGAATCTGTTTTATGGTTCACGTTCTTATTAATAGTTTTAAAGATGTTAAATGATTCTAAAATGCGTCTTTTACTAGTGTTATTCTCATAACCCACAATTTCAGTTTTTTCAAACGCAAACTTGTGTCCCGTGTTAACCGAGTGGATACTTAACGCCGTTTTTTGGCTCTTATTTTTAACATCATTACTGTGCTGATATAATTGAGAATGACCTTATGAAGGGTCGAAACGTTTTTGTAAAAAGGAGAAAAAATAGAAATGAAAACTAACTAGTTTTGAGTTTTTATTAATTCAACACCCAAAAAAATCTGTCAAAAACAACAATTGTGATACTAAGTAAAGAAGGTGTTAATTAAGAACGTCATTTGAAGAAATTAATATTTATACATTTCTGTTTTTTTATTTATTTTTAAAATAATGCAATGGCCGATGTTATGTCAAAATAATGGTAGGGGTAATGTGGGCGTTTCCTTTTCCTCCCAAAATAAACAAGGGGTTGAAAAAAACTTGTGAAAATCAGCGCTATCTCTGGAGAGAAGGTCTCAACACAACTCACTCCCGCGGGCTCTTAATAAAAACCTCAAGCAATATTATAGTATTAAAGAAAACAATTTTTTTAAAAATGATTCCGACGAATTTAATTAACAATAAACAGGTCAAATGTGTGCTAGTCAGCACACAGCGAGGGTCCGTAAGCCACACTATATAGTGTTTAACTGTAAAGTGTATAAAAAAAAACTGTAGTGTTCTTTAAAATTATAAAAAGCTTACTTTGAACCATTTTAAGAGTGTAATATTCTCAAAACACACTCTGATAAAGTATTTTTTTGCGGACTACAACCATATAAATACGTCGAAAAGACCATAATTATAAAAAAAGTGGTATCTTTACTTTTGGTCGAAGAATGTTCAGGAATTTTTTCAGATTTTTTGCACTTCGCATAAGCGAGATAGAGGGGGGAGGGGGGGGGGGGGGGGGGGGGGACACGTTTCACACCCACTTCAAACTTGCCTACGCTCGCCCTATCAAAGTTATATCCAAAGAATTATATATTTTTGTAATCAGCTCGACGTACCCTTTCATATGATACCCCTCACGGTGTCGAAAAAAAATAAAAAAAATTTTAACCCTTAAGTGTTTTTACCCTAATTTTTTTGAAAAATATTTTTTTTAAGTCGCTATATTTTTAAAATATGTGGGTAGGTACAAGACACATACTTGCCAAATTTCAAAGTGATCGGACAAAAGGTGTAGCCGTGAGAGCACGCGAGAGGACGGACGGACAGACACATGCAAGAAAATATAAGGGTCCTTGGTTTTGCCTACGGACCCTAAAAATCTTAAATACGAATTTCATCGTATAAATAATGTTCCGGTGAAAAATCTAGTTTTCGAGCTATTGATGAAAATACTTAGCTAAAAGTCGATAACGAAATGTAAAAAATCACCTGTTGAATAATTTTTAATACGTTTAATAATAATAAACTAATATAATTATTAGATATTAAATTCAACAAATCAATAGTTACGTAAGACAGTTTTATTTTTTTCCATTAGATAACATGTATAACCGAAGTAGTGTATATTAAAGAGAACAGGCTACAAAAATTACCTCAACATTTTATTATTTTCACAATTTGAAAAGTCGTTTTCCAAACTAGTTTATAGCATTTATCCAGATAAAAGGGAAAATTGAATTTCTTTTTACATTCGTGAGAGAAACAGTTTCTTTTTAAGTCGATGAGAAACATTTGTAAAATTGAAATAAAACAGCACTCTTTACACGTTATACATTTGAATATGTGTAGGTATTTTCTTCATCCATGTAAATCCAAAGGCAGAAGTTTAATATTAAAAAAATATAAGTAAATTTTTATCCCTCGATCTTTCCATTCCTTCCCATACATTTTCATAACATTTGTGGGAAGGGTATGGGTATAACATTAAATTAATGACATACTACAAACACAAACACATATATTATTTTCCTAACTTAAATATTAAACTAAGTAACATGGCATAAACCGCTTTACATCGAATTCTAGAAAGAATTTATTTCAATATGTGGAATTCATACTACGTTCAACATAATATTAATTAATTTAGTAGCCTCTTTAAATCGGCATATATAAAAAAAAATATATATTATGTATTATGTATTTTAAATTACTCTTAAAATACACGGCAGTTCTCTAAAATTTATCTCCTGTAAAGTGACTTATATGGTTTTACTTCTATCTAAGTGAACTACAATCATTTTATTTTCTCTCTCAATCTCTACCTCAATAGAGTAGTAAGTATTGTGATGGTGCAGAAATCAGATTTGGATATTTTGAACGATTTTGAATTAGGCTTTTCTTTTTTTTTTGAAACAAAAAAAAAAATGTATTTTTGATTTATAAAATATCTGCTGTCTTTGCAGATGCGTGGAGCCTAAATTGTCCGCCATATTTCATCGAAATTTGGCATACCTACATGTTAAAAAAATATTCCGAGGCGAAATCGATAAATTAATTTTAGCTCTTAATTTAGAGAAATAGCCCCCCCCCCCCCCCCCTCAAAGGCTGTTATGAGTTTTAATGGAGCTACGCCCAACATGTATGCACAAACAACAGACCATAGTCAGAAATTAGAACTAGAACGTGTAACATATTTAATTCAATAAATAATGACAAAACAAGTTATGTTAACAGGGAAAAATCATTAGCAATAATAAATTATAAAATATTTAAAGGAACAAATATTAATAATAACTTAAAATTAAACATGCATATAAAATTCATTTTATTTTTTCTTCTTGTGAACTCGTTAAAAAAAAGGAGCAGGTAAATATCTATTTATTAGCTACCCAAAGCTGAAACAGTAATATTATTGTATGCATTATGTTACCAGTAGATTTGTAAAAATCTATTTATTTATTTATTTTTGGAACGAAGTTCCTTATGGCACGTTCTGGAGCCCGGGAGTGAATCCGAAAAAAGCGACCAAATTCACCGTCACAAAATCACCGTCACGAAATCTACAGATGACGATAACTTGAGTAAAAGCTCACCGAATTAGATTAAATTTGGTACACATGTTCATTTTACCAGTGCCCAGGCTGATTTCGTCGGAAAACGTTATCCGCCTAAGCGTTCACACTCGCGTAAACGTAAGCTTTAAAAGACGGGAAAAAGTGTTATTAAGGAAGCCTGTTACTTGACTTGTTTTGATTATTTTTGTTATATATGTCAAAAATGTCACTTTGTTTTGTAAATAAATAAAATATAATCATGTAAAATTTCAACAACAATTCAAAAACAAGCAGAAGCTGTAGAGTAGGGAAGATATATATTTTATAATATTTTAAATTAATTGGCCGAGTAGGTAGAAAACCGTCCTATTTCAATCCAAACTCCTTTAACAAACATGTAACAACGACGGGGGTACAAGAGAATAAGGGAAGGGTCAGAGGATTAACCGTACTTAATTTAAGGTTTAAACACCTGTACAAGTTTCTGTTAGAAAGGGATTACTAAAACAATTCCTGAATTTTACAATTATAGAACATATAATATAAATAAAATAAGTTTGATAATTATAATTTGACTATTGCAAACACACAACACTTAAATTGAACTAAAGCTATGAATTAGTAGGAAATTGACTTACAGAAAGTGGTTTTTGATTCAACTTCAAACAACAGATTAAATATATTGATACAATTATTAAATAAACTTGATTAATGATTTATAATTCATTAAAGTAAACAAATTATGGTACATTGGTTAAAAGTTTAATTTACATTAATGCTTAATTATTTGACATCCTATTGTTGATTGTTATCTTACAACCTATTTCACTAGAATTTATATATTAATCTATTATGTTGTTTAGTTTAATACTAAAACTTAATATACAGATTAGGTTACAAATAATTGTATGATTAGTACAGCGGTTTGATAAGTGGTATTGTTTCATGAATTTCGTTAAAACGTGAAAAATCATCAAAATCGAATTTCAAGACCACTATACTTTACTCTAAGGCCCTCCGAACACGGGTCGACCGATTTACATAACTTCACTAGGTCGGGAGGTTTATACATTTCTGTTTAAATGTTCTCAATAACGAATTTAAAGCTAATTCCATTATATATCTCTAAGTATTGGTGGCTTAAACGTAGTTCTTATTTTAAATGTCAATTTGTAAATTATTATTTGTTGTTATTTTTATTACTATTACTTTTTTATACCATACATGTTTATTGTCCATTTAATTTAGTATAAATATAAATTTCAATTAACGACGCTCTCCTAAGGAGATAGACTCCATTTTCAATTTCAACCATACTATTTGTAAGTATATTGACCAGTTTTTATTATTGTTAATTTTAGTATTAATCTTCATAAATAGGAATCTTTATTAAATCATTTTATAAAACATCTTGTCAAAGTTAAACGATTCATTTTTTTGTTAACTTAGAAATTAAAGACTGAGGATGACCTTAATAAGGGTTGAAACGTGTCACCAGTAAAAATGGATAAAGACATATTAATTTTAATTAATAATTTATTGGATAAATCCATCCATCCTAGTAATATTACAAGTGCTACAAAAAAATGCAATTACGATTTTTCCTTAAACTTAAGTGTGCAATTTCGCAGTCAAATCAATTTACTCGTTGGCTGTGACAAATGAATAATTATTTTCATTTATTGCTAATTTATTATAATTAACTTGCATTAATTACCCCAATATATAATGGGCCAAACTCAAAGTTCTTATATATAATTAAGCAAAGTAATCCATGGCACAACAACCCGTAAAATGATTTAGGCCAGCTAAAAAAGCCTATAGAACTATACAGGGTTGACTTGTCGCTCCATACTGTGTATAAAACGTATAATTAGCATTCGTAATAGGAAAGTCACCACTTCACTTAAGTGGCTACAAATATATAACACTGGGAGAAAATAGAGGGTATGGCCAATAGGGTTTGCCGAGAATACGACGAGAATCATATATAGTAAATACCAAACTTTATTATCTGAACCTTTTATTCAAACCCAACCGAATATAAGTAAAATTTGACATAAATTTGTATCTTCTCACTGAAACAAACTACCCATACCACAATACTCCAGTAGTAAAAACCAAACTATATCATCATAAAAAAGAATTACGGATATAACTGTTTGGCAAACAAAAAAATAAGTAAAAATAAGTTAGACCCATCAATTTTAGAAGAAAACTTTATTCCAAGCAGTAAAATATTTAAAAAGAATAAAAAAAAACGAATAAAAGGGAAAATATAAATTTACAAAAATATGATCACAAAGGGATTGTCTTTTTCGATTTAAGAGGATGCATGCCGAATATCTAACATTCTATACAAGTAAGATGCAAGAGGAATGGCATATATATTGTTCTGTTGAAAGACAGGGTTTATTTTACGGGTTGAAAGGGCCAGATAAATTTTCCCAGGGTTAGGTGCTGGGAGCCGCTCGTTCATTTTTATGTATCACTGGTCCAGAAAATTGATGTTACAGCCTGACCTCCTGCATCGCTCCCCCCCCCCCCCCTCCTCACTTCTTTTAAATATTTGTTTCATCTTCCATATATATATATATATGTATATATATATATATATATATATATATATATATATATATATGTGGGTGTGTGTGTCTAACAATCAATCTCTCTATTATTCGAATAAATAAAATTCTGATAGATTTTTATTGATATAGGTACATGTAAATGGAAACATTAGACTCTTCCATTATCTACTCGCATGACAACTAATTCAATTTTTTTTTTTTTTTTTTTTTTTTTTTTTTTACTTATGTCTATATATATAACACATATAAATTGAACTATTCTATAATATACAATTTATTTATAAATAAAAACAGAGTGACCCAGTTATAACTAACACCAACAATTTATCTTATTTGGTTTTGAAGAAGAAATTGTCACTTAAAACCTACCTCAAAAAATCGGTCCTAGACAACTTGGACAAACTTTCTCATATACGAGTTCATAATTAATTAGCACAGTGTTTTCCATTTACTAGTTTTCGTAAGTAAATTTAATTATTTTTGAATATTTCATCAAAATGTATCTTAAAAATAACTTCTCCTGGGCGGGGAATAGAACCCGGGCTCTCTCTGTCCGCGTTTTAAGCTTTTTCTGAGGAGCTAGATTTTTCCCGGGAAAACAGCATATATCGTTAGATTCGTATTTAAATGGACTACATTTTACAATTTTGCAATCAAAATCGTCGAAACCGTTTTCGAGAAATAATTCTTTTCCACGTTTTTTCAGAGTGTTTTGTGGGTAGCGCCCCCCAATTCGGAGCTAAAATTCATATCTCAATTTTGCCTCGGGGTATGACTTTTTTGAAAATGTATGCCAAATTTTGTCAATATCGGCCCTGTAGTTTAGGCTCTAGGCGTCTGCACAGACAGACATTTGTTAAAAAAAAACTTTTTTTTGAGTCAGGGGACCTCAAAAAGTGTAGATCCATCAAAATCTCAAAATCGAATTTTCGCGAAATCACAGTTTTTTGCGGGACGGAAATTTCTTCTGGCCCAAAACATATCCAAGTTATAATGATGAGAGATTGCAAACCTGATTCTTATAAATTAATACCTAATCATGACCTAACACCTTAAGTACACAACATCGGACGTGTAGTTTTTAAGATATGTAGGTTCGCTAAAAACAGCGACAGACCGACAGACAGACAGGGAACCAAATATGTTCCCTGATGTCTGAAACGGAGTCTTGGAATTTTTTTAAATTTGAGACATATTCATTACTCTTAATGAAGTAATGAATATGTATCATTCATTGTGCAGTCAACAACAATGTAGTCCTGATTAGTTTTTACGAAGGATTTTGAAACAAAACTATTTAGTCATTTCATTTAATGGCTTGCCCTACATACTAATGCAGTATATTAGCACTAGAAAGCATAACGTGGAGCAAGGAGTGAAGTCTAGTTTTATATACTTACCTACTTTTTATACATACCTTTATTATACTCCTTTTATACATCCGATATCCCTCAACTTCCGACTACCCAATTAGATACCTTTGCTGATGATAAGTGTATATTCTCCTTATCAGCTGATCCCAATACAGCATCCACCAACATCCAAAACCACCTTAATCTCCTTGAACCTTGGTTAAGGAAATGGAGAATAAAAATTAATGAGCAGAAAAGTGTCCATGTAACTTTTACTCTCAGACATTCAACTTGTCCTCCAGTCATCCTCAACCAAGGAGTCATCCCTCAATCCTCTTCCTTAAGATACCTAGTTCTCCATCTTGACCGACGATTGACTTGAGCTCTGCACACCAAAACTAAACGTACGGACACTAACAGACGGTACAAACTCTTGCTCCGACTCCTTGACCAAAGATCCCTTTCTAATAAACTCCTTATCTACAATTCAATACTCAAACCTATTTGGACCTATGGAATTGAGCTATGGGGTTGCACCAAACGCTCAAATTCTTATAGCATCCAATCCCTTCAATCAAAGATCCTTCAAAAAATCACTAACTCTCCCGCATACGTTTCCAATCTCACAATCCACAACGACCTCAAAGTTCCTTTTGTACAAGACCTCGCTTCTTCCCGCTACATAAAATTCCATGAAAACCTAAACCATCATCCTAATCCTTTAGTTGAATCCATGGCTTCCATCCATATCCCCGACCGCCCTCCCCGTCGGCTGAAGAGGTGTTGGCCAAGAGACATTTTATACACGCATTGTAAATTAGAATGTTTTGTATAAGTTTGTCGAAACGATTTTTACAGATAGGTCAAAACGCCTTTTAAGCGAGGCTCTCTTTGACTATTTAGCCTAGTGGAAAAGAACTAGCCTCTTATTCCGCAGCACTGTATAATGTAGGGGGGGGGGGATGAACATTATACGTTGCTGTGTGTGAAAGTATCATATTATTTTACAGTATGTATCTCGAAGCTGACTGCTATATTAATAGTAGGTACAATACACCTCATGCAAGTTTTTCCCCACAAATTACACCAAAACGCTTCTTGACTGAGTAAATATAAAGTAACTAGAGAAAATAATCGATTTATTTTCAATAAAAAAAAATATATTTAGGAAAAATGCAATGCAAGGGTTAATTACACTAATATATAATACAAATAACTGCATTATCTTAAATAGAAGGAACCTTTCTTTGTATGTACCCGTAAAAGATTTTCTGCACTAACGAACTGACAAAGATATAAATATGTAAAAAATACACAAATACAATATTTGCATAGTGTAAGAGAGAGTAAATGTAAGGGTGGTTATGAATAGGACTTAAAAAACACACATACACATACTTTTTAACAGACACGTACATATAAAATTAATATTTGTCAGTGTAAGTGTAACTGGTATATTTGTTTCAAAACGTGAGTTTTAATGTATGAGATCACATCGGCATGTGTATTCCTTTCTTTTATTTTTAAGTTAGACCCTTAAACCTCTTTTTTAACGACCTTTCTGTACCTCCCTCTCTTCCGTTTTTTTTCCCCCATTTTTAAAGTTAATGGGTACTTACGGGAAAGGGTCGTTTCAAAATTAAAGCATTAAAAATTATGACAAAAGAAAAAAAAGTAGAATTACGCAAACACTAAAAAGTTTTGGTTGCCTGAAAGCGTTGAAATAAAAAAGAGAACATTTTTCTTTTTATCAAAATTAAAAAGTATCAAGAGAAAAAAGTTTGTCATTGCTACTGCTTTAAATATAAATGAGAGATATTGATATGTTTAATTTCCTTTTTAACTGAATAAAAAATATTATCTATACATCATCTGTCAACGATTACAGCCATAATTTCAAATACTTACTAAATTAATTTCCAAACATTATTACGTATTTTTAAATTTAACGTTTATTTCATAACGACAGATGTGTAATATAAACATTTTATTATTGTTATACCCGAGTAAGTCACTTTTAAAAATAAAAAAAAGAGGAGGACAAAATTAAGAATCTTTGAGAATATAGAACAATAAAACCATAAATCATGAATAACATTAATTTTTAAAATATACATAATAGATGGCCGAAGAGATGTAATAATAGACGTAATTAATTTTATCTACGATTAATACGAAATATAAACATTGTATATTTGTTAAGATGCGTAGGAAGTGATTATTTACGTACTTGTAGTTATTGCGCATGCGCGTTTTTATAATTCCTCTTTTTTCCGCCCTAGGGCGATAAAAATGAAGAATTCTTCACCTTTGCGCACGATTCGCGAGTTTGTTTACATTTAACAAAACTAATTTTCTGTTTGTTAAATAAAAGTATTATATCGAGTTTTTAGTGAAAAAAAATGAGTGATTTAAATGATAAGACGAAAATGAGGAGAACAATACGCCTCCCGAAATAATTAATTCTGCACAAAATACAACTAATGAATTAATGTCATCTTTATCAAAAGAGAAATACAAACTTACATACAGGAAGTTTTGTAATCATTTTTTTCTGTATTTATTATTAAAATCCAACAATCGTAGATTAAGTACGGTACGCAACTCGTGCGAAAACGGCATTTTGCTTTGCTGGTGCGGTTTAACTACCCTCGCTATCGCTCGGGTAAAACTCCACACTCGCATGCAAAATGCTACTTTACGCACTAGACGCGTAATGTACTATTACATCCCCCTGTTAAAGGTCATCTTCTGTCATAGTTTACTAATCTGCAAATATAATCAGTAAAAATCATCACAAAATATAAAATATAATTATCATTGTCATTAACATATTATAACAATCCCATTTTTTAACAAATTTAAAATTAATAACGCATTACTGCAAATTTATCATGGATTTTTAAATTTAACAACTCTAATTATTATCAAGCGTCGTATTATGGAAGCATTCCATATTTTTAAGAAAAATAATAATACTGTTAATCATAAAACTGACGCATGTACATTAATAAAAATTACAGCACTATTTTTAAACGTTTTAGTGATGATAAATGCTAAAATAATAAATTTCAAGAATCCTTCCAACTCCCGTCGAATTCAAACTCTCCAATCCAAGATCCTCAGAAAAATCACAGATGCTCCTTACTACGTCTCCAACCTCACTCTCCATAACGACCTCAATGTTCCTTTTGTTAGAGACCTATCCATATCCCGATACCATAAATTTCACCAATCCTTATCCAATCACACCAATCCTTTTGTTGAAATCCTCTCCTCCCAATCCATCCCAGATGACCCACCTCGCCGCTTGAGGAGGCAGTGGCCCAGAGACTTACTAAGAATGTGATTAATTACTGAAAATTATTAATTATTGAAAATTACTTTTATTATTATTCCTAATTCATATTATTGTAATAATAATTTTAATCCTCATGCCTAAAGGAGTAGCCAATGGACAACTACCTTTCTCAAGTAATTCAATGCCCGAAAAAAAAAACTTGTATCATTAACACTTATAACATTTATATATGTAGTTGTGTTACTCAATAAAGTGAAAAAAAAAAGTTTTATAAAAACAATTCCCCTCCAGCTAACCTCTAATTTCTAATTCCTAGTTCAACATCTCTCTCCTAGGCGCGCTGATAATCATCTTATTAAAAAACTAACAATAAGTCTTTCAACATAACCCAGGAATCAAAATTAAAGTACTCCCATGATTGATCATCATGCTTTACATTTAAGTAAATATGAAAATAGCTATTAGAAGTGTTTTCCTTTTGAAATTATAAATTAAATGCAACTTTAAAGCAACAATATTCAGTTGAGAATCTCGGTGAAAATTCCTACATTAATTTTATACATATATTTAAATTTTCAGATTATAATTACATTTAATGTCACCCAGTTAGGAATGTGTTATTTTAATTTCAACATTTATATTACATTTAACGCTCTCTTATGGAGACAGTGTTTAAATTTTATGTATACGAATCTAGGTTAGGATGAATGATTTAACTTTATTTTATTCTTAAATATTAATATAATTATTATATTACGAAATTTTATCTATTATTTGATTCTAGAAATATAATATTTTAGCGTTTACAATCTTTAAAACATTTAAAATGGCGGTTTATTTAATTTTTATTAAGGTTACATGCGACTTAAAAATATGGAATGCTTCCATAATACGACGCTTAATGATTAGAGTTGTTAAATTTAAAAATTCATAATTAAGTATTAAGTTGCAGTAATACGTTATTAATGTTAAATTTGTTAAAAAAAAGAATTGTTATTATATGTTAATGAATGTGATAATTTTATTTGCAGATTAATAAACTATGCCAGAAGATTACCTTTAACAGGGTCGAAATCGCTCATGTGAAATTAATTGTCTATTATTACACGTCTTCAGCCATGTATTACGCATGCACAAGAATTTCAACGGTGTATCATATTAAATTATTATCAAAAATGTAATTAATTGTTTACATTAATTTTAAATACTAACAAATTGATTAAAAAACTAAAATCAAAATTTGCATACTTACACAACGTAAACGTGTTCGCAGAACACGTTTACACAAATCTTACTTTACTTCATCTTAAGTTATTCTTCATTCCAGGAGAATATTGGACTCTTAACAAACGCGGAAAAAAAAATTTCTCATATAAATATTGATACTAAATTTATATAACTAAATATTATTTATTATTAATAAAACATTATTACTAGGCATGGGCACAGTTATATTGCTTCTGAGTTAACTGAAGAAAACAGAGGCACCGTGGTTACTCTGAGGAACGAAATGTCTTTGTCTCTAATTCAAAAATTCTTTTACCTCCAGCGGGGAGAAAAGTGAACTTTCTTACTAACTTCTTACTTACTTTTTTTTTTGAAAAAGTGAACTTTCCTCCCTAGTTTACAGGGAGGGAAGTTACTCATTGCACCCGGTCGGGTTAAACAGGGAGTAATGAAAAATAAGGGAATCATGAACTCTCATGATTCCCTCCAGTGTTGCCCTAGACTAGATAAAGCACAAATAAATAAGGTTGGTGCTAATATACATTTCATTTAGTAACTATTGTTTAATGTCGAAATCTATTATGTCATCTTCACACATGTCATGTAACCTCCACAACGGTTGCCATAGTGATTCATCAGTAAAAGAAACAAACAAGTTAAAAGTGGAAACATAATTTCTAAATGTAGATTAACTAATCCATATTTAAATACATCAGTTGTCAACACCATTCAATATAATTATTATTTATAATTTAATTTTAACGTGATTAAACTTATTTAGAGAATTGTTAATATTATATCTAACTATATATTTTTTTAAATAAATATAAACCTATGTATTTTTTTGTTGGATAACGTAATTTTAAATTAAAATCTTTCCATATTTTTTCTCCCTTCTTGAGGTAAAATCTTGTACGTACCTTGGGAGTAAAAATCACTTGCACCCTCGCGATAATTAACTCCCTCGGCTCCGCCTCGGGAGTGAACATTATGGTTCCCTCGGCTTCGCCTCAGGAACCAACTTCATCGCTCAGGGTGCAATCACTTACTTTCCTCCCTTTGTGCGTAAATAACTATTACAGAATTCCGTTTGACATCAGAAAACATTTTAAGTCTCATATCTCTGTTGGATATTTTTGCAAACCACCATTTCTTAAAAATTATTAGTCCAATTTAATTATAATTTGAATGGTTGGTCATAATTAGCTCTCGTTGTCCCATATTAATTTCAACTGTCTCAGCACATTTAATATTCAATTAAAATAAATGTAACAACCCTAAAAATAGAAACAGATCCAAATGATCATACTTATTATATTCATATGACCAATCGTCTAATATAATAGGACAGGAGAAATATGTGCTACTCAAATTGGCAGACAACTTTTATTAAATTCTCAAAACCTATTTTATTTCACTTTTGTGACAGTTAGACATCTGAACATAAGTTCATCGAAATTGGTTCTATTTGTTAGAACCAACTAAACCCCCTTATATTTACAAAATGTTATTTAAAAAAGGGGTTCAGAATTGCGGGTAAATATTAAATTTCATCGTTTTTTATGTGGGTCGATCAAGGGTAGTAAAACTACCCTTTATTACTATACATATTAAATTTCAATTAATATTCTGAAATGTTATATATATATATATATATATATATATATATATATATATATATATATATATATATATATATATATTCATATATATATATATATATATATATATATATATATATATATATATATATATATATATATATATATATATATATATATATATATATATATATATCTATAATATAAGTGGCAATGTCCTGATTGACTGACTGACTGACTGACATAGAATCAACGCACAGCCAAATCTGCTTAACCGAGAGACTTGAAATTTTGAGGATATACTCGGTTCATATCATAGGCATCCACTAAGAAAGGATTTTGCGAAATTTTTATTTTTGTACCCAGGAGTACGGGGTACAAATGTCAAAGTAATGAATACTTTTAATGATGCATATCGTTGAAAAGCTCTTTAAAATTACAGTAATTGTTGTTATGTACAGTTTTGTCATATTTTCATTTAGGAGGGGGTAAAATGGAAAAATGTGTATAACTACATCTTATATAAATGAAGAGTGTCTATGAGTGTACTGCTTACATGAGATTATAAAGTTAAAATGTTGGTACACAGGAGTACGGGGTACAAATGTCTAAGTAATTGATAGGTACCCTTTATGATGCATATCGTTGAAAGGCTCTTTAAGAGAAAAGTAATTGTAATGTACGTTTTTGTCATTATTTTCATTTAGGAGAGGGGTAAAAAGGAAATGTCAACGTAAGTGCGTGGGCGCGCGAAAGGGCGCGTGTGTGTGTGTGTTCCTTATTCAAATCTACCGTTTTATTCCGATTTCAATGAAAATTTGCACACTTGACCTTCAAAGCAAGGGGAAAAGGGGAAAGTCACTGACTTCATGCATTTTCGAAATTTTGATTTTGGTACACAGGGTTACGGGGTACAATGTCAAAGTAATGAAACCCCTTCACGATGCATACCGTTGAAAAGCTCTTTAAGAGTGCTGTACAATTAATGTTATGTACATTTAGGGGGGTAAAATGGAAAAATATATCTATATCTATGTATAAAAAACTAATAATTGTTGTGTCTGTACATTTATCCGATTGGGCTAAAAGTTTGTATTTATTCATTTATTTATTTTTATTTATTTTTTATTATTTTTTTTTTTTTAAATACCTTTATTGAATAAAACATATTAATACATAAATAATATTTTAGTACATCAATTTATCTATTTTATTGATTTTACATTTTAGCTCTACATAAGGTTATCTCTCCACTAGAGAACATGGAGGCCCGAGCTGTGGAGAGAGAATATGGGGTATTTCCACTGAATGAGTAGTCCTGACAACGAATTTAAGTTTAGAAAACAGAAGGAAAATTCCACTGCTTTTCCTTTTTAAAAATTTAGTCGGAATGAATTACTAATTTGGGATATTAGCAAATTATCTTATCAAAGGGGAGGGATAGAATCTAGATATTCTCGCTTTGTAAAATAATTTAAATGTTTCTTGATGGTAGTTTATAAATCCATAAAATTGAAAATAAAACACCCCGTAGCGAAGAACGGGTATTCAGCTAGTATATATATATATATATATATATATATATATATATATATATATATATATATATATTTTATACAAACAATTTAAACTACGGGAGACAGAAACAGAGAAAAATTTGCACTGGCTCCGGGATTTGAACCACGGACCTTCATATATATTTTATATATATATATATATATATATATATATATATATATATATATATATATATATATAATATATATATATATATATATATATATATATATATATATATATATATATATATATATATATATATATATAACAGAGAGGGAAATCAATGAATTGATAAAAAAAGGAATTGAAAACTGGAATTTCAACTGAGCGAGATAAGCTATAAAAAAATACAGGTGGGGTTCTACCTCAAATAAACCTAAAATTCCCCGTGATACCCGGAAGAGAATTTTATTTGAAAAAACCTTTCTCTTTTGGCAAAAAACTAATAACGAAGGATTTACTCGTAAATGTTTAATCTATTAAGTTTAACGAGAGATTTATTTTACACAATACACGCAGTTATAATATTTCTTTTAACTCGGCGTTTTATAATGTGAAATAAATTAAAATGATTAAATACATACATGTTCAGGTGTAGATTAAAAAAAATTGTGAGATTAAAAATTTAGATGTTAGAAAAAAGAGTCGACGGGAGGAAGTTGCAAAATAAACATGATACCATTTTACTTTTATCCCAATTTTAAAAATGTTGATAAGCACAATACGAGAAGAATAAACAGTTAGACACTAACTCTTAAATTTTGGTAAAATTAGAAATACGCTTTTAAGCATTTATTTTTTAATATATTTAATATTATTAAATAAACTACAAAGTGGTAAATTAAAAAATCAAAGAACACAGTTCACTCAATTGATTACTACCCATCCAAAATGTAATTCTCTTATTAAATGTTAATAAATCATAAATAAAGAAATAATAGTAGCCATATTTTGATGCAGTCCCCTTTAATTTTCAATTTAAGATATTTCTATGTAAGGTCTTCAGGGGTATAAAACCAACTCCCTCTATGAGTCATAGTTCAATCATTGCTCATGACTCATGTATATAATTGTATGTGAAAGAAATGATTTTTAATTTAATTTACTTTATGGAATTTCCTAATGACGGAATTAAGAGTGGGATATGGAAATATGTATCCCCTTTCTAATTGACAACCTGACTAATAAATTAAATTCTCGCACAATTGGAAATAAGTATTATGCTTGAAAATGTCCTAAAATAAGGACGAAATATTGCCAAAAAAACGTAGTTGGTTTTATACCCTTGAAGACCTTACATAGAAATATCTTAAATAATAGTAGGGGAGAGAGGGCAGCTTTAAATATATTTTAAAAAATTTTATGCATTAACTCAGAATTTTATGTATTTTAACATTTTTTCTGAATATGTAACATACTCATTAATAAACAACCATAATCATTAAGAAACAAAACATTTACTTTTTACTTATACAATTTAATGGAAAGTTGACCCTATAATTATGATTTTTTTTTTCTTCGCCATCATGGGTTCCTGGTTCGATTCCCCGGGGGGTCACAATTTCTTTTGTCGGTAATATCGACATAGTAAATTACATTTTTTCAGGACTTTTTTTGTTATTATGTTTAAATATTAAAATAAAAAAAATAAATTAATTTAACTTGTGATTATTTTTAATAACGCCCCTTTGTTAAAAGTTTGCTCGTTCTCTTGAATTGCGATTACAACGAATTCTAAATTTGCTCCAAGAGCAGCCTTTATAGATAGTTAAAGTTAACTCTTTAACTTGTTGAGGCCAAGACAGTAATTGATGGTGAAGGGAGCTATCTGAATTAGTGGGTGGAAGGTATACAAGAGTAGAGTTTTTAGCAACGTTCACTAGCTAGATCGTTGTTACTCATCTCAATTATTTTGTCCGTGTCCGTGAGCATATTTTTATTGAAGCCAGGTTCTTCACTCACTGATAGTATAGTATGCACATGAGCAGGCATGCGCTGAAGGCACAATGTCCATAAGAACTGGTTGCTAACTGTAGAGTTGGGGGCATTGGATCCAAACTCACTACGAAAATCCCTTCAATCCAACGAAAAGAAAAAATATACTGCCCAATACAAATACTAATAATAATAAGAAAAAGAACACAGTGAGCCCTAGTACCTTGGATTAAAAAAGGGGTTTATTAACAATTAGAATAATAAAGACAACATATAAAGTTGGCCTTGTGTAATGGTGTGTGGAGCGGTGAAGTATTCGAGTCCGTTAACAAGTGTCGAGGCGGACGTACAGAGAAGATTTGTAACTAAATTCTGGATACAGGATCGGTACGAGTGTCTGGGTGGACGTGGACGTATCGATTAGGACTTTCATACAAGTGTCCGCGCAAACAAAACAAATAAAAATGTTTAAAATACAAACAAAAATAGACTGCTAATTGGTGTGGCACATAGCTTCCTCGCATGCTATCACGTACTTTTTGATTTTATGCTTTTACAAGCCATTATTGTCTAATTTGTTTAATTGTTTCCCCTGTTTTCTTTTAATCTGACAAGATTGTTTTGATTTTTTACTTGAATTAAAGTATCAATTAAGCAAAAGTTAAAGAGCGCAGACGGTTCAAAGTAATCTGGAGCTATCTGGG
This sequence comes from Gerris lacustris, assembly GCA_951217055.1. NCBI lineage: Eukaryota > Metazoa > Arthropoda > Insecta > Hemiptera > Gerridae > Gerris > Gerris lacustris. Next base: position 55,074,338 of record OX578276.1, read on the forward strand.
GCTACTTTCGATAAACTATAAAAGTTTCATACAAATCAGATAAGTACTTTTAAAGCTATAGGTATAAATGGATGTGTGTTTGTGCGTATGTGGAAGAGAAACGAATGAGCGTAGAAAGTTGAAACTTATATGGGACCAACAATGGGCTACTCATGACCTACCACCCAAATTTCATTAAAATTAGACGTGTAGTTTTTAAGATACATCGGTTCGCAAAAATTGAACGACAGACAGACACGGAACCAAAAATGATCCCTGATGTCTGAAACGGATTTCTGTCTTGGATTTTTTGAAATCGGAGACCTAAAAATTTTTCGTTCTTCAGAACGATCACATAGCTTCCGTTACCTTCGGTAAGCTCGGAAGCAAAATCTAATTTGGCTTTAAATGTATAATAAAAATAAATAAAATAAACTATGGCTTTAACATAAGCTTTGTTGTAGGCTTGGCTTGCTTTCTCCTAAATCCATGTTGGTTAGTAACTTTTGGATTTGTTGTTCTTTAGAAACGGTAAAAGATTGGATTCTTCTAGTTTTAAGGGATTGGTAGAGATTATGAGCAGGCGGAGAGGCAACGAAATCTGCTACATGAGCTATAATATCAATTTCTAGAGACCTGACCACAGTGTGAAATTATGTTGTTTCGTTTGAGATCCTAGCTGTTACTTATTGGGAGTCTACTTGAAGGAACATAAGTAGCGAACGAGTCTTCCAAGGAGCAGGCACTTTCACTGATACTCTGTAAAGTTCTTGCGTTGGTAAAAAGTTCGGGTTAGAGTCATTCAACTTCGTAATCGACGGATTATTCAGTGCTGTCATTTTTTGTTGTTCTGAGTCCCTCATTGTAAAAATTTTTTCAATAATGAATTTCCAAAGTTAAAATATACAAGGTGCGATTAAAAATAAAGGTTCCAGCGGTTGATATCAATGGAGAAAATTATCCTAAAAATATTCTACTTCAAACTTAGAAATTTTACATTATATTTACTCTAAAGGAAATAAGAGTTATATTGCTACCGGCATTGCAATTATGGAAATATTGTATGGAATAGTAAAAACAAATATCGCAGTAACGCAAAAACAGAAAGTGCATTTGCATATTAAATAAATTCATAAATGAAGATGGAATAGGAAATATTTATTGTTTTATAAGATGGAGAGATTATGCATAAAGTGGAAAGTTGAGGGAGCACGTTGAGTTTGGGAAGTGAGAAGAATCTCATGTTTAGTTGAAAGTTTCCGTTAAACTCCACCCTGTATTTCTACTCTTGAACGGGTTTCTCTCTATCGCTTAACTCACTTTTCCACTCGATCAGGCTGAAAAACATTTTTTCCTCTAGCCACTTCGCCTCTAACATAGTATCCTGTGCAAAGTTTGCCAACACGTGTTTTCCTGTTTCCGATTCTTTTCAAAGAATTCTCTTCTTCAAGGTCTCTTTAAACATTACTTCTCTTACAGACACTAGTATATTTAAAACTTACATTTCAAACTATTTGTCTGCTTTTGAGTAGATATTTATCCTGCTTTCAACCTCTTACTGTTATGAAAAGGTTATTGGATGAAATAAAAAAATATTATGATAGCAATTCTATATGGTTCATTGATAGACCAAGCAAATTAGCTCAAAAAAGGTGTGCCTTTGAAACTGTTTAAATCATTAAGCCTCTGATATGATTAATCTAAGTTATCTCCGATTTCTTAGTGGAGCTTTAGCCGTGGTGATTGAAAAACTTTGACATTTTCGCAGTTTAGCAGTTTGCTTAATAAAATCTCAGTTCCTATGCACTGGAGAGCAAAAGTAGTTATTATCAATATTGTAGACATCAAATTTGCTACAGCTTTCGTATTCATACTTTGTTATACCATCTTTTCTCTTGTTAAAATTTTTAGATACGATTAAATAATAGATTCACCCATCTTTAACAATTTTTAGCAGTGCCCCTGTTGGTTTTACTAAAAAAAAAGTACTTGCAACAAAATGTTTGTATCAAAGAATAGATAAATGTATAATCTTTTCCCGTCCTAAAATTACAATTTGAAATGTTTAAACTCACTGGCAGGAGGAAGAGAGGCGTCCCAGAGCGACCTGGAGGGGAGGTAACGCAAGAAAAATGAGGAAGCGGAAGGAGGAACCTGCAGGGCAAAGACTGTGAAAACCTATGTGACGAGGGTGGAATTTAGGAATCACCGGATAAGAGAAGAAGCCCTGAAAACTCCAAACTAAAATTAAATTCTTTACATCTCGTGTTAACTTTCCAGGAAAATCAGATTTATTCTCATCAATATCTTAGAAACTAAATTTTTCCCGGTGATATACGGCCACGTAGGTGGCAGAGGGCCGTGTCAGTACAGATGAGGGTGTGGGTGGTCCTTAAAAGAACCGTATTGATGAGGCCTAGAATGTCGAAGGCCGTGTTAGTCAAGATGAGGGCGATCTAGAAAAGGACAGTATGGATGAAGATTGTAGATGAACCCCTCAGACTCCAGAGACTAGAAAGCACAGTGGTTAGGCTTGAAGTCTGGGCGACTGGAATCTCGAGGCACGGGGGAGAACCTCCGAGCTTCCTCTAAGCTTAAGGGGTTTGTCTCCAGTCTCCAGCACTCCAGCCACGCTGGGCTGGGTATATATAAAGGAATTAAATAGGCGAAAGAGAGGGGGAAGGACCAATGAGAGAACTCCGAACGGAAAACCCTCGCTTCTCATTGGCCCGGCCTATGGAATGATGATTTAAAAACACATGGTGTTTTCTGGCTTGAGACGAGCGGTATCACCAGGAAAACGATTTATATGGTTCAATTTGTACCATGTCAATATTGTCCGGTCTTGGAGGAAATATACTTTCCCTCCATGTATAATACGTATACAAGATAGTAAAAATAGGGCATACGAAGTGGTGCTCATAGTTTACAGACCGCCGGTGGCTGCCACGATCTTTCTCCTCTAATTTTCTATACTAACTTCGACTATCAACAATATAACATATAATAAGGTAATAATATCAGAAATACCGCACTAAAGACACTACAAACAAAGTAAGATACTGTCATAAGTACTGCGATCGTCTATTGTCCCTGGACTGTATGCTCGACAGTCCTGAATCCGTGGATATACTCGTACAATGAAAGATTGTCAGATTAACCCCCAAACACGTTCGGATTGAGACGCCGGGCTGCGATTTGATGGGTTAGATGCGACGGAAGGGACCTGCAAGTTAATGGGGGTCCGTCAAAAATATACACGGATCTGGTCCGGCATAAAATCCGCTCATGTGCAGCTAGCTAATTCTCCTATTTGGCCCGTAATATGTACAGTTTCATTTTGCATGTAAATTAAAATTAAAAATTATTAATTGACTATGATAATCTTTATCGTAAACTACATTTTAACCGAGAAACACTGTTCAAGTTGCCAGATAGTGTTAGTTCCTGTATTATTAGTTTCTATATATATCTATAGATCCTATATATTATTAGTAGTACAAACAAAAAATTAACTTTCACCACGTTTAAAAAAAACGAAAACGATGTTCAACTGTCAATGACTATTTTTAAATCACTCATTGAGGTGCTTTTTTGAATTTTTATAGTTTCATATTAGTCCTATATGAGAATAACCTCACAAGCTTAGAAGTCAAGAAAAAAATACCACGTGACAAATTTGTATACGTGTGTATAATGCTAGAGGGTTATAAGTCATTTTTAAAAATACTATATATTATTTTTATAACAAAAAAATGTGAAGTATATGCAGCTGCAAGGTATCTGGTCTTGAGCCAGAACCATAAAACTTTAGTCGCATTATTTTATACTTGAGAATTTATCTTTCATCTATTCCGGTCTAATTAACACGAGTGTACGTCGTAAAAGACTGTAATAATTAACTTAAATATAAGCCATAATAAATGTATTCAAGTTTTTACTTATTATATAACAAGCTATTCAAAAATTATTCTTCAGATTTAAAAAAAAAAATCATATTTCTTGAAAAATTTGAGTAATTACCAATTAGCATAAGATATGTAAGTTTTTGCTACAGAATTTACATATGTTCAATTTTACCACTTAGAAGTTAAGCAAAAGTTTGCTGTAATAATATAATATTTTAATATTAACCCCACTATATTAAAAGCAAGATTTGAAAATAAGTTTTAATTATTTTTAAATGTTAAACAAGGAAATGTAAAAAGGGCACCTACATTAATTTAATCTTTCCCTCCATATATATATATATATTTACGGGATAATTTTAATTTCTTTTAATTAATTTTTTTTTAATGATGTAAAATAATTCTTTTATTTTAAAATAGTAATATTCTCTCTCTATCTCGTATCTGGCAATATCGAACACACTCACACTAACACACTATAAACATTTATACACGTAGGAGATTATAAAAGATTATAATGTATAAACTTTTCAGATATAAACCAAAATAATAATAACACTCACTCTCTCTTACATGCAGCACATATTCTCAATTATAATATAAGCCTGCCCGTAGTCAGTCACTCTCACTCTCTTTTATAAGCATACACACACACACTGACAATCTGGTTTATTCGTTTATATTTACTAGGCTTTAATTAGCTTGCTTTCTTGTTTGTTTGTTTGTCCAGTACAAATCTTGCAATCGATTTTTAACTAACTTCCCGAGTAGCTAAACATATGAAACTTTTAGAATAGCTCAGAACACGATGACAATGCAATATTTTAATACTTTTAGCTATCTTTCAGCATAATTTAATTCGTATTCAGCAAATTTTGTTGTATGGAAAGTTAGTTCGGAAAAAATCCGGAAAGTTATTTTATTGGTTTTACATGTCCCATATTTGCAATCTTCATTTTGACGGGTTTCAAATTTGTGATTTTTTATTAAGAGATTAACATTGAATGACAACGAAAAAAGGAAAAGTAAACAAAGAAATAAATTAATTGACGTGTGACAACCAGGTTTGTTTACACTTGTGTCCTAGGTATCGGTTTAATTTTTCTGCATCTGTACTTCTTTACTTGTACACATTTTTCTTTTTCTTCTCTTACTGTCCCTACACGATTCGGTGATGGCGAGATCCGTTAACAAAGATTTGTCCTTTTATAGGTTTAAGACCAGCTCTCTAGATGGTTGTCATTTATGTGAAGTAAATAAATTCGGAACTATTTTTTTTTCACTAACATTATATTATAACAATTACAATTATATTATCAACATTACATATGATTCAACAGAAAATTTAAATACGTAGTATATAAAAAGTTCTTTTTATCTTGTAATTATTTACTATTATTTTTGTTTACTGATTGTTTATTACTGAAATGTGTGTTTATTAGGGCATAGGTTGATTTATCTAAAAACTCAGTCAGGTTTAAGCTAGCGACTGAGTGACCACTGGCTCGGGAGTTTGTAGCTCCAGTGACGCATATTTAGCGTGACGGTGGGATTGCTCGTTTAGAACAGATTTTTGCAAATGTCCCGGCAGGTCATATATGAATACCACTTCATAGCGCGTCGAGTTTACAAATTGACAGACCTATATGCTTAAAGACTTATAGGCGCTGCAATCTAGGAGCTACACTTCGCCGCGTCACCACACAGATAAAGCCTTTAGGTTTAAGGCCCCTTAGCTCTAAGTTAAATTTAAGCCCCACTTTTCCCAGAATTCAAATTTATTTTCATATTATGTGTACTTTTTAAGAGATAAACAGTTACATTTGAACAAGGCTTTCTACCATACTATATTTGTTAACTTATCTTTATGTTTGAGGTAAATATACCTCATTATTTATTAAAACTGATCTTGTTACGGACATGACGATCAAGTAAGAGTACTTAATTATTTATTTTTCACTAGTCGGATAACCATGCTTCGCTGCTGAATAATTACCGGCAAGAACAATTGAAACTATTAAGTGAAGAGTGTGTTTAGAAACATTAATCAGGGCAACCTGCCAATCGACCAGTTAGCAATAAAGTAGTGGTTTGTTCAGGAATGCCTGAACTCCTCATGTATAAAGTTTGTCAAATTATATACGTAAATAATTTAATTAGGTATTTATAATATAGTATTTATATTAGGCCAATAAATGTATATATACCTTGCAAAAGGTCGAGTGGTTCAAATTTTATTTTATACTAGCTTTCACCCTATGTTTCCCATAATCATTCATCAGGCCTATAACAATTAAATGAAATACTTAAATAGTTTTACTTCCAAAGCCTTCTAGAAATAGAATCAGGACTACATTATACATAATTTATTCCATTACTAAGAATATAATACTTTCAAAATCTTATGTTATCGTAAGCACATGTTTGTGCGAATATAGAAGAGAAACAAATAGGCACAGAAGGTTAGAACTTATATGGGACCAACAATAGGCTAATCATGACCTACCACCCAAATTTCATTAGAATCAGACGAGTAATTTTTAAGATATGTTGGTTTGAAAAAATAGAGCGACAGACAGACACTGAATCAAAAATGTTCCCTGACGGTCTGAAGCGGATTTCTATCAATGTTATTTTTCGAGACACAATTATTTCTTCAGAACGGTGAAAATGCTTCCGTTGCCTTCGGTAAGCTCGAATCAATAAAAATAATCTGAATAAAGGTTAGTCATTGCAGTCGTTCAGCACTGCTTTCTTTAATGGTCTCCATAATTTATTCTTCAGATAAAATCCTTTAAGGGATTTTAGTTAGGATTGCTTTTACATTTAAGGACTTTTTGATTTAATAGGGTGAAATTAGACTTGCTTTCTCCGCTTGAGTGTTTTATACATCTATCTCACTCTTACTTAGTAAAATCTTATCTGCCGCTCCAGGGCTTAATTTGTAAATTTATAAGTGCTTTCAGTCCGATTAATCGTTCTCAGACTAATGGCATCTCAACATTTTAATACGTCTTTTTAGCTAGATTTTCTTGTAAAAACCTGGCAGCATATTTTTTTTTTTTAATAATTATATTCTAAACATATTTTCTTCAGATCATCTTGTTACTACATTAAAGCTTGGAATAAGAACGGAAATCCTTTATAATAGTTTCACTTTTGTGTGTTGGTTTGTGGCCGGTTGTCGTCAAAATCTTTGTAGAGCTAATTATAACCCTCTTCAAGTCATCCAATCGAGCTGAAACTTGGCACATAGATTCTGAACTGATACAAAAACATTCTTTCAGATTTTAATGTCATCCACACTAACGCACACTGATTGACGACGTTGCTCGTCTGTATGCCGCTTATTATAATAAATACGAGTACTTTGATTTTTTTACACTTTGTATTATTTTAAATGTATCATTGAAACCTTAGATCAAAGATAAGAATAGATAATCCATTTTTTTAAATAATTTAAATCAGCCAAAGGTGTGGATTTATCACAATACATTTAACTACTTATTTTATGCATTATTGCTTTATTTTTATTATTATTTATTGCTAGGGTTGTTTTAATGCTAGGTGTTTTTCTTATATATTTGTTATATTAGCAAATATAATATTATAACCATTTTATACATACCAATTTATATATCTATTTTATTTTTCTTTCCTTTCAACGTATTATAATACAGTGCACACACATTTATATAATAAACATAAAAACAACATGAATAACTTTATAAAAAGTAAATAATAAATATCTACCTATAAACATAGATTAAGTTAACTTGGCCTGATAAAAAGAAGGTAAGATATTTAGGTTTAAGCCAGGCCTGAACATAAACACAGCTCATTCTCCTCTACTCCATTTTCTCTCGTATGCAGTATGCACCCATACATTTTGTAAAGAATTTATCCTATTTTGATTACGTCTGTATGGTTTATTAAAATAGCTCACTGATGGTCCGATATTAATTTAAACCTTCTGGACACAATTAATAATGGAATTAAATAAATGTGACTCCACTAGAAATTGATCATTGTTCAATCAACCACGCTTTAATTTCCAAGCTGACACATTATTTTTATGGAATTCATTTTGTTAACATTCCTCCATTTATAAAAAAAATGAATGTGTGAAATTTGGAGGTTCTCCTCCCTCTCCTTCCCAAACACCAAAAAAACAAAACGAATTAAAGTTACAGATGTTTTAAAAACAGTTCCGACGGTTTTTATTAAACATTTCTAAAATTTAGTCCATTGAAATGTGTCATTTTAACCAGGTCATTTCCCCATGAAAAATCTAGTTTCCGAGATATTGATTAAAAATAAATCTGATTTTGCTGAAAATCGAAAACGAAATTATAAAAATTACCTGATAAAACCTTTTAAATGTATTTAAAACAAATTAATAATATATAACTTCAAGATAAAAAGAACTTTTTATATACTACGTTTTTAAATTTTCTGTTGAATCGTATGTAATGTTGATAATATAATTGTTATTGTTATATAATATATAATGTTAGTGAAAAAAAAAAAAAAAAAAAAAAAAAAAAAAGTTTCAAATTTATTTTAATTTCACATAAATGACAACCATCCAGAGAGCTGATCTTAAACCTATAAAAGGACAAATCTTTGTACAACGGATCTCCCCAACACCAAATCTAAAGCATGCCATCGATATATTTGAAATAATATTAATAATATAATCGATAAATAATATAATCGATAAATAATATAATCGATATTTCCTGTTTTGCTGTCATTCAATGTTTATCTATCACAAATTTGAGACCCGTCAAAATGAAGATAGCGTAAATATTGGATATGGCAAAACAAATAAAATAACTGGCGGACTTTTTCCGAACTAACTCTCCGCACAGCAAAATGTGCAGGAAACTAATTAGATTCTGCTGAAAGATGGCTAAAAGTATTAAAATAATGCATTGTCATCGTGTTCTGAGTATGCTAAAAGTTTCAAATGTCTAGCTATTCGGGAAGGTAGTTAGAAATCGATTGCCAGATTTGTACCGGACAAACAAACAAACAAACAAACAAACAAGAATGCAAGCTAATAAAAACGTAGTAAAATTAGATATTTATTATTGGACTAAAATTGAGTATTAGGAGTTTATTAAATTAGAAGGGAGAAAGATTAATATTTAAGTTTTGAATAAATTATAATTTTTTTCGTAAATTTCACAGCTTGCAAATTGGTGTTAGTTGCTTTATTAGTTTAATACAATTAAAATGATTATTAATTTAAAGGTTAATTAAAGCAATGATTTAAATTTTACAAGTTAGTAAAATAAGCTGTGGGTTTTATGGTGAAATAAAGTTAAAAAATGATGATTATATCATTGACTATATAAGATAATAATTTCATGTTGCATGAGAATGTACAAAAATGACAAAGCAGTTACCTAAATGTATGACAAGTCTTTTACTTGAACTTGTTTTGATTAAGGCTGACAAGAAAACAAGACGAAGAACCATTACAAAGTTTTATCAGCATTAACTATTTCTATTACATTCTTTATCGTTTTTCACAAGGAAAAAAGAAAAGAAAACATTTTCGAATTCGGAAATTCAATTTGTGATCACGATTTTACTTATCTAGCTTAGTTTTTGTCTGCCGATTGATCTGTCGTAAGACCTTCCATTTATCTTTAAAAACAAGATAACATTAAATAGAAGATTCGTTGAAACAAAACAAAATCTAGAGCTATTACTTTACTCATTGGAAAGACTAGCTGAATAGATATATTAAAGTATTTTTATAACAACTTTATTAGATGTCAAAGCTTTAAATATTTAGGCGCTGTTATCATAGAGGAAAATTCAATGGAGGAAGAAAAGCAAGAAATAATGCCGGTAACGGTAGCTACATTGCTGTCCAAGGAAGTTTTAAATTTAAGGCATTGAGCAGAACCTAAAAGCTAATAATCTATAGAACTAAAGTTATACCGGTGGTGCTATATATGGAGAAGAGACTTGGAACCTGGCACGTAGAGTCGAGGAGTGGCTAAGAAAGAAGGGATGAAAGGCATTGAGAAGAATATTCGGTGCTGTTCGTGAAAATGGAATGGAGAATGGCGTATAAGGACCAATAGAGCACTGGCAGACCTTCACGGAGAGACAGAGTCACTATGCGATGGATAGGACATTACATCTTACAAGACTGGGGATTAAAGGAGAGTCAAGAAGATGTGGAGAGAAGATGTAGAACAGGAGGAAGGAGGAATAGAGGCCGACCTAGGTTTAGATGGACTTAAGGGAAGTTAATATCATTAGGTACCTTAGGAGCTATATACACATTTATAAATAATTAATGTCTACTTTTTTTAAATAGGGCAATATCATTAAGATATTTACAAATAAATTGCGGCATCAGTTGTATGAGGAAGTTTTTTCAAAGTTTGAAGAAATCGTCATTTATTACTATTATTAAATTTTTATTTATTAATTTAATCATTAAAAATCCATTCTCTAAAAAGTCTTATCGACCAAGCCAAAGAAATAATAAGTGCATATTTACAATTCTTGTAAATATCAAATTCAAAAGTTCTTGTAAACTTATCAAATGCTAAGTTAATTATAAATAGGCAAGAAGGCCATGACCACTTAATTATCTATAAGGATTAGCAGGCTTTTAGTTGAAACTAAACTTTTGGTAGGGCTGTTCACAAACCCGAGGGATTTATCCTTCAAGTATTATCCTACCCTCGAGGAATCTCTCAACTTAAGGATACATACTTGTAACAGAGAGAAAACTAGGTGGGGATTATCCCGACCTAATGGTATAATCCTCTAATATAACCAGGGATTAACTACCAAGCTAACCTTTGAATTATCCCTTGCATGGATGTCTCTCATTAATTATGAACCAATCAACTTATTTACTATGGACGTAAGCCCTCTAAAAATCACAGATTATAAACAAACAATAGAGGGAAATATTTAAAGAATAACTAAATACATACCTCAAAAATCGGTCCAAATCAGATTAATTTTCTCATATAATCTATATCAGACAACTTTCTAGTAACAACTCAGACTAACTTTCTCATTTAATCTCGGTCCCTGATCTCAGCAAACTTTTGGTTTCAAGAAATAATTTTTTTTGCGTTTTTCAAAGTTTTGGCGATAGTACCCCCAAATTTGGAGCTAAAATTAATTTCTCGATTGAGCCTCGCAGTGTGGTTTTTTTAAACATATATGCCAAAATCGGCCAAGTAGTTTTTTAAAAAACTACTTTTTTTGATTCAGGGGACCTCAAACGTGTAAATCCATCAAAATCTAATTATCTCGTCAACACAATAGGTACTCTCTCTTTATATGAGAAAGTAAAAAGGTTCACTCATGTTTATATTGCTCTTGCTATACTGCTGGGTATTCTTTAAATACGCGGTGTCGCGCCAAAGCGTTTCTTTCTACTCAATACCTCTTCTCTATCTTTCTTTGTAAAAACATTTTTCTTGTATAAATACAAGTCACGTATACTACATACAAGAATATTGTATATATACAAGTAATACACATATATATATATATATATATATATATATATATATATATATATATATATATATATATATATATATATATATATATATATATTATAAAAATACATTTCTCATTTAGTAAAAACACTTATCATGCGATAAATTTTAACTCTAGATATTAGATTTTAACTCACACTTATCTACTTACAAAACTTGTAATTTAATTAAATTGCATTTCAATTTAATTAATGGATTCATTGTATTTTTTATTCTAGAATTATAATTACTAGTTGTGTATAATATGTATTCCATTTCAATCACTCTTGGGTTTACGTGATAATATAAAAACGATGTAAAAATAACGAAATAATAAAAAGTGATAAATACAATGTCTATTTTATAATTATTGTACAATTTGTTTGTATTAATAATCTAATTAACAAATTAATAAATATTTCTATGTTTGTGTTATTATTATTATGAATAGTCACAGTGGATAAATCCTTGAGAGAAGCATAGACAAAAAAGGATTGACTGTATAGCGTAGAAAGTAGAGGTGGGGCAAGGCCTGATCTGGAGAAAGCGACGAATAAAAAAGTTTTTTGTATGTCATGTAGGATGACAGAATGAGAAAACATTTTAATAGAATCTTAAAACTTTTAGTTTTAATATGGTAAGTGCTAATGGGAAATTTCTCCTTAAATAAATTACTTCGATTAACATAAATGTAAAAACCAACACTCGGGGAAATCTTTGAGGTTGTTTAGTAGAGTTAAAAAAAGAGGCCAAAATAGCGGGGATACTAAATTGATAATGATTAGATCTGATGAAAAAAGCGAGAAATCTCCAAGTTTATAGGGAGTACAGATTTAAGCCCTCCAAAGAAGAAATGTAGAAGTTGAAAGTTGAAGAGACGACAGCCAGAGAGATAAAACTTTCATTTCATGTAGCCCCTGGAGGGTTAAAGCACTGGGGAGAAACATCTGGCCTCTAACGAGTAGATTCACCTTGGACTCTACCGGCCCTGAGCTCTGACGGAGTAACGGCCAACCTCTTGACGTGTGGTGTCTGTGTCTACACGAGATCGTATCGTAGTAGACAATACGCATTAAGCCCTTGTCTACTTATATCTGTGGGGTGCTATTTGTTTAGACGTAATTTCACTGCTCTTTATTTCCTCCTTTCAAGATTTCTTCCTAATTCTTTTTATAGTTGAATTTAACAAAGATAGCTTTAATATGGTTGTAAAAACGTCGTTCAATCTGGTTAATAGGAACACTCTATCAGAGTGGTTAACTAGGAAAATTTGTCCTGTTTTTTTCCGTGAAATGTTTTCCACGCCTCAACAAAAGCAAAAATGTTACAATGTAGTAACTTTTTCATTTCTACAGCGTTAAAGAAATTTACAACGTACATAGTTATCTTAAAACTTCGCTCAAAGTGGATCAACGTAAATTAGAATTGGGTTATTAAATTGTAGACAAATGTAACTTTTCAATAATATACAAATTATTTTTAAAATAAATAAATAAATAATAACAATAATAACAATGATAATAATGAAATAGCTTGAAACAGTTTTGATTTTCTGACGGATTCCCCTTACAAAAACTCCATTCGACAATAAAGAGCGATCTTTCGTCGCTTTTAAAGATAAGGAAGATCTCTATAACTATGTAACATGAGCCAAACAACTGATTTAAAAGTTATCAGAAAAACTACTTGCAAGTTCCTCTAAATTATTTATCGCCTGATAATGTCGATGAATTTATTTTAAGGAAGATAAGATTGAATAAAATAATAATTACTGTTTTTTGTATATGCGTGCTAAACAATTTTACTGAGAGCGATTTCTCTTCAAATTATACAGACAGATAAAAGAGGTATACGGTGAGAAATCGATGAGAAACAGTTACTAATAAAACCTGAATAGTTCTGGTTCTAGAATCTAATTATCAGCACTGAGTTAAACAAGATTCTCTAATACTAAGAGTCTACAATAGATTCGCATCGACAAAGCAATAGTTTATAATCGCCTTTCCAATTTGAAGCGATTCTATTAATATATAACCTACAATTCTGCTTCATCGTTAAACATTATTCGCATTGTCATTTTCGAAAGACACACGTCATTAGAAATAATTAATGAGAATAATAAGCTTTAGTCATTAATAATAAGCTTTAACTTATAAAAAAACTAGCTGGATGCTGCTTTGGAACAAAATATGTTACATGCATAATGTACATTAACATAACTGTTTAATGCCTAGCTCTCTTAAAATATGCGGCTTTAGAAATTATTATCATTGTTATTACTATTCATTCCCCTGATATTTTTCCTCTTATTATTTTCTCTTAATTCATCCCTAACCCTAGCTACTGACAAAGTTCAAGCAAAACTTTAACCATAAACCTAACAAATTTTAATGTTACAACACCATTTGAAACGTATTTCCTCCATTTTGTTCGAAATGAAGAATTTAGGTTCGTACAATAAAGCGAAGACGTACGAGTTCTATAATGCATCATTTGATTTTTAGAAAAGAAGGACTGAGAAAAGAAAGCAAACAGACGAGCAGAGATGGGATTCGGAAGGAAAGTATCAGCCTTATCCTATCTACACTCGACTGGAGTTACTGTCAGTATACAATGCCTCCCAGTGAAAAAGAGTCAACTTTTTCCATTTACTTTTACTTCACACAAGTCTAAACACATCCATCAACATATATCATTCAACCTGTGACAGTGCCCTCGGCGAGCATTTCTTTGATAACATTATGCAACCTATGACTAATGCTTATTCTCACGTTTCGCTTCAATATATATATATATATATATTATAAAATCCAGACTGGTTTATATATATATATATATATATATATATATATATATATATATATATATATATATATATATATATATATATTATAAAATCCAGACTGGTTTATATATATATATATATATATATATATATATATATATATATATATATATATATATATATATATATATATATATATATCCACACACAAAGCTCCACGATACAGTTTTGCGTAGTTTTTTACATAATTTTTTTATAAAAAAAAAAATCTTTCTTAATGTTCATCCTATCCTCTCCTACTTTGTAATCTTGAATGGTAACATATATTTTTTTTCTGGAAACCGGTTGAGATTTAACAGAGATATTTTGTTATATATATAACAAAAATGCTATTTCAGTATGTAAAAACTTAGAACAAAAAAAAAGCAAGTTAAACGAAATCAACATTTAGTTCATTACGCTTGGTTTTTACCATTTTCGATAAGTACGAAGAGGAGCCTTCTTTACTTCCTTGTAATAGTCAAGATTGAAAAAGTTTCTACATTAATAAGTTAAAGAGAGCGCTTAAATGATAGCATCTTGTCTCCAATACTAAACCATAAATTCCAGAGTACTGATACTATCTTTGGATGCATTTGGATTCTTAAATCCATTTGAAAATGCCTAAAAATAACCGGTGGAAAATGAAATTGGTTATGAACAAAAAACAAAGCACCAATAATCCATGCAAATTAAAACAACGTTACTGTCGGATATCAAAGGAATGGGTTAGAGGGTTTATCTCACCTCTCAAGCCTAGCTTTTAATAATAAAATAGCACAATTTTAAGCCCCTAAAAAAAACCAATTTGATTCTAAACCGAATACGTTTGCAGGTTAAAGTCGAATTGGAAGGCCTTGGGTTGAGTAAAAGACTGGTTAAAAATTAAACAGTCATCTATCACCTACAGGAGAGGTAGAGAACGGGTTGAGAATGGAATGGGCTTAGTTGAAAAACGACTCCCCCCCCCCCCCCCCAACCATTTGGCTCAGTACACTCACCGCTCATTCATCAAACAGGCTCAGCGCTGTATCGACACCTTGCCGCGCCCCTCCAGTCAACTACTCAACCCCAGTGGCAAAATATTGTCTTCAATAATTTAATGTTTCCCTTTCCTTACATCTAAATCTGAAACAGTTTCGGCAAATTCATTACAGCCTTTAATAGATTGGAAAACCTCATTCAAGAGAGAAACCCTATAATTATAAATATTTAACTTGAGCTTAGTATCGCGTCGTGTGAAAATCTGTAGCATCTAGATACATAATTATCATCACAAACCGTGGTTTAAATCGGAATATTAGAATTCCTCTTAACTTTGAAAGGCAAGTATTCGAATAGTAGAATTTGTTCTTTCTATAGTTTAACATGAAATCATCTCAAGGATAATTGTATTTATGAGATCTGTCACGATTCTGCTGCTAGTCTGTCCCTGATTTATTAAGACCTTTGATTATCCCTTTTCTTAATCTTTGAATAATAAAAGAACACAATTTAATAGCTTAATGGAAAAAATATAGTCCCTCAATTAGAGTGGCGCATATTTCATATACTATGCCTATGCCTAACTGATTTAATTTTCAATAAAAATTGTCAGGATTTCTTACATGAATTAAAATATAAATTTAGCAAAATTTAAAAAGCGTAGACGGTTGAAATTAATTTGGCACTATCTGCGGGCTACTTTCAACAAATTTCATAAAAATCAGATGAGTACTTTTGAAGATATAGGTGTAAATAAATGTATGTTTGTGCGCATGTGGAAGAGAAACAATTGGGCGATGAAGTTTGAAACATATATGGGACCAATAATGTGCTAACTATGACCTTCTATCCAAATTTTATTAAAATCGGAAGAGTAGTTTTGAAGATATTATGTTGGTTCACAAAAATTTAGCGATAGACAGGCTGACACGGAACCAAAGTTCCCTGATGTCTGAAGGGAACTTCATTCTTGAAATTTTTGAAATCGGAGGCACAACAAATTCTCGTACTTCCGACAATTAATTGCTTTGAGGTAAGCTCGGAAGCAATAAAAGTTACCTTTTATTGTTCGGCATTAAGTATGGATTCCTTTTACAGACTAATAAAATCTTGACAAAAATTTTAAAGAAAGTAGTCAAATAACATTTTTTAAAACAATTTTGTCATTCAATTGAAAATTATCATCAAGAAAATATATTAAAGGCCAGATTATATATATTTTAGGGGTAAAAGTTTATTAGAAGGCTCTATTGAAAATCGGGTATTCATTTTTAAACCAACGTTACAAGAGGAAAATCTCATGAATTTCTATATTCCCCCGTTGATACCTGAAACCTCCTCGACAAGATTTTTATCATAAAATAAATAATGAGTTTCCTTCGAGGCAAAGTGGATTTAATTAAAATGTTACTAATAATGGTAATTAAAACATTCCGGTAATTTTACAAAAATTAAAAATAAGCCCAAATTACGCTTTGCATCCCATAGAAGACTAAATTATACAGCTTTAAATTCTATACCTCTGAGTTTTTTAAACTTCTTAATTATATAAAAAATTAACTATCTCTAACATTATTACTAATCTCGCATTATTTCATTCGTATTATGACAATTCGTTTACAAATAATTAACAGTTTTATTGAAAAATCAAACATACATTCTATCATAAAAAATCAAAATTAAGAAAATTGAAATAACTGGTACTATACTTTATTTTATTTATTTATTTTTTTTTTTTCAAAAACAGCATTACTTTTTCAAAAAAAATGTACACATACATATTATTTTTTCTATTTAAGCTAGAACAATACACTAAGCAATATTTTAAAGGAAATAAAATTTGCTGTAAAATTACAAAGTAAGCAGGCGTTGCAAGCTTTGAAATAAAAATTGAATTTTTTAAAAATATAGTCACAATTTTGATCCTCCACAACTACTCATATAATCAACATATGTGTTAGATATGCTTATAAACTACCGTATTTCCATTTCTAAAGTTGTTATAACATATGCCGTACTTAACATAAAAATTAAGGTCATACTGCTAAAACTAAATATAAAAATCACCAACAACCAGACACAAGAATTTTGAAAGATTATACCATGATGTAAAAAAAATAAAAAAATTAATTTCATGTGCATTTTTCCTGTAATCGAAGCGAAGCTACATTTAGAATATTGTATGCGCATCAATAAGGGATTAGGCGAAAGGTTAGAATATAATATATGAGTAATAAAAAGCTCTTAAAGAGGTAAAACAGGGTTTTAATACCGTGCAGAAAAGTCTGTTGGAGAATGTGGGTAGTATCTATATCAACCCTTATACTCGTGTAAATATGTATTATGATAAATACCAACCCTCTCTTACAACATACCGTATAAACATGTAGCTTTTATACCACGAACAAAATACCTGAATAAATAAACCTAGGAATCATTAGCTTACTGATGATTGTATAGAACTTGCATTAAATTAATTATTCGTAATATATAATAATAATGCTATATAAATAAATAAATAAATATATATATATATATATATATATATATATATATATATATATATATATATATATATATATATATATATATATATATATATATATATACACATACACACACACACACACACACCTATATATATATATATAGTATGACCATATATATATATTAAATGTTTGATTGTTGACGACTCAAATTTGAATTTGAAAACTTATTATTGTATTTGGTAATGAAAATACCAATATTGGTGTTCCATCCTGTATATATATATATATATATATATATATATATATATATATATATATATATCCAGAAGAAACCTAACAGTGAAAAAGGGCCAAGTTCCAGACCCTCTCCCAAAATAATTTCTATTTTTTTGGCCAAGTCTGCTCTTTTTTTTTTAGTATATAACCTCACTTCACTCCTACTTTCATGTATATATCTATATCTATATATATAAAACTAAGAGTAAAAGTGACTGACTGACTTATCGCTAATTCTCCTACTTCCCATTGACATAGAGATTTGAAATTTGGTACACAGAAAGACTGTACCATAAATAGAAAAGTGCGGCCATTTTGATTTCGATATATGGCCACTATATTGAATTATAGCCGCCATTTTGGATTTATTGACATTCTATTATCAAATTTGTACGTAGCCTCAATTTTTAATTTTGTAATTCCTGCCAAAGGTACGGTTAAAGCCGATTTGCTCTTGTAAAAATGATAATATAAATTTTAAATATTGTATATTTCAAGAAGAAATAAATGGCATTCAAATTCTGGGATTTGTGCTAGAATGGAATATTAAATATAATTACATGTTTTGATAACAGGGAATTCTTCTTAAGTATTTTTTCTTAACCGGGGGTTGAACTTTAATTGAGCCCAAAGGCTCGGGTTCTATGATTATAGTGAGAAGAGAGTCTTACCCCTGGATTCAAGCCATCACCAGCTATATTACTAATGACAATGACCATGGTTTTAGTTAAGAGGTCGCTAATCACTCGGCTAAACCGATTCGCAAGCTCTAAAGCGGCTTTCATAAATAGAGTAACAGAGTTTTTGTGAAATTTTAAAGTTAAAGCTATTTTCCACCATAATACGATTTACTTCGATTCACCCTTAAAAAGAAAGCTTATGATTCACAAAGTTCAGCCAAAATCTAAGGACTGTTCGAAGTCAAGTGTTCATTTGCTGGACTGATGTGTGACACTTTTGATTCTAAAATCAAAATTCTAAATTTAAACTAACTCCGTTGTGGGATAGATGAAGGTTTTTGTTATTGTCTCAAGAATTGACAGAGTATTATATAAGAAGGCTAATTAAGGGAAAGGAGTGTTCATTATAAGGTACATAGAGGGAGAAGCGAGGGAAGGTTTGGTGCTCGAGGCAGTTGCTTGGAGCGTTTCCCTCAGGAATAGATGAAGGAGGGATAGGTGGTTGAGTGGTGTCAGACTCCTTCACAGTACAAAAGCCTCCTACTTCACCGGAAAGACGGCTCCGTCTACATAAAGCCTTCCTCCTTATCACCATGGTAACCACTCTCACCGAAATCCGTTACCGTTATGAGGAACAACGAGCAAATACCCCTTCGCTAGCAATTCCAACAATTATCATGCATTTTGTAGAAGATTTTCTAAGAAATATTCTGAAGCTGTTGATACTAAAATATTTAGAATGTCAGAAACACAATATAATTCTTGGTAAATAGGAAAACTACCATGAAATGTAACCATTCAACCTTCTGTGCAAATATGTGGACGACTATTACAATGAAAGATTGCCTTAAAAGAAAATAATTAAGAAGTTAGCCAACAAATCTAGTCACTATCTAAATCTGCCAACAAATGTGGCAAGTAGCTTCCTCACATCTTATTATTGGACGAATGATTACACGAGAATAAAATACTGTAATCCCACGATGAATTTAAAGTGTAGTTGATTGGACCTGCGTCGATTCCTAGAGGGGTCGGGTTTATTTTTATTCGATATTGAATGTGCGCAAAAGGTATAAATTATTTGGGACCATCTGTAGGCTGCATTCGACAAACCATCAACATTTTTTTAAAGTCAGAGAGTTAAGTGCTATTAAAGATAAACGTGTTCCTTAAAAAAAGATTGTGCGCATGGGGTAGAGAACGCAGAGGACACAGAGGGTTAAAAATAATATCAGGCACAAACAAATAAATACACAGTACCAACAATTCAAGGATTTAGAGCAAAAAGGTCCTTAAAGATCTGCATATTTATAGCGATGCAATTGTTATTGCTTCCGACTTACCGAAGGGAACGAACATCAGGGAACATTATTAGCCCCGCGTCTGTCAGTCACTTTGTGGTTAATTTTTGCGAACCATCTTATTTAAAAAATGGTAGTCCAATTTTAATAAAATTAGGATGGTAGGTCCATAATTAGCCCACTGTTGGCTCCATATAAGTTTCAACCTTCTGTGCCCATTTGTGCCCAAGTATATTAAACATTAAAGCATATTAAATATTACTAAATTTATACTATTATTTCTGCAAAAAAATATTTAAAAAATGGGGAACCAATTAAATAAATTGGACAGCAATACATAGTAGTAAAAGCAAGTAGTAGTAGTGGTTAGACGGGAAGGACGAACCACTTGTTGGAATCTAGCAATCAGGCCACACAGGGCCCATTTTACTAACCCCGTGGTGGAGAGTTCCAGCTACTTCCCACATCATACCTTTACATTGTACCGCCGAAGCGAGTATGGTGTGGTCATTAGTAAACTATGTAAGCGTGCGTCAAAGCGTGGGGGAAGAGAACCCCTTAGGGTGTGTCCCTCGCCCTGCTTCGTCCTCGAACCATAGATACAAATCACATCTCATGACACGGATCGAACCCACATCAAAGCGTGGGGGAAGAGAACCCCTCAGGGGGTGTCCCTCGTCCTGCTCCGTCCGCGATTCATAGAAGCAACTCAGAGTACCATGGCACGGGATCGAACCCACGACCTCGATTCACCTCGACTCATTGATAGCTGGGCGGGTCGCCTAGAGCACCTCGGCCACGCTGGCTCCCGTTGTAAAAGCAAAAGGTCAATAAAGTACGTGATATGGGAGGAAGCTATATGCCACCCTAATTGGAAGACTATTTTTATTTGTTTTGTTTACACATAAAAAAAATTGTCCCAATATATAACAAATTCAAGTAGAGAAAATTATAAAATTAAAATAGTTTTTGAGTTTGCTTAGATTAGAAATAGTCAAAGAAGCTCAGAACAAAGTGGGCATAAATAAAATGTTATAAAAATAAATCATAGAAAGCATAATTGATCATTTATTTATCTGAGATTACTAAAAACAAATAATGTGTTATAATATAGACGGTCTAATCTAAATATCTCATAGTGCATTGTTTTTATCGGAAAGATTCTACAGCCACTCTAGCAATTTTAATTTCACTGCTTCGATTAAATATTTAATAAAGTTTAACGACGCCGTCAAGTGGCACACATTTAGCGTGCTTCCTATTAACTAGACACGAGAGTGGAAGGGTTCGTTAAGGATCTTTCCAAGGTATAAAGGCAGTCCCTACAAGGGCTCGCGTAGTGAGGTATAAGATAGGGCGGAGTCTCTACCAAGACATAGTCCGAGTTTTGCCCTGTTTTTAATTAACTGCAGGCTCTTAGAGTATATACTGTGACTCTGATCCTCTCCTTAATGAACCTTTCGACCTTTACACATAAATCGATACCTTAAACCGTAACGGGATAAACAACCAAGAGTAAAACTGCGTGTTTAAAACATTTTACCTAAGTCTTAAACAACTAATTAAAGTCTAAAAAAAACTTAATTTTTTTTTTAGAAGTACCATCAATAAAGCTCACAAATACTATTCGGAAATGATATAAAATTTAATACGTAAAATAAAGTAATTAATCAAATTAAAACTTAATGTCGTCGTAAATACTTGGCGGAATAAGTTTAATTAATAGTGTCAAGTAAATTAACATGTCACTGTCAAATTACTGTTAACTTTCATGGACGTGGCCAAGTTCAAATGTACGTTGAGACAAGTTCGACGTGTGACCTCTGAGTAAACTAATCAGTTAAAAGCCCTAACTATAATATTGTTTCAAAGAGATCCAGACACTAATGTTTTGTTGTCAAAAGATTATAGTTAAACTGTCAAATGCTTCCAGACGAGTTTTCGGAATGAAACTTAAAGGAATGATTTTAGTTAGCTATCAATTGTAAATTAAATTATATACCAAAATGGACTAATTAATTTTTTTTTTTAAATAAAAAAAACGCGTGGAAGCTATGTTTCATACTAATTAGCAGATTTTGTGAGAGCTTTATTGGAGACCGAGCTCCACAAATTAATTTCTTGATTGACGAAATCGGTTCAGTACATTAGCCTCCACGCGTCTCCATAGAACCCCTTTTTCAGAAAGTTTTAATTATAAAGGTGTAAATCCATTAAAATCTCAAACTCAAATTTATAAGCTATTCTAATACTTTCTCGTAATACTACGTAGATAAGAAAGTTAAAAGAATAACTACTTATTTCAGACTATTTAACTGAAAAATATACGGCTCTAGTCCTAAATGTAAACAACTCGAGTATATTACGGCTGTTAAATAATGGCATTGATATACGTTAGGTCCAGAAAATAAATAGAACTGATGATATACACCACTCTCCGCTTAAATGATTAAAACATAGACGAGCGCTGCAATTAGATTGAGTTGAGGGGAGAATTATCTAATGCACAAATCAATTTACAAGACGGCAAACATTAATAAATCAAAATTGAACTCCAATCAGTTAACTAACTGTTGATTCCTAATAGATCAAACAGCCCTTATATATAATTTCCAGCATTTCAATTATTGCATATAAATTGATTTTAATGACTATCCAGTCTCAGGGAATAGATACATTAATATTTTAAAACTATTAGAATCCGTAATCATTTTGTTTTCTATATTAACCAAATTAGATATTAATTAATATTGAGTTTAAATCCTAGAGAGGGGAGTCTTGTTTCACATTGATGATCACATCGAGTAGATGAAGATGTGATAGGATACCCCGTCCTGTAGTAATCTAATACTTTGTTGATCGGAACGTAAAAGAAACAGAAACAAAAATATATAAATAATAACTTCCACAATATTTTTCAGGATCTGCATAATAATAAATAAATGCAACACCTTATCCTTCTCCATGGCTATTTGATAATCTATTGTTTAATAAATATAATCATATACAGCATGATATCACCGAAGAAGAACAACACGTAAATTGCAGGTAAACATTAAACTCTTTCAAGTTACAAAATAATCTTACGCTAGTAACTAAAACTTTGTTTACAACTAGCCTTCACCCCACACTCTTAGGTATCAGTTGGTGTTTCGTGTTATCATGTAGAATGAAAGCCAAGCAATTAAATGAAATGCTTATATTTTTGTTATTTTCTTCCACAGCCATTATAAAAAAAGAATCAGGATATATTATACATAATTCATTTACTTTTTAAGAATAAAGTATTCTGCGCATCGCAGTTTGGAAGCTATTTAATTAATTAAATGCACTAATTTGTTGTTTTATTACTATGAACAACCATTATTAATTCAAAATTAAACTTAATCACACAATGATCTTAATTGAGCGTAGTAAAATTCCTAATCTACACCGACACAATACAAAAGTGAGTGCAATCAAATATGTTTAAAATGAATTATTTTTAAAGAGAACCCTCATTATTAATTATCTCTGAGAATACCCCATGAAAAAATAATCGGTTTACATATTATGACGATATTAACATTCCAAACGTAAACAAAGCAAGTGATAGATAATAGTAGTGTTAAGAATGGAAGACAGATTTCTGCATATGACTTAAACGACTTTATATTTAAAATAATACGAAACAATTTCTAGTGTAGCTCTTGCGGTGTCTTCAAGATAACTACGTCGACTTCCCGTATACTCCCGTCTTGCATCGACTTTCACTTGCTGTAAAGTTAAACGATAAATAAATAACATTGATTTCTGACAAGTAGATTCTGATTTAGAAACATTCTTTTTTTTTAGGAGTTTCTGTAGTAGTTTATACCTACCGTGTGTAGATGCGTTTGCGTATTGTTGCTGTGTGGTGTGCCCATGTAAGTCTACGATCAAGGTATATCCTAAGTTAGCGGACAGTACTAGAGTGTGGGATAAGGATTTGGTTCAATCAAAACTCAACACACATAACAAAGTACTCATGTACAACACAATACTCAAACCTGCATGGACATATGGCATTGAATTATGGGGCTGCACCAAACGTTCTAATTCCTACTACATCCAATCCTTACAATCAAAGATCCTCAGAACTATATAGTAAATGCACCCTACTACATCTCCAACCAAACATTACACAACGACCTCAACATCCCATTCATCCGAGACCTAGCCATTTCCCGCTACGAAACCATTCCTGATAACCCCCCCAGGCGTCTGAAGCGGCAATGGCCTCGTGACTTATTAACCTAAACACCTAAGCTATTTAAATTAATGAATTATAAACACAGCAAATAAGCTCTATCACAGGATAGCTGTCTTATATCTGCCAATGTTAAGCCACTACTATAAACTGATCATTATTGCTTATAACTTATAACAATAAATTGTAGTTTCAATAGTCAATAAATGTTAAAAAAAGAAACATTCTTGTTTTGATGTAAATAAATCAATAACGGTGATTGTTATGTAATTTTTTTTATAAAAATATTTAATAACTTTGGTTCTACTAAACATTTTTTGATGCCAGCAGCATGCACCAGATGTTAGTGCACACCACTGCACAAAAATAAATGCGTTTATAAAAGCCAGTTTTGCGTCTCTAAAGCGGACCTGTGGCGACAAATAGACATACATACAGGCAAGGCAAGGCCGGTTTTGGATTTCGCAATTTATGAAATAAAAAAGTATTTAAATATGTTCCAAATCTAATCAATGTACAGGAAAAACTTATATATAAACTTCAAATAACTTTGAATTGAACATCTGACAGTGGATTTGCTGTAGACTTTCAGCTGGTCTTTTGGAACTTAGATTTGTAATGATGGAAGGACAACGTGGGAAATTATAATTAAAGTAATAATTTCCCGTAGTTAATAATAATTATAATTTGATTTAAATTAAAATTTAAACTTTCCGTAGTATGAAAACTACCAAAAACTTAAAAATAATTAAAGACGTTATTCATTCATTTTTGGCAGTGGGGCCAACAAGACAGAAAAAAACCACTTAAGATTGGAAAAAAACCAAAAACATGGTTAATTAATATTGGTGAGAAACAGTTATTTACTGAATAGTGAAGTTCTTGCAAAAACCAATCTGCTCTATGATTAAATAATTTTGCAAACGTAGCAACTATAACTTTTTTTTAAACATTAAGTAATTTTCTATCAGAAGAAGATAAAACTGGATTAAACTTTAATAAGACAATAAGAAAAATCAATTGGATAACTTTGAAATTAAATGCCAGAGGAGCCTTTCAGTAAATGTAATTATTTATGAATTTCAAAGTAGTTAAAATTACAGAAAATGTCTATGAATAAATAATTTCTTATTGAATAATTTCCTTTAGCTATGCAAGCTTTTAATTTGACTGAAATTGTCATTAATTACTTAAGGATAGTTAACAGGTGACTAAAGAAGATGTGAGTAAATTGCCAGTGTAAGAACAACAAAACAAGTTGCATTCTAATCAAGGAGTTTAAACGAGCAATCTACTGTATATTTTACAACTCTGACAAACTCTCAACATTCAAATCCTTATTAGTAAAATATAAGCGAAAGATTTCCACTAATTCAATTTTCCTTGAAATTAATGAAACATTAAACTGACGACAGATAAATAGTAAGAGTCACTATTAGGCTCAATCAAATTATTTTATCGTCTTGTTATCTTCTTTTTCTTCTCTTTTTCTTTTAGCGAATTTTCAAAGAAAATTACGCTATTGCAATGGCTTCAAAATTTTTGTAATGCGAATTTTTGAAAATTTTTTCCATGGAAATCCGTTTTAGACCATTCTGAATCGATTCCTAAAATTTAACACTTTTTTTTATGTATGTATGTATATATGTATGTATATATGTGTCACTCCAAACGATATCTCCCCTTAGGATGCACTTAAAAATTTCAAACAAATTTTAAAATGTCAATAATATCAAAAGAAAGGATGAGTTCGCTGGCCAGAATTTATGGAGTCCATTTAGGGGTCAAATTTTGACCATTTAGGGTCAAAAAACGTGTTTTTTCTATTTTACCCCCCTTTTATGTGAAAATATGATAAAAGTGTACATAACAACAATGACTGTACTCTTATAGAGCTTTCTAACGACATGCATCTTGAAGGGTAAATACGATTTTGACTTTTGTACCTCGTACCCCTGTGTACCAAATTTTTTTTTCACCCATGCAAATTCTAAACCAAAATTTTCCTATATTATCATAAGCCAATAATCCAAAGATTTCTTTGAAAATTCGCTCATTAAGTCCGTATGTTATAATTTGTATTTTTTAAAAAAAAAATGTTATTAATTAAAGTATTAATAGGAGTTTAATGCTACATTACACATATACTTACTCATTACGTGTCAGTCAATCATATTATTAGGGTCCGTAGGCAAAACCAAGGACCCTTATATTTTCCTGCGTGTGTCTGTCCGTCCGTCCGGTCACCTGCTCTCACGGCTACACCTTTCGTCCGATCACTTTGAAATTTGGCATGTATGTGTCTTGTACCTACCCACATATTTTATAAATATAGCGACTTAAAAAAAATATTTTTCAAAAAAATTAGGGTAAAAAAACTTAAGGTTTAAAATGTTTTTATTTTTTTCACACCTTGAGGGATATCATATGGAAGGGTACGTCGAGCTGATTACAAAAATATATAATTCTTTGGTTATAACTTTGATAGGGACAGCGTAGGCGAGTTTGAAACGTGCCCCCCCCCCCCCCCCTCTATCTTGCTTATGTGAAGTGCAAAAAAATCCTGAACATTCTACGACCAAAAGTAAAGATACAACTTTTTGGAAATTTCGAAAAAAAATATTATTTTATCATCTGAAGTTTGGATCCTTGAAGGGTAAGAAGAAGAAAAAGACTAGTACTCTTTCATGCTAGGTGGCAACGTTTCGGCTAACACAAGCCATTTTCGAGCCTAAAAGGCTCGAAAATGGCTTGTGTTAGCCGAAACGTTGCCACCTAGCATGAAAGAGTACTAGTCTTTTTCTTCTTCTTACCCTTCAAGGATCCAAACTTCAGATGATAATCATTCTACAGGGTACACCTAGCTTTTATACAAATATTATTTTATTTTTTATTGACAAAATACTTTTTTTTTTTATAATTATGGTCTTTTCGATGTATTTATATGGTTGTAGTACGGTTCAGTGACAAAAAAATACTTTATCGGAAGTTAGTTTATGTGTTTTGAGAATATCAGACCCATAGGATAGTTCAAAGTAAGCTTTTTAGCATTTTAAAAATCACCATCAATAGGGTACTACTTAAACTATACAGTGTGGCCTACGGACCCTCGCTGTGTGCTGACTAGCACACACTTGACCTGTTTATTATTTATCAATAATCTTATCTGTAAATTTGCATTTTTGTCACACAAAAGTAAAGCATTCTTTTTAAAAAATTTAAAGATAAACATGCATAGTTATTAAAAAATGTAAATAATGAGATGGTATTTAAAATTTGGTCACATATGAAAGCAAAAGCGTCCACGCCTATAACGCAGTCTGTAAAATGATGTTCAAATTTATTGCGAAATGAGTTTATTATAGGCTTTTTGAACTTATGATTTTATTAATTTTAGTTCTTTTTATAAAATCACCGCTAAAAATTTTGGTAAGAGCTTTCAAAAAATCGGTCCGAGACAACTCAGACAAACTTTCTCACACAGCCCAGTGTTTAAACTACTGTGACTACTGAAAAACTACTGTGGAACTCAAAGCTTTACTCTCTCTTGAAATGATAACCTCATAATTAGCTAACAACAACCATTCTATAACCAGAAATAACTTCATACTTCATTAAAAAGAATCTCTGTAATATCAAAACCCCAGCAAATACCTGTAGTAATAATACATCCTGCAATTAAAGCTTGTTGGTCTATGGTAAATTATTCCCCTCTTCAACATAGTTTCCCCCTCTAATGAAGCTAATACTATTCCACTACGTATGACCTTTTCCTAGAGCCATGGAAATTACGCAGAAGTAATTCTAAACCAATTGTATCGTAGATTAAAAAATGGGTGCACACAACACCTCATTTAAGTCACTAAAAATGTTGGCGGAGAATTCATAGCAATAAATATAAACTCAGTACGTAATAAAAACTATTCATGAACAATACTAAACGTAGCTTTAGTAATCTGCGTCTGCATCAAAGCTCTGGCACATAACGCATTCAATTCCCACAATGGAAAGTTTTACAATTTGTATGATAATTCTTCTCGTCTATGTTTCCAGCTAAAACACCACCATTAGATCAAAGTTTATTTTGTCTTCAATCTATTTCTCGTCGAAGGTCCTAGTCATCCAATGCTATTTAGACAACAACCAAAAACACATCAGCTTCGCAACTAGTTACTCTAAATATGTCATTGAATTAAACCAAAATGTTCTGGTAGCACAGAAATTTATTTCGAGATTAAAACCTTCTGTAATTAGATAGGATTTATTTATTGTATGCTTTTTTTTATAAATATATTTAATTTTTAAATATATTAGTGATAAAAGTATTAAGCCGACTAAAAAGTTTCATATATTTATTGTAAATATACAATATAAAAACTCAAGTCATTAATTTAAGTTTGTTTTAATAGTAAACATTTTAAGACTAAAGTCAGCGACTACTATAATTAGTAATGGATTGTGTAGGATAGGAGGAATTGGCAGAGGTTTTAGTCCTCGAGGAATGTTTGGAGAGGATATATTTAGCCGATTAATCAGGTTGAATAGTTCCTGAACCTAGGGTTTGGATATTGAAAGGGCCGAAGGATTCTGAGCAACGATTTCCTCATTCGGAAATTACAACGTGATAACAGAAACACAACCAAGCTTTGGCAACGGGGATTAGGGCATATCCACTGCACA
This sequence comes from Gerris lacustris, assembly GCA_951217055.1. Lineage (NCBI taxonomy): Eukaryota > Metazoa > Arthropoda > Insecta > Hemiptera > Gerridae > Gerris > Gerris lacustris. The sequence goes on from OX578276.1 coordinate 55,103,219, forward strand.
TTTTCAAAATGTATGTTACTATGTTAACATATACATAGACATACCTAAATACATTCGTGACATCTAGGAAAATAGAGAGCGAGAGAGAGAGAGAGAGAGAGAGAGAGAGAGAGAGAGAGAGAGAGAGATAGAGAGAGAGAGAGAAACAATAGTTCCATACCTGTTAATGACATTAGGTAGGTAATGCCGAAGTAACATAGCCAAACTATGTATAAACAGGACAAATATTGCAAAAGTATTAATTATTACATACCCAGTACTATATCATTTTGCATATTTTACACATTCACTAAAACACCTAAACTGCCGGCCAGTGTAGAGTACAAGTTAAAGTAATCACTTATCTATGTGCTCCTTTATTGATTCCTAAACCATTTATACTGCAAGTCTAGTTATTCAACTAAATAAGTAAGCTGAATTTTTATATAAACAAAATATTATCAGATGCAGTTAAACACTGGAAATTCCTAAACGCAATTACTCGGTTCTAGTGGCAATCTGTTTACCTAAACTCTCAAAGCCTTACAATAGTACTTAAAGCCTCCTTCACTATCTTGGCTCATTAATTCAACAACACTCCGTTACCTTAACCCCCAACTTACAGATTCCTAACCTGGGGACAATACACAAAACCAAATATACTGACATCTCAAGACGACATAAGATGCTGTTCCATCATTAAGTTCAAAGATCCAAATTTATTCTGAATAATAGCCTTCGCATTTATAATATAATGTTGAAACTAACTTGGACCTCTGACCTGGCTGAAAGGGCAGTGGGGGCAAGGCTTTAACTCCCGTCGAATCAAAATTTTACAACGTAAGATCTTTATAAAAAATATATTTAATCTCACTCTCCACAGGGATCTCAACATTCCCTTTAATCGTCCAAGAACTATCCATATGTCAACATCAAACATAACTACGAGTGTACATTATCCGTGATGTTCATTATCTTCATCTTGAACATCTCAATGCTCCATCTTATGAAAAATGACCTTCATTAACGAACGCTTTCCTGAAATCCTTTTACATCAATATATCCCACAAACCCACCTGCCAGTAGCCCAGAAACGAACTAATAATTTATAAAAATAGGCGATTATTAAAATAAATAGGCCAAGTATGTGCTACTAAATACTATATACTATAAGACCTTTGCACACACAAAGGGTAGGCAATTTAATAAATAGGACGAATTCGTTTACCAGCATAATCCCCAGCCGTGGCCGCAGATTAATTTTTTTGTTTTAGTTATACATTTTGAACCATTTATTTTTATATGCATTTTTTTGTCCATTCTCAGTGAAACTACACAAAAGTGAGCCCACTTTGCCCCCTTGAGGAGGGGGGACACAATTTTCTCACAAAATATGCGAGGCAAATGCAGAAATATATAAGGGTCCTTATTTTGCCTATACGGACCCTAAAAAGATAAATCATGCGAAATTTATTATTCAATTATTTGCTTTAGTATCTCTTATTGTTAACTTAAATAATTTTTGATACTATAAAATATACAAATTTAACCGGGTAGTACAAACCACTTGTTCAAAACTAGCAATCAGGACCTTCGTAGGACCCATTTTACGACCATGTGTAGAGATATACTTACACACTAATGTATCGCCGAAGCGAGTATGGTACGATCAAGCGAGTATGCGGTAGTGAGCCATATAAATCATAGCGCATGAGATCGAACCCGTGATCTTGATCCATCTTTAATTTATAGATGAGCGAGCAGATAGCAGTAGTGACTTTAGCACCACAAACGCAATGGCCCCCTTTTATGATATAATAATCTTTTGATAACAATATAATTATTACCACCAAGCTGAGATCCAATTATGTTATTTTTAAAACTCTATTTGGCCTAGTCTTTGTGTTCACATGGTTGTCATTTCGATTCTTATAAAAGGATGACAAATTTTAGCGAGCTCTTGCTTTTATCAGTTGGTTATGATAAATGTTACTTATTGAAAGTATTGAGTGAGGACAGTTAAGAGAGAAGAGTTTCACTGCTTCTTGGCAAGGCTGTGATTTATGATCAAGGCATCCAGACCCCTTCTTTTCCTTGAGGTCAAGCCACACTCCAAAAATCACTGCAATTGATTCTCTGCAGGACGACATAAGCTAGTACATTTAGAAAATACTTGGCTTAGTCTATTTCCTCTTTTGAAAAATCCAAATAAAAAAATTTTGCTTACTAAACTTGCTTATCTCCATAATAAGTAACTTTACCCAGTGTTTTCCGTTTGTCAGTTGTTTCGGGTTTTCGTCATATTAAATTATTACTGATAATTTTATTAAAGTTACTATAAAAATTATTTCCGGCGAAGGATCGCATCCGATCTCTCACCCCGGGAAAACGTCTAATATGGATAAATATGGACTAAAAGTAGAGTTTCTTAATTAAAATCACCGGAACAGTTTGAGAAATAATTATTTTTTATTAGATATATATATTTATATATATATATATATATATATATATATATATATATATATATATATATATATATATATATATAATATATATATATATATATATATATATATATCTATCTATATATATATATATATATATATATATATATATATATATATATATATATATATATATATATATATATATATATATATATATATATATATATATATATATATATAATTATTATTATTATTATTTTTGGTGGGAGCACACTACATTTATTTAGCATAAAAAACATTTAGATCAAATTTTATTAAGATCAGTTTAATAACTTAGGCTCCACGAATTTGTCTTGAGGTTTGTAGTCCACAGACGACAGGCAGGTAAATACTTTAAAATTTACTTTTGTGGACCTTAAAATATGAAAATCTATTAAAATCACAAAATTGAATTGCGCCATCACAATACTTTTCCTCTATTTATATATCTACAGAGAAAGTAAAAATTAGGAGATATTTATTTTAGCTATAGAGTGCATGTGTGTGAGTAAGAGTAAAAAACTATTATTAAAATATTTAATATTTAAATAAAATGGACAAATTTGTCTACTTAGGAAAAATCATTAAATACTTTACTTCAAGCACATAAAGTCACCAGAATCGTCTATTTTTTTATTTTTTTTATTTTTTATTTATTTATTTTTTTTTTTCATTTAAAAACTGTGAGTGCTCTTGATAACTCACACAGCAGAAGAGTTTAAGTAAAAACATATTCACTATCCTTAAACAATTTTTGTTTCATCAGTATCAGCTTTAAAATTTAAAAAAAAAACTTATATTAATATTACCGTTAGAAATTAATTTTGAGTATAATTAATTGGAGCTTTAACACTTTATTTTTATCACAAAGATATTTTTAATTTGCTTGTGTATACTTTCACTTTAAAATCTGATTACGTATATTTTTTTTTTTATTTTTTGCTAATGAGGATAGCCAACTCATACAAGGGCCAGGGCGAAATAATGGCAAAATTATACGGAGTTATTGTTCCAGTCATTTTTCCTGGTAATAAAAATACATTGTCCGTTCACTTAATTTAGGACGTTAACTTGTCCTGAATACAAACCTGCTTATAAAATATCAAATAAAACCCGTTTTCAAAACCAACCCTGTTTTATAATAATTAAAGCCACAAATAAATGTATTTTTAATTTCTCCTGTACGTAGTATGTATATAAATAGAAAGTATTGTGACAGGGGAACAAATAGATTTTGAAATTATTACGGATCTGAGTCAGAAATAAAACTCATTGTCTCCATTTCATGGAAAATATTGAATCATGGAAATGTTTTTGGGCATTGAATACAAATATCGACATTTAAATGTTTTTCCAGAAGTGGGAGAAAACCAGTATACATTTATCTAATTGATATAGTAGATAGATCTTAAGCCTAGTTTGCACGGGTCGAGTATTTTAGTATTAGTAGCCACGGTCGAGTAATTTAGTCAGTGTCGAGTATATAAATGTAGTAAGTAACAAAGTGTCCAAACGAGTCGAGTACTAAATTACTAAATACTTGACCCGTGCAAACTAGGCTTTAATAGGTGTGGAATTATAAAACATCCATTTTTATTACCATTTGGTGCGCTAGGAGCTCTGATATAATGTTTTATAAAATATACAGGTATAAAGTGCTGAAGTAAAACTTTAGCAATTGAATTGTCAAAATATAGTACTACAGTGGATGCAAGTGAAAACCAATCTACCTCCTATAATATTCTAACTTCCTGGCACGATATTTAAGAGCGTCAAATTTTCCATGTCGTTTATTGAAACATCAGCCCGTGATCCTCAACATATTGAACTAAAAACTATCGACCTCCTGTAAAATCCTAACTTCCTAGGACGATATTTAAAATCGTCACATTTTTCATGTCGTTTTTGCGTGACGGAAATTTCTCTGTCCCTCAGAGCTAAAACATATCCACGTTAAAAAAAATAGTTCATAAAAGATGTCTGCCTATCGTCAGTTGAATGATTAAATTTGACATACAGGTTAAATCGAAATAGTTATTTATGCACCTAGGGAGTAAAGTAAGCCATTATTCTCTGAGCGAATAAGTTAGTTCTTGTGGCGAAGCCGAAGGAACCATGGTCCCTAAATGCCGAGGCGCAGCCGAGGGAGATAATTATCGCGAGGGGAATTATAGCACTTTACTCCCGAGGTACATACAATATTTCATCTCCAGTAGCGAGAAAATACACATTTTCATCCAGTCCTCAGTTTTTATTTATTATTTTAATAAATAGAAATAATTGTTAGCACTTTTAACAGCAGATATAAGAGATTAAATATTAAAAACAAAATAATAATTGTAATTAAACACAAATAGAAGGTTTAGATGCAGGTTTGATGCAATGTAAACAAGGTCGAAAAAGCAGTGTCGCCAACCTGATTTCAACAACTTCATTACATTAGCCAGTCATTCTCTACTATGTATTTATAAAATAATTAAGTTGGCAATCCTTCTTTTTCACCCTGGTTTTACTTTTTCTCCCATTTGAGTTCAGGGAAGAAAAGACTTACTTTAGTCCCACTAAACTAATCCAAAATCATTACTTTTTCTCACTAATGAAGATAAAAAATATTGTGAGTCTTAATGGGGATCTTAAATTGTGAAGAAAAATTCTAAATGTTTGTCCATTTGGATAAAACTTAATCATATATGCCGTTATCCCAGGAAAAAATCAATTTTTCAAATTATTGATGAAAAAAAAAAAAAATGATTAAGCTAAAAATAAAAAAAATAAATGTAAACAATCACCTGCTATACACTGTTAAAATGAGATATTATGGGATATAAATTCAGTATTGCTATGATGAAGTTGCTAATATAAGAAAGTTTTGTTTATCTTTGTCGGGCAGATTTCTTGGAATAATTAAAGCCGCAAATGAATCTCTTTTTATTATGAAGCCAAAAGATTTAATAAAAGAAGACATTATTAAGGAATCCAGAAATATTAAAAATAATGACAAGAAAAATTATTGAGAACGAACCTCATCTAAGATTAGTCTTTCTGCTTCAAATGATCTTTTGTCAAGAAACCAATTATTGGAATATTTTTAATTAACCCTTAGACTTAATAAAAGTCACTTAGTAATATTCTGGAAAAAGAAAAAAAGAGATCAGAAATAACACAGATAACGAGGGTTTCTTTTTCATTAAACGTTATCATTTCAAAGGTTCGAGGATAAAAGCAAGTCCCTCTGTTCAATATAATTATAAAAAAAAAACTATTACTAATTTAACTAAATTAGTTATCGGAGCCGGTGTGTATTTTAAAAATAATACTGATATACTTTTGAAGAAGTTTAAAAAAAAAAAAAAACTTCAAAAACTCCAATAAATTATACTCTGAAAAATCGCCAACGCATCTTCTATGTATCCAACCTAATCCTCGTCAATGACTTCTATGTTCCCTTCGTTCGAGACCTAGAATTTTCTCGTAATCAGTCTTTCCATAGATGCCTAGCTTCCTATCCTAATCCTTTAGTATACAAACCCTCTCCTCCCACACGTTTCCTAGAAACCCTCCTCATCGATTATCAAACGAATGCGGCCACAAGATAACATAAGCGATTACTATAATTTATTTAAAAATATGTAAAGCAATATTTATGTTTTGTTAAAATAAATATTCTAAGGGGCGCAAACACTAAATTGCTTCTCCCACCGTGTCAAAATGACCTTGTAAACTTTACTAACAAAGTAAAATTCTTAACAAAAAATAAATGAAGAATCCTTCATTTGTTTAGTTCTTTTTGTCAAGTCAAAAAAAGTGGATTTAATGCGGATTTAAAGTTTTTATAATTCACACAGTTTTACATATATTGATACTTAAATATGAACACAATACTAATCATGAAAGTTCTGAAGGAGTTATGCGGAGTCAAGACCACTATTTTAAAAAATATGTTATATTTTTACATTTTTCGCAAAAATCCAGAAAAAGATAGGGTTTAACTAAAAAAAAAAAAATAATAATAATAATAATTCTTAACAAAATTAAAACCCATACAATTATTTAATACAAAAATACTTATAAGTTTCTTGATTATACCTCTGTATCTACCACGTTAGATTTAAAACGTATTTTTGCAACATTAGTAAAAAAAAAAAAAAAAACTATAAAAAAAAGAACATAACTTAAAAGTGAGCAAATTTCTTATCAGATAGGTAGGTCTGGAAATAATCTTATCCAGCAGGGAAGCAAACCAAAAATACTTTCCCTCCATCAGAGAATTTTGGAGTGTTCTACTTATTTCTGAATTGGACATATACTTCGCTTTACCCTAATTCACCAATATTGTCACCTGTAAGGCACACTGCTCTATCATGATAGCATTTGCTTGTTCCTTGCTACACAGACAATATTATTATTGGCGTAAGCATATATTTGAGTGGTTTAGTTAAGTATAGTGCCTTGATTATAAACTGCTTTAACAGGTGAAGAGCCAGGTTGAATAGAGATAATCCCAACAATGAAATTTCTGTGAGAGTAGGAACTAACACAATAAAAATATGAAGGTACAGACAGAATAATTTTCATTAGCATATTGATATTTTACTGTTCCATTTTTCTCAAAATAAATAATAATGTTTAGTTGAAATTCTAAGGATAAATTTAAAAACAACTAGTTTTTTCTCACAATGGTTCGTAAACTTCCTTTAAAGCCTTAAAGAACAGGAATCAACATTCCTGTATCTCACGGCTTTAAGCCTCTAAAACTCTAAAGGAAGTCTGATGCGAATATATGTAATAGCACTTTACCGCGGAAAGGATATTCAGTTATACGCTCAGTGCCCCACAAGGGTAGGGCATGAAATGAAGAACCTACCGACTAGGACTAACGGTTGACGTAGGTATCGGTGCCTGTGTAGTGATCAAATTCGATCGGTTTGAGAGAGTGTGTGTGCTATGTGATTGGGTTAAATGAAAGGGGGTTGGGTCCCCCCCCCCCCTGTTATATAGTAAAAAGGATAGTATACATTGGAAGGGTTCGAGTTAAAAGGACCCCACAGTATCTTAGACTAGCTTTGCCGAGCTACTCGTAGTTTCTCTTAAAATGGTCGTTTTAAGGACTCTCGCCTCTGACCCTAATAGACAGCGGCTGAGTAACAAGTAAAGAACTGCCTTGGCGAGGAATAATGCAGGCTCGCCGTACCTCTTTCCATTAGACCGAGAGCAACCTCTAGCTCCAAATTGACTAAAAACGTTTATCAAGTCTTGCTTGTGCCATGTAGAAGCCTTAACCCTCAAGCTTGTGTTAGATCCGTAACACTAACTACTTTTAAGAAATCCTATTAACAGACCTACCTCAATCCGTCCTTTGTTTCTTGTTATATTTATTTGCAGTGTTAAGGGGATACTAAATTATAATATTTATTTAAAACTAGCCTTACTCTACTTTCCTAAAAACTAATCAGTAATATATTCTATACATCATTCATTATATTATTATGAATAAAATTTTCACAATTTTATTAAGTTAAAATATTAATTAAGTTAAAATTTTATCTCACAAAATTCAAATGTGTAAAAAAAAATCAAAATCATAATTATTATTCTTAACATCCACAACAATAGCTTCTTTATAAATATTAAAAGAGAAGCAGAATTAAATAAAAAGAAAGTTAAGTCAAACCAAGTAAAATGACAATGTAAACAGTGTACAATGACAATGTGAAAACTTAACAAACGCATGCCAGACAGACTGAAAAAAAGTCAAGGCCGGTTTTGGATTTCGTAGTAATATGAAATGAAACGGCAAGCCATAAATTTTATAATTCACATCAATGCAAATAAAAATCTTCAGCAACAAAAATAAAAGCAGACCGAAAGATTGCTGTATTTGCCATCTGAGCATTTTCAGTATTTTGAGTAATCCAATGGGGTGCGTGAGAGTAACACTTCTTACCACTTCAATTGTTAATGATTAAAATGTATACATAATTTTAAAATTCTGTTCTGTACCACTTCTTTGTTTCTTCCAAGAAAAATTATATTACAAAAATACCGGGACTGTCTAAAAGCTCCAACTCCAAAACAACTTTTCATCAAATTACAGTAAGCAGAACTAAATCTGAAAAGAAAAAGTTATCTGCCGCCTTAAGAATTAAACTAACCTAACTCTGTTACAGTTGTTAGACATAGCCTCTCAACGTCTCTTACAACATCCATCGGATTTCTAATCAAAACTAGATGTATAAGTACGTGAATGTAAAGGTGAACAACTATAAACTTACACAGAGAAGATATAAGTGTAAACATTTTGTTAAGATATTTTATACATATATCTCTTGCCAGAGTAGTTGGTAAATAAATACGGTTTGCTGGAGTCCTTCTATATAGCGAGAGAGAAGAATTCTAAATAGCTAAATAGACCCAGGCCTCCTTTTCATATTTCCAACTTTACCCCGTCTTTAAGATAAAGATCCTCTTCATATCCACGATTAATTAATCAATCTCCAATCTTTCAAAAATACAAAGTTAAAGGTTTGATGACTTCGTACAAAGATGTCGTCGCTATTATATAAGACTATAGTATTGTCTGTACATTGATCAGAATTACAAAATGTAAGAATACATTTTCATTTTATACATTACGAATCTAAACTGGCCTTAACCTTTTTTCCGGCCTGTCCTCGCTCTGTGCAAGTCTGACTTACAGTTCAAAAATCGAAATACAGTGGTGTGCGCTAACATTTTGTTGGAAGCTTTGTTTCATCGAAGAATATTAAGTAGAACTGGTGTTATTACATATTTACAGAATCTATACACCAGTTTGCTCAATTGAGAGAAGCGGGTAAATAAAAATATTTGCGTGCATAGTTGATGTACTGTCTACTTGTCCTGAGTCTTGTCTACTGTACTGAGTCTACTTGTCCGCCCAGAGTCAAGGCTAGTGTTTGTATAACATGGTTTTTTGTTTATCCCCATACTAAAATATTCAATTGAACCACATAATAATAAGTTTTAAAAACAAAAAGCGAAAAAACGACTGCAATAAATTAAAAAGGTAACTGGTTAAATTGAGTAGGTTGCGTGTTAAAGAACACTATAATTATTTTACAAGCCAAACAATAGGACATTGTAAAAACAAAACAGCCCCTAATTGACTATACCGATCTTTACCAAAAAATATAAGTTATGTATAAATTACGGAACAAATAGATAAAATAGTCTGCTGGATATTTTTGGCACATAGTTTCTTCGCGCCTTATTGTTGGACGAATCATCGCGTTAGATTTGGATCTGCTTTGATTCCTAGTGGGGTACCACATTTTTTTGACCATTATTAAATTTTCGCTGTCGTTTGAAATTAATATTAATTAACTATCTGAGGACTACTTTTTACAGACCCCCAAATATCTAGAGAGGGGGACAGACAAACATCGGTTACATACTTGTACTGGATAAATCAGACCTAGAAGAACTTATTTGAATGATGGAAACTTAGCTACACCAATGATGTCACAATTTTTTACACGAGACTTGGCTTATTTTTTACATAAGTTTTTTTTGTTGGGATTATACAGGGTGTCCTAAAAAAACTTAGCACGCAATTCAGATCAGGGTTCTACACGTGAAAATAAGTCGAAAATGCTCAGTAATTATTTTTCAATTTCGGCTTAGTTTAGCCGTAATACGCCATTTTGTATTTCTTTTGAAAATAATTATATTTCAAAAACCCTTCAAGATATTTTTATGAAATTTGACAGATGTCTTACTAAGTCCGATGTCTAAAATATCCAAAATTATTAGTTTTCAAATTTACCAAATTTCAAAATGGTGGCCATTTTAAATTATAAAAGTGAAATTCCATGAAATCCAGTAGGTATGAAGAAATTTTCCATGAGACAAAAGTTGTAGAACTTTTTAATGCCTATCTAACGATGCCTTAATTATTGAAATCTAACCACCTCTAACCTTCCCGCCCTCGCCTGCGGCTCGTGCGTAAATATTTCTCTAGAGTTCTGCAAAGTGCCACTTTGCGCACTGGTTGCAATAACCATTATACTTCAAATAAATGATAATCTAATTATTTAGAGATTCGCAGCAATCGTAAAACACAGTTATACATATATAACGAATCATATACCTTAAATTAGATAACCTTTAAAGATCCAAGTAAAGTAATTTGCAATTATTAAAAACTTACTAATAATAGAGAATAGAAAAAGATATATTCACCTGAAACACAGAATAAACAATACAAATTATTAAATTATAAATTATAGCAAATGAAAGGTTGACAGGTATTGTTATTTTAATATAATTATTCTAGTTAAGTTATTATTTTAATTTTTCCATATTTTCATAAAACATATTTAAAAATAAAAAAGATTTTTCTTTTATTTTTAATCAGTAACTTTCATAGAATTTACTTGGGTCTTATAATATTGTTTTCAAAATTCCTATAATAATATAAAAATCTTAATTAAAATTATACTGACTCATCGATAAAATTAAATTCCCTTCTTCCCTTAATTGCTTTTTTTTTAACTGAAATAAAAATAAATTTATTTATAAATGTATACATAAATTTTTAGCATCAATAATATTGGCATTGTTGCCTATTATTATTCAACTCATTCTATATTTTAAACATTGAAAAATAGAAATAGGCTATGAATGATAAATTAATAAAAATTAATTGATAGACTAAAGTGACCCTGATCACCAACATAAGTGTTCAATACTTGTCTGCATTATACATTAATTATATTTATTTGATCATTGACTATTTTTCTATTAATTTTGTAATTACTATAACAAGTAGATTAGAGGTACTCCCAATCATTTTTCCAATAATACAATACGAGGAAGCTATGAGCCATACTAATTTATTTGTTGCAACATTAATTTTTAAAAATCTGAGTTGAAACAACTAATTTTGTAAAAATATTTAAAAGTCTGTATTTCTGACATGGAAAAATTACAATATCGTAAAATTTGTCTATATAACATGCAATAAACTTTGTACTTAACGTAAATATAATTGCTTCTTCCAGTGTTTTCAATTTGCTAGCTGTTTCGGGTATTCGTAATTTCATCTAATTAATTATTGTTGAACATAATATATAATTAAATTTACATTAAAAAGAATGGTTTTCCAGCTAGGAATCTAACCCTATCTCCTTTGAAATTAGCGATTTTCCCAAAACTATATTTTTCTTAGAAAACAACGTATAAAATTTGAAATTGTGTTTAATTTTTATATCTCTAGACTAATTTAAAAATAATCGTCGGAACTGCCTTTTAGAATTTTTAAGGACTGTACCCCCAAATTTGGTGCAACGATTAATTTCTTGATTTCGCCTCAAAGTATAATTTTTCCTGAACATGATTACTAAATGTTATCGAAATCGGTTGAATAGTTATGGTTCCACGCGTAAGCACAGACGACAGCATTAAAAAAAAGGAAAAAACATCTTTTGGACTCAGGTCACCTTAAAACGTGTCTATTCATAAAAACATTGAATGTTTGAACTATCACAGTACTTTCTCCGTATGCATACTACTTATAAAAGAAAATACAAACGCCCTTAGTAACCAAAAGAGTCCTTTCTAGGAGAGTATCTGTTGTACCAATGTACAATTTCCTTGCAAGGATGAATATATACATTCTAACAATAAGAGTTACGGACTCATTCATATTATACAAATAGAATATTATTTATAGGGAGTGTGACATGCCTATTTCTATGAATGCTTATAGAATAAAGAAATTAAAATCCAATCTAGAAAAATGAAAAAGCTCCAGACACAATATAACTAAATCAACAATACGACATTTATATAAATTGATGTAGATCTTAAAAATTATATAGAATTTTAATGGCTAATATTTTCAATTAACCTATTAATACCTAATTATATACCTCTATAAAATCCAAATACTACAGACTCACTTACTGACTCATCACGCTGATATTTCTGGAATCACTGGACCATATGACCATGAAATGTTATGGGAAAGTGAAGTGCCCTCTAAGAAATATTTTTACGATCCACCATCTTGATTCAAGATGGCGCCATTTATATGCGAAATTAGACATGACGATCATTGAATGATCATTTGACAAGAACATTGAAATGCGGGAGTAAGCTTTCTTTAATGACATAAACAATTTATGTAGAAAGGTTTTGCAATGGGCCATTTTTATTCAAAAAGACGGCCATATACAATATAAAGGTAGCACCTACGGTCACGGACAGGGCTGATCACGGTAGGGTAAGGTCAGATCAAGATCCCTTTCTATGTTTTTATACAGAAGCATTCCCACCTTCGGCACGGTCTGGTCACGCACAGGGCACGGTCCGATCAGGGTTGCTTGCCGAGCGGTCTAGACCGGAGCTTTCCCTGTGCGTACCGTGATCAGACCGACAGTGTGAGAGGCCTACAGACAGTCAACCCTCGGTTCGCCTCCTATCTACTGATTTTATTGCCATTGCCATTAAACTATTAATGGCAACTATTAATCTAAATTTATTTCGTTTGAGAACCTTTCTTCACATTGTGTCTTATAATTATTTCTTATTTTGTTTATTGTTTCTTATTTGTTTATTGTTTCTTATTTTGTTAGGGTCCGTAGGCAAAACCAAGGACCCTTATATTTTCCTGCGTGTGTCTGTCCGTCCGTCCTCTCGCGTGCTCTCACGGCTACACTTTTCGTCCGATCACTTTGAAATTTGGCATGTATGTGTCTTGTACCTGCCCACATATTTTAAAAATATAGCGACTTATAAAAATTATTTTTCAAAAAAAATTAGGGTAAAAAAACTTAAGGGTTAAATTTTTTTTTTTTTTTCGACACCGTGAGGGGAATCATATGAAAGGGTACGTCGAGCTGATTATAAAAATATATAATTCTTTGGATATAACTTTGATAGGGCGAGCGTAGGCAAGTTTGAAGGGGGTGTGAAACGTGTACCCCCCCCCCCCCCCCCTCTATCTCGCTTATGTGAAGTGCAAAAATTCTGAAAAAATTCCTGAACATTCTTCGACCAAAAGTAAAGATACAACTTTCTTGAAATTTCGAAAAAAACATTATTTTATTTTTTATTGACAAAATACGTTTTTTTTATAATTATGCTCTTTTCAATGTATTTATATGGTTGTAGTCCGGTTCAGTGGCAAAAAATACTTTATCAGAGTGTGTTTTGAGAATATCAGACCCTTAGAATGTTTCAAAGTAAGCTTTTTAGCATTTTAAAAAGCACTGTGTATACACTTTACAGTTAAACACTATATAGTGTGGCCTACGGACCCTCGCTGTGTGCTGACTAGCACACACTTGACCTGTTTATTTATTGTTTCGTATTGTTTATCTCTCGTTGAATGATGAGGAATTGATTGAATATGTCAGAGAACAAAGGGTTCTGTATGATTTTTCTGACCCTTTGCGATTGTAGTAAAAAATTCATAAAGTTTACACAGGGTTAAATAACTGAGCGACATTATAGTGGTACGTATAGGGTGTAGTGTTGAGGGATGAAGATTCTGCCTTTGACCGTCTGGGGCCTGCCCGGACAGTGGGAATGGATAGACCGAGACCGGGCCGTGCCTTGTCCTTGATCAGCCCTGACCGTGGCCGTAGGTGTGAATCCACCTTAATTATTTGAAGAAATATACATGAACATAATTAACGTTATTACAAAGTATATAAGGACCATAGAGGTATTAATTAAAACATTTCGTTCAGCCAAATCTCAAACATAATCTCGTTATCCTGCTTAAAGGAAACCTTATACAGCCGAGTCAGATAACGAGGTCTATGTTTAAAGGAATGGTATTCCCCGGTGAAAGTTAACGAAGGACAAGGTTGGATGAAAAGAAGGACTGAAAGAGGTGGTTCCTAGAGCTGTGTTTAGGGCTGTTATCTTGCTAGGGTAGATGAAACACCAACAGGAGAGATCTGAGCCTTAGGTTCCGGCCTCATCAGCCTTATATTGTGTTCCTAACATTCACAACAGTAGGCTAATGAGAAACAGGTTCAAGCCTCGTCTTCACAGTCTTACCAACACCTCAAAGTAATCTCATACCAAGTTCCCAGACGGTAGACACTAGATAAAGAATCCTTGTAACCTTTAGACTGGTCGCAGTAGGGCTTAAAGATAAAAATAAAAATACTAGGTACCTTATAAGAACATAGAAGCTATCACTTATAATTTAATGGTGTTATGCTTTTACAACCCATTATTGTCTAATTTATTTAATTTTCCCCCCTTAATTAAAAAATTTGCCAACATTACTTTGATTTTTTACACGGATAAAAGTATCAATTTAGCAAAATTTAAAGAGCGGCAGATGGTTTATAGTCTACTTACTTTCGACCAACCATGTATTTTTTTTATCCTAAAGGAAAAAAAAAAAAAACATTTTTAAAAATACTCGTTATGATTTAACTTCATAACGAGTATTTTTAAAAAAGGAAAACTTTAAATGATGAAAAGTTAAACAATATATCGATACATTGTATTAACAGTGTGTTGCAGGCAGCAGTGTCTATCACATTTCCAATAAAAAATATACGACAAGTGACATAACCCAACTACTGACCGTTAAAAGTAATAAATATTCCTGGTATACTAGTGAGAGTAAGGCCAACCCTTATTCATTTCACAGTCATAAAACACTCCATTAAGTAAAGTACCGCGGCTCTACAAGCTTCTCGGATGGAAACGACTTGACAACATCGTAAAACTTTTAGATTAACATATACAGCAGGGTAATATTAATGTAGAATCGGATCTAAGTCCTGTTAACTACAACGGGGTGAAGTGTAACAAAATCCAAGGACACAAGGATGTATACTAATAGGTAATAAAATAGGTTCCAGACCATTTAATTAGGTGTTTTTAAGTTACCAAGAGTTTCAATGGCATCGTAAATATATAGCGCTTTCTAGATTGAAGTAGTAAATGTCACTTCATTGTAAAATGCTCACACAAAAATAAAGAATATTAACGACATAGGTATATATTTAGTTATGTGTCAAACATATTGATATGTCAGTTTGTATTTGTATCTATTGTATTTGTATCTATTGTATTTGTATTTGTTTGTATTTGTATATACAGATACAAATATTTGAATAATTAATAATTTTAAGACACAAAGAATAAATGGATGAGATCCATATTATCTCACACAAAAAATGGAAGTGTTTGACATAGCTTTAGGTAGTATATAAAGGTTGTTAGTATTTAATGGGGGGGGGGGGGGTTAGGTCCCCTGATGCGTCTGTTGTCTGAACAATTTGGCTGATTTATATTAAATCTTACACTGAATTTATTAAAAAAAAAAATCAAAAATTCACGAGAAATCGCAACATAGACGCAAACATAAATGAAGTAAGAGAAAATTTAATTATCAGGTAAATCATCTTAAATTTAAACAAAATTGCTTATAATTAAGAAGTAATTAGGCTTAAGAAGTTATTAAATCGCTCACTTCATTTGAAATACCAAGAATAACTGTAATTAAAATAATTTTAAATATTTTGTGCTTACTTTATTACTTCCCTGCATCTATTAATAAGTTTTGCTGAAAATTTAAAAAAGCTAAACATGAGAAAGAAAATATAATTTAATGGCATTAAATAGAAGAAGTTAATGCAATTAAATGGCTAATAACTTTAGTTAGAGGATTTCATCAATTAAAATTCTTATTTAAAAACAACGCCTCTAGATACAATTTTCTCTTGCAACACTTATAAAGTAAAATAAGATCATAATGATTTTTAAATTACTCTATAACTACACGAGCTCCTCTTATACTCGAGAAGATGTTTAATAATTCTATAAAATGATTAATGCAAATATTTAACCAAATTAACAACAGTAAAATCACAAATACAATTATAAATAATGGATTTTAGCTTTGGGGACTAATAACTGAACTTTATTTAAAATAGACTGCCAATTAGTAAGGCACATAGCTTCCTCGTATCCTATCACGTGCTTTATTGATTTTATGCTTTTACAATCCATTATTGTCTAAGTCATTAATTGTTTCAAAATTGGTTTGATTTTTTACACGAATTAAAGTATTAATTCAACAAAATTTAAAGAACGTAGACAGATGAAATTAATCTGGGGCTATCTGCGGTCTACTTTCAACAAACCATCCAAACTCATAAAAATCAGATAAGTGCTTTTTAAGATATAGGTGTAAATACATTTATGTTTGTGCGCATGTTAAAGAGAAAAAAAATGGGTGCAGAAGGTTAAAAATTATATGGCCAATAATAGGCTAATTATACCTACCAAACA
This sequence comes from Gerris lacustris, assembly GCA_951217055.1. Classification (NCBI taxonomy): domain Eukaryota; kingdom Metazoa; phylum Arthropoda; class Insecta; order Hemiptera; family Gerridae; genus Gerris; species Gerris lacustris. The sequence continues at coordinate 55,119,994 of OX578276.1, forward strand.
AATTTCATTAAAATGGGACGTGTACTTTTTAAGATATATTGGTTCGCAAAAATTGAACGACAGATAGACACGGATGTTGAATATCTGGCATTGATTTTGACTTGTTTATCAAAATTATTATGAATTGTTTAAGTTGTCATTGTCATCTAATTCTTTTGTTGTGTGTTGAAATATAAGGAACTTTCTGTGCGTTCATCTCTTTATTAAACATTTGGCGACCGTGACAGGACGATGGCCACAGAAGTGCAGCGTTTGGAGAGCAACAAGAGATTGAGAAGGGTTACCAGAACAGCATTTACAAAACTTTGTAATGAGTTAGACGAAGTATTAAAATCTAACCCTATAGATGTTTTGCCGAGGGACGGTTTAACCAATTAGAACGAAAGGCTTTGGAACTGCTTGAATTGGATGCGGCTATTATAAATTATTTGGTTTCCTTACCTGAAGATAGCAGTTTTGAAGAAGAAATGGAAGCAGCGGACAAGTATCAATCTAAATACCATTTATTACAGGTGACAGTGAAAAGGCTAATTCCACCTGAGGGTGCATTAGATAGAGATTCTTTAGCGTCACAGTTAATTAGTGATAGAGATACTAATAAAAAAATCTATAAAACTCCCTAAAATCGAATTAAAGAAATTTAGCGGTGACTTTTGGGACTGGTTACCGTTTTGGAGTCAGTTCCAAAGGGTTCATGCGAACGAGAAAATCGACGACATCGATAAATTTTACTATTTATTGCAGTCAATTGTTCCAAATTCAAGAGCTCGAAAACTTGTTGAAAGTTATCCCATGTCAGCTGAAAATTACGGAAAGGTTGTTGAATCTTTGAAAGCTCGATTCGGTAGAGATGATCTGCTGATAGAGTTTTATGTAAGAGAACTACTTAATTTACTTATTAGCAATGTACAGAAAAGTGTGAATTTAACGCATATATATGATAATTTAGAATCTAAACTTAAAGCTCTAGATACATTAGGTGTTAAATCAGATACATGTGCTGCCATGCTCTATCCCCTTGTAGAATCGTGTATCCCTGAAGATACTCTTAGAGCCTGGCAAAGATGTGCCACATACAATACAAATTCTACAATGAAAGATAGGTTAGAAGCTCTTTTGGTATTTATTAGACGTGAAGTTGAGAATGAGGAGAGAATTTCGTTAGCAGTTTCAGGTTTCGGCATTCAAAACAGTAAAGAGAAAAAGAAAACTTCTGGAGTAGACGCAGAAAAACCACAGACACCGACAGCTGCAGGTTTACTGGCACATAAGAAACAAGTTACATGTGTTTTCTGTAAGGGTCAGCATGGAGCAGAAGAGTGCACAAAGGCTAAGGGCTTGAAACTTAATGAAAAGAAGTCACTACTTGGTAAGAAGGGGCGATGTTTCCGGTGTTTGAGGCCGGGGCATTTAGCTAATAGTTGTAAAATAGTAATAAGATGTGCTGACTGTACTAGGTATCATATGACAGTCATGAGCCCGGGAAAGGCCCAGAAAACTATTCCTGAGGCAAAAACAGAACAAATGTTAGCAAATTATACTGAACCTCAAGTATTTTTACAAACGCTGGTAGTGAAGATTAGGGGGAAAACCGAGAGAAATTAGAGCTATCATAGATACAGGGTCTCAAAGATCATTCATTAAGAGGGAAACCACTGTAGGCATGGGTTATGAAACGATAAGAAAAGAGAAATTAATACATGCTCTTTTTGGAGGTAGTCAGACGAAGCAGTGCAAACATGATTGCTACCGTGTAAGAGTTGGAAAACTTGATGGCAGCTATAGTTGTAATTTCGAGGTACTAGATGAAAATATTATTTGTGGACCCATATCACCAATTATTAAGGGACAGTGGACTAGAGAACTTGAAAAATTAAATATTAATATCAGTGATTCAAGAAACGGACCAATTGAACTATTAATAGGGGCAGACGTGGCCGGAAAATTATTTACTGGTGCACGACATGAACTGAATTGTGGACTAGTAGCACTAGAAACCTTACTAGGGTGGACTTTGATGGGAAAAATAAAAGAGACAATTACTAAAGAAATATCTACAACGATGACTGTTACTTCACTTTTGGCTAATCAAACATACATTTCAGATCTCTGGGCTTTAGACTGTCTAGGAATTACGGATCCAAGTGAAAAGAAAGGAAGACTAGAAATAGAACAGGCAGTCAAGCAACATTTTTTAGAGACCGTAACTACTAATGAAGAAAGAAGATATGAAGTATGCTTGCCTTGGCTAGAGGGCCATCCCCCAATTTCAAGTGGATACGAAATAGCGAAGAAAAGATTAGAGACGTTGATTGCCAAGCTTAAGAAAGATGGTTACTACGGTGAGTACCAACAAGTTTTTAATGAATGGCTGGAGGAAGGGGTAATTGAAGAAGTTCCACCAGAGGAATTAACAAGATTAGGACACTATCTTCCTCACCGACATGTAGTAAAGTTAAGCAGCGCGACCACAAAAGTGAGACCGGTTTTTGACGCTTCGGCTCGAGAAAGAAGAGCAGCATCTTTAAATCAGTGTTTGGACAAGGGTATAAATTTGATAGAATTGGTTCCAGCTAGTCTATTAAGATTTCGGTTATTTAAAATTGGAATTGTGGCTGATATTAGAAGGGCATTTTTACAGATAAGTTTGTGTCACAAAGATAGAGATTTTCTGAGATTCTTGTGGCTGACAAAAGAAAATGTTTTAAAAACCTATAGACATGCCAGAGTGGTCTTTGGTATTACCTCGAGTCCTTTCTTGTTAGGGGCAGTAATTGATTACCATTTGGACAAGGAAATTGAAAAGGCAAAACATAACATCTCTCAGTTTAGACTTGACATATTAATCCAGCTAAAGAAAAGTTTTTACGTTGACAACTGTGTAACGAGTGTAGCAAATGAAAAGGAGAAAATCGATTTTATTGAACAGGCTACACAAATTATGGATATAGGTAAGTTTGACATACGAGGGTGGGAGTTTATTCATCAAGATGAAACAGGAGTTAGCGAGGAAACTAAAGTTTTAGGTTTAGACTGGAACAAGAAGGATGATACACTACGTTTAAATAAAGAATGTTCAAAAAGAGAAGAAGGAGAATGCGTTACTAGAAGGAAAATTTTGTCTGCAGCTCACCGATTATACGATCCTATTGGCTTTACCGCGCCAACTTCACTACTACCTAAGTTGTTACTACAGAAAACGTGGGATAGAAAAGGAACTTGGGATGACGAAGTGGAGGAAGATATTAAGCTAGAGTACCAGAAATGGTCAAAGAAGTTAAAATGTCTAGCTGATATCAGAATACCTAGGTGGATATCGTTAGAGATAGAGACAGGAATAAATTTTAGCTTGCATTGTTTCTGTGATGCTAGCAAGGATGCTTACGCGACGGTGATATTCTTAAGAACAGAAACAAAAGATAATGTGAATTTACAGCTAGTAGAAGCAAGAGCGCGTGTAGCACCTCGAAAGAAAATAACGATCCCTAGGCTGGAACTGTTAGCAGCGACAATTGGAGCAAGGCTGACAGCTGGAATGCGAAAAAATTTAGAAATCGAGAATCTTGAAGTGTTTTGGTGGTCTGATTCGACTACGGTGCTGTCATGGATAAAAAGAAATAATCAGTGGGGTGTATTTGTTTGGAACAGAATACAAGAAATACATAAACTGAGTGACGTTTCAAGGTGGTTACACGTGCCAGGAGCAATCAATCCAGCAGACCTACCATGCAGAGGGTGTTCTCCGGAAGCACTTCTAAAATCGAGATGGTGGGAGGGCCGAACTTGGTTGAAGGAGTCAGCCGATAAATGGCCTGTGCAAGTATATAACTGCGATGAAGAACAAATTATGGTGGAAAAGAAGAAAGGGGTAGTATCGGCACTTAATGTTACAGGGATGGATATTGATTGGTATTATTCTTACTTTTCTAACTATAATAAAATTCGAAGAATGGTTGCGTACGTTTTGAGATATTTTCATAATTTAAAATATGTTTATAATAGGAGACGAGGAGAACTTACTTTGGAAGAAATATTAGAAGCAGAGATGTTTATATTCAAAATGGTTCAAAACGAAGTAAAATCAGATATAATGAATAAATTTTCAGGATCTTTAGTATTTACAGACGAGAAGGGAGTGCTCAGAGTAAACACGAGAATAGTAGAGCGTGAAGACAAGGAGGAATTCCGATATCCTATAATATTGCCATCGAAGCATCCAGTCGTAGAAAGGCTTATTAGATATGTTCATATTCAAAACAACCATGCAGGAGCGCAGGCACTTCTTAGCATTTTGAGAGAAAGGTTTTGGATTACCCAAGGAAGACGGTCTACAAGATCATTAGTGACAAAGTGTAAAGTTTGCAGAAGATATAGCGCAAAGAAAGTAGAAACACCTGAAATAGGTTTGCCGAAATTTCGCGTGCAAGACGCTGAAGTATTTCAGGTAGTGGGAGTGGATCTTGCTGGACCACTTTATCTTCGAAATGGTGGAAAAGCGTGGATATGCCTGTACACTTGTGCGGTTTATAGAGGTATACATTTAGAGTTACTATCTGGCTTGTCCACAGAAGCTTTTCTACAAGGTCTACGAAGGTTTATTTCAAGAAGAGGAAGACCCTCAACAATCTACAGTGACAATGCGACAAACTTTACTGGGACGAATAATGCATTGACAAAGTTAGACTGGGGAAAAATCACTGACTACTCGACAGCACGACAAATTCATTGGAGGTTTAACCCGCCCACAGGAGCGTGGTGGGGTGGTTGGTGGGAGAGGCTGATAAGGACTTTCAAAGACTTACTTCGGAAAGTGTTAGGGCGATCTAGACTGACTTACGAAGAACTCAGTACCGTACTATGTGACTGTGAGGCAACAGTAAACAGACGACCATTGACATATCAGACTGAGAACTCAGATGACCTGCCTGCACTTACTCCAGCAATGTTTATGAATGGGATTAGAGAGACAGGTGTACCAGATCTTGACTTGGTCGAGCAGACAATTAGCTTAAGCAAACGATGGGTCTATAGAAAGAAAGTAAGAGATTGTCTTCGACGCCGGTTTAGGAATGAGTACCTTGGACAGCTAGCCCTATGGAAAAAAGACAAAGACACTGGTCAAGCTCTAAAGATTGGAGAGGTGGTGTTGGTAGGAGATGACAACAAAAAGAGATTAGACTGGCCTTTAGCCAGAGTTGAGGAAGTAAGACCTGGCAGGGATGGTAGAGTAAGAGTAGTACGATTAAGAATGGCTACAGGACCACTGACACGACCAGCGCAGAGACTTTATAAACTTGAACTGGACAGACTTGACGATCAAGCACCAGTAAGTACTGGGGCTTGAGGTGGGAGGATGTTGAATATCTGGCATTGATTTTGACTTGTTTATAAAAATTATTATGAATTGTTTAAGTTGTCATTGTCATCTAATTCTTTTGTTGTGTGTTGAAATATAAGGAACTTTCTGTGCGTTCATCTCATTATTAAACACGGAACCAAAAATGTTTCCTGATGTCTGAATCGGATTTGTGCCTTGGAATTTTTGAAATCGGATTTGTTCTTCAGAACGATCATATAGCTTCCGTTACCTTCGGTTAGCTCCGAATCAAAACGGGGGAAACAATGAAATAAATTAGACAATAATGGCTAGTAAAATCATAAAATTAATAAAGTACGTGATAGGATGCGAGAAAGCTATGCGCCACACTCATAGACTGACTATTTATTCATGTGACAATGGGGCTACATTTCCTCTTTAGGGCTAGAGTAATCCTGTCCACGTAAGATCCACGTCAGATTCGTGCCTTGTACAGAAAAAAATAAATTTATTTTCTGCCAAATTAATTTGGATTATTTTGCCGAAGAATAAAATGAAAGGTAAGTAAGTGCATAATTATTTGCCTTTCATTCAGGCAAGTAAAGCAGCATCGGGCGTGGTCAGTTGTAGGGCGGGTGTCCACTTGACCCTGAGCTCTGGGTTTAATTCCTGGACCAGGTCCCCAATCAATGTTCACCCAGCATTGTTTAAATAAATGGGTAGCTGCTCGTAAGAGTATAGCGCCATCAGGTTTTGGCCTGGAAACCATGGTCTACTCTCTCTGTTCGATGCAAATCGGTTGAGAGTCATGGTTAACGACCTAACTCTTCACACAAATGTGAAGAGTTTGGTTCCTAACCCGGGTTTATCAATGGGCCCGCTTAAGTGCCCTGTGTCTTCGGGTGTAAAAGCCCCCAAGAATAAAAATGAAGTGTATATAGCCTGATTAATAAAATAATTAAAAATTACACGCTTTAATATCCATAATCCAAGCTAAACCAAATGTGACGGCAGACGTTGGAACCGGAGCTGTAGCAGAAGTGACCCCCGACCCCCCTACCTCTCGATAGTCGTGCGCTCAGACCGCTGCCACGTCGAGCCAAGTAACGCACCAGAAAATTCATACCTTTAAGCACACTCAATATCTTGGTGTAGTATTCCCTAATACAATCTTGAAGTATTGACCCTTTTCTGAACGAGCTCTACAACTCCTTCTTCAAGCCACTTTTCTAAAACCTTTTGGTATGCCCCAAAATAAGCAGGATTTTCAGTTATGAAACGGTTGTCTTGATACCGCTTGATAACTCGTAATTTGAAGGTAATGGAGGATGTTCTTCAACCTTAAGAAGTTTTATTTCGTATCACTTAACGAAAGGGCTGTTTATCTTAGTGATACTCTCATTATTTTTTTTTTTATCACAGACTGATTTAGTCTACTTGTGACTTTTTCCTATTAGGAACTTAATACATCAAGTTCCCATAATGCAGCAATTTTATCCTCGCTAGCAAACATATTGGTCGTACTGCTAAGTACTAACTCTTTCCTACTAAAGACCACCATGCACTATTTTCCTAGCAAACATATAATTTTATTTGATTTTAAGTATTTCTAAGCGAACTAAGGCCCATTTAAACTTATTTATACAGTAAATAATCTGTCAATTATATTGACACATAGCTTTCTCGCGAGTTATGTCAATATAGAATGCTGACTCTGACAATACTAAGAAACACCGACAAACACATACTCTCACAACTTATTCTTGACGTCAGAGATCCTTGCATATATAAGACCGGCCACACCCTAGGCTCGGCACATTATTCATTTTCTCTTTTAGCATTATGATTTAAACTATTATTTCAGTCTTCGTATTATTATAATTATTTTATTACTAAATGCACTTCATTCATTTCTATTTTGCCACTTGAATCTTTTATACATTTTAAGACCGGCTGTTGTTGTCTCCAACACTGGTCCAAGTAATTGAGGCAGTTTATGTAGTTTGTAATTTTTGTATGTTTATTTAAAAAATAAACTTAAAAAAACAGTTCAGCGAGTGGTTCACTTAATTCGCGTACATTGTTTTTACGGTCCAATATCGCCTGTTATTTCATATTCCCCCATTTTTTGCTCCTCAGTACACCGGAAAAAAGAAACGGAAGTATTCTTTACAGAAATTCGTTTCTGAAAAAATATGTGTAGACTTTGGGAATGAAAGATATTAGGAAAAAAATACGTGTGGTGTCGTGGGACGGGTGTCCCACGTCCTACCGGGTGGTAGGAACGAAGTTCCTTACGCTTTATATTAAATATAAATTATATAATTACAGTGCTAAGTATATGATACTGCTAACTACTTACACATGGCGGAGTTAGAATAAGAGACAAAATTAAAAGTAACTATTTGTACTAGCGAAGTTAAGGCAAAATTAAAAGAAAAACTTTTTATTATCTTTGAAAAGAGCGTCTTACAATAAATTATGTATTGTAAATTGAGAAAAAAGTTAATTTTGATTAGTTTATAGTTAAAGCATATGTAGAGAAGAAAATAACTGTCCCATTAGACCTCCGTCGGCGAATCTCCAATTAAAATATTATAATATAAAATATAAATCACCAACACTAAACACATTCTGCTTGTATCAGGGGGCCGATTCTGTAACTTTGAAACCTCCCTTTTCCTGTTGATATATATCAAAAAGTTGATATGAAGATGCGCGCGCAACCTGTCACGTGAATCTGTAACTTTGACTGTTGTTATATAAGGAGAAAGTTGATATATAACGTTTGATATATAGCAACACAAAATTGTTCTTGATATAATTCGTCAGGTTATGTTGTTATATATCAAATCGAAGTCGAAATGAAAACAAAGTGAAGCCATTGTTGTTTTTGGACTGAAATACTTTTCATTTCACTTTTTTACGACTTTATTTACTTTCGGTAGTTTTATTTGTGTTGTGTTGAACTTTTTTAATTACTCTATAATAATTGTAATACCCGTCCCCGTCATATTGAGAGATAAAGGTAAGTGAAACTTGCGTGTTGTATTTTTATATGAAGTATTATAATTTATATTAATTTTTGTATGAGTACCTATACATATTACCGATGTAACACAATATACGTGTTCTATATAAAATGAACATTTATTATCTCGTTTTGTTGCTTTACCTACAATTGTAAAAAAACAAATACATACTTACATTTTTTGACAGGATGACTGCATTCAGCAGCATTCATTTAGCTATACCAAATTACCGAATGTTAAAGTATTGTAATTAAATCGCATATGCATTTATAAACATGCGAATAAATTGCTTAAAGTAGTTTTGGGTAAAACTGAGGAATACGGTGCTATGAGGTTAGAAAAGTGTACAGGCTTTACTGGAATGTATTATTTTGACAAAGGGATATCAACTCTCTTATGTACAAATCATACATATATAATCACTCAAATATATAAATCATACTAATGTACTGTTTGACAAAGAATATAATCTTTTGCTGCTAAGCGATTCTCGATCGCACCGTGTTTCTCAGTTCAACCTAGTTTTGCTCGTAATTTTGTATAGACGACTATCTATTTTGTGTTCTTCGTTATTTCTCTAATGCAAATGTCAGTCACACTATCAGTATAGTTCAGTCAGGCAACACCAATCTATTACCTTGTATTTCATTAAATTAGAAATTTCATAGAATTAATCTTGATTGATATAATAAAGTAATTATTATTTATAAATGCATTGTCTGTGTGTTGCAGGGGATTCTTGATATCCTCTCCTTCCATGGCTATTTACACCCGTAGCCAATGCTCAAGAGAGGACTCCAGAGGCAGCTTTTAACAGGAGGCACTGCCAAGTGAGGTATTGTGTAGAGAGGAGCAAGCCGATGCTTGCTCAAAGCAAGATTCCGGTGTCTCCTCAAAGAGGACCCTCCATTATACACCACCGAATGCAGGAAGAATTATATTATCATGTGCTCTACTGCATAATGTTGCCATCACCTTCAGGAAAGACAATTTTGCCCTGAGGATGAGGATGACTTCCAACGTGAGTACGACAGGCTCCAACTTGAGCAAGATCAAGTTTTGAGGAGGGAGGGTCAGCTTATTCGTGCTGAATATATAGCAAATAATTTCCGATAACTTTTTATCAAATATTTAATTTAATATATGGAAATTTAATTGATAAATAGTTTTTGTTTCTTTAATTTACCACCAATTTAATTTCCCATCTGTGATCCATGTTGTTTTCTATTAAGCTTAAAACTGGAATGAAATCATCCCTTTTTCTGTTTCAAAAAGGTAATCTCTTAACATAAGATATGCCATAATACTACAATTTAATGATTCTCAAAAAATGGCGTTTATATGATCCATTTCGTAAATTAATGAAGCATGTCATCTCTACACTCCCTTTCAAGAAGATATCCCAAACTGTGACCCCTAAAGATAATATTTATATTGATTATATTCAATAAGTTTAGAATTAAATTCATATTTAATACTAACACAGGACTTTTCAAAAGAAACAAAATGGAGTTATCCTCAGATGTAATATTTAGTGATGATATTAATATTAAAAAGGTACTGTTTAAGAAAATGTAACAACATTATATAATAAATAAAATATTTATTCTGTGTCCATTTGCGGACCGTTTAAAAATACATTAAAACTTCTGGCAATATATTTTTGCGTTTCCACTGCCTCTGCCATCAGCCTGTTCAGTGTTCCCACATTATCAGCAATCTTCCCCACCTTGTCAGTCAGAGAATCGACTGACCTCTTTAAGTCCTTGTGACTGTCGAGGAACTTCCGCTCCCACTCTGGATCTTTCCTAGTTCCTATAAACAAAGAAGAAGAAATTTACAATGAGATAGTAATACATAAAATGTAATAAGTTATACACTAAACTATATATTTCCAGTGGTTTTATCTTGATGTAAAAAGAAAGTTTGTTGTAATTTTTATTGTGAAATATCGATCCATATTTGGGTCATTATCAAGTTTCATATTTAAACCCTGACTTCTTCATCTTTTTGAACTTTATTTTAAATAAATACTGTGTGCCAACACATTGTCACATACTTGAGTATTAAGATTTAAACCATGCGTTAAATTTTAAAACTTACACTTGACAACATATATTCTCTTAGAGAAAATAAAATAAAGTTCTTTATGTATAAAACAATAATGTTAAGTAAGTGATAATGTGTCACAAAGGAAGAATTGCATCTGTAATAAATATTAAACTTGATAATTCATTGGTTGCTTTGACAGAGATTTTGTGGTACTTAAAAACCATCATTTTGTTGAATAAAACACAATAATTTTAATTAATCAGTTTATTGCCTACCACAATAATTAGAAATATACAAATAAAGACTCCTGTCATCTTCAGTTAACTGAAGATGACAGGAGTCTTTATTTGTAAGTAACTGTCATCTTTAGTTAACTGAAGATGACAGTGTTTCGGAAATTATCATTAATTGTTCAATATTTTTATTTTTTCTAAAAAGCCGCAACTGGAGCTTAAATTGTACATTTTTAATTATTGTGGTAGACAATAAACTGATTAATTAAAATTATTGTGTTTTATTCAACAAAATGATTGAAACTTTATAATGACCCAAGAAGATTATTAGTAAATTATAAAGAAAATTGCTTACTCTTCCTGACAGGCCCCAACAAAAACCTCTCGGAATGACCATCTGACAGGCTGCCTTCCTCACTCGATATCTAAAAAGGAGAACATAAGAATTATCCCAAGGCTTAAAAAATTATATGTTTATAAAAATACAATGTTTAAGGCAGTATCGACACACACAACAACCCTGCTTGATTGATGAGTGTGGTAGCTTAAAGGAAACCACTGTTTAATTAAATATTTAGAAATGACACATACCCCTACAAAAGAGAGACTAACTCCACATCCGGGGCTTCTTCAATGAAGTCACTATCAGTTGGTGAGAATGTCCTAAGAGATAGTGTATCCTCAACCGTCTGGGGTGGGGGGAGTGGCTGCTGCCAGATGGCTGCGGAGTGGGCATGGGGTAGGTGCTTCGTGATGGCTGCTGTGTCAGCATAGGGTGGGTGCTACTAGGCGCCTTTTTTTTAACTTTTGACTTAAGGTCAGTCAAGACCTGAAATAAAGAAAACGGTAATAATAACATTAGGCTAGGCAAAGGAAGTCAATCAACATTAGGTAGATGATAAACATTAACAGAGGAAGTGATACACATATATATGTCATACTTACTCTTTGCCACTTCGTGACATTTTTTTATGGGCCTGCAGCATTTAGCAGAGTTTCCGAATTCCGCCACAGCACATTTACTTTTTTAGCTTGAGGCCCAAGGTTTTGCCACCCTCTGATAAGGCTTGGGTGGTCATTGACAAATGTCAGCAACATCTTTTTCTGGACCTCGGTGACTTTCTTGTACCTTTGGCACCTGTAATAAATAATGTTAAAACATTAGAGGTAAACTATACATTCAATTTATAAGGGGCGGAAATACTAATTTATTATATTAGAACTCTAACTGGGTGAAAACAAAGTTTGCCTATTGGCAAGTAACGGTAACTGAATTTACCGGGTACTCTTATTTGGTTACCCACCCTAATTTATTTATTATTAAATCCAAATAAAATATTCCCTTGTCCCGAAATAGATAGGACTAAATGTCCCTTTGTCTTACTTGATAGTTAGACTAACTGGATATTGTCACTTGTAATAACAGAAGTGTAATATTCGTAGTAAATGTTCACAAACGATGGGTAACAAAGTAAAATCTTGCCATATCCTACCTACTTGACCTAAGTAAAGAAGTACCGATTTACCCAAAGATATAAGCTTAGGAAGTACGTAAAGTAGGTACATACTGGTTTTAAGGTGGTTACAAGTTCAAAATACATTGAGGAAACTAAGTGCAACTAGGTATAAATTGTTTACAAACAAACTTTGTGTAATGCCACATCTCTAATGAAAAACTGAATCATTATTTTGTTATCGGAACTATCATAAAACATCGTTCAGATCTTTAAACGCAGATGAATTAAATCCTGAAAAGCTGCTATATATATTTCAGTTTCTTAAACTCTCATTAAATATATATTTGAAAACATGTAAGTATTAACAAGACAAAACGTTTTACCTACCTTTCACTTTTTCCATCTTCTTTGTAGTTTTTACTTAAAACAATTCAACTATTCACTTCACACACTTTAAAAAGTTATTATAAACTATCACACGGTAATAACAGTAAAAGTTAACACTAAGCAAACTAAAAAAAAGCTTTAAAGATAGAGAGCAATGTATTTAGTGTAGTAGTCCAGTCAAATTAGCTCAAAATGGCGGCGAATCTTGCATTAAATCATGTAGTTCCAATTTTTTCAGGAATGTGTAGGGGGTGGTCCCCTGAATAACGCCTAATAAAGTCCCATCGATTTCAGGCGCCGCGGGAGGGGGGAGGGGGGGCAAAAGGTCACATTTTTCAGTTTTCGGCGTTTATCTTGAAAACGGTACATCGCACAAAAAATAATAATCTATTCAAAATTAAAGCTGATAAAATTATCTTTCAAATCATATACATCTTGTTTCAACCCAAGTTTTACCGTTTTTGAGATAAGAGCCGTTGAATATTAAAAAATCGGTCTTAGACAACTCAGACAAACTTTCTCTTATACGAGTTCATAATTACATAGCCCAGTGTTTTCCATTTATTAGCTTTCGTATGTACATTTAATTATTATTGAACATTTCATCGAAATGTATCATTAAAATAACTTCTCCTGGGCGGGGAATCGAACCCGGGCTCCCTCCGTCCGCGTTTTAAGCTATTTTCTCAGGAACTAGATATTTCCCGGGAAAACGGCTTATATAGTTAGATTCGTATTTAAATGGACTACATTTTAGAATTTTTTCATCAAAATCGTCGGAACCGTTTTCGAGAAATAATTTTTTTTCATGTTTTTTCAGAGTTTTTGGGGGGTAGCGCCCCCAAATTTAGAGCTAAAATTCATTTCTCGATTTCGCATCGGGGTATGATTTTTCTGAACATGTATGCCAAATTTCGTCAAAATTGGCCCAGTAGTTTAGGCTCCAGGCGTCTGCACAGACGACAGACGACGGACAGACATTTTTTAAAAACCACTTTTTTGGACTCAGGGGACCTCAAAACGTGTAAATCCATTAAAATCGAATTTTCGCGCCATCACAATACTTTCTCTTTACATGAGAAAGTAAAAATGAATAAAAAGGGGCAGTGGTTCAGGTATCTCGTCAATCTTTCTCTTCTAACTCTTTCCCCTTCGATTTTAACGATAACTCGTGGGAAATTAAGTTGTAGAGCGAAAAATTTCCTTAAAAAATTAATGAATTTATGCTAATATATCTTTATCCCGTAAATAGCTAGAGCGTTTTGAAGTTTAAGGGCACTTTTCAACATTTTACTAGTAAAATTCTGCTTGTGACTCAAGTTTTGTTTCCAACGTCTGTAACTCTATGTAAACAGTCTCTCAAGCGTTTGCGCCAAGTTATGATCGTATACAACATTTTTATTACAATAATAGGTCGTTAAAAATGAGTGAAAAGTGCTTAATTTGTGATGAAACAACTGAAGAAGGTGCAAGTCAAGAGAGTGATAAAGGGATGAAAACGTTATTAAGAGCTAATCTTACACGAAGAGATGAAAGACATGATTCGTTCCGAAGATTGAAAGGTGGTGTCGACCATGTGGAGTGCAGAAAACGGTACACCAGGCCATAGTATAATGTTTCAAGCGGTATGCCAATGAAACAGCAAACATCGCGAAATTGTTTTATGACCCCAAATCTTCACCAGGAGACATTGCTGAAGCTGGGGAATGATTGTTCCTGCTCATGTTCCAGGCCCCGTTAAATAAGTATATTCACAATCAGTACAGGTACCTTTAATTTTTCTTAGACCGTACTGACCCCATTAAGTAAATTTAATAATTCATTTAACTAATTAATATTTACTAATACGTTATCGTTATATTATTAATAATACAATAATTAGTATTCAATAATTATTAAATACAACTAGCTACAATTCTAATCTATTTTATTCTATTTTGTTCACTGATACATATGCTTCGTGATTCGTGAAATCCACTTCAATAATGAAAGCCAACCTGCGCGCTTTGCCGCCCACAACAGATGCTGCAATGCAACATTCATACAGAGTGTTTCTGGAGGTGCAGCAATGGTTGGGGAACGAATCCATCCTTCATGAAAGTTGGTGCTGGACGAGAAAAGATGTGGACACCTTACTCCTATTTTATACATCTTAAATTGATTTATTACTTCCTCCTCTCTAATACAAGTGTCCTTCTATATATTACGAGATATAGATTTGGGTACATGTATACATAATTCATTATTAATACGGGTTATAATTACTATACTTATCCAATTAAACAGCATACAAAGTGATCAAGAGAGTTACAAACCTTGGAAACAAAACTTGAGTCACAAGAAGCATTTTACTAGTAAAATGTTGAAAAGCGCCCCTAAACTTCAAAACGCTCTAACTATTTACGGGGTGAAGATAAATTAGCATAACTACATTCATTTTTTAAGGACATTTTTCGCTCTACAACTTTATTTCCCCCGAGTTTTCGTTAAAGAGTTAGAAGAGAAAGATTGACGAGATTCCTGAACCACTGCCCTTTTTTTTTCATTTTTCAAAAAGTGGTTTTTAAAAAATGTCTGTCCGTCGTGTGCAGACGCCTGGAGCCTAAACTACTGGGCCGATTTTGACGAAATTTGGCATACATGTTCAGAAAAATCATACCCCGATGCGAAATCGAGAAATGAATTTTAGCTCTAAATTTGGGGGCGCTATCCCCCAAAAACTCTGAAAAAACATGAAAAAAAATTATTTCTTGAAAACGGTTCCGACGATTTTGATGAAAAAATTCTAAAATGTAGTCCATTTAAATACGAATTTAACTATATAAGCCGTTTTCCCGGGAAATATCTAGTTCCTGAGAAAATAGCTTAAAACGCGGACGGAGGGAGCCCGGGTTCGATTCCCCGCCCAGGAGAAGTTATTTTAATGATACATTTCGATGAAATGTTTAATAATAATTAAATGTACATACGAAAGCTAATAAATGGAAAACACTGGGCTATGTAATTATGAACTCGTATAAGAGAAAGTTTGTCTGAGTTGTCTAGGACCGATTTTTTAATATTCAACGGCTCATATCTCAAAAACGGTAAGACTTAGGTTGAAACAAGATGTATATGATTTGAAAGATAATTTTATCAGCTGTAATTTTGAATAGATTATTATGTTTTGTGCGACGTACCGTTTTCAAGATAAACGCCGAAAACTGAAAAATGTGACCTTTTGCCCCCCCTCCCCCCTCCCGCGGCGCCTGAAATCGATGGGACTTTATTAGGCGTTATTCAGGGGACCACCCCCTACACATTTCTGAAAAAATTGGAACTACATGATTTAATGCAAGATGAAAACCTAATTTGACTGGACTATAGGTCTAAACTCGTAGAACGATATCAATAAACAAACTTGACAGCTTCAAAATGGGACGCGTAGTTCGGCATTCGGCCACATGCAGCGCTGGCATCACTTTACAGATTCACTACATTATATAACAACACTTTGATATATAACAATGTTTGATATATAACAACACAGTTGATATATATCAAAAAAGTTACAGAATCGGCCCCCAGGTTGATATTATACATACTTGTTTCAATTGTACTTTAGACGATGTGTATGAAGTTTTATTGAAATCGTTACGTTAGAACGTAAGATATCGGTAAAAACGTTGTTTTCTTTATTTACGTTTAGGACCGCTTTAATAAATTTAGCGATCTTTATCACTTCATAGCAGTGTCGGTGTTCGTTTTACTAAAAATAAACAGGTCAAGTGTGTGCTATTCAGCGAGGGTCCGTAAGCCACACTGTATAGTATAGTTTAAGTAGTACCCGATTTTTAAAATGCTAAAAAGCTTACTTTGAACTATCCTATGGGTCTGATATTCTCAAAACACATAAACAAACTTCCGATAAAGTATTTTTTTTGCCACTGAACCGGACTACAACCATATAAATACATCGAAAAGACCATAATTATAAAAAATCGGTCCGAGACAACTTTCTCATATACGAATTCATAATTTCAATAATTTTTTAGCCCAGTGTTTTCCATTTATTAGTTTTCGTATGTACATTTAATTATTATTGAACATTTCATCAAAATTTATCATAAAAATAACTTCTCCTGGGCGGGGAATCGAACCCGGGCTCTCTCCGTCCGCGTTTTAAGCTATTTTCTCAGGAACTAGATTTTTCCCGGGAAAACAGCTTATATCGTTGGATTCGTATTCCAATGGACTAAATTTTAGAATTTTTTAATCAAAATCGTCGGAACCGTTTTTGAGAAATAATTTTTTTTCCGGTTTTTTCAGAGTTTTTGGGGGGTAGCGCCCCCAAATTTAGAGCTAAAATTCATTTCTCGATTTCGCCTCGGGGTATGATTTTTCTGAACATGCCAAATTTCGTCAAAATCGGCCCAGTAGTTTAGGCTCCAGGCGTCTGCACAGATGACAGACGACAGACGACGGACAGACATTTTTTAAAAACCACTTTTTTGGACTCAGGGGACCTCAAAACGTGTAAATCCATCAAAATCTCAAAATCGAATTTTCGCGCCATCACAATACTTTCTCTTTATATGAGAAAGTAAAAAACGTATTTTGTCAAGAAAAAATAAAATAATATTTTTTTCGAAATTTCCAAAAAGTGGTATCTTTACTTTTGGTCGAAGAATGTTCAGGAATTATTTAAGATTTTTGGCACTTCATACAAGCGAGATAGAGGCGTTTCATTATATATTTTTGTAATCAGCTCGACGTACCCTTTCATATTATACCCCTCACGGTGTCGAAAAAAATTTTTACTCTTAAGATTTTTTTGAAAATATTTTTTTTAACTCGCTATATTTTTAAAATATGTGGGTAGGTAAAAGGCACATACATGCCAAATTTCAAAGTGATCAGACGAAAGGTGTAGCTGTAAGAGCAGGCGACAGGACGGGCGGACAGACACACGCAGGAGAATATAAGGGTCCTTGGTTTTGCCTACGGACCCTAAAAAATATTTAAAAAAGTTGTTTGTCTCATTAAATAGATGATGTTAGAATTTTTTCACGTCCAAAAAATCCGAATTTTAAATTTGAAGCTTACGTTTACGCGAGCGTTGCGCGTGAACGCTTGGGCGGATAACGTTGTCCAACGAACTCAGCCTGGGCATTGGTAAAATGAACATGTGTACCAAATTTCAACTAACTCGGAGATCTTTTACTCAAGTTATTGTCATCGGTAGATTTCGTGACGGATTTTGCGTGACGGTGATTTTGTGACGGTGATTTTGGTCGTTTTTTTCGGATTTACTCCCGGGCTCCAGAACGTGCCAAAAGGAACTTCGTTCCAAAAATGTTCGTCCATGCCTGACCGAGAAACGCACAACAAATAAACTTTATTTAATCCAAAAATGCAATTTTATAAAACGTAAGGCAAGACGCGCAGCTAGGAAATGTCAAAAAGAAGCTTTTAAAGAACCTTTTACGGACAACAAAACTATAAAAAGAATATAGGAGAATAGTTCGATCGAAAATAGCTGCCTATAAATTTGACATAGAAAATAGACACCAACATTACAAAAATCAAGGACTTCAGGATATCAACAAATAGGTTTAAAAAAATAAAATAGTAAGGAGCATCTGCAAACATTAATGAATGGGAGAGGTTTAATTTACAACTCTACGACAGCCCAAAACAAACTCTGAGCGACACTATCAAAGGAATCCAGTACAATGGCCTTGACCTTGAAAAACCGATAACAACAAATGAAATTAATCAAGCAATCACATCTGGCCAAAGCGCCTCGGTAACTGGCCTCGACCTGATCAGTAATGAATTTTTCAATAACCTACCTAAATACGACTAAAAGTATCTAGAACGGGGTTTTAATAACATAATTGACACTGAACAAGCACCTTCTGACTAGTCCAAAATAAAGACAGTCCTCTTGTTAAAAAAGGGAGGAATAAACGATCTCACAATTACAGGAGCATTTCATTAATTAACTATGCTGTAAAACCGTTTACAACTATTTTAATAACCGACTTCGTTCACGGGCAAACAAAAACAATTTCGTGCCAGAATCCTAATCGGAATTTAGGGAAAAAAGAAGCTGTACGGATAACATTTTCATCCTGAACTCTTAAATATACAAAACCATACACGGCTCCCTAGAAGAAAGTTAATATTAGCTTTTGTGGACTTTAAAAGGCGTTCGATAGCCTAAACCAGGGTCTTTTGGTGAAAAAATTACAATGTTTGAGACTGAGCTCCAAAATTCTAAATATAATCCATATGTAGCAAAACCGAAACCACTCACTCATACACCCACGAAAAAAAACACAGAAAT
This sequence comes from Gerris lacustris, assembly GCA_951217055.1. Classification (NCBI taxonomy): domain Eukaryota; kingdom Metazoa; phylum Arthropoda; class Insecta; order Hemiptera; family Gerridae; genus Gerris; species Gerris lacustris. The sequence continues at coordinate 55,138,803 of OX578276.1, forward strand.
CTTTATAAGCAAAAGAGTTTATGCAGGACGAAATTCTATCACCATTGTTATTTAATTTATTTATTAGAGATTTAGAGAAGTTTTTCATGGAGAGAGGTTACGAAGGGTGAAGCAGTGACGATCCGATAAACATCCCCCTCTTGGGTTACGCGTAGGACCTTACGGTTTTCCGACTTCTCAATTCAGCTCAACAAAGCCCTTGACGAATTTTGCTCAAATTATGACCTTGAGTAAAATAAATAAAACTAAAGTTTTAACCATGTCTAAAGGCAGGCTGTCAAAAATCAGACCAAAGTATTTTTACAAAAAACAATTACTGAAAGAAGTGACAACTTGTAAATATCAAGTTGTTTTTACCAAGGGGAGTTTTCGAAGAAGCTACAAAGCACGCTATAGTACGCAGCGGAGTGGCCAGCGCCGCAATTAAGCAGACTCTCGCGGCAACGTCATTAAGTTTAGAGCAGAACACCGGTTTTATAGCGCTAGTGTGTTTGGAACTATATGCTCTACTACGCTCCTGTGTGGTCTCTTCGTTACACACAACAGCTTGAATCGTCCAAAAATAATTTTTTCAAAAAATATTTTATCTAAACACTAACACCCAACATACATTGTTAGAAGACAATTTAGCATAGAACATGTCACGGTTAAAATCCTAAAACAACTTAAATACATAAATACAATTCATGAGACGGAAAACAGAAGCCTAATGAGAAAATACTTTAACAGTCTTATTTTTCCTCGACTCAGTGAAAATTAATTGCGAAAAGTATAACTGGGTATCACAGGTAAAGCAAATTCTCTCTAGTATTGAGGTAGACCACGACCAAGTTTTCAATTCATAATGTACCAAAGCCTTCATTAAAAACACGACGAAATTACAACAGGATGACACACAGAAAATCCAGAACTCATCCTACTCCAGCTTGTAACCTAGTCTATAAATTGCGCACATATTATACTGCTTCCCTACCATGTCTAACGAATCATGGCTCAAATCTGTACATCTCATACCTCATCAAGACAATATTAAGATAACTATAAGAGACAACTTCTACATAATTAGGTGTAACGAAACGTGCCCACTGTTACCCAGTGCATAACCGAAAATTTCAGCGTATATTTTTTTTCAACACCCGCATTACCAGACAACACGAACAGCTTTTCTCCCCATATATTTAGTAAGTGACAAGTGGTCGGAGGATAATAAATCAGCAACTGTATTGATATAGTTAAAAAAGTTAGTTTAAATAACAGTCCACCAATATATTGAATTCTATGGAAAATATATTATGATCTTTTTTCTTAAACGAATAAATTTGTTATGTGCTAATTTAATTGTAGTAATTGAGGGAGGGGATAAATGTAAGCATGATAAGTAAAAATAATAATTATTATATTGCAACATACGTTAAGAAGTCTGTTTTTTATTTTCATTTTGTTATTTACTTCTTTCTACGCACTAATGACCCAATAGATATATCTACTCTAATCTGGTATTTTATAAAAAAAAAAAATAAATAAAAAAATATTATTATTATTATTATAAATAGACTGTCAATTGGTGTGGCACATAGCTTCCTCGCATCCTATCCACGTACTGTATTGGTTTTATGCTTTTTTTACAAGCCATTATTGTCTAATTTGTTTAATTTTTTCCCGTTTTTTTATCTGTCAAAATTGTATTAATTTTTTACATGAATTATTCAAATTAATTATTTATTCAAATTAATCTTGGGATATCTGCGGGTTACTTTCTATAAACTGTAAAAGTTTCATACAAATCAGACTACTGAAAATCAGAAAATCAAAACAGAAGTACTTTTGAAGCTATAGGTGTAAATAGATGTATGTTTGTGCGCATGTGGAAGAGAAACAAATAAGCGCAGAAGGGGACCAACAATGGGCTAATTATGACCTACCATCTAAATTTCATTAAAATCGGACGTGCAGTTTTTAAGATATGTTGGTTCGCAAAAATCGAACGACAGACAGGACAGACACGGAACCAAAAATATTCTCTGATGTCTGAAACGGATTTCTGTCTTGGAATTTTTGATATCGGAGACCTAAAATATGTACGTTCTTCGAAACGATCACATAGCTTCCGTTACCTTCGGTAAGCTCGGAAGCAAAAATATACATAATAATATACAATAAAAAATATACATTTGAAAATGGAATCAATTACTAAATAAGGACATTCGGAAATTATATTTGAACCATGCTGGGCATATAGATATTATCGCTTAGCAAAAGATTTTTTTAATGTTTTGAAGGTACTTTATAAAACATTATAATTAATTTTAAAAAAATACATTAAAATTGAACAATCTGTTGTAATGCATGAGGATCCAGCTAGTTGCTATAAATAAAGTTTTCATACATTTGAAATTCTATAATAGCGTTTAATTTTTTTAAAATTTAACCCTATCATATATGTTGAGTATTATTTTGGAAAAAAGGATGTTATGTTGAATTGTGACATTTGCAGGCGGCACACGAAACACGACTCACCTCGTGCATACAAATGTGACCTGTCTGGCTCCCTTTAACTTCATTCAAACTGGATTTCCTCCCTACCTCTTACGCTCAATTTAATATTCTAAAGGATTCCAACGTCGAAATTTGTAAAATTGGCCAAAAATAATTTCGATGAAATAGCATACATTTTATTTGCATACCTACACTCTTGCTCAATATACGAAATATATTGCGACTCATGGAACACAATTTTCAATAAAATCTCAAAATGTTTAAAATAGAACACACATTTTGTTATAAGTGATACAATTTTTTTTTTAAATCTAAAGAAAATAGAATAATCTTTTATAATGTCAATAAATAAATATATATTTTTTTTAAAAAAAGTGAAAGTTTTATCCATTTTTGTTGGACAGTAAATTATAAAACTCTGGATTTATGTCAATTAAAAGGCAATAAAACAATAATTAATAAACAAATATTTAAACCCTAAATAAATAATTATAATAATGAAATTAATTAAGTTACTGCATTGATTGTAAAAAGCCAATACAACAATATTTTATTAAGACCTAGTAGTCCAGTAAGTGAAGCTAAAAAAATGGCAAAACCGTGCAATTTTTTCGTCCTGCATCGATTTGCATAAAAATTTGGAATTAGGGTCATCTTACCCTCTACTTCAAATTCTATATTGTGCCGATGGGCGCTGTTTATTTTTTAGTGGTGAAAACTACCTCTAATTGTCAAAACTTATAAAATAACATTTTAAAGCTTAGGACGGGTAAAATTTAGTTTGGATTAGTTGATAATGATTGTTTTATGCTTTGGAAAACAACTTCAAAATATTTCAACCCTCAAAAATCAACCCTTGTTAGAGCTTAATGTAAAAAAAAATTATTTACACTAAAAAAACTGATTAAGTTATCACATTGATTTAATTTAAGAATAGTAAGTAAGTAAGTAAGTAATCCATTTATTGACATAGTTTTTCTTACATGCATAGTACATATTTTAAATTACACTATAAAAAAAAACGAGAAAAAACATTTGTCAATTCAGCCTACGGCTGTGGAGATTTTAGAGTTCCTCTTTTTCCAATTTACATTCAGGTAGTTTGATAGTTGTCATTCATACACACATCTATCACACATTTTATAATTTCTTTTAAATTTACATAACACATTTAATTTGTTTATTATTTTTATTTCCATTTAATATTTCATTTTATTTGTTTATTCAACTTTATTATTATTATTATTATTTTATTTATTTACTAATTTTTTTTTTTTTATTTATTTTTTTTTATTTGTTTGTCAGGTTTTCAGGCTCTTGTTATTATTCAGGTTGTAACCAATCATTTAAGTACACTTCCTCCATTCTTTTCCACTCTTGCCTTTCCCATGCCACACGCTTCCAAGTTTCTTCACCGCAGCATAACTTCATTTCGTGGTCCCATTTTCTTTTCGGTCTTCCTTTTCTCCTGGTGCATTCCCTGGGACACCAATCTAGGATACTTCTTGACCACCTCCCGTCTGACGTTCTGACTAGATGTCCAGCCCATCTCCATTTTCTACTGATGATTGTCCTACCTATATCCTCCATGCCAGTTTGTTCTCTAATCCATCTATTCGATCTCCTCTCTTTCCTCCTTATTCGCAACATACTTCTCTCCATTCTTCTCGCAGCAACTCTCATACGCTCTATATTTCTATTTGTCAGGCTCCACGTTTCGCATCCATATAACATTACTGGCTTTACGACACTGTTCCATAATTTCATCTTTTCCTCTACAGCAGCATCTGATCTAAATAGTGTCCTGAATTTGTTGTAGCTTCTCCATCCCAAACTAATCCTTCTCTTGATTTCTTTTGACGTACTGTCTTCCTTAGATATGAGTTGTCCTAGGTAGATAAATTCTTCTTCCTCTTTTATAGTATCATTATACAGAGCTATTTTGGGGTTTTCCCCTGCATTTACCGACATCAATACTGTTTTCTTTGTATTAATTCTCAAGCCAATTTCTTTAGCTTTAACTTCTAGGTCCGTAACCATAATTTGCAGTTCTTCTTCAGATTTTGCTATTAGAACAACATCATCCACGAATTTGATTTTATTGAGATTCAGTCCGTTTATATTTATTCCATATGAGTCCCATTCGGTTTTGCGAAACATCTGTTCTAGAGAAGCAGTAAAGAGTTTTGCAGAGGGTACATCGCCCTGCCGTAGTCCTTTTTCCGGTCTTATCTCTCTTATTTCATTTTCCATTTCAATATAAAAAGTGGAGCCTCTGTAAATTTCTCTGATCAGGTCTACATATTGCTTGTCGATCGAGTGGGCTTCGAGTGCAGAGATTACAACTTCAAAATATATACTATCGAAGGCCTTTTCGAAGTCTATGAACAGCAGTAAGATAGGAAACTGATACTCTTGAGCTTTATGTATTAGCTGCTGTACGACGAGAATTGCATCATTGGTCGAAAAGTTTTTCTTAAACCCTATTTGATCCACTGGTGAAGCGAAATCAAGGCTTTTTTCCATTCTTCTGGTTATAATACTCATAAAGACTTTATATAGTACGGAGAGGAGGTTTATTGGTCTATAGTTTTTGATATCTTGTCTGTCACCTTTTTTGAAAAGTAGAATTAGCTTAGATTTAAGCCAACTGTCAGGTACTTTGGCATCACTTAAGCATTTATTGTATAGAAAGCAGAGTTCTTGATATAGGGCTCTTCCTCCTGCTTTCAGCTGTTCATTTATAATTTGATCAATTCCACCTGCCTTCCCTGTTTTTAATTTTTTAATTTCACTCTCGATTTCTTCTATGAGTATTTCTGGTACGATTCCATTCTCTTCAGGTTGCTGTATTTCTATGCTGGACCTTTGTATGCTTGTTGGATTGCTATATAAGCTCTTATAGAATTTATAAATCACATCAATTATATCTTTCTTTTCGTTCTTTACACATCCTTTTTCATCCTTCATAGCTGTAATAATGTTTCTTCCCAGATTCTGTTGCTGCATACACTTCTTTATGCTAATTCCCTCTTCTATTGCAGCCCTGATTGCTTCGATGCTTTTTTTATAAGACCACTCTTTCAATTTTTTCCTAATCAGTTTAGACACTTCCGTGTACTCAATCTTCTCTGTCTCTTTCCTTTTTAGTTTTCTCCTTCTTTCCATAAGTTTCTTGATCTCCTTGGGCATTTTGTCGTTCCTTGTTTCTGCAGTGTAACTATTTCCAAGGGCTTTTTCGGTTGCAGATGTTATTGAGTCTTTTATTATTTTCTCCATGCTGTTAATACCTTTATCTTTACTTTCTGCATTTCCCAGATCTATGGCCAGCTGGTTCTCATAGTTAGTCTCTTTTAGCTTGCTTAAATTTATTTTATAGTTTAATTTTTTTGTCCATCGCTTTTTTATTCCCATATTTATTCCAGCTTTAACTGCTCTGTGGTCGCTTCCTGTGCATACTCTGACATCTACTTCCACGTCGTTGACTATATTCTTCCTGTTACACACAATGTAGTCTATTTCATTTCTGGTTTTACCGTCTGGGCTTACCCAGGTCCATTTTAGGCTCTCTGCTTTCTTATAAAAAGTATTCATTATGTACATTCTATTTGCTTCAATAAATTCCACCATCTTGTTGCCTCTTTGATTCCTCTCTCCAAGTCCATATTGGCCAACCGCTTCTTCTCCTTCAGATTTACCGACTTTTGCATTCCAGTCCCCTAATATTATTGTGTGACTACATGAATCCTCCTCCAATGCTAGATGTAAATTGTTGTAGAAGATGTCACTTTCTTCTTCTGATGCAGCGCTGGTTGGTGCATAAATCTGAATTACTTTAAATCTACCCTGTTTTCGGTTTGTTTTGGGCTTCCATACTATTTTTGTTATTCTTGAGGAATAAGTTTTAAATGCGAGTATCTGGCTGGCTGCTGTTCTGTTTACTAAAAAACCTGTTCCGCCTATTCCCCCTGGGCCGTTGTAATAAAATTTGGAACCATCACTCAGCACTTGACATCCTTCTCCTTTTCTTCTGACTTCCGCTAAACCCATGATAGTCCACTCTACTTCTTTGAGTTCTTCTAGTAGTTCTCTAAGTTTGTCATCATCACATAGTGAAAGGCAATTGTAAGTGTATACATAACATATGTCATCTTCCCTGCTCTCCGAGATACTTAAGTGTTTATTTTTTAATTGCTATTTATTGCCTGAGCTTTTTCCTTGACTCGATTCGTGCCGCGTGAGCTTTTCCAATATTTTCTGCCCTTGAGTCTGGATAGGTGGCTGCAGAATTGACAAGAAGTAGTCTTTAGGCAGTGTATCTGTCAGAAGCATGTCTATGAAATGTTTTAAGTCGACACCCGTTAATTCCTTTATTTTGGTTAAACCTTCTATATTCTCGTACATGAGACCACACGGAATAGACCAGAAGAATTTACAGTTATTTACAAGTAGGAAGTTTGATTTGAGAGACGCTGTTACACCGGGGCACTTAGTATATAGTTCTTTACGAATTAAATGTAATTTTGTTCTTTTATCCCTAATTTAAGAATGCTGTGGCTTAAAATATGTACTAATTTTATGTTGCAACTTTTCAACCCTCATATATCAACCCCTATTGTAGCTTAATTAAAAAAAAAGATTTACCCTAAAAAAAAATTATTGCTTGACAGAGTTTTTTAATTAAAAATGTTACTGTCTAAAATATTACCAATTTAATTATTTGACAAATTTTCAACCCTTAAAAACCACCCCTTACAACATCGCAATGCTTATAAACTACTGTAATAGATATAAACAGGGAAAAAAGAAAAATTACATACAAAAGTTAATTTACACAAAAATACACTGCATATTTGCATACATAGACCAAAAATAAAATTTATACTAACAAAAAAAAATTAGTTTTTTAATTTCTTCATATATATTATAATCATTGTCGTGGTCGACGACATCCTCGTCTTTTTCAACTACTTGTGCACTGTTATTGCAAGCCTCACCAGAGCTCCCAGAACAAGTCGAAATTATAATATAATTGCAATATAAGCATTGATAAATAAAATGAGGGTTGAAAAGTTGTAACATGAAATTAGTACAAATAATTAAATTGGTAATATTTTAGACAGTAACATTTTTAATTAAAAAACTCTGTCAAGCAATTAATTTTTTTTAGGGTAAATCTATTGTTTTAATCAAGCTGCAATAGGGGTTGATATATGAGGGTTGAAAAGTTGCAACATGAAATTAGTACATATTTTAAGCAACAGCATTCTTAAATTAAATCAATGTGATAAATTAATAATTTTTTAGGGTAAATATTTTTTTTTTTTTATATTAAGCTCTAACGAGGATTGATTTTTAAGGGTTGAAATTATGTTCCAAAGCATAAAACAATCATTATCAACTAATCTAAACTAAATTTTACCATCTTAATCTATAAAATGTTATTTTATAAGTTTTAACAATTAGAGGTAGTTTTCATCCCTAAAAAATAAACAGCGCCCATCGGCATAATATTATAGAACTTGAAGTAGAGGGTAAGATGAGCCTAGTTCTAAATTTTTATGCAAATCGATGCAGGACGAAAAAATTGCGAGGTTTTGCCATTATTTTAGCTTCATTTACTAGACTAATATGCACTGCACACACACTATACAAGATACAAAGATACAAGAGCAGATGTTTCTTCATCTGTATTTTGGAATAAATGTGAGTGTATACTAAAGTGTCAAACGTGTAGCGCACAAAGTACACCGGCTATGTAGATTATTATGCTACGAAATGGGCTTTTCGAATTTTTTGAAAAAAAAAAAAAAATGTTTTTTTAAACATAGCTCCTTCATTTTTAATGACAGAGAGTTTATCCAAAAATGATTTTGTAGGGTTTTTAAAGAGCTACAAGGCTATGTAAATGAGATCCCTTTAAATCCCTTAGTTAAAATGGGGTGAGTTTAAAGGGTTCGAATAAGGTGATGCTCGCTCGTAAAGAGAGGTTTTAAACGGCCATATCTCGTCAATTATTTATCGTACAGAAAATCTACTCAAAGGAAAATCTTCGCAATTAAAAAAGCTACAATTCGATACTCTAGAGTTTTTTTTCGGATCTCCAGTATTTTGGGCGTTATTTTAAAGAAAAGGGCATTTTTTACGAAATTGCAGAAAATCGTTTTTCACTTTAAGTTCCATTAAGTATTTTAAATTGGTCAAACTTCTAGGATCTATTAATAATACATAAATAAAGAGAATCTCAGAAGGGCGACGATCAATTTTAATTAGGGTGGTAATTTGGGAGGGGGTTTCTTTTCACTGATTTTTTCGTAGAAAAATGTAGGGTCCGACCTTATTTTCATCGTAACTCGTGAATTTTGATGCTACTGACTTTTATATTTTATTTTAATAAAGAAAGCTCTTCTTATATGCTTTAAAAAAAACTTTTAATAGTTTTCCTCGTAAAATGCGCAGTTTTATCGCTATTTGACTTCGAATCAATCAAATTTAACATTTGACGAACAAAAGCTAACCATTAAGAAGCCGTAGCTCGGTCTGTATTAGTCGAACAGGAATTATAAAAAAAAGGATTTTCTTTGATTTTTTTATAGGCTACAATTTTGTTGTCTTCAGTTGTTTTGATAAAATGCATATATTTCGAGTTATTTGCGAAAAACCGATAAAAAACGTTGAATTTTTCGTTGAAAAACTGTTACTTTCAATCGTGAATAACTCGAAAAATATAAATTTACAAAATAAATGTACAGCGAAATATTCTACTTAGAATTAATTTTTTCATAGATTCCTGTGGTTAAAATTTAATAAAAAATGTCCACCCACGAGATGGGGTGACAACCACCCCCAGGATAAAAGCGCCCCTCGGCATGATATAGATTTTGATCCTTGGGTTATTCCCTATCAACGGTCAAAATTTCAAGTAAATCGATGTAGAACAAAACAAAAAAAAATGCGAGCCAAAGTGCTTCATTTCCTGGCCTAAAGTTTCAACTACTAGAATTGATTAAAGTATGTGAGAGAAAAATAAGAATAATAAGTCTATTGAAAAATATTTATCATTAAGGCAAGTAAAATGAGCTATTGACCGACTCAAAATGCATTATCTTTTAGGTAATATCACTTTACTGTTGTTATAATAACCATATCAGTTAAATTTATCATTATTTCTGAATTATTGAAGCTACTTTGTCGGAATTATCAGAGTGGCCGAAACAAATTTGTTTTCATTTTACTTTTCCTCCCCTTCTCCGAAGGTATAAAGAAATAGTACATTACGCTAGTGCGGAAAGTAGCATTTTGCAGGCGAGTGTGAAGTTTGCACCTGAGCGATAGCGAGGGTAGTAAAACCACACGAGCAAAACAAAATGTAGTATTCGCACGAGTTTGCGTACCGTACTTTACCTAAGATTTTTATAGTTGGATGTTATAAATTCAGAAAAAAATATAATAAAAATTAAATAATATAAAATAAAGATTTCTCGATAATATTTCAAAATTTATATAGAGTACTAATGAAGATTGAAGTTGTAGTAATTATATTTTACTATAAATAAAATTTACTAAAAATAAAGGCGAAGTGTTTCTATTCATAAACATCATTAGTGCATAATTAAGCTATCTATAGTTGTATGATAAGAATATGCAAGAGAGAGAATAAAACGGTTCTATTTTAAACAAAGTTGGATCAGAAATTATAAATTCTTAGTCAATGATAAATTCCAAAATAAATTCCTCTGAGAAATCTAAATATTTACGTCTTGTTCAGAGGACCACAAGTGAAACTCGGAAAGTATTAAGCTAAGAAACTTTCCCGTCAGAAAATTGTCTACAATTAACAAGGAATGGTTGATTTAACTTAGCAGGTTGGAACAGAAGATCAAGATAAAATCTTTTTAAAGATATTTTCCCAGAAATAATATTATACAACAATCGAATCCATTTTTTCAGGGAATATAACAAGTAAATTGAAAAATCTCTTTATGTACTTTTTAATAAAGCATATACACTGTGGTCTAAAAGTCACGATCTCGTTTAAAAATTGGGATTACTGTTTACAATTATTTACATTTGTTTCAGACAATCCGAAAGCAATTCTTGGAAATTAATTTTCGAAAAACTCACGACTGTGAAACGAGTAAAAATATTCGTACACTGTCATTTTGGGGTCATAAAACCACCGTTCGATCAAATTATATTTAACTTATTCTAAGGGTTCATATTCCCAGTACGTGGTAAATCACACATTAGGCCACTTTATAAATCTCATACTCAATGTAAGCATTTGTATGAAACATATCTCTTCTCTCTGGGATTCAAACCAGATAATTATACTGTTAGGAACTGTAGTTTTAGAAGTTCGTGACCGATTGTTATTTTGCTCTCGATCATTCCGTAGCATTATGATCATTCTGATAAGCGATTTCTTTTTGTTCTACCATTTGAAAAATTTTTGGACAGAAATTCGTTTCAGTTAACAAGGGAATTTTCGGTCTAGTGCCTGTCAGTTGGTTTGTCTGACAATATTCTTCCAAACCACCATAATATCTTCAAAACTACTTGCCAAATTTTGATGACAGGTAACAATTAGCCCATTGTTGGTTCCATATTTGAATATTTCAATCTTCTGCTCCCATTGCTTGCTTCAGCATTTACACAATTTAGAGCTAAAATAATTTATCAATTTCTTCTCGAGGTATGATTTCATATAAAGTGTAAGGCAAAACCAAAATCTCAAAACTACTTTTCTTCACAATATTGGCTTAATGTTTGGTATAAGACTATCGTATTGTGATTAAAGTAGCATATAACTTTATTTTATTATTTTTTCCTTTAAATATTAAAAATTCGATATAAAAAGTACGAAATGTCTGTTCTTGTTCAGTTCATTGAGCTATTAATTTGATAGCTGTGATTCAATTTCAATTGCTTCATTGAGTATGTAAACCATCGATATGTAAATTTTTACGCTATTGGCGGGTTTTATTTAAAAAATTAATTGTTTTACTTGATTCAGTTTAACTCCAATCACAATTTTCAAATTTGAATATAATAACTAAATATAAAATTTATATAGAATAAAAATGTAAAACTTTATTCTGATCGAACATGAGTTTCCATTTGCTTCCTACCTTACCTAAGGTAACGGAAGCGTAATTTTTTTGTGACTTCAAATTCAAGAATTAGTGAACAAAAATCTGTTTCACACACAAAAGGAAACATTTTTTAACAACACTGAAGTACCAAAAGTAAGTTTCAAAAATAAAAACATTGGGGAATAAAATAAAAAAACCACAGGGAAGTACTTGAATCCAAGTACTTTTTACGGTTTCGTAGATAATTAAGCATTTCGTTATCTAATTATATATTTTTCTTAACTCCCCACCTTTCTCTCTATATGAAAGTAAAAAAAAAAAAAATTAGTTAATAATTTAGATGGAAGGCCTAAAACCAAGACAAAGACAAATCCAAGTGGAGTAATGTTCCCTGGTTAGATTCCTCGGGGGAGTCACAACTTTTTTTTATCGGTAATAACGAAAAGGTAAATAAATTTTATCGAGAAATTGTCATCGATTTGTAATAAGGTATTGGCAAGTATTATTTCAAAATTTTAGGACTAGCCGTTATAGGATGGTTGGGGGGGGGGATTTTTTAGGATACCTATATTTTAACTCATAAAACCAATAAAGAATGCAGCATTTAAAAATTTATATATGTAATATATAATAAAATAAATAAAGGTTCTAAAAAAACGAAAAATACATAAATATGTCAACTATGATGACCAAATATTTTTATTATTTGTAATTTTTGAGAGGTATTTCATTTTAAAGGTATATTGAAACATCGCTTTTCCAAAATAGCGGCTATATAACTCCGAACTTTCCACAACAAAACAATGTCCAACCCCCCCCCCCCCCCGGTACCCCATACATAAATATACTTTTCTTTGGGCCAATGATATTTCCAAGAGTTAATATAAAAAGTAAAAAAAACAATAAAACATTCAGAAAATATTATTTTTTATGACCAAAGAAACCCTTTTAGTAGCTTTCTGACAAGTACTTGGAGGGATTTTTATTCAACACTAAATGTGCGCAGATGATTAAAATTAAATATGTATGAGACTATCTATAGGCTGCTTTTGACGAACCATCAAAATCGGATGAGCACTTTCACAGAGGACTAGACAATGCAGAATAGAAAGCAATGGGCGCTATGTCAAAATTTATATGCAACCAATTATGACCTAACATCAGAAAGTTACCATCAATTGTGACAAGAATTATCATATATTTTAAAAGAAAGTTTACTAAAAAAAAGAAGTAGTACATCAAAATAGCTTTTTGATTATTTTAATAAAAACAGTTTAATACGATAGGTAACAATTGAATGTAACCTTAATTAACTGGAAGTTTAATACCCAGTTATATTTAAAAAACAAAATAAGAGGTATATCAATTGACTTTGTAAAATATCTGAAGAAATAAAGTTAAATACAAATAATTTGAAAGGAATATTTCACTAATAAGAGCGAAGTATTGATCGCCTGGCACTGGTTGCCCTAGTTGGATAAATTTCAATATTAATAATGCAAAAGAAAATAACTACATAGTTTTAGAAAAAGTAATGTCTATACTTTTGTATTTATTTATTTAATGAACTCTTCTTTTAAAACTTTTATACAAGATTTTTTATAGTACACAGACCCTAGAAAACAATTTTAAACTTCTTAAACTTGATATTTTCCAACTTTATTAACTATTAATGGTTCAATTCTTAACTAATAAGAGGCTCATTATTTTCTAATTTATTTAATATTTTTCTCTTCGTTTTAATTTAAGATTATTTTCTATTTTTACACGAATAAAAGTATCTATTAAGCAAAAATAAATTGGTACAGGTTGAATTTAATATGGGACCAATATTGGTTAAGTATCTGCCATCTAAATTGAACGAGTAGTTGTTAAGATACGGGGGTTCACAAAAATGTTTAACGGTAGACTGATAAACCGACCGAGCAGGCACGACACCAACCATAGTCTCGACAGTCTGCAATGGATAACTGTCAAGGAATTTTTTATTTAGACTGATCACAATGGTTTGGTAAGCTTGGAAGCAATATAAATAAATGTAATATAATAATAAATATAATATATATAAAATATAAAAGAGGATAATATATTTATCTACTGGTGTAGCTCAAGGTGTCAAACCAGGCAATTCCTGGCCCATGTGTATTAGGAGAGTAAGGCCCCTTGTTTGCTGATAGATACGATACTTGGCCGATTTGATTTTTTATCAGTTAAGAGGTTACCATCATATCATAAAGACAGGCATTTTAATCTACAGGGTGGTCCAAAAGTCTCCCCCCCCCCCCCCTCTTAACTTTTGAACGGTTTGAGATAAATTAATGAAACTTGGGGGATCTCTACCATGCAAAGGGAAGTTTGTTTTCATGCAAACACACACTAGGGGCAACCACCCACTTTGCCCCCAGGCCACCCAACTTCAAAATTTCAAATTGGAGCGTATATTTTTGATAGCATATTTGGATTCTACGGTGAAAAATAATAAACTTTTACATGAAACTATTTTTTCTATCTCCAATATTTTTCCCCCTACAGGGGGGCAAAGATAGCAAAATAACCCTTCCGAAATTGTAAAAAAATAACACTTAGATCGTTATAAAATCTAAACGGTTTGAAATAAAGTCATGGAACTTGGGGGATCTGTACCATGTAAAGGGAAGTGTTTAATCATCCACTCGCGTACTAGGGGCAACCTCCATTTTGCCCCCCGGCGCTGAAATCTATGATTTTTATACCTTTGCCCCCCTATAGGGGGCAAAATATTAGAGGTAGAAAAAAAAGTTTCAAGTAAAATATTTTTATTTTTTGCCGTAGAATCTAAATCTGCTATCAAAAATATACATTCTAGGACAAAATTTTGAAGTTAGGTGGTCTAGGGGCAAATGGGAGGTTGCCCTTACAGCGCGGTTGCGCATGAAATCAAACTTCCCTTTACATGGTACAGATCCCCTAAGTTTCATTAAATTATCTCTAACCGTTTAGATTTTACAACGTATTATCGGTAGGGTAATTTTGCTATCTTTGCCCACCTATAGGGGGCAAAATATTGGGAATAGAAAAAAAAGTTTCAAGTAAAAGTTTATTATTTTTCACTGTAGAATCCAAATATGCTATCAAAAATATACGCTCCAATTTGAAATTTCGAAGTTGGGTGGCCTGGGGGCAAAGTGGGTGGTTGCCCCTTGTGGGTGATTGCATGAAAACAAACTTCCCTTTGCATGGTAGAGATCCCCCAAGTTTCATTAATTTATCTCAAACTGTTCAAAAGTTAAGAGGGGGGGGGGGGAGACTTTTGGACCACCCTGTAGAATAGAAGCTGAGCGTCTCCAAAACTCTAGTCTACAAAATTTGTATTATCAACTAAACGGATTAAGTATTATATAGAAATATTTTATTTCAATATATATATTTTTTTTCTTGGATAAAAAACGTTAAAAAAAGCTGTATTTTCAGATTTAGAGGTTAATATATTTTGATTTAGAGGTTAATATATTTTGATTTAGAGGTTAATATATTTTGATTTAAAGGTTATTATATTTTGACTAGATAACGTATAAAGGGTTAATCCTTTAAATCCCTTTCGCTAATTGCGCTATTCTGGAACGAAGAGAAGGTGTTATGTATTGACTTTATATCCACAGAGTTATTTATTTTCAGGTATATTTACATGTGTTATTGTTATATAGTTATGTATATTATATTATTTATTTATTTAATACATTTTTCTAATAAAACGTTTAAATAAGATTTTTTATAGCACACAGATCTTAGGGAACAATGTTAAATTTATAGAACTTAATATTTTTAACTTCATTAACTATTAATGCCCAAATTCTAAACTAATAAGAGGCTATTGGATTTCGGAAAAATATAAAAATAGACTGCCAATTAGTGTGGCACCCCGACCTAAAATTTCAATTTTAAATTTGAAGTTCACGTTTATGCGAGCGTTACGCGCGAACGCTTGGGCGGATAACGTTGTCCAATGAACTCCTCCTGGGCATTGGTAAAATGAATATGTCTACCAAATGTCATCAAAATCGGTCAACTTTTACTCAAGCTATCGTCACAGGTTTCAAGGGACGCGGACACACTGGATCTTGGAATTTTAAAATCTGAGACATAAAATTTTTTCGTCCTCAAAAGTGAACACAATGCTTCCGTTACCTTCGGTAAGCTCGGAAGCAATAGCCTACCATTAGTGTAGCACATATCTTTCTTACGTACTTTGATGATGTTTTGTTTTTAAGACTAATTATGGTAATTTATATTTTTATTATTAAGTATATATTAAGCAATGAAGAGCAGGAAAGACAAGGGCTAAATTATTGTTTTATCCTTTAGGTCGTCTCTTTGACCAAAATAGTGACCGGATCCCACCATTATAGAAGGTTTATTGGTCAATGTTATAGTTCAAGAGTCGAACTTACATTGACAATCCCCTTCAGTTGGCTACTGCAGAATCAATTAGCAGAAAGCAGTTCGATGCTAAGTCTAGGTCCGAGTTACCTATACGTGCCCTAGAGTTAAGAATCACGGTCTAGTCAGCCAGGCCAAGATTCATTATATGACAAAAACTTCACAAACTAAACGTAGTAATGAATGGGGATCCCCGACCAAGTAACCTCTGCAGGAACTCTATTTATATATGTGTCAAACAGTCCATTATGTTCATTTATTTATCTTATCTCCAGTAGGAAGAAAAAGTTATGATTTTGGATTAGTTTAGAAGTTTAGAGGGACTAAAGTAAATCTTTTCTTCCCTGAACTCAAAAGTAGGGAGAAAAAATAAAAGTAGGGCGAAAAAGTAAAGTAGGGAGAAAAAAAAGGATTGCCAACTTAATTATTTTATAAATAGTAGAAAATGAATGGCTAATGTAATGAAGTTGTTGAAATCAAGTTGGCGACACTGCATTTTCAACCTTGTTTATCATTGTTTATAACTTGCATCTAAATAACCTTCTATTTGAGTATAACTCCAATTCTTATTTGTTTTTAATATTGAATCTCTTATACCTACTATTCAAAGTGCTAACAATTATTGTTATTTATTAAAATAATAAATAAAAACTGTGCAATGGATGAAAATGTGTATTTTCTCCTTACTGGAGATAACATATTGTATGTACCTCGGGAGTAAAGTGCCATTATTCCCCTCGCGATAATTATCTCCCTCGGCTGCGCCTCGGGAATTAAAAAGTCTAATTCCCTCGGCTTCGCCTCGGGATTTAGGGACCATGGTTCCTTTGGCTCCGCCTCAGGAACCAACTTTTTCACTCAGGGAATAATGGCTTACTTTACTCCCTAGGTGCATAAATAACTATTTATTAGATTGGTTTGATTTTTCCCCAACCCAGATAAACACAGTTTTTATAACAGATAAACACCCTTTCTATTTCCCACTAATCCTCTTCTAGTAATTAAGATTAATTTAAGCTTTTAATTACTTTTTCGGTGGTTTGGCAAAAATACATTGTGCATAGTCAGGGGACACTTAATTTCCACCGTATTGTGGGACTCTCACCCACAAAAAACCTTCCAGTTATAGGGCACCTTACATTAATCGGTCATTGGTAATAGGATCTCCTTTCTCAGTTACAAAAAAGAAGCTACGTTTTAATTACTTTACATAAATTAAATTTTTGTTATGCGAAAAGTTTCAATTTATTCGTGTAAATATAATTCCCAAAATATAATTATTATTGCCAAATGAGTAGAGCAATCAGTTCAAACCACCACAGAAGGGCTAAAAACCTAACGCCGCTCATTATCATTTGCTCAGCAGATAAAAATAAAATGTATAAAAAGTATTGTGCAGAAAAGTTTTTCTATTTTGAGTATAGGTATCATGTTCTTTTTAAAAGAAAAAAAGTCATATGTTAACGTCAAGTGAAGGAGACTCATAAACTGCTAGAAGAGAATTTCCCTTCTCAGTTATAAAAAGAAGCAACGTTAAATAATTCACAGCTGCCTATTCATTGGGAAGGACAGTGAAGAATAAACCTTAGTACTCTTACACAAAAGACTATACTATGAATACAAGTCATCGTATAATCCTTAGCACCCGAAAAAAGCCATGTATCCCTGGAGAAAAAAAGTAAAGAGGGACAGTAAATAAATAAAAAGGACAACAAATAAAAACCAGAAAAAAATAAAGACACGAGACAAATAAACCTTTTGGTTTTTTTTTAAAAAAAAAAAGTTATATTAGAGCATTGCTGCGAGCGCTTTTTTTACTTCTAATACAAGAGAAGTTTAGCTTTAGTCTCCCTTGGAATCACTTGGACAGCGGTTTGGAGGACCAAAACACACAAAAGCAAATAAAACCCGAAACGATTCTCTAGCCTTTTTACAATACGATAACACTGGTGAAAACACCAAAAACAATCCAGGAAAAAAAACTGGCAATATTTCACTTTTAAATCAACTTTGGTCTCGAACATTCTTTCAACTGTTATTTCATTTAAGCTCTTTTTGAGCTTTAAAAACAAAGAGAAAAATCATTTTAATTGTGTTTCTCTCAATATATGAGATGTGTTTAACTTCAAAACACAGACTACTTATTATTTACAACCTAATCGAAAACACGCACCAAGCACTGTTAGAATAAGTATCAAGAGACATCTATTAGGACTAATAGGACATGCTAACTTCCTTTTTTATTCCCCTAGTCCTAAAGTCTTAAACTATCTTATAGATAGTTATTATAGGATGGCGAGATTAGCCATTAGACCAGCATGATCGCCTGTGTAATCTATGTTAATTCGTATGAACATAGAGGTGTGCAAGTAAGATAATTAATCGGCTACCCCGATCCCTACGTTCTGCAATGCTTTATTAATTGAAACCAACCCCTAATCGTATGGATGAAAGGGGTACTTCAATGAAACGTTTTTCTATAATCTTACACAGAAATAAGCTTTTTTTTAGCCAAAACTTGAAAAACATTTTGTTGGTTGTTTAATTTTGTTTTCGTTGGTTTCATTGATGAAAAGAGTCATGGCTATGGTTTTTTTTTTTTTTTTTTTTTTTTTTTTTTTAGCTTTTTCTGTTATCTACCCTAGCTAAGCCACTCACTTAGAATTCTACACAAAGCTGAAAACCCTCTTCTACAGATGGATACATTTTTAGAAGGATGTTTTAATTATCTGGAAGGGGATTTTTAGTAACGTACTGAGTATTCATCGTGTATGAAGAATGCGAAGTGTAAAGGGACAGACATGTCCCCTGTTCTTTGAATATGCCCATTGTTGCCTCCTGATGTACTTCTATTGTCTCTATTGTTGTCCCCGTCCAAGTTTCTTTTGTCTTTTATTAATTGAATCTGGTGTTTAAAGACCTCCCCGTAGCCTGTTATCATTATTAATGTTTTCACCCTTGGTTTTTTTTCTCTTAGTATTTTTTTATTTCCTCGCTGTTAGATGGATGTTGGAAAACTTGTTCTCCCCGAGGCGGATATTCAATTTTACCCCTTTTCATTTTTTATTCGCAGAAATATTCTTCCTCTCCAGTTCTTATAGTCAAAATAAGCTGTTATTTTGAACATACCTCAAATTACTCATGACGAATACTGTAGTAGACATTAACTATCAATATCAATGAATTTGTCCAGTTCTTGTCAAATTATCAATAATAATTTCTTTATTATAATATCAATCTAACAAGTATACAATACCTTTTACGCCAGGAATCTATCTACCTTATTATATGTAAAATACGAGTATATTCTTATTTTATTTTACTCTAGTGTAACCATTCATTTAGAGCTAGGAAGCTAAAAGTCTCATTAATTAGCAGAATTTTACTATTATTATTATTTTTATTTTATTATAATTCAACGACTTACCCTATCACTAATTTTATAAAAAAATACGTTTGGTTAAAATTACCTAAATGAAAATCTGTTTATTATCTTTGAAGGGAGCGTCTTTCAATAAATAATGTATTGTATATTGAGAAAAAGTTAATGATAAATTTATAGTTAAAGCAGATGGTTGTAGAACGAAAAAGAACTGTCCTCCCAGGTCCCGTCGGCATATTACTCCAATTAAATATTAAAATAAAAAATATAAATCATTAACTCACAAAAACGTCTGCTTGTATCGGGTTGAAATGTTACATGCTTGTTTCAATTGTACTGTAGGTGATGTATACATAGTTTCATTTAAAACTTTACGTTAGAACGTAAGATATCGGTAAAAACGTTGTTTTCTTTATTTTAATAGGTTTGGTCCGCTTTAATAAATTTAGCGACCTTTATCACTTTATAGTAGTGTCGGTGTTCGTTTTACTAAAAAAAAATTATTCAAAAAAAGTTGTTTGTCTCATTAAATAGATGAAGTTAGAATTTTTTCCCGTCCAAAAATTCCAATTTTAAATTCGAAGCTTACGTTTACGCGAGCGTTGCGCGTGAACGCTTGGGCGGATAACGTTGTCCAACGAACTTGTCCCGGACATTGGTAAAATGAACATGTGTACCAAATTTGAACTAAGTCGGTCAACTTTTACTCCAGTTATCGCCATCGGTAGATTTCGTGACGGATTTTCGTGACGGTGATTTTGTGACGGTTATTTTGTGACGGTGATTTTGGTAGTTTTTTTCGGATTCACTCCCGGGCTCCAGAACGTGCCATAAGGAACATCGTTCCAATAAATAAAATCTAAAAAGGGATTCTAAAAAAGAACTGATATGGAAAGGCTTTGCGAGCTGTTACAACTAAATACTAGACTCGAGATCGAATTTAACTATAGAAACATATCAAACTGGCAATATAACTCTGATATTAAACCAACTTAGACTTACGGACTCGAGCTGCGGTTCTACTAAGCTGTTCTATTTCTAGAGAATCCAATTCCTTCAATCTACCATTATTCGTAAAATTAACAACCCAACATCCTATGTATCAAATTAAACAATCTACATTGACCTAAACGTAACCTTCATTCATATATCCTCGCATTCGCCTCCTGCAAATCCTTTAATTTTAAGTTCTTCAACCATACTAATTATCTTTTTTAATCACTTTTTTTCTTAACCAGTTGAAAACCCTCAGACTCGTAAATTTAAGTTTATTATTATATAATAAATATTTATTGTTATTCTACCAATATTATATATTTCTTAAATTGAGGAGTATAACCATTGGTTGATTCCTCCGCTTGAGTAATATTTATATAATTACAAATGGTTGTAACTAACTAAATAAATAAAAATAAATCATTCTTATGTTAGATAGAAAGAAGACACTTACAAAAATAGAAGACAGTTTTCTAAAATGTAATAATTACCTGAAACAGAAAAAAAAAAAAAAAAAAGTTACAATAGTGTGTTTATAATTTCGTCTAAGCTCGACCCCGATATGTATAATGCGGACAGGTGAACGCAGGCTAAAAAATAATCAGTAATTTAATTGAAAAATTTAACAAATTCAACTTAAAATTAAAACAATATTTGATTTTCGGCGAATTAGGTTTCCATGTGCGCAATGAAATCAAGTGGCAACTCGACCCTTAGGCTAGGAACACACGTATCGGATGGATTGGCCCGATATCGGCATGTGTCGGGTCCGGCAAATGGGTTTATTTTCAACGGGAAATAGTCTACGGTCAAAAAGGGCGTTTTTGTAACACGTTTTTACGTATAACTTTTGAAATAACGAATATTTCAAAAAAAATTTAAGGTTTGTAGATCCCGCAGAGGTCCATAGCCGGTAACGAGAACTTTTTTTTACGTTCACCCCCGCTTAGGGGCGACATCGGGTTATTTTTTTATTTTTTTCGCCTATCAGTAAACAGGTGAAATTTGGTACGGGGTGTCGTATATCGTTGGCAAGCCCTTGGGAAGAGTATACAAGTGATGAAAAACATTTCAAAAATTTTCAAGTTTCAGGCCCTTTAAAGGGAAAAAACACTTTTTACCACTTTTGTTCAAACGTTTTTCTACATGGTTGACGTATCTCCTCCTAGGACATTTATACGACTTGGTATTTATACGACTTGGGCTTTTGAGCCCTAAAAGCCTATAAAATGCCTCTTTAAAAATCCGGTTTGTTTTTATATTTCCGATTCCTACTTCGGGAACTACGCCTATATGAAGAACGTCCTCCTTTAGTAGCCGCAACCAGAAGGGGACGTTGTACCGATTTGACAGACGTATCGTTGGAAAGTACCAAATGTGTACAAAAATATTTTCGAAAAATGTACTTGGTTGGTACTTTAGTACCCTTTTGTACTTTTAGTGTGCCGGGTAGTGGATAGGTTACCCCATTGTGGGGCTAATAGCGTCAAGAAATTTATCATTTCGAAAATTTCCATCGATCAAAAGTTGCGCCAAATAACACTTGAACGCACTGTACCCTTTTCGTATATGTACCTTTGCGGGTTCGGGTACAGAGGTACTTTTAGTATCACGGTAGTTGTAGGGCACACTGTAAAAATAAAAAAAATCTGCTTTTTACTTAAAAGTGTGTGCGGGTTTTATTACCTTTGAACCAATTTATTTTTTATTTCTACTTATTTTTGTACTTATTGTTCCCGTTTGGTAAAATCGGTCGAAAAACGCTACTTTTTAGTCTTCGTACTGTACCGTTTTTGCTTTTCATAGAATCGGGCTGAAACTCATATGGTATTTAGTACTTTATACTTATAGTAGTAAAGTGTAAGTGAAAGGAAAACCTTAAATTTATTACTAAACCGGGTACATGAGGGGTACAAAGTTGTGTACCTCTATTTAAGAAAAGGTAAAAATAGTAGCTGGCCGGGCGTGTTTGGTATCGTTGGAAAGCCCTAAAAACTTACTTTAAAAATGTACACATGTTTATCTAAAAAAATTCACGTTTCACACCCTTTTGAACAATAAATAGTTTTTCTGGACCTAAGCTCAAAACCCGACTTGTTATTTTAACGAGCGAGGTCTACTGTTCACAGAACTACTAGTAATATATCAATTTAATGCCAACGGAAGACTGTCGGCCCGGCTCGTGTGACACCTTCCGTACACTTCTATCCCACCACAATCTATCCGATACACGACATACGATATTCATTGTGGGAATAGCCGACAGCCACCCGACACCGAGCTGTCGGCCCGATGCCACCGATGATGTGGGTAAGTCCACCCGGTACATGTGAAAAGTTCCATTCTAGCCCATGCAACACCACACCCTCCATCCGATACGTGTGTTCCTAGCATTAGCATTACTGTAAAGTAAATACTCCAATATTAAAAATTAGCACATCATCAATAATAATTTAAATATTATCAAATCATCATACAACATTTTATTTGTTTCAGGTGTGTCTAAATAGTGAAATCCTGGCGATAGGATGACTGATGACGAACTACCAGGACAATCTAAGGATTCCAAGTAAGTCTAATACGATGATAATTTAAGTTATAGACGTAATAATTACGTTATTTTCAAATAAAACACTCGATGACTTGCGTGTCAACACCGCATTTGGATAAGCTATTTAGTATTTGAAATACGAGGAATAATATATCGCATATGTATCATTTTTAAATAAGAGGAATAATTTATGGACGCATATTAAGTATTTGAAAATACTAGTATTCTCTAGTATTTAGTAGAGGAATAATTTATATAGGCACATGTATTATTTTAAATATGAGAAATCATTTATAGACGCATATTTAGTGATTAAAACAAGAGGAATAATTTATACACATTTTCAAGCGCTATTAAATTTATTTGGTCATAATATTAATTAAGTAAATAATTACATTTTTTAATAAAATACACGTTTATGACAAAGTGGTTAACCAAAGTAACCTTTCTTCCAAATAGATTTCGAAATCAAGTTTTTAATTTAACCAATCTTTCAGATATGATAATTCTTAAGTGAATATAAAAGTATTAAAAAGGGTCTTTTTAAGGTTTAATTTCCCTCGGCACAATTAAAGATCAATTAAACGGCGACGGTATATGGCCAAGATTAACCTTTAATCAAATGGATGAATGAAAAAGGGACAGAGGAGAGAAAGAGGAAAGAGATGGAAGCTAGTAGCATTACTCAAATTGCCAACTCAATTCACTCGGTTAAAGAGTTTCGTAAAGCGATCTAGTTCTCTCTCTTTTCAGATAGAACTCTTTAGCTTTGCTAAGGGTAGATTCGAGTGACAAGGGAATGGGGTGCGTTTACCCTGAGTTACCAGTTAATAGAGCGTGACTCTCGGAGATTGCTTATATAGCAGCTGAGGAATTGATCAATGACTTAGAGGGAGTGGTGGATCGAGGAGGTAACAGGAGCTGAAGCAAGCTTTGGCAAAACCACCTAGGCAATGGCAATAACCAAGAGAATCCGTTACACACAGACACCAGCACTATAAACACAAAGAGAGCTTGATAGAGTGATAATAGTGAGGGTGTGTTAGTAAATGTGTGCTAAAGGTTCTTCACGAGCCAGCAGTTCCTTTGATCCTCCGATGTCTATTCCTTGAAGCCGCAGCCCTAGGCCACTCTATATTTTAACAGAACAAACCAAACCATTCCCCTAACCTCTTCATTACCCACCTCTTACTCACAAGCAATTATCACCAACAATATTTTTACTTTGTACCGTTAATGTAAACATTTCTAACATGCTACAACAAACACAAAGTGGTATTATTAAGATTTTTTATTTTCTTTCTTAAAGATAAAGAAAAATATATAGTTTTCTAAAAGAAAGCAATTTTATGTTTTTGTTTTACATAAAATCCCATCCACCCTGTAAACTAGCTATAAATATTCTAGTAAAGCTACAGCATAGATTGGAATAAACTATTACTAATATTAAAGCCTCTAGAGTTTAAATAATATGTACTCACTCCTGTATTTTATTTGTAAATGGTATAGGCACACCCCAGAAAACCTAAAAAAAAAAAAAAAAAAAAAAAAACCACAGAAGCCTAACAACTCCGAAAATCAATGTCATAAAATATTCGTTCAATTAAGTTTAATATTTTATTTAAAATAATAAAGATTCAATCTAAATAATTAAATCAAATTAAAAATCAATCCGATACTCGCACTGAACGTCCAAATAAACAATTAATTAATCGTATGATTTCTATTTGATAGCATTTCAAGATTAAATTGAATTAGTATAGAATATTTTACCAAACTATATCATACAAATAATCCAGCCCGGCAAGTAATCGAACCCTGACCACCCGTCATAATTAAACCTTGGAAACTATAATGTTTCCCGGTACAGTGACTTATTTGGTTAAACTGGTATTTAAATGAACTACGTTTCTTCTTCAAAATCCTCAGAGATCACTGTCTACGATAAAATTAATTTATTGATTTAAACTATAGGGGTTAGACATTTCTATATGCACTAAAAAAACAAAATTGGTTCAGTACCTTAAGCTCAACGCACCAGAACCGTCGACACACCGATATGTTTTGAAAACAAATTTTTGGACTCTAAAATGTATACAATTCCGCAAAATCGATATCTTGTCCCTATCAATGCTTTGCCTTTATATATACACTACGTGTACGGGAAAGTAAAATCAAGTACATATTTATTACTTCAATTAAAAGAATTAATAATATAGATTTATTTTATTAAGCTATACATCGCCTTTAAACCCCTATCAAGAGTTTCGTAGCGGAAGAAGTAAATGAAAAAGTTTATTTAACAATGAAACAGAGATCAAACAGAGAAAAATGTGTGAACAGGTGAACTGCATAAGCTGTAATTGAATTATCTCGTAACCCTTTAGCAATTTAAATATTTATTTCTGCAGCTTATCCTATAGGACTTGAAAAAATATCATACACAACATTTTCCAGTTAAAATCTTAATAAATTCAACTTTGTAAAGAATAACATTTGCGATTTTATAAATGCCATATTTAGATTTACTTAAATTATAATAGAACCGAAGGTTAGGCACCTACTGAAAATACCCTCGCTTAATAATTAACCTAATTATTTACTTCAATATCAAACCAAAAATTATTGTGATAAGCATAATTCGATTCATAGAGTAAAATGTATTTAAGTGGTTTATAAAAATGTCTGCCAGTCTATTTTGATTAATAATTTTTTTTAAATAGTATTTTTAAATATAAATCGTAGTTCCGATTTGATTTGAGTTTCATAGATATTATATAAAAATAAATCTGATTTAGCTGAGAATCGTAAGCGAAATGTAAACGTCCACCACTTGAATACATTTTAAATATGTTTATTAATAAATTAATTGAATAAGATACTATGGAATTTAAATTCAGTAGGTATCATTAGGTATATGATCATTCTGAAGATTTTTTTTATACCTCCGAATTCAAAAATTCCTAGTGAAAATCAATTTCATACAACACGAGGAGGCCATGTGCCCATACAAAGTTGCTCAATATTTGAAATTAATCTATAAAAATTATTAACTGCATTACTCAAAGCTTATAAAATTTAAATTGATAAAACTAAATAAAGTGAATATAACTAACACTATATAAGAGACAAAATGGCGGGTCATCGATGAGCATTTTAGCCTAAAAAACCTGTAATAATTGAATGTGTCTTATATTTATGTTTAAATAGGAATGAAACCGGCCTATAAGCGAATGACCTAAATCATAATTTAAATGATACGGTCCTTTTGTCTGATAAAATTTTAATAGCAAGGGGACTTTTTCTGTATTCCAAAAAAAAGTAAACCCTTTACTTTAGAGAATATTTTAGTCTAATAATAGCATTTTCAAAATGCTCTTTAACATTATTACACCAGGTCACAATGCCATTATTAATTACTTGTCATCAGCATATATTTACGTAACTATGATGTTTGCAATTATTAAAGCGACAACATAAAAGCCGTTGTCAAATATCATTTCTCGTTAGTATCATATATATTAAAATATCAACGAATTAGTGAGGCACTTAGCTACCTCACGTCATGTCCTACTAGACGAATGTTTACATGACTAAATCCATAAAATATATATATATATATATATATATATATATATATATATATATATATATATATATATATATATATATATATTTTATGGATTTAGTCATGTAAACATTCGTCTAGTAGGACATGACGTGAGGTAGCTAAGTGTTTATGTATTTATACTTTTATACATTTACAGGGCTTGTATCAGATTTTCCTCAAAATTAAGTGACTTTAGTGACTATTTTTTTCAAAATAAGTGACTTTTAAGTGACCTGTTTTCCCCAAATAAGTGACTTTAAGTGACTTAATTTTAAGAAAAAAAATATATTTTAGTTACTTTTTATTGTTTAGCACTGTTAAACAAATGCAATTATAAAAATTTTAGAACGGTTTTTTGTTCATTTGATTTTGTGTACCGTAACTGTACGAAAAAAAAAAGAAAAAAGGTACCTTGGAATTTATCCTCACTTCGGAATGCCACCAAAGTGTCTGGTTCCAACGATATGCTATAAGTCAAAAACATATTTATACTTTCGGCAGTATTAACTGTCAAAGTTAATAAATTCAAATATTGATAACTTCAAAATGGCGGCCAATATCAAAATGGAATTTGGAGGGCTTGTTTGTCATACAGAGAGGTACATTCATGCCAAATTTCAACCAGGACCATTTTCGATTTATTACGATTTTCTAAAATTTATGCTTATTTAGCAAACTGCGTTCAAGATGGCGGAAAAAGTTGATTTTCCAGGCGGCACCACTACAGGTAAAGACTGATTTTCTGCCAAGTTTAAACTCTCTAGGTTAAATAACCTTGGGCGCTACGATAATTACATACGTACATTCCCACATACATACAGATGTCATGCTGAAAACCACTCAAGAGGTCTTAAAAACACCCAAAACGGAGAATTCTCTGTTGAAATCTCGAAAAAGTTTTTGGTGAAAACAATACTTTTTCTACTATAGGTTGTGAGGAAAAGTAATAACAACCAGGAGGGAGTTCGGAATAAAATATTATTTTCATCTTTATATTATTTTTATTTTTTCATCCATTTTTTTAATATTGACGGTAAAACACAACACACGAATCTAGTGCAACTGTTACAAACTTTATCATTCATCACCAGAGACCTTCAAATGCCTTTTTGCCATGGCGCCATACTAAAATGCCACATTTTGCCTATTTTTTGGTAAAAAGCCACATTTTGCAAATTTTCGGTAAAATGCCACACTTAGTGCCACATTTTGCCTTATTTGGGCTAAGTTCTGAGAATAAAAATAGAAATATTCTAATATTCTAAGGGGTTCTGCTACAACCCATAAAACCAGGTAAGATACGCCCTTGCAGGGCAGGATTCCAAGGTGCTGAGGATTCCCCAAGTGACACAGTTCGTCTCGGGTAGAAGTTCTAAGGTTAAAAGTTTAAAGCCGCTTGTAGCAAATAATCTGGGGAAAGACGCAGGTAGTGTTGTGTTCAATACCAATTACCAATTAAAACTTACTTATACCAATTAAAAGGTATAAGTAGCATGCTTAGAGGATAACATTTGGCACATTCGTAGTAATATTGAATGGTTTAGGGATTAACTACTCATTTAGAAACATAGTGTTATATTTTGGGTTTTTTGCTAACGGTGCCTTCCCTCTTCCAGTCTCAGGTCTACCTGAGTCAGATACTTGACCAATATCATTCCACCTCTCTGGTTGTTGACAGTTATTGTGTTCTTATAGTCTTCGAACTTTCCCAGTGATTTTAAACTTTGTTTGTGTATTAAATTTTTGACCATGCCAAAGAATAGAAGTAACCGAACTGCCCTGCTCTGACAGCGCTGCATACATACTGAAAGCGGGGGTGTGTTTGAAAGTGTGTTCCCTAAAATGGTCCATGTAACCTGCTTGGCCATGCTGTTTTTCACCAGCTGTAAATGACTTAATTTCAGTGGGGGTAAACAAATTTTTATTAAAGCTCTAAGCTGAGTGCCAATCTTCAAGGAAATGCTACCAGGGACCCCTCTTCCTTCAGAGCCTATCCTAACAAGATGGGAAACTTAAAAAGAGCGGCCCTTTATTACGCAGAACATGGAGAAAAAGTGAAAGTTCTATTATAAGAATTCGACGAAGAGGATAACATGGCAATTAAAATAGCCAAGCAGGCACTGGGAAACGTTCAAACTTTGACGCAGCTAAATTTTATACGAGCTCATTTTTTTAATTTGCCACAGATGAAAGAAGAAGAGGTGCAAGGCACTTCGTTGACTTCAGCTGCTAAAGTTGTCTTGGAGCTCCAAAAAGCTGCGATGGAGTTGCCGGGCCAAAAAGGAGAACAAGCCCGAAATATACTGGAAGCTGCTTTAAATGTAAATCCAGATTAGAATGAAATAGTTAATGTTATCCTGGGCGCTTAAGGGTTAAAATAATGCAAGGCGGAGACGCAGTATCAAGTTTTAAAGACTGCTTTATATTGAACTATGTATAAGCCAATTGTTTCTACCAATGTGGAAAGGTCATTTTTGAAATTAAAAAAATATACTAGCAAACAATCGCTAGAAATTGACCACAGAAAATATTGAAAAGATAATTATTGTACAGTGTAATAATTTGAATTAAAGTATAGAAGTTTAATTAAAGTATAATAATTTGAATTTGAAATTTGTTTACAAAGCAAATTGCTACATAAAAAGTAGTGTATAAGTAAGAAACCTTCTTCATCTTATATACATATAAGTATGTATATGCTCAAATTCTAATAATGTATTTTTCAAATCCCCCCCCCCCGGTTGGCCTAAATAATTGATAGAGAATATAAAAGAATATTTCGGGCATGCAGAGAGAATATATTTAGGCTTCTTAGAGCAAATAATTCCTAACCCTAGTAATAATGTAGTTAATAGGACTAAGTTGCACGATTTAATATCCCTTTTACAATGGAAAGGGGAGGGGGGGGGGGGGGTTGGAAAGTTGAAAAATAAATGCCACATTAGCTAAAATAAATGCCACATTTGGCCAAAATAAGTGCCATATTGCCACATTTTTTAGTGCCACATTTTATAAAAATAAATGCTACATTTTGAAGGTCTCTGTTCATCACAGTTCAAAGTAGGCCTAATATAAAATTCATAGTTAAAAAAAGTCTTGAGCTTACAAAATCCCTTTTGAAAAACAGTTAAAATATATGTTGTGTATTTAAAACACAAAAAAATATCCTTGTAAGCCGAAATAAGTGACTTTCAGTGACTATTTTTTAAATAAGTGACAAAAAAGTGACTCTCGTCAAAATAAGTGACATTTAGTGACTTTCAGTGACTCACTACAAGCCCTGCATTTATGTATATATACATAAATATATGTATATATATATATATATATATATATATATATATATATATATATATATATATATATATATATATTACACAATTTGCGAGAGACACCAAGGGATGTGCCACGCAAGCGTGACACATCGTCGGGCCCCTGATGAGTCGGACGCGACGAAACGATGCAGGACATGGCATAATGCCGAGCCAACATCTTAATGACGTTATGTCTGATGTTGGAACAGTTCCTATGTGTCACGCTTGCGTGGCACATCCCTTGGTGTCTCTCGCAAATTGTGTAGCCTATTGCAGTGTGCAAAATCACGGTATTACTCTGCTGATGTGTTTTGCCAGCCAAGCAAGAATGGCGGTATGAGAGCACCCTCGTCTCTGATAAGTCCTATATCTGATCTTCTTGATGTAGTATAGGTCCAGAGTTGGGTGGGCATCGTCGGGCCCCTGATGAGTCGGACGCGACGAAACGATGCAGGACATGGCATAATGCCGAGCCAACATCTTAATGACGTTATGTCTGATGTTGGAACAGTTCCTATGTGTCACGCTTGCGTGGCACATCCCTTGGTGTCTCTCGCAAATTGTGTAGCCTATTGCAGTGTGCAAAATCACGGTATTACTCTGCTGATGTGTTTTGCCAGCCAAGCAAGAATGGCGGTATGAGAGCACCCTCGTCTCTGATAAGTCCTATATCTGATCTTCTTGATGTAGTATAGGTCCAGAGTTGGGTGGGCATCGTCGGGCCCCTGATGAGTCGGACGCGACGAAACGATGCAGGACATGGCATAATGCCGAGCCAACATCTTAATGACGTTATGTCTGATGTTGGAACAGTTCCTATGTGTCACGCTTGCGTGGCACATCCCTTGGTGTCTCTCGCAAATTGTGTAGCCTATTGCAGTGTGCAAAATCACGGTATTACTCTGCTGATGTGTTTTGCCAGCCAAGCAAGAATGGCGGTATGAGAGCACCCTCGTCTCTGATAAGTCCTATATCTGATCTTCTTGATGTAGTATAGGTCCAGAGTTGGGTGGGCATCGTCGGGCCCCTGTTGAGTCGGACGCGACGAAACGATGCAGGACATGGCATAATGCCGAGCCAACATCTTAATGACGTTATGTCTGATGTTGGAACAGTTCCTATGTGTCACGCTTGCGTGGCACATCCCTTGGTGTCTCTCGCAAATTGTGTAGCCTATTGCAGTGTGCAAAATCACGGTATTACTCTGCTGATATATATATATATATATATATATATATATATATATATATATACACACACACATATATTTATATATATATACAGGGCTCGATTTGAGGCGGCACGGCATTCCGGGACCTCTCTCTCTGATAAATAAAAAATAAAATTATCGGCACTTAGTTTTTTTTAAAATCCTTCGTTAAAATTTTATTTTTCAGTGAGTGACTACAAATTTGATTAAGGACATCATGTATTAAACTGGCAAATATATATATTTTTTTTCCAAATACAAAAAATATCTCTTTTGTTGAGATTATACTACTAAATTATGATAACCTGAAACAACAAAGGTTTTTTTTTAATGGCAGGGATCGTATTAAATAAGTACTGTGCAGAGACGCTGTGACGAAACTCCCGGGGGCGAGTGAGACGGGGAATGTTATGTTAATTTAATTATTCGTTTAACCTTAAGTACCTATTTATTTATTGAGAGTATTATAACAACATGTGTCATGCTAATCAAGAAATTGTTTATAAAAAATACTACTTAAAATGATATAAGTTTCCACAAGAAACCCACCTGATTGCAGTGTGGGTTTATGTCTAAAACTCTTAAAATGCTGTTTTATAACGTTTACTTTTCAAAAATTTCCCCGGACCCCCCTTCTACAGCAGGGGGGGTTAAAGAGATGGTAGGTTGTAGTTCTGGCACCTCAATTAGAAATCGAGCACTGTATATATATATTATATACATATAAAAGGTCGAAAAATACTAAATTCGTCCATTCAAGAAACTTGGTTTAAGACTTCGTCTTGGCAGTAGAATTAATTATCTGAAGAGTCCTCAAATGTTATTCAGCAATGTTTATAGACGAGGAGAACATTTTTTTTTAGGTAAGTGGTTAATTTAAAATAAAATCTTTAATTAAATTAGTGAAAAGTCCTTTTATCCGTATTTTTTCAAGCTGAATCGTTCCTAACTGAGATTTGATTGAGAGGTTTTATTGGGAAACACAGAATTGTTCCATAATATCTTCTCGATAGGGAATGATTCAAACGACCTGAGATTCTACTAAGTCTACTTGACTATTTCATTTAAGATTAGATTAAGTATCCCCCCTCCTCCTCTAAAAAGCATTGCTCCACCCTATTAAATGTTGGGGACTCTTTAGACCATCTATTTTACTGCCAAGAAGAAGTCAAATACCAAGTCAAGGAACGAAAGGGACGAATTTCGTCTTTTTTCAATCTCCAATTTTACCTTTACTTTGACTTCTTTTAAAAATATAAGCTTTACTAAATACGTTTATCCGCATTCGCAAGAGAAAGCAATGTACACAGAACTAATAAAGGAGCATCTATATGGGTTAACTTACATCATGCCTAAATTGGATAAAATCAGACATGGTATGGACGGTTAATTAAATTAAAATAAGATATAGCTTTAAGAGTTTAAATTTAAATTTTGTATTACAGCCAGATATTATTCCTTGTTTGATGAACAAGAACACTAAGAACAAAATAATATAGGGAATACTTTGAAGTAGAGCCTTACTTAAGACGATATGCAAACATAAGTATTCGTTTGCTTGCACTCCATTACTTGAGCAAATATGCAATAGCTAACTAAAAGACAACAAGCAGTTAGCAAAACAAACACAAGATACCTACAAAAGGGACTAAGAAGCAAACCTATTTACGCACCCAACAGTTATGCTTCCTTTCCTTACAACTAAGATATACATAATTTCAGCAGCGGGTTTAAAAAACGGCAAACCTAATGTAATAGTACACTTGAAACATTAAATAAGTTAACGTATGCGTCAAATATGTCTTAAATAGTAATTTCCATAGCATAAGAATAAATAAATAAATGCCCAGAAGATTTTTAATTAAAACTATAAATAAATTGGCCAAGTATGTACTTTCTGCAAACACAAATGGTCCATAGGCAATTAAACAAATAGAACAAGTTCTTTAATCAGCTAGTCGAATCTTAATGGCAGCCACTAAAAGTTTTAAGTGACTTTATTATAATGACATAAAACTACTCCGAAGTTTCTAGCCCAATCCGTTCTAAAGATAATAAATTTTTAAGATTTTTTCCACAAAATATACGACGCATGATAGAAAAGTTTGGTGATTTGTTAAAAAAAATAGGGGGAGAGGGGCACGAAAAACTCAATTTTCAAGGATAAATGGCGTAAATATAAACTGCCAATTAGTGTGGCACATAGCTTCCTCGCATCCTATCATGTACTTTATTGTTATATTACCATTAAAATTATTGTTATATTACTTTATTGTTATATTGTTTATTGTGTAAAAACTATTAATAGTTTTAGCGATCTTTATCACTTCATACAGGTGTCGCTGTTGGTTTTACTAAAAAATTGTATGAAAAAAATATTTGTCTCATTAAATATATGAAGTTAGATTTTTTCCCGACCTATAATTCCAATTTTAAATTTGAAGTTCACGTTTACGCGAGCGTTGCTCGTGAACACTTGGACGGATAACGTTGTCCAACGAACTCGTGGGCATTGGTAAAATGAACATGTCTACCAAATTTCATCAAAATCGGTCGACATTTACTCAAGTTATCGTCACACGATTCATAATTCGCGGACACACAGACCGACAGACAGACAGACAGACAGACACTAGACTAAAAATGTTCCCTGATGTCTGAAACGGATTTCTGTCTTGGAATGTTTAAAATCGGAGGCATAAAAGTTTTTCGTTCTCAAAAGTGAACACAATGCTTCCGTTACCTTCGGTAAGCTCGGAAGCAAAATAAAAAAATAAATAAAAATGCAACTCCAAGTTTTTGAGGGATAATTTTCGGGGCTTCCCTATAATTTTACTGTGATTGGATTATTGCACACAAGATAACTGCAAAGTTTCAAATTTTTGTGATGGGTAATTTCGGAGAGCAGCTGCGTTACAGATAGACAGACATGACCTCACCTATACTTTTCCCCGTATATGAAAACTTCTTGAAAGACCTAGTAAGACTGAATTAAAATCCAATAATATCTGGGGGCACGGTAGTGCCCCGGACAAGTTGATTTCAGCCGTACCACCCTTTACTGGGACCATCTCAAGGCATTTTGGACCCCCCTCTAATTTAAAAACATTTTTTGACTTGGCAATTACGCAGCACAAGGATACAAAGTTGTATCAAAACAAAAAATAACTTTTTTGTAATGCTTCTTAAATTTTTAACTCACTTGGTTATTTTAATATAGATTTAAATTAGATAGTAAGGGATTTAAATACAGTATCTTTATGTCTAATATGAGAAAGCTTTTGTTCGAATAAGTCGGACCATTTCTTTGATTTTTAAACTACAACCGAAAGCAGGGAGAGACCCCTGGGACAAGGAGGTATTTTGGTAAAAGCCACATTCAGAAGGGAATACAAAAATGTGGAAGGATGATCTCACAGTGAATAGGTTCAAAGAAGCGAAAAATGTCGTGGTCCAGGGTCCTGATTAAAAAGAAAGAAAAGGAGTAAGAGGGCGGACAATACAAAACCGAGAGAGAGACGAGGTGGGTCGAAACTGATAGAAACTTTACAGTAATCGAACCTCTCAACTCAGGTTACCACGTCACTACAATGAAGTGACGTCACAATGAAAAGGGAACAGAGAGAGGGCCAGGAGCAAGGCTTAAACTCCAGTGATGTTAACCAAGCTGAAGCACCTCTTCTCAAAACCATCATTAAACAGCTGACTTAACATGTTTTAATAGGCACAGGCACGCACTTACTGAACATTATATCAAATTAAAAAAATAAATCCACTCCGTAGCGAAACACGTGAATCAGGATAGCATTAGAAATATACTAATAATGATTGTTAAAACAGGTAAAGCGTTTAAATCTAATCAGCGTATCAACTTTGGTAGTGCTAAAATAAATTAACTTTCAGTGAAGCTGTAACACTTATAAATAGATCAGACTAAAATCTGATGAATTGCTATACTTCCAAATTCAGAAGAAACCCTTTTACAGAAAGCAAATCAATTACTCAAATAGCAGTCGAATTTTGGAATTAATCCAACGCTACATTGTCAAACACTCGAATTTTCATTTCTATCTCGTAGCTATTATTTCTTCCTCGAAATTTCCTTATCACACTTTTAATTTGAAATGATCGGTATAAAAGCAATTTTACTAATTGTAATCTATTTACGGTGAAATTTTTTTATTCAGAATTTAAGCAGAAAATTATTCTTTCTTGGAAACGCAAGAAAATTTTCTTATTACAATTAATATATCAATAATTTGAAACACAGATGGCAATGTTGTAACATTTTAATCTGATAAATAGCACTACTAACAACTAATTT
Organism: Gerris lacustris; assembly: GCA_951217055.1. Taxonomy (NCBI): domain Eukaryota; kingdom Metazoa; phylum Arthropoda; class Insecta; order Hemiptera; family Gerridae; genus Gerris; species Gerris lacustris. Next base: position 55,174,197 of record OX578276.1, read on the forward strand.
CAGAAAAACAGACTGCCTTGCACTGTCAGCGGAGTTTCTCCCAATGTAAAATTTCAATTGGAGATTTCAACTAATACTTCAATATTCTTAATTTGCAATTTTCTCTTATACTCAACAGTGTTGCAAAGCAACAAACAACAAAATGATGAGCGATTCAAAACTGGCGCACTTTTTGAACCACCTTATATTTTTTTTCTTTATTTTGATTAATTGTCATAGAGTGCTGTAATTTTTAAAATAAAATAACAAATAATAATTAGCACCAGACTGCACCTACTTCAACAATACTCGGGAGTCGGGAGTTCCTATTTTAAACGAAGCAAAGTTTATACTTTTTCCCGAGTGCCATTCTTAGTAGACCTTTAGCAGAATTAAATTTAAACAAAATAATTAAAACGTTTTTTTTATAATTAAATTATTTTAATGAGGTATCTATAACTGTAAGAAATGAGAACAAACAGTTGTATTAAAATTAAATAAGATAAAATAAAGAAAAGATTCCTGAGTATATTTTTATAACACAAGAATCATATCACTTTGTATTCCTCCATTTCCAGTGAAATGTTACATGTTATATAAAGCGTATCCAATTTCTTTAGCGAATTTGTATGGATATCCGATTCTTATCGAAATAGGCCTCTTCAAGGCGCGTCAAATAAACCTATTCTAAGCACATAGCCAGAGAAAGAGGATGTAATAGGACGACCATTCTCTTTCCTTCGAGGAGCTACGCAAAAAAAAAAAAAAAAAAATGGAAAAAGATGTTACACGATACTTATTATGTAGAATTTTATTATTAAATTTAGGCAGAAAACAAGTAGAAGAGTCAATAAGGAAATGAGTCAAATTAAATTTAAACGATTACTTGTTTCACTATAGTTTCCAGATCATTCAAAACTAAAATTAGTAGAGTAGACATTTTGTTACTAACAAAAAAATATCGTTCTGTAAAGAAGATCTCAAACTAAGATATTAGAGGACACTAAGAAGTTATGAACTGAAGATTAAAGATTAACTGCCAATTAGTGTGGCACATAGCTTCCTGGAGTCATGGTTTGCATAATCTAATGACTTTATGCTATTATTGTCAAATTTATTCAATTTTTCCCCTTTTTTAAATCTATCAAATTTAATTAAAATATCAATTTAGCAAAATTTAAAGAACGTAGACGGTTGCAATTAATCTGGGGCTAATTTGCTATAAGAATTAATAAAGAATAATATATTAATGAACTAATACTCGATACTATCGACAAACCATCGAAAATTCATAAAAACAGATAAGTACTTTTGAAGATATAGGAGTAAATAAATGTATGTTTGTGGGGGTGTGGAAGACAAAATAAAATAGGCGCAGAATGTTGAAACTTATATGGGACCAACGATAGGCTAATTTTTACCTACCATCCAAATTTTATTAAAATCCGACGATAAGTGTTTAAGATAATATGTTGCTTCGCAAAAATTGAGCGACAGATCGATAGACAAGTAACCAAAAATGTTCCTAGATGTCTGAAACGGATTTCTGTCTTGGTTTTTGTAATCGGAGAGATAAAATATTGTAAGCTCGGAAGAAATAATTTTTTCAACATATATGTTGAAAGTCCAAGAATACCTATAAAATGTGGTTTGTTGGTACATTAAATTAAATCATATACAATAAAAGTTCCAACATAACTTTACTCAAATTTTAGATATCCTTTAAATTGTATATATCTATATCAAGAGAGTTATATTTTATATTTTATAAAGAGAATCAAGTAAATAGAATAAAAGAAGATATTTGCAAGATAAATGTGGTGACGTATTTGAAACATTTGGCTTTTGTGTGTGACGTCACAAGCTAGTTTTATCGAGCAGATTGTTGACAGGTTAGTCTCCACCCTACCCATTCGATTCTATTCATGCCAGTTTCAGATACATCCTAAGCAAGGAGTAAGCTTACGCTCACGTCTTCTATTGAGGGGGAGGGTCCATCACCAATCAAGAAAAATAAAATAAATTCGTCTTCCCGCCTTTCTGCGTGGGAAAAGGATGGAAGAGTTTTTTTTTATGTATAAGATCTTAAGAAGTAGATAATGCTCAACGGCACCTTTCATCGCTTGATTGAGTTCTTAAAAGGGCCCACACACGATTATTTCATCATAACAAAAACCCGTGGTTCACAATATGATAGCGCGGGAGTGTATCCTTCCTGTCTAACTAGTGCAAGTACAAGTAATACCAGTACAGGCGCGGACAATATTTTTGAATTACTTTTAAACTAGCGGAAAAATACCGCATATATTTCATACATGAAGCTGTTGTTATTAGTATACACCTGAGTTGATGATTTCGTAAAGTAATATGGATTGCTACATAAACCTTGGTAAGCAACTTACCAATTTATTGTTTCGTCCAAAAAGAAAAGGTAGGAATAGTCCAGGAGATATCTTTCAAAAAGTGTCCTCTAATATCAAGCTAGAATTTTGTATATAAGTTAATCTTTTGGTGCCTGTTAAGAATATGTGGTCGGCTACGTTCGTCTGCGGGAAATAGCTTAGCAAAAGGCATTTGCAAGAAACAAACTAGTGGAGAGCGGCCATGTCCCAGCCATTTTCATAACACAGCTTAAGTAAAGGAAATGAACATGCAACTATTATTAAAAATTTCCTTGCCAGCATTTTGAAAAAAATAAAAAAAATAAAAAAATCTGAAATGTGGGTGTTGAAAAAAGATAAGCATTAAACGGCACGTATACATATACTTTTAAAGCTCTTTTCAGGTAGATTAAGAATATGTAAGTTTTTCCCGAAAAATATTTCCTGGTAGCCATCTTGAAAAAAAAAAAAATGTCTGCGAATATTGTATATGCGCCGCATCACTAGTGATAATAAATGTGAAGAAAAAGAGAGTCTGGTACTTAGACAAGAATCTGAAAATATCAAGAGATAGGTAAATGTAATTACCACAAAAACACGAATTAATTAAAATGTTTTATACGACTTCAGCTCTTTGTCGTTTAATATAATAAGAATTAGAAAGAAAAAATGTATAAATAAAAGTAAATAACAAAAACAAGTCAAATGAAAATTCATTTGTTTTAAGTTTTAACCCGAGTTTTGCAGATGTCACGTAATATAATAGGCCTTTTTAATTTTATTTATTTAGACTTGTTTTATTTTATAAAAGTGGGCGAATGAAATGATAAATTCCTGGAAATAAAAGAAAAGGAAAAATCAAATGAATAAAATACACTAGAGAAGCCTGTGATTATTATAATAACCTTTTCTTTTTCTTAACATCTGAAGGTTATTTTTTTTTTGGTTATACGAAAATGAAAATACAGGCAGGTTAAAGAAGGGTTAGCGGTAACCCCACTCTTAAAAAATTCAATAGTACCAAAACTCCTATAGTTATACTTTACCAACAAAAAAATAAGTTAAAGAAGTTCAATAAAATTCTTCTCAGAGGAAGTCAGCAAGAGTAATTCAAATACTTCAACTTGAAGTGAAGCCTTCATTAGGTTTTCCAGCCTAAAACCCTAGCTGGAAAACTTACTGGAATTTTTTTTTATATTTTTAGTAACAAAGGAAATATAGTTTTAGGGGAGAGGAGGGGGAGGGGGGACACACGCAAAATGTTGATGTTTTTTGACAAAATGAAATGGAAAATTTTCAATACCTTTCATTTGATACCCCACTCAAAATTTTAAAAAAATATTTTTTGACGTGAGATATCCGCCATTTTGGATTTGAACAGCTGATAATTTTGTGTTCGCTATGTTTTGCCTGTGCGCGCGTCAAATCTTTAATACTGGAAAGTTTCATGTTTTTATCTCTTTCAAAAGTTATTGGTAAAAGTACTGAGGCACTGGCAGACTGACAGACAGACACATGAACGAAACTATAAACCCTAAAATGAAATAATTTTTTCACGTACTGGCAGAATTTTTGGAGGGCAGAGTCACCAAATTTAGAGCTTAGAGCTAAATTTAAACTTTTGCTAGAGGTATGATTTTTCTGAACACAAATGCCAAATTTGACCAAAATCGTCCCTGTGATTTATAGGCTTCACGCGTCGGCGCAAACTGTAGACATTAGATAGACTTCTTAAAAAAAAATGTTATCAAATTATTTTCTCTCTATATAAAAGATATACATACTATATAATATGAGAAAGTAAAAAATCATTAAACACAACAAGTGAAAACTTGAGGCAATTAAACAAACTTAAAACGATAGTGTTCGACTTAAATAAATTTATCCCCTGCCGTATTAAGTTTGCCACAAATATTATCCCTTGCCATTAATAATCTCACTATGTATATTTAGTTCAGTTATGTACCATTTATCTTTTTCATTTAAAATAAAATTCTCCAGTTTTTAACTTTAGTGAGTTCTTATTAGAATATTTAATTTCTGCTCTCCCTAGTGAATTTTTTCCCCATATTTATTTATTTATTTTACATGACTAGGGGTTTGAATTTAAATTCAAGGACCTTGAACACTAAGAAGAGCGTAGACTCCAGTAATGTATTACTCCAACTTTCATATCTGTCGTGAATTTTAATGTTTAATTAATATGCTTAGCATATTTGAATGATTATTTTTTCCATCTTTATACAATTAATTAATAGTAGGATAACAGCTCTAAGCACATTTATTCTAAATTTTAATTCAGTGGTATTTTATAATTATAATCAGCATTTAAAATGTTTTTTTAATGGAATGAAACTATTAAGCAACATTTCTATTCCCTAATCACAAATACGGAAATATAGTAGACGTGTTAATAAAAAATATGGTGCACTCAACATGTTATCTCGAAAATTAAAGAAACATTCTGGCAATTAGATAGGCAAATAGCTTTCTAACGTCCTATAACTAGGGGATCAAAAATCTAAAGGTTCACATGATTCCAAAAACAATCGTGTTACTGATAAATACTTCTTAGTTCAAATACATAAAAAAGCAAAATAAAAATAAAAATAAAATGCCAATTAGTGTCGCACATTGCCTTCTTACATCCTAACACTGGAGGAATGGGTCCCATCAGTGTAAAGTAAAGGATAATAAGATAAATGATAAATTTCAAACTATGAGTGATATTAAAAAATTAGGCTGTGCGCACGTGTGAGAAGATCCTTTGGACCAGACAGTAAAATTAATTTAGAACCAACTGTGCAATCTTTGATTAAAATCGCAATGTATGGACCAAAATTATAATTTATTTTTAATCAATATTGAATGATATATTTATGACAATATTGAAATTATGGTCGGACCAACGGACAGACACGCGACCAAACATGTTCCCATATATCTATTGTTCAGAATGATCACAACGCTTCTGTAAGCTCGGAAGCAAAAATAAATATTCTAGTTAAAATAACGTAATCAAAATAATTTTTAAATTAATGACATTAAAATAAGAACAGAGAAACTACCAGAACACAGCCAGGGAAATAAGATATCACTTTTTAACACATAAAATGTAATTTAATTTTTAATTCATTTCTGTTTATCTTTTATAAAAAAAGGAAAAGACAAGGTCTAAAAATAAGTCAACTGAGATTCCCAGATAATTGGATAGAGTTTGAGCCACGAGCTTAAAGTTGATCCTTATCAAAATATCATTAGCAAGGATGATTGGACAAGGAGCAAAATTATTTAAATAAAAACAACTGGCTACCATCGAGATACTTTTTTTTATATAATAATAAATTAAAATTATCTCTGCGTATACAAAGGGAATTATAAATAATATACTTCTTACTTCAAATATATAAATAAACAATCTTCAAAAGAGAAGCGTCGGCCAATTAGTCTTTACCTATACGAACGTCAAGTTGTGACCATAATATGGAAAGATTACAACAAATAAAATAAGAAATCGTTTGTTAATAAATGTACCACATAGCTTCATCACGACCAGTAGAGAAATAGTCGCACATGAGTATAAAATAAAGTATAATAAGTTAGATTTTAAAGTATGATTGATAAGCAGGTAAGTATGGTTTAAGTGGATTCTTAAGTATTACTAACATTCGCGAGAGGAAATTAATACACTTTCTCTAGGCTCATTGACATAGACATACCCTTTTCATTTTTTAAAAATCATATTAGTAAGGTATTATCGTAAAAATATGGGCGTTTGCAAAAATTCAAGAACCCAAATATGTTTTCTGATGTCTGAACGGCATTTTAAACGAAGAAATTCAGAATTTGGTGTAAAATAAGAATTATTTTTTCAATATGCTTCCTAATAATAATTTATAGATATATATTTTTTTCAAAATGCCTCCTTTATACACGGTAAGGGCTCAGAACTGCCTGAACTCTTTATTTTTTTTTATTGTTTAGTTTATATTAAAATCTTGTAAGTATAAATGTACATTATATTGGATACTAGACCTGCGACAATTGAGACAAGGGACCCAGGTTCAGTCCCACCAGTTTGAGTAACAAGTCATAAATTTCATAAAGAGTAAAAATTCTTAGTATTCCAGGCATCCCGGGATATCTAATATAATAAGTTTAAACAGTGTTGGACTAGCTTTAACTATCAGCCTGCCATTCACCAGTAAACGATACGAATAACGAATAGATGAAAAAAATTGCAGTCTACTTATCAACATTATTTCTTCTTAAAACTATATTTCAGCTGGTAAACTTCTATTAGTATTATTATAATGATCCATTTAACGATCTAGATTGCAATTATTATATTATGTAATTTTTATCAATAACGCAAACGTATAGTATAAAGGGTTAAAAGTTATCTGGTAGTAGTCAAATTATCTTTATGATAAATGACTCCAGCTAAGTGTGTCTGCAATTTTACGACCTACTTAAACGAAACAAAGAGATAAATATATAATTATAAGAGTATACCATGTCAAACTCCAGACTAAACCTAGAGTTTCCCCACTTTCATATTAAAGTATCTCCAACAACCTAATAAATCTTCTACTTTTTACTCTCTTATATACTTAGTATATTCAGTATGTCCCACGATAGAGTAATAAAGAGAAAAAAAATGTATATTTGTATTTATTATTTATTATAGTCCAATGATTTTTCTCTTTATGTGCCTATCATTCTTCTACAGTCTATACAAAAGCTTGGAGCCTAAACTACTGAACCAATCTCGATTAAAATTGACAAGAATATTTCAGAAAAATCATACCCAGAGGCGAAATCAAAAAATTAATTTTAACTCTAAATCTAAATTAAAGTTAAAAGATCAATCATTTTTGTTTTGACGATTTATGATCAGCTTTAAAAATTATATTTCAGGAAGTGTAAATGGCAAATAAACTAGATATTGGACTCAATCTAAAAGAGATACATTTTTCCTTTACTTATAGTCCAGTCAAATGGTAGTTTGAAGTGGAAAGTTCTGGTGTAATTGTTGTTAGTGACTTACTTTATGATTTTTGGGGTGCTGAGCACGAATCTGAAGTTGTCCAACAAAATTTCCCACGGCAAATATGAGAAATCATCGAAAAACTACAAAAAAAAGTTTTTTATTGGTTTTCAGCTTATAACTTGAAAAGCAATCTACTCACGCAAAAAGTGGACAAGTAGTAAAATAAAAAGGAGAAAATAATCTACAATTTATGTCCGTAACATTTATTTGTACGTCTTATGGTTTTCACACAAATGGGAGTTGAAATATTGGGAAGAGGTGGCGGGTGGAGGGTACAGGCTGAAGGGTAAACGGTTGGTGGCCAGACTGCGCTGGCAGTTAATTTTATGTTTTTGGGTGTGCTGAACACGAATCTAATGTTGTCCAACAAAAATTTTACACGCAAATATGAGAAATAAAACCACTTTTTACTTTTATTTTTTTAGTGGATTTCGCCTTATAACTTACAAAGCAAGCTATTTACGCAAAAAGTGGAAGAGTAGTAAAATAAAGAGGAGAAAATAACCTACAAATGATTTCTTTACCATTTTTGGAACGAAGTTCCTTATGGCACGTTCTGGAGGCCGGGAGTGAATCCGAAAAAAACGACCAAAATCACCGTCACAAATAAACCGTCATAAAATCACCGCCACGCAAAATCCGTCACGGAATCTACCGATGACGATAACTGAGTAAAAGATCACCGAGTTAGTTGAAATTTGGTACACATGTTCATTTTACCAATGCCCAGGCTGAGTTCGTTGGAAATCGTTATCCGCCCAAGCGTTCACGCGCAACGCTCGCGTAAACTTAAGCTTCAAAAAGACGCAAAAAAAAATGTTATTAAGGAAGCCTGTTCCTTGACTTGTTTTGTTTATTTTTGTTATATGTCAAAATGTCACTTGGTTTTGTAAATATGGAAAATATAATCACCAGCGATCATAGAATCCTTAAACGGAAAGATTTCCAACTCCCCTCTTTATCTACCTGTGTTAGACTACTAGCGCTCCATGGGAATTTGGCGGTTAATATTGTAACTAAATCTTTTACACCATTCAAAATATTTTGAGTTTCTTAATTCAAAGAAATAAATTTATAAATTAATTTGTCAGTTTACTAGATTCGAACCCGGAATCTTTCGAATTCGGAGCAATCGCGCATCTCACACAGCCACCGAGGCTGGTTTTTTTTTATTTCGTTTATTTACAAAATAATACAAATATCTGACAACCAGTATTTGTTTATATTTTAGAATTCGAGGAATGTCAAAAGATCATAAGTAGTTTACAATTTTAACCGCCATCTGCCCGACCAGCGCTAGGGGTCTTACACCTCTAGAATATTGGAGTTGGATACCCCTGATAATCACGGTTTTGTTAAAAGTAAAATTAATCTTATTTCAATATATTAGGTATATTATTATAATACTGATTACTTAATCCAAGAAAAAATTCTAACTTCTTCTATTTAATGAGGCAAACAACTTTTTTAAATATTTTTTTTTAATTTAAATCAAATTATAATTATTAACAACTACGGGAAACAGACAGAGAAAAATACACTCCAGCGCTGGGATAAATATTAATGGTGTTACTTGTTGTTTTTCAAAAATTACTGATTTCCCGGTTATTTCAACCCCTCTTTTGCATAGAAACCATTCGACTTACAAAAAAAATACGTGTGGTGTCGAGGGACACCCGGTAGGAACGAAGTTCCTTACATTTTTCATTAAATATAAATTATAAAATCACACTACTAAGTACGTATACATTGCTAACTACTTATACATGGCGGAGTTAGAAAAGAGACAAAATTAAAAGCGCTGCAAAATCCCAGCGCTGGTGTGTATTTTTCTCTGTCTGTTTCCCGTAGTTGTTAATAATTATAATTTGATTTAAATTAAAATTTAATCTTTCCGTAGTATGAATACTACCAAAATCGTAAAATATATATTTTTTTTAGTAAAACGAACACCGACACTGTTATGAAGTGATACAGATCGCTTAATTTATTAAAGTGGACCCAAACGTTTAAAATAATTGTTTTTTTTATTCAACTTTTTTCTTATATTCAATATATATTTATAAAGACACTTCTTGCTTTAACGATACAAATAATGATTTTCTTTTAATTTTTCCTTAACTATTGCTAGGTACAAACAGTTCGTTACTTTTAATTTTGTCTCTTTTCTTCAGCACACCCAAAAACATAAAATTAACTGCCAGCGCAGTCTGGCCACCAACCGTTTACCCTTCAGCCTGTACCCTCCACCCGCCACCTCTTCCCAATATTTCAACTCCCATTTGTGTGAAAACCATACGACGTACAAATAAATGTTACGGACATAAATTGTAGGTTATTTTCTCCTCTTTATTTTACTACTCTTCCACTTTTTGCGTAAATAGCTTGCTTTGTAAGTTATAAGGCGAAATCCACTAAAAAAATAAAAGTAAAAAGTGGTTTTATGATGATTTCTCATATTTGCGTGTAAAATTTTTGTTGGACAACATTAGATTCGTGTTCAGCACACCCAAAAACATAAAATTAACTGCCAGCGCAGTCTGGCCACCAACCGTTTACCCTTCAGCCTGTACCCTCCACCCGCCACCTCTTCCCAACATTTCAACTCCCATTTGCGTGAAAACCATACGACGTACAAATAAATGTTATAGGCATAATTGTAGATTATTTTCTCCTTTTTATTTTACTACTAGACCACTTTTTGCGTGAGTAGATTGCTTTGCAAGTTATAAGCTTAAAACCAATAAAAAACATTTATTTCTGTAGTTTTTCGATGATTTCTCATATTTGCCGAGGGAAATTTTGTTGGACAACTTCAGATTCGTGTTCAGCACCCCAAAAAACATAAAGTAAGCCACTATCAACAATTACACCAGAACTTTCCACTTTGAGCTCTTTTCATGCACCATTTGACTGGACTAGTTAGTCAAATATTTATTATTTTATGATATCTTATAGCAGTATTTTCCTCGTTAAGACCGGATTTCTTGCCTCGATGATTATTTTTATAATAAAATCGTTATTTCCATTGTAAGTTGTTATACTGACATTCCTTATTCTTAAAATACAACTAACGATTTTCTATTTCGCTTCCAATTTGGCAAAGCCTTGTTATTTTCATTACGGTTTCTTTATTCACCGTATTTCTTTTGTTTTAAGAGAATTTATGAAATGGGGCGGTGGTTGATCTGGTGGAGATGTCTGGTTGAGTCCATTAGATAAGATTTCCTTTCGTCATTATTTCCTCGTCGAGAGATCCTTGTCCTAATCCTTTGTTTCTGTTTTATAGCGTCATTCTCTGATGTTCTTTTTCTTATTACTTTATCTTGAACACATCTCATTGTTGAGTTTGGTCCTTTGGGACGGATTTTTCCATTTGAAAAATGAATGTTATAACCTATATTTTAGCCACGGTGGTTATCCCGTTAGAATTTATTTCGTTTTAAGAACTTATACCACATTTTTATGTCTATCTAACTCAAAACAAAAAAAGATATATATTTTTTTAAATTGCAATATTAAAGACAGCAACCACATCAAAATAGCTTTAGCCGTTATTGCGCAAAATAGACAATTTTAAAAATCACACACTACATCTCTTTCCTGCAACACATCTACCACAAATTTAATTTCGTACAAAGATCGTACTCATGGTCGTTCTTGAACGATGTAAAAGAACCGTTTAGATAAATCAAAGTTGTATCCATTATTTACCTTTTCCAGGTCCATAGTGAAACAGATACCAGAAAATGAACGAGTCTCTATTTATAGAAATAACGAGAACGGCAAGAGGTAAAATAGACTGCCAATTAGCGTGGCATAAAGCTTCCTCGAGTTCTATAGCTTAGTTTAATTATGCTTAAGATTTACGATCCATTATTTTCTAATTTATTTAATACATTTCCAATTTTTGTTTCACTCGAGTCACAATTTTTTTTGTATTTTAGATTAATAATAGTAAACAATTAATATTTAATTTGCGGAGACGGCGCGGCGCAGGCGGCTACATTAAGACAAACCATCTAACTACCTTCAAATCGGATCTTTTAATGTATGGATAGGTGTTAGTAATAATGTTAAAATTAAAAATAAATAAAAATAAAAAACACGCTATTATAAAAATAGACGGCCAATTAGTGTGGCACATAGCTTCCTCGCATCCTATTCACGTACTTTATTGATTTTATGCTTTTACAAACCATTATTGTCTAAAAAAAAAAAATTTACCTTATTACTTTAATTTTTACTTATTTTTTTTAATTTTACCCCGTCAAAACTAGAAATAACATAAAATAGAACGTAACAAAATTGAATCCACTATTCAAGAGCTTTCAACGATATACATTATTTTATAAAAGATTAACTTTGACATTTGTACCCCTGTACTTTGTGGTACCAAAATAATATTTTTAAAAAACAAACAATAGAAAAGGGCATTAATTAAACTAATATATAAATATAAATAAGAAACCTAATAACAAACGAATATTTAAACCCTTTAACCTATAACAAAATTAAAAATCGGTACAAAAGTACGTGTACAAAGTTTTTAAAAAATAAACCAATGAAAATGAAGCTTTAATGTACATATCAAAGACCTTTCAAATGATATACGACACAATATTAAATACCAAAAAAGTGGTCACGTGACACGGCACACGGGAAAAAGTTAACTTTCATGTTCTCAGCAAATAGGACGAACTAATGAAATAAAATATAATCAATTTAAAGAGCATTAGTGTATGATTCAAGCGCCTCAATCAGAAATAAAATCGGTCAACTATTATAAAAACTATGGCCATTCTAAGACAAAAAGGAAAAAAATAAAACCAAAAAAATACTAAAATTATCACCATATAAGTTAGAACCGATGATGATACGACAAAAAGTCATAGGACCAAAGTAGTAGATCTTTTAAAATCAGTTACCGCTGGTGCTATTCGTTTTCCAATACGACTTACTGTTTAGCCACAATAAGTTCCCAATACAGCTTAAAAATCAAGTCGGCCATTTTTATTTTTTTAAGGGGGGAAGGAGGGGGAAAAGTGAACTTTGTATAATTATTTTCGTTCACAATATGGACGTTGCGCGTCGAATGGCGCACACCACAATTCTCTAGCTCTTCTGGAAGTGGGTAAACATTCATATCAGTCAGTGAGTCAGTTAGCCATGCGGCTGTATAGTACATAGACATATTAATTTAGCACGATTTAAAGTGCGCAGAAAGAAAAATTAGGCAGGTGTTATCTGCAGGCTACTTTCGACAAACCATACAAATTTCATAAAAATCAGATGATTACTTTTAAAGATATAGCTGTAAATAAATGTATGTTTGTGAGCATGTGGAAAATAAACAAATAAGCGCAGAAGGTTGAAATTTATATGGGACCAACAATGGGCTAAGTATTACCTACTAACTAAATTTCATTAAAATCGGACAAGTAGTTTTTAAGATATGGCGGTTCGCCAAAATTGAGCGACAGACCGACTAACAGACACGAGACCAAAAATGTTCCCTGATGTCTGAAACGGATTTCTTTCTTGGAATTTTTTAAATCGGAGATATAAAATATTTTCGTTCTTCAGAACGATCACATAGCTTCCGTTACCTTCGGTTAGCTCGGAAGCAAAATGCAGTAAAAATAAGAAGATAACTTTTTATCATCCATTGTACTTTGAGCAATCACAGTACATGCGTGTGCCACTAACGATAAAAGCTATCAACAAATGACTATTTAACTCGCCCCAAGCTTTTATCTTTAGCGACCCAAGCATTTACTATGATTGCTCTGGCTGTAAAAACTGAATGAGTCAAGAACAAACATTTTCTCCTTCTTAGTGCATGTTTTATAAAAGCTTGATTTTATTATTGTTTTTCTTTTTAAATATAATATTATTCTCTACTTTTTAGTCTTCGTAACTTTATAGCCAGTGTGCCCATAGGCAAAAAAATCAATTATACATACTCTTTCCAAACCTTTTTGTATGGCTTGTTTAGGCCAAGTCTGACACCTTTTTCCTCTGTGACTTTTTTTGGTTTTGGGGCGTTTTTCATTATTTGAGCCCTATAACTTTGACGCCTCAGACTGGAAAATCGAAAAAAGTTCTGCGTCAGACAATATTAAAATGTTGAGTTATAAGGTTCAAATAATGTATCTTGAGAAAATCAGCTGGTTATTAATTATTGATTAATATTAAATAATAATAATAAATATTAATTACTATTAATTACTATCCAGCTGATTTTCTCAAGATACATTATTAAAATAATGAAAAACGCCCCAAAACCAAAAAAAGTCACAGAGGAAGGTGTCAGACTTGGCCTAAACAAGCCATACAAAAAGGTTTGGAAAGAGTATGTAAAATTGACTTTTTCCGTGGTAGGCTGTGAAATAGTAACTTTAGAGCCTAAAAAACATAGCTAAAATCCATTTTTTCATTACGTGGACTTAAAAAATCTTTTCATTACTCCTAGCTGTAAAGAAAAAATCTTTTACGTCCTAGGCACTAAAAGATTTTTTCTTTACGGCGGGTAGTTGTCAAAACTTCCGTTAGTAGTGCTGCAGTCTTTGTAGAAATGCTTCTAGTACGATAAAAATCCGCTAGATGTCAATGCGTTTTGTTTATCTTTTCTTATAGTGTAACCTCATTTTAAGGTTTCTTTTTTTAAGTCTTAAGTATGTACTAATATTTGTTATTATTATATATTGATTAGTGATTAATATTTAATGTTTTTTCATTGTCTGCTACCTCGGAAAAAATAGCATATGCTACACGACTGTGAAGTGTTTTTTCTTTACCTTGGCAATATTTACTGTCTCGCTTCGCTCGACAGTAAATGTAATTGCCGCGGTAAAGACTAACTTAGTTCATCGTTATTGAATTCCTGAATGTTATCAGTTGTTCGTGAATAATAGTTATTTATGCACCTAGGGAGTAAAGTAAGCCATTATTCCCTGAGCGAAAAATGTTGGTTCTTGAGGCGAAGCCGAAGGAACCATGGTCCCTAAATCCCGAGGCGAAGCCGAGGGAATAACTCTAATTAGCTCCCGAGGCGCAGCCGAGGGAGATAATTATCGCGAGGGGAATAATGGCACTTTACTCACGAGGTACATACAATATTTTATCACCAGTAGGAACAAACTACACATTTTCGTCCATAGCACAGTTTTTATTTATTATTTCAATAAATAACACTAATTATTAGAACTTTTAATAGCAGATATAAGAGATTCAATATTAAAAACAAATAAGAATTGGAATTAAACTTAAATAGAAGGTTATTTAGATGCAGGTTATAATGTTGTAAACAAAGATAAACATGGTCAAAAAAGCGCAGTGCCGCCAACCTGATTTCAACAACTTCATTACATTAGCCATACATTTTCTATTATTTATAAAATAATTAAGTTGCAATCTTTACTTTTTTGCCCTACTTTACTTTTTCGCCCTACTTTTACTTTTTCTCCCTACTTTTTGAGTTAGGGATGAAAAGACCTGTTTTAGTCCCTCTAAACTAATTCAAAATCATAACTTTTTTTCCCTACTGGAGATAAAATATATTTTATAAAATATATTCTTACTCCACAAACAAGGATGTTGGCGGTACTAATCAATCAATTGTTCAATGTGAACATTATTCCACTCCTTTGCCATATTTTAATAAATAAATGCTGGAGGAGAAATACATTGAAGAAAATTAAAAAAGGAGTGAGAAAAATAAAACTGATTAAAAAAAAAAAAAAAAAAAAAAAAAACTGAATAAAAATAAAAGACTAAAAAAGACTGAATAAATTTAAGAATGTAATTGAAAAAATTAAATTAATTTAATTTAAGCGAGAAATAAAATAAATGGAATGAAACGATATTTGAGTGAGAAATAGAAATGATAAGAAGCAAAATCCGTAGACAAATAATAAACTTTGGTCTGTCCGCGTGTGTTGACAGCGGAGAAGTGATGTCGTCGTTTGTTTCTCCACTAACGCACATACCGGGTCTGTGGTCCGTCATAAAAATCCACTTGTGTGTGGCCAGCTATTAACTATATTGAATAAGATGAAAACATCACAAAAATTAAGTAACTAAATGAAACACAAGAATTCATACTTCATACTTATACACATTAGGAATAATTTTAAGTTCACACAATCAGTGGCATAACTAGGGCATTGGGGACCCCTCACCAAAAAAAAAAAAAAAATATATATATATATTATCAAGAAAAAATAAATTGCGTTTAGAACTGAATGAGGCCCCCTGACAATGGTATAGAAGTATAGTTACAACATCTGATTATTGTACTGCTATCAGAAATACATAATCTGTGCAAGTTTCAGCTTTCTAGGCAGTCGGGAAGTGGTTCAATTTTAGGTTACAAGTTTTGTACCGGACAAACAAGTGAGTTAATTAAAAGCATCTAAAAAAAGTTTGGGCACATGCAGAAGAGAGAGAACATTTAAATATATATGGGACCAAAAAATGGGCCAAGATGGACTTAAATTTAATTTCAAAATTGGGCGATTAGTCTTTTAGACATGGTAGTTCGCAAAATATTTGAATGACAGACCGGTCGCCACGAGGCATGGGGAAGAAACCCGGGTAGTATTAAAAGGGCAAAGAAAAGAGTAGTACCAAAATCTGATCGAACGAGGAGGAAGGGGGCAAGGATACAAAATAATTATGGCCTCAAAATAGAATCAAAAGAAATAAAAAGAACCAAGTCATTTTAGTGATCTACATGTCCTGTATTAATGTTATGAACTGCATTCTTCTTATGTAAATATTCATGATATCTTTACATTTTTACTACGTTTTTATTAGCTTGTTTTCTTGTTTGTTTGTTTGTTTGTCCGGTACAAATCTGGCAATCGATTTCTAACTAACTTCCCGAATAGCTAGACATTTGAAACTTTTAGCAGAGCTCAGAACACGATGACAATGCATTATTTTAATACTTTTAGCCATCTTTCAGCAGAATTTAATTGGGTTTCAGCAATTTTTATGGAAAGTTAGTTCGGAATAAATCCGCAAGTTATTTTATTTGTTTTGTCATATCCCATAGTATTTACAATCTCCATTTTGACGGGTTTAAAAATTGTGATTTTTTTATTAAGAGTTAAACATTGAATGACAGCGAAAAGTAAACAAAGAAATAAACAGCGATCATAGAATCCTTAAACGGAAAGATTTCCAACTCCCCTCTTTATCTACCTGTGTTAGACTACTAGCACTCCACGGGAATTATTGTAACTAAATCTTTTACACCATTCAAAAGATTTCGAGCTTCTTAATTCAAAGAAATAAATTAATTTGTCAATTTACTAGATTCGAACCCGGGAACTTTCTCATTCTGAGCTATCGCGCATCTCATTCGGCCACCGAGGCTGTTTATTTTTCTGTATTGTTTATTTACAAAATAGTACAAATGTCAAAAGATCATAAGTAGTTTACAATTTTAACCACCATATTCTCGTGCGGAGCGCTAGTGCTCTTACACCTCTAGAATACTGGAGTCGGATACCCCTGGAAATAAAGCTCTCTAGATGGTTGTCATTATTATGTGAAGTAAATAAATTCGGAACTATGTATTTTTTTCCACTAACATTATAATATAACAATGACAATTACATTATCAACATTACATATGATTCAACAGAAAATTTAAAAACGTAGTATATAAAAAGTTCTTTTTATCTTGTAATTATTATATTTATTAAAGCACTAAATGCAAATTTTAATATTTTATTAGACTGCACTTACTTTTAAAAATATAAAAAAAACATTTGTTTGGGGATAAGCGATAAAAATAAATAATAGTGTAGAGAAAACAAAGAGAAGAATAGTGATATTTACCATCACAATAGGTGCAAACTTTTATCTAATAACGGTGAAATTACCCAGGTTAATAGTTTAAGTTGTTTGCTGGTCTAACTTTGTATAAAAGACCCTTTTCAACGAAGCCTCATGAATAGAAAATGGGAAAGAAACCTTTTTCTACTGTAAACCACTGAATAATTAATTACAATGAAGATTTATGGTTTTATTTTCAGAAAATATTTATATTCAGAGAACTAAAAAATTAAAAACGCCTTTATTTAGACAGGGTATTACAGTATTATCGAAATTTAAATCTTTTATTTAATGAACTGCGATTAAAATCAAGATATCAGTCCGAGCGTAAAATTTATTTCGAAATAGTGAATAAGAAGAAGAAAAATATTTCGAATGTTGTTTGCCTCTAAAAAGAAATTGATTTATTTATCCATTATTATATAATTTTCACATTAACACTAATGATTATAAGAATTATTAAAGACAGAATTATTAGCTGGATTCCGTGCTTTGGAGTATGTTATTTTAAATTTGATAAGATTATTATCTACTGTCAAGAAATACTAAAACCATTTTTCTAAATAAGAATATCTATGCCAATAAGTACCAAATATATCATTTGCAACACTCCTGAATTATAAAGTGATTTAGGTATTTCCAAACATTAACTTTCCTCGGACAAGTACATGCGTGTGATTTGTTTATTATCAATAGATAGATAAGAAATGTTAGCACTCTTAATAGTAGATAAAATAAATATACATTTTAAAATTAATAAAAATTGAAATGAAACGAAAATAGAAGCTTATTTAGGTTATTTTAGCTGGGCCCACCCAGCTATCAATAAGTCGAGGTGACTCGAGGTCGTGGGTTCGATCCAGTGGCATAATACTCTGAATTGTATCTGTAAATCGTGGACGGAACAGGGCGATGGACACCCCCAAGGGATTCTATTCACCCACGCTTATATAGCTCACTAATGACAATGACCACACTATACGCACTTCAACGGTAAAATGTACAAATGTATATGATGTGTGAAGTAGCTGGAACTCTCCACTAGGGTGGGCCTTAATAATGAACATTTTTTAATTTTAGCTCCCAACCCCTAACTTTGTGTGAATACATGAAAAAATGATTTTTGAAAAGTTTCAGGTCAATCGGAAAATTTTAAATGGTGCCGCTTTTTATTTGAAAATTGGTATATAAAAAAATCAATAAAATAGCGATTTTTTCTAGAAAATTTCAAAATATCACGTTCATAATGCAATATTATTCGTGTTTGTTTATTATTTACATAAATGATATACTTATAATAACTAATATAACTCGAAAGTAAGTCAATAAGTAAAGAGATAAAATATTTAGAGATATACATACATAGCAAAATAGTGAAAATTGGGAAAAAATTTTGTTTTTCGTATGAATTTCGTAATTATTTTAATCACATGAACAATATTTAATGTTTTAACATACATTAAATGGTACTACAGGTTATGTGCTTCATATTAATACCTATTAACAATGCATACCTATCTATATATATTATATTTTAAACTAGTAACATACATACTAGTGAAGTGAATGAAGCTATAACATAAGCCACATTTTGAACGAAAAAGACCGTCTTTTGAGTTTGAATATCTTTTATGCATTATTTTTTATTTTGGATTGCAAACAAGGAATAAGGGTTTTGGGGGTCGCTGATTACGAATTTGAAGTCAAAAATAAAAAATTAAAAAAAATGGCTGCCCTAGGATGGCGAGAAAAATCTTCCGTTTTATACGAAATTCGTGATAATTATACATAAATTAAGAACTAAACATCTAACCAAAGTATTTTTGGAGGTCGCTGATTATGAATTTAAGGTAACAGTACAAAATAGTAGAAAAAATGTTTGATTTTATTAAAATATGCATAAAGCAATAACGTGGGTTGTATAACATACATAATAAAATAACAAAAATAGTGGAAATAGAAATAAATTGGAATTATTCCGTTTAAATTTGGATGTTATACACTCAAATTTCAGTATATTCTTTATTGAACCCTTCTTTTAGGTACTCTCATCTACCTTACCCCTAATTTGCATTCCTGAGCCTGAGCCCTCGGCCCTGAGGCTCAGGAATGCACACTAATCCTAGTAATCCTTTGCTCAATAAAAATACAAAGTAGTGGAAAAAATCTTTTATTTTATTAAAATATTAATAAAGCAATAACATATGAAAAAATAGCAAAAGCAGTGAAAAAAAAAAAAAAAAATTTAAAACTAACTATGTACAAAAATATTACATAATTATATATTACAAACGAAAAACTTAATAAAAAATCATTTTGCAACTTATTTTTCCTTTCATATAAACTTTTTTCAAGTTCCTTGTTTCATGTATCCGGAAGTTTAAATTATAATTTGATCATAATATATTCATTGTTTTTCACTGCTTTTGATATTTTTGTATTATGTTATTAAAGAATTACTAGGATTAGTGTGCATTCCTGTGCCTCAGGGCCGAGGGCTCAGGCTCAGGAATGCAGATTAGGGGTAAGGTAGATGAGAATACCTAAAAGAAGGGTTCAATTAAGAATGTACTGAAACAAACTATAACTAACATCGTAAACTAGAACCAATTAAAATATTTGAATGTATAATATCCAAATTTAAACGGAATAATTCCAAAAAAAAAATGTATTTCCACTATTTTTGCTATTTTATTATGTACGTTATACAACCCACGTTATTGCTTTATGCATATTTTAATAAAATCAAACATTTTTTCTACTATTTTGTACTGTTACCTTAAATTCATAATCAGCGACCTCCAAAAATACTTTGGTTAGATGTTTAGTTCTTAATTTATGTATAATTATCACGAATTTCGTATAAAACGGAAGATTTTTCCCGCCATCCTAGGGCAGCCATTTTTTTTAATTTTTTATTTTTGACTTCAAATTCGTAATCAGCGACCCCCAAAACCCTTATTCCTTGTTTGCAATCCAAAATAAAAAATAATGCATAAAAGATATTCAAACTCAAAAGACGGTCTTTTTCGTTCAAAATGTGGCTTATGTTATAGCTTCATTCACTTCACTAGTATGTATGTTACTAGTTTAAAAAAAAACTATGATAGGTATGCATTGTTAATAGGTATTAATATGAAGCACATAACCTGTAGTACCATTTAATGTATGTTAAAACATTAAATATTGTTCATGTGATTAAAATAATTACGAAATTCATACGAAAAACAAAATTTTTTCCCAATTTTCACTATTTTGCTATGTATGTATATCTCTAAATATTTTATCTCTTTACTTATTGACTTACTTTTGAGTTATATTAGTTAATATAAGTATATCATTTATGTAAATAATAAACAAACACGAATAATATTGCATTATGAACGTGATATTTTGAAATTTTCTAGAAAAAATCGCTATTTTATTGATTTTTTTATATACCAATTTTCAAATAAAAAGCGGCACCATTTAAAATTTTCCGATTGACCTGAAACTTTTCAAAAATCATTTTTTCATGTATTCGCACAAAGTTAGGGGTTGGGAGCACAAAATTTCAATACTTTTTTTTTCACCCCTATGATGAAGGCCCACCCTACTCTCCACCGCGGGGCTAGTAAAATGCCCATTTTACAAGCCTAAAAGGTGGCCTAAATGCAAGGTTCGAACAAATGGTTCGTTCTACCCGTCTAGTAGGAAGTACTAGACAACTTTTACTACTACTACTGCGACTACTACTTGGTTATTATAGATGCATGTGCAAACAAGTCAATGATCCTGATAAGCGCAACTAACAAACGAGGGGTAAAAAGCAGTGTTGCCAACCTGACTTCAACAACTTTATTACATAAAGAATAAAATAAATAAATAATTCTCTACAATTTACAAAAGAAATTAAGTTGGCAATCCTTCTTTTTTTTCTTGCTTTACTTTTTTCCCTAATTTTACTTTTTCTCAAAGGTTTCTGAGTATATATTTGTTGTTCAGGGAAGAAAAGTCTGACTTTACTCCTTCTAAATTAAACAGAAAATATAAATTTTTCTTCCTTCTGGTAATAATAGTTATTTATGCACCTAGGGAGTAAAGTAAGCCATTATTCCCTGAGCGAAAAAAGTTGGTTCTTGAGGCGAAGCAAGGACCATGGTCCCTAAATCCCGAGGCGAAGCCAAGGGAGTTAGACTTTTTAATTCCCTCGGCTGCGCCTCGGAAATAACGCTAATTAGCTCCCGAGGCGCAGCAGAGGAGGATAATTATCGCGAGAAGAATAATTGCACTTTACTCATGAGGTACATACAATATTTTATCTCCAGTAGGAAAATATTGATTATTTTATTTTTATGAACCTTAAATTATAAAGTGTATCATTCAGGTGTATTATATGTGCTCACGTGGGCAATTCCCGATATTTCCCACTTCAGGAGAGGTGCGACTGTCTTTTGAATTTTCAAACGAGTTCTCTGGGTAATTTTACCACATAAAATACTACAGGAATCTGTTTGTTTTTGTTTTTTTCGACGCCCACAGATGTACCGTGAGGGCAGTGAGGGGGAGCCAAACCCCCGAGATCGGGTAAAAATTTCCCGTTTCTTTCCAGCTTCTGCACATATCACCGTCTTCTCAAGTACCTGGACTATACGAGTACCAGCGTCTACACAAGTTCCTGGACTATACGAGTACCAGCTCTTTCAAAAGTATCTGGACTATACATATACAACTATACAAGTACCTGGCCTATAAAAGTACCCGGGCTATATAATCACCAGACCTATACAAGAACCAGCTCCAATACAATCAACTTTAATATAAAAGTACCCGGCTTATAAAAGTACCTTGATTATACAAGTACCTGGCATATACAAAGTACCTGACAAGCCTAGCAGGGGATCGCTGGCCACGAGACTAGCTGGTAAATACCTAAAGAGCAGACCTTTCCCTAACCAGCTTCAGAAGATCAGTCTCAGTTACCTCTCTTTTTTAATTTGCTCTTGTTTTCCCCCATAGGGGTTGAATTCAAATAAAGTCCCGCCTTGGCAAGCATTAATATTAAAGAAAATACAGAACCAAATACCATAGAATAATGATTCTATTTCAGTGTTTCAAAGAAGTAGTGATACTTATATTAGTCTGAGGATTAGGTTAGAAATACATATATATTATTCTCTATCTTAAAACAAAATGACCGATTGAAAAATACCTCCAATAAAGTTATTTATGCCATAAAAGGAAGCTATAATTTCCTGTTCAATTGGTTCCGAAGATATCACCATGAAAAAAACCAGCATATAAATGGCCACAATTTCGAATCAAGATCTACATTATAAGAAGATTTCATGGCAAGGACCTTGCGGCAATAAAAAAACCTACCAAATAAATTTCATGGTCATTGGTTCAGTGGTTCAAGAGATATCGTGATGGGTAAGTCCGTGGTGTATGAATTTTATATTATAGATATTGTCCATATTTGCTGTATTCATTGATTTTAGAAGAGCATTCGATAGCATCAACCACAATCTACTATGGAAGAAACTATACGACTATGGAATGAGTCCACTGCTTATCAGAATAATCAGTAGTAATACTTATTATCTCGCATAAAGCAACATTTAATTTGACAATCAACTCTCTTCAGATTTCATGATTACTCTTGGAGTATTACAAGGTGAAACCCTTAGTTCAACCCTTTTTAATTTCTTTACGGCTGATCTAGAAAACTACTTCGTTTCAAAAAAAAGCTACTGGAGTTTCTATCGACGAAAAAAATGAAGTCATAGTCTTGCAATATGCCGATGATGTTTTACTTTTTTGGTAATCAATGATAGGTGTAAATAAAAAAATAAGGATACTACAGAATTACTGTGAAGTAAACTCCCTTCAAATAAATCCAGAGAAAACAAAAAAAAGAAATTCTGTAAGGGCTTTCCAAAAAGAATAGATAATGCTTACATATCAAATAACCAAAAAGAACATGTCAAACTCTTTTGATACCTTTAGTCAATCAAGCGAGTTTAGTGAAGCGACGAATAACACTATTAGTAAAGGTCAAGCCGCTACTGGAGCCGATCTTTCTCTTCTCTGTAAAACCAAAGCAAAGTCATGGGCAACTAAAGTTAAACTGTACGACTCGATAGTTGAATCGAAAGTACTATATGCAACTCCAATATGGTCATTGTAATACCTTCAGCAAATCGAGGCTATCCACACAAACTTCTTTAAACGATTGTTATCACTGCAAAAATGCACACCGAACTATATTGTAAGACTAGAGACCGGCACTAGTAAAATAACACACCATCAAGTCCTTAATTACATAATAAAAATACTAGACATGACACATGATAGATATCCACAAATATGCTTACAGAGATTAATCAAATTAGACTAGTACCGAATGTGCAAATAATTCACAATACAGCAGTATCAGAACAGAATCAACTGCGAGGAAATGTGTACTGGGTGCCACACGGAATCCCTAGAAACACTAAAACATATTCTACTTGAGTGTCCTGTCTATGAAAGTTTGAGAATTCATTACCTCAAACATATAATTAACGATGATCATAACTATGAAGCCAACATCAAAATAATAACAGATCCAAAGTCCAAAACTTCTGCTCTCAACCAATTCAATTAAATTCGTGAATGTTTTAAAATCCGCTCATTCCTTAATAATGAATAAATTGCTAGCTTGAACAAGAGTAAAAAATATATATGTGTGTATGTACGTGGGTGGATATATGTATGTGGAATTATATATATGTATGTATGAGGGTGTATGTGTGTATGTCTATGTATATGTGTAGGTATAACAAGAAATCAATTTTTAAATATTACTTCATGTTAAAATAAATTAAATTGAAATAATCTACATAAAAGACAACACAAAATAAAAATATAAAATAAAACAAAAAACAAAGGACAAATTTAATAAATACAAAATCATAAATAAGTACTACCACACTCCTCTCCTCTAATTAATTTAGACCTACTTACTCACATACGTGTTTTCGCTTTGGATTCATAGATTAAATTTAATATGTTTCTTTTATTTTCTTATTTTATTTATTTTTTATTTTTTTATTATAATTACTTTAAATTAATTAATCCAGTGTAAAATGTTTAATTTTAGGTCTTTATTTCGCTTTAATGTTAAAGATTAATTTTAATATGATTTCTGTTATACATCTTTTTTGGTATACTAATTACGAGTATTATAAATCCAATAGAAAATTTTCAATGTTCTTGCTTTAATGATACAGAAATTTAATTTCAATACTATTTCTCTTTAGATATGATTTCTTTTATATTTTTTTTCTATAAATACTAATTATTATCAATACAGTGTAAAATGTTTAATTTAGTAATGAGTTATAATTCATATGATTTATGTATTATATTATATAGATAACATGTAAAAAATACTGATAACACTCAATGTACACCAAATTGTTATTGAACTAAAATGTTCAAGAACAATAAAGGACTTATCTATCTATATTATAGATATCAGAAGACAATTTTATTTTCTAAAGCTTGATGAATCCAACTTTCCGTTCCTTGTACAATTTAAAACTTACTAAGCCAGCCCTACACCTATATATCCGCTTGATCAAAACAGTGCGTCCAAGTTGACACGTGCTTCAAGCAGCCTTGGGGCGCATCAAGCATCCCATCAATCTTTTCATCAACACTCATTAGTAGCGGAGTTTTCGACTAGTGAACTACTCCTCCTGGACTGTAGTGAATCAGTATTGTGTAGATACCATGGTTTCGAATCAGGATTTGGGGTTTCTCATCTTGACCGTTGTTGCTCTCAAGCTGAAAAAAAGATCTAGAGGAAACGACGTTGGTTGAAGGAACTTTCCACATCTCCGGACAATCACGATATAAATCAAAGAGGAGGCTAATAAATTCTCGATCTGCATTATTATCTACGATGTCCGAACCTTCGGAAGCGAGCGGACGGTCCTCCATCGCTGGTGTTGAGCAGGTGACTGACGGAATGTTTGATCGAAATTGCTATAGACTATCAAGCGCTCCGTCAAGCCACTTGAGTCATTCAAACTTTATCAATCACCGTCAAGGCTTGACTCAAGCGTCAAACGGGTTCCTATACTATCAATCAGGTTTGACACCATTGCTTGACGCGCTGTTTTGATCAAGCGGATTGATATTGTAGTGCCTGCTTTAATTTCGAAATGTTTAATTTAATAATATTATGGATTTGTACTTCTATTGGATGTCAACGAATTAAAATTTTCTACAAGATATATTAAACAGCTTATTGTAACACTTTGACTAGAGTCCTAAGTTTCTCTTAAACTAGAGGAAAGATCTGTAGGGAAATTAATGAATGGGAAGCAGAATCATTGAAATAATCTGAGTTCAGAGTTTGTTTCCGTGAATAAACTTCCAGAAATGGGAGTAATTAAATTGCAAATTTTGAGGGTTTTCAATGAAAAAAAAATAAAAATAGATTATTGTCTATTATAAAAATTTTGTAGCCAAAGCAATACTCCTTTTTAATTATAGCGAGCTAAAAAAAAAAAATAATAAAATAATAAAGCAGAAAAAGCTTTTAATAAGTAAGCAGATCGTTAAATTAATTACTCGAATGAAGGGTTATTTACAAATATTTTTAATTATATTTTTAAACGGGGGGGTTTAATTAAAGACACGCCCACACCCACACACACATATATATATATATATATATATATATATATATATATATATATATATATATATATATATGTGTGTGTGTGTGTGTGTGTGTGTGTGTGTGTGTAGAGGGAGAGGTGCTAGATAAATAAAAAGGGAAAAGATGAAGCCCGGGAGGGAATAGAAAGGATGGGCCGCTATATAAAGCTCCGGTCCTAAATAAAACCTACTCCGCAAGCAGTAACCAATTCTACCTTACAGAACCCTATACTTCTAATGGAATAAATAGAAACATTCCCTCAATATAACATCAATCCAAGTCGAAACCTAATGTTATAATTTAATCAACACATTTTTCAACTGCAAAGAAACACGGGTTTCCTCAATTTTAGCAGGTGAATAAAATTTAATGCCTTTAGTACAACTAAATTCATGGCAACACCAACAGCACAATCTATAACGCACACTGGAAGATTAAAGTATTTAATGATTATTTGATTGTAAGTTACGTTTCCATGGCATTGTTTTTTCTTTCTCTTTATATATTAAGTATGCTACAACTTTAAACTATTTATCTAGGAGGATATAATAAGAATATTTAATCAAGTTTTTCACAAGAGTAAACCTTCTTTATAGGTTAGTATCAAAAAGTAGTAGGGCTGAATTTCTGTAGCGCGAAAGGAGCGTTGGAGGGTGGTCGGACCACCTGGGCGTGGTAGTGGGGAGCCTTCCAAAGAGACCGATATTTTTTCCAGTCACTTGCGGGCAAGCGGAGAGTAAGCACGTCGATTTCCGTGAACCTCTGTTAAGACGTGTCGTCACGATCCAAGAAGAGAGAAACTCCGGATTTTAATGATTACAATCAATCATTATTATCTATTTCTCAAATCTATATACATTATAAATATACATTATAATTATTTTAATATTTTGAATTATAACAATAATTATACTATATGCAATGCCAAGGAAGTGTAGTCACTGGACCTACTTCTTTCAAGTTCCTCCCACCACGTAACCAATAACAACAATGCACTTGGTAAAATGTAAACATTTGTAGTTGTGTTAAACAATAAAAAAAAGTTTTGATGAATTAGCACGTTTTAAGGTCCCTTAAGGACTGCTCTAGTTGGGAACCTCCAAAATGTTGGCTGCTTGTGAAAGAATGGTAGCCATTAGCCGCAAGACCGGATTTTTTTGAGATCCATCACCAACATATACATTTTACGAGGGCTGGCGCATCTGAACTGTTCCACCCTGTATATATATATATATATATATATATATATATATATATATATATATATATTTACTAAATATATTTTTGTAAGTGTGTGTATAATATATATTTATTTGGCAAAAAATTTTTTTTCACCGCACCTTCATCTTAGACTTAGATGTATATACATATATATATATATATATATATATATATATATATATATATATATATATATATATATATATATATATATATATATATATATATATATACAGGGTGTGGCAAAAGTTCGGCAACGGCTAATTATCTCCGTTAATATTTGAGATATCAAACTGCGGTTTGTTAAAAAAAACCATAAAAAACTACTTTTTTTGGTGGGTACCCATTTTCCCGCCATTTTGGTTGCCGCCATATTGGATTCAACTTTAAAATTTCAAATTGGAACCCCTATACTGTGATACATATTTGGAAAGGCCTTGAAAATAAAAATCATTTGCCTCAAACCAGAGCTTTTTATCTTTCACCGTTTTAAAATGGCGGCCGGTTGAAATTACAAAATTGACATTTTTGACGTTTAATTACGGCAAAAGTAAAGGTTTTAGGGGAAAAAACGCAAGAGGAAAATGTCTTATTTTAGGGTAAAAAATAAAAGATCAACGCTATTTTCAAGCGAAAATTTTAAAAGATCAATTCTTATTTTTATTATTATTTGGTTGCTATAGAGCAACGCACGTAGTAATTTTACTTTCGTGACCGAAAATGTAATTAATAATTTTGTTTAAACCAATTTTGAATTTTTGTGTTTAAAAAAGGATAATTTTACTCCTAATTTTTTTTCTTCTAATGCCTTATTTTAGTAGCATTCAAGCGTTGAAAATGGCAATTATAAAATGTTCATCAACCGCTATTTTAAAGTTGCAAATGCAATGCATTTGACTGATCAAGAAAGGATTACTCTACTTATGATGAAAGGATATGGAAATAAAGTAAGAAGTTACGAAGAAGTTGCTTCTTTATTAATTTAAATACTGGTTGCTATAGCAACCAAATAATAATAAAAATAAGAATTTGGAAAAAATAGCGTTGAACTTTTATTTTTTACCCTAAAATAAGACAAATTTACCCTTGCATTTTTCCCCCTAAAACCTTTACTTTTGCCGTAATTAAACGTCAAAAATGTCAATTTTGTAATTTCAACTGGCCGCCATTTTGAAACGGTGAAAGATAAAAAGCTCTGGTTTGGGGCAAATGTTTTCTTTTTTCAAGGCCTTTCCAAATATGTATCACATTATAGGGGTTCCAATTTGAAATTTTAAAGTTGAATCCAATATGGCGGCAACTAAAATGGCGGGAAAATGGGTACCCACCAAAAAAAGTAGTTTTTTATGCATGATAATGATTGCAACAATCCGCAGTTTGATATCTCAAATATTAACGGAGATAATTAGCCGTTGCCGAACTTTTGCCACACCCTGTATATTAAATTTAGGAAGAGGAATCTCTATAATACTATAATGCTTTGCTACTTTTAAAAAGTAAATTACAGTAATAAGTTGTTAGACATACGACAGGAATACTTATTAATTTAGTCATAATTGAGTTATATTTATCCAAGATAATTTCACAGTTCACAGGCGTTAACAGTGCCTGGTCTAGACTACGGCAAAACTAATTACAACTTCTAAATAACCATAAATTCTCAAGTAATGAAAGTAATTCTGGGTTAGTCAGAAGGAGGGTAGGTCCCGGTCCGCAGAGCGTAGAGTTAGGGAATCTGGACCAACCACTAGGGAGGTGTAAGATTTATAGAGGTGACGTCACTCCACACCCCCTCCCCTTGATATTTTCTCACAGGTTGTTGTTTATAAACTTGAAAGACCTTGTGAACTTTACTCCTTTTCTTAACTTTCACTCTATCTTAGGTGGCAAGAAGGAAAAAAACCTATACACTGCCAAACTTGAACACGTATATATTGACTTAACAAAGAATTCAACCTCAAAAAGAAAATAATAGAGGAAAGATTTATACTTGTAAATACCTTTAAATAGGACCTCGGACGAGGATAGAATAGAAAATGTTTCATAGAGGTAGGTCAAGATTTATTTAAGCTGTTTATACGTGAAACGATTGTACTATATTTTAAAGGAAAAGAGGAAATGGTTAAACTTTCACTTGCGCCTAAAATACCACGCACAACCACACTTTAAAAGCATAAAAAAGCTTGAGGAAGCATAAAATGTTTTAACGCAGAAATAGCTGTAATAATAAATAAAAATATACACATACAAAGAAAACAATTGCTCGGAAAATATCAATATTCGTCTAAAATAAATTTGAAGTGAATGATTTCACACACTACGATCATTCATTTGTTATAAAATAAAAGGGTGGGCATGCATGAGGGCAATAACTCACATTCCGGTTTTTCATGTATTATAAAGAGCCACACCATAATTACATAGCATTAAAATTTTGTAAATACATAAATTAAAATTTAATTTAATTAATATATTTGCATATTCTACACTTAAGTGCTATGTAAAGTACACCTATATAAAGCAATAAAGAGAGAGACAGTGCAAGCAATTATTTCAAAATTTTAATATGTAATTAAAATAAAATAGACTTTGAGCGAAGAACTTTGATCAAATGTAGCAAATATTGCGTAACATCTGTTAAATACGCCCGCTGTAATTCTATTAGATGATGATTGGTCAACTGAGAACGATATTCTGACTTCATGAACTTCAATGTAGATTACAAAGATTCATAGCAATATGTTACACCAAAAATCTAAATTAGACTGTAAGCAGCCGTAAGAAGATATACGTAAGCACGGGCAATCCGACACGACCTTGTCGTACGACATGTTGCCAACCACCCCACTCACAGTCTAATTGTCGTACCACATTGTCTCGTTGGAGTGAGTGTGTCGTACGTCAAGTTAGACCGTGAATGGCTGGCATTAGGCACGGGCTACATATTTTTAAAAAACACATATTTTAAAAATCACATTTTTTCATTCAGCGGGCATGAAACATGTAAATCTACTAAAATTTCAAATTACAATTTTGGCACCATCTCAATATGCAGGTTACGTATATGAAGAAGTAAAAACAAACGCTCTAATAATACTCAGACAAAATTGCCCAAAAACAATTTCTGCTGAAATATTCCTATATAATTTGTGCGCTATTATCCTTAAATTCCTTAATGTCATATTTTTTTTGGGAAGGGACCATGGTCTTATTGGTACTTATCTAGACTTGCTTGACTAGACTTATGGTTTTATTGGTCTTACTAACTAGAATACTTAATTTTCAAGTTAAGCTGTAAAATGTTTGAATAGTTATCGCATAGAGCCAAACCAAACCAAACACCGTCTAAATCTTCATTTAAGATATCTAAACTTTCACTTAAATGATAAGAACTGATGAAGTTTTGAAGCGCAGAGGAATATCTAGAAGTTAGTTACTAAACTTGGTTCATTAGGAGTTTAATTAACGAGTAACATTTTAACTTGAAGAATTCTGTCCTTAGATCTTCACTTTATTAATACATTATAGACCACAACCTATTTCATCTAATTGGTAAATAGTCTAAATCAAACATCCGGTTTATCCAGGGTCAGTGACACATTGATTAAAAATATATTAACATCATATTTAAAAGAATAATAAAAATAGTCTGCCAATTTGTATGGCACATAGCTTCCCCGCTAATTGTCACGTGGGAATTGAAAGTGTTTGACTCCACTCTAATATCTTTTAAAGGTACTTCTTTTCTTTTAAAGGCTAACTATATTGGTTCATAAGACATATGAGCCTAAAGTTTTGTTATTTTGTCACAGATATATAGATCTATTGACTGACTCATCATAATTCAAACGCACATCTAGCAATCCTGGAAACTTTAAATTTTTGTTATTGGTAGAGTTAAATGTGCAAATAAAGGAAAATTAAAAAAAAAAAAACCAAACCGAAAACACCTGGTTATTTGCCCCTCTCAAGGCTAAATAATATTTTTATTATTTAGCCTTGATTATAATATTTTATTATTATATTTTTAATATTTTTATTTTATAGTTTTTAAGATATGTTGGTTCGCAAAAATTGAACGACAGACAGACATGGAACCAAAAATGTTCCCTGATGTTTGAAACCGATTTCTGTCTTGGAATTTTTGAAATCGGAGACCTAAAAATTTTTCTTTCTCCAGAACAATCACATAGCTTCCTTTGCCTTCGGTAAACTCGGAAGCAAAATTATAACTTGTGCTACAAGCCCTACTTCTTACAGAACTTCAAAACAATATTACATTACGCGTCGAGTGCGGAAAGTAGCATTTCGCATGCGAGTGTGGAGTTTGCACCCGAGCGACAGCGAGGGTAGTAAAACCACACGAGCAATGCAAAATGCCGCTTTCGCACGAGTTGCGTACCGTACTTTATCTACGATTGTTAGATTTAAATAATAAATACAGAAAAAAATAAACTTGCTGTATGTAAGTTCGTATCTCTACTCTTGATAAAGATGGCATTAATCTTGAGTTGTATTTTTTGCCGAATTAATTATTTCTGGAGGAGTATTATTCTCTACATTTTCGTCAAAGCCACTTGATTCATTCACTGTTTTTCATTAAAAACTGGATATAAACAGTTACTTTAATAAAAGAATAGCAAATTAGTTTTGTTAAATGTAAACAAACTCGCTAATCGTACGTAAAGCTGAAGAATTCCTCTTCTTTACCGCGCTAGCGTGGTAAAGAAAAGGAATTCTTCAGAACTATGAGACGCGCATGCGCAATGAATACACGTACGTAAATAATTACTTTCTAAGCATCTAAACAGAGATATAATGTTTATATTTCGTATCAATCGTAGATAAAATTATATGTACTCAATCTTAGGACGCATTAGAGAAAAAGTTTAATGCTGAACTTCGGCGCCAAGTAATATTCCACTCATGTCAAAGAAGCTTTGTGAAAGGTTTAGCAGGCTGTCACATTACTAATTCTAGGCTAATCGAAGTTTCACATGTTTAAATTTAAAAACATTTTCTGACTTGGCAATTACGCAGCACGATAAAACAAAGTTGTATACGACACTACATAACATTTTATTTAATATGAAACCATAGGGAAAATATAAATTAAATAACAGCAAACTGTTAACCTTTTTGTGCAGCGTAATTGCCAAGTCAGAAAATGTTTTTTAAATTTAAACGTGTGAATAATTCTTAAATGTAAAAACGTTAAAAATAGCGGAAACTATTTGTTTTTACTAGGATTTTGTTCGACTTAATCTTTGAATGAAGTTGAAGAAGAAAAATTGAGCGGTTTATTGTAAAAAAGCACAGTATTAATGTTTATTAGTTATTCGGAAACGTTTATTAGCGCTCATAATTTATTGATGATGACCAACAATAGATCTACTTATCTATTTTTCCTCAACCAAGCAGCAAGCAAATTAGACTTTTTCCGGGATAGCGAATGTGAGGGTTCAATTGGTATTTATAAATGGACTATAAGGGTTTGTAATCATAAATTATAATTGTCGACTATTTATGAGAAACAAGTTTTTACGATTTTTTACGCTCTCCCAAGTTTAAAGCTAAAATTTATTTCTCGATTTTACCACGGAGTATTATTGTTCTGAATATTCATGTCATATTTAAAATTTCATTATAATTATATTTAAATATTATATGTTGACAGCTAATATAAAACAAAGGTAGGACCTTAGGTTACAAATATGAATATAATTTCTAAGTTTGCATTCTGTATTGGTTTTATGAGTTAAAATATTAAAAAAAAAATCCTCCCCCCCCCCCTCCCACCAACTACCCAACAATGATAGTCCTAACATTTTGAAATAATTCACTCAAATACCTTAAAATGGGGTGATGAAAATTTCCCGATAAATTTAATTTACCTTGTCGTTATTACCGATAAATAATATTATGACCCCCGAGAGATCGAACCAAGTACCTATGCTTCACTCCACTTCGTTTTTATCTTTTTTCTGTGTTTTAGGGCCTTCTATCTAAATTATGACTATATATATATATATATATATATATATATATATATATATATATATATATATATATATATATATATAGTCATAATTTAGATAGAAGGCCCTAAAACACAGAAAAAAGAAAAAATCACAGGGAAGTATTTGCATACAAGTACTTTTTCGGGTTTCGTAAATTATTAAGCATATCCGTTTTCTTATTATAAAATATGATTTTTTTAAAATTTTATTTCTCGACCTTGGCCTATATGGAAGTAAATATATATATATATATATATATATATATATATATATATATATATATATATATATATATATATATATAGTATAAGTATAAGTGAATATTAGTTATCTTGGCGTTTAATAAATATTCGATTTAGAAAAGATTATGACGAGTTTAATTAATAACTGAAGGGAGTTATGGAATGTAACTCGTAATCACTGTAACAGAATTGTTTGAAAAATGTCACAATTTTCTCATGTGGATAACTATATAAGCGAGCAACTACTCAACAAGAGGTGCAGAAAGATTTAGTGACTGATATATTCAGACAATTTATCGCTGACTTCTTGGATCAAGATGGATTTCATGGCGTTCTTTCAAGCAATAAATTGAGGTGATACATCACTAAGGATAAATCACTCTATAAATAGATATAAAGTTTTATACAATAATCAAGATAATGGCCCAAGACGAATTAACTATGATCAACCATCTACGTCCGTTCGATTAAATTTAATTTTAAAATATAGACATATGTACTTGTAAAAATAATCAAACAGTCACAGACAAAACCTCACTCGCCCAAAAGGCTGATTTACAAAGGTAGAGTTGCGGGGTGAGGGACAAGAACTCTCCCCGTATAAACCCGAAAAATGCTGATTAGAGTAGAGTGGAAGTAGCTGGCTGAGTAGATAGAAAGTAGCTGGCTGAGTAGATGGAAAGTAGCTGGCTGAGTAGATGGAAAGTAGCTGGCTGAGTAGATAGAAAGTATAGCTGGCTGAGTAGATGGAATGTAGCTGGCTGAGTAGATGGAAAGTAGCTGGCTGAGTAGATGGAAAGTATAGCTGGCTGAGTAGATGGAATGTAGCTGGCTGAGTAGATGGAAAGTAGCTGGCTGAGTAGATGGAAAGTAGCTGGCTGAGTAGATGGAAAGTATAGCTGGCTGAGTAGATGGAAAGTTGCTGGCAGAGTAGCTGATAGAGTAAAGTTACTAGCAACTCTACTATTTCACCCTCAACAATATTTTTTTTCAAAAGCAACTCAGTATTTCTTAAACTCATTTTTACCAATGCTATGACCTCATAATACCGCAGAGTTATGTTGCCAAGTATGTGCTTTCAGTAAGCACAAAGGTCCGTAGGCAATTTAACAAATCGGAAGAGTTCATTAGCAAGCATAATAGGTTTAACCGTTTTAAGATGGCGGATACAATTTTTGAACCTTTTAACAAACGCACAATGAAACCGTTCTTGCTCAAACCATTCCCTATAAAAAATATTTAATTTTTTTTGGCAGGGGGGACATTTTTTTTATTACAAAATATGAAAAATGTCTTAAAATTGTTTTTCTTATATTTTTTGACAAAATATACAGGAGGAGGGAGACACGAAAAACGCAATTTTCAAAAAATAAACTGACCCAAATATATATTTGTAACCAGGGCGTCTTTTTTATTCATGGCATCCCACACGACGCATGTCCGTAAGAAATAAATGTTAACCCATCAAACTTAACTTTTAGTTAGTGAGAAGATTTTTTATGTGTTGGGTACTTTCGGAGATACAGGTGCGGTAACGACTTAAAGACAGACAGACCCAGCAAAATTATAAGGTTCCTCGGATTTCCCTACGGACTAAAGCATCAACAACATATACCTTAAATAAATATGATTAAGATTTAAATTAAGAACAAAAAAAAGATTAAATAAGAGAAAAAAAAATGCACATTCTTCGGTTCACATTCACAAGTTACTACCAGAGGGTGGGAAACAGACATGAAGGCCACCCAGTTAAAGTAGGAATTAAAGATATAAAATATAGCCCAAACAGAAGGTGTTAAAAACCAAGTGTAGAAAAGGCACATTATAAGCGTGAAAATATAACTAACTAAATAAGAGTTTTAAAAAAGTCTACAAATTAAAACCCTGATTTTAATAGGCTAATTTTAATTTGCATTTTAATGAGAAGGGAGAAAAAACTTGAAGCTAAACCTCTTCTTAATATTTCCGCATACTAAAAAGTGGATAGAATACTTAGGAACAGACTTCAGAAACATTCAGAGAATAAACTTTTATAAAGATAAAATAAAAATGAAACAGCAAAGTTCTTTGAAAATAAATCTTAGTGTGAGTAAACAAAAGTTCATATTTTAACCAACCAATTTGTTCATTCTTTGCCAAACAAATTTGTTCATTCTTTAAGTTAGAATTTAATACATTAACAGTTTTTAGAAGACTGAATGGCTTACTCTTCGTAAATAAATTATCATTCAATAGGAACCCACTGCATAACAGTGACAGCAAATTTAAAACGGGAACTCCTTGGTCCTTGTAAATGGCTCAATGTCATCAGGAAGAAATGAATAAAATAAAATTGGGGGACAATATTTTCTCTTAGCAAAAGGCCTTTAGTCGCTGTGATACCTTTTGACCTTAAATCATTGTGAGATGCATTCGTTTTTAGGGTTTTGTAAATACATACTTCTCAAAACCCTTATGCCGAGGGTGATGTGTCCGGGTGATATCTGTCCGTCGCTCTTTGGTTCATAGGGCACAAACCGTTTAAGCTGAAGTGCTGAAATTTAAAACACTGGTGCAACTTTTTGACCCAACCACAGGAAAAATATACAGATGTTAAAAATGAAATATGCGCATGCGCATTTCGCAAAAATGCATAAACTCAAAAAAAAATTTTTTTTTATAATTTTCGAGTAGGGTATCAAATATATAGATAATTATTTAAATTTGGATTCCTTATCGGTTAAATAAGTTAAAATACACCCGCAAAAAATCCCCCCCCCCCAACCACTATATAACACTATAACGGCTTGCCCTAAAATTTCGAAATAACACATACTAATACCTAATTGTGGGGCGATGAAAATTCCGGGAGTGCATCCCCAATTTTGTGCGCGAAAATTTTGAGTGGGGTATAAAATGAAAGCTGCTGAAGAGTAGGATACAAATATATATTTGTTTTTTTTTTTAATTTTGCATTCTTTATTGGTTTTATAAGTCAAAATATACGGTTATACCTTATGGTGGTGCGATGGAAATTTTCTGAAAAAATGTAATATATCTAGTCGTCATTACCGATAAAAACACTGTGACCCCCTGCGGGATCAAACCAAAGACCCTTGATGTTAAAGAAAAAAAATCATAATTACATAACGGGTATGCTTATAATCATCAACGAAACCCTAAAAAGTACTTGGACGCAAGTACTTCCCTGTGATTGTAATAACTTGTAGAAGGGCAATGATATTTTCATAAGCATCCCAATAAATATATGTATATAATATGTAAGTATGTGTGTGTATGTATATGTATATATGTGTATGTATATGCATATAACTATATATATTGTTGATTAAAACAAGAACTGTGTGTATGACAAAGCAGTCCAACGCCCTTCAAAAAACAAATAAATCTGAAGTTGTTGAAGAGCGACTCCCGAAGGACACTGTCAATAGCTTTACTGCAATCAATGAATGTTATAAAATCTTATTTCACTAGGAGAGGTTTGTAAAAACGTTGGCACATTATTGGATGAAAAAATAAAAAGGACATAAAAAAGTAAGCTTATTAAAGCTTCTTTAGCTCGTAAAATTAGTTTAACATTTTAGAGAATAGCATAGAAAACTAAAAAAGACAAAGTAAAAAAGGGAAAGGTGAAGATTAATTTTAAATGAAGTTATATAGCTCTGTGTGAACCCTTATTTCAAAATAAAAACCGGTTAGCTTCAGTAGAGTGTACTTCTAAAGAAGTGGGAAAGACTTCAAAATAAAAACAAAAATACCTTTGTTTTTTTTTTTGGTAAAAATTGCAAAAAATGTAATAAATGAATGTGCTGTATTCGTTGTAAGAGAGGTAAAGAAGGTAACACATTGTAACTATCTTTGTACTTTTCTTAAAACACTAATGATGCTCAGGTTCTTTTTTGCTCAGGTTTCTGAGCAAAAAGTTTTAACATAATAATAACTCTAGAATTCAGACTTTTATTTCCAATGAAAGAGCTTATAACTAATTAACTTTTGAGATAGACATGTCAAAAAAAACTAAAGCAAGAGTTTAAGTGCAAATAGAGTTATCAGAGGAATATGAAGGATTAAGACAGAGAGTTTTAAGACCCCTAGATTTATTTAAGTTTACACTAGATGCCATGAGCAGAAAACAAATGTGAACACTAGGGGCTATACAGAATGACAGGT